>OW285237.1:38264885-39464885 GCA_935421215.2 Melolontha melolontha | reverse complement strand
AGTGCATGTAAAGACAAATTTAAGGTATTGCCCACAGGGTCCGGAATCCATATATTCAAAATTTGAAATCATTCATGTGTTAAATATCACGAGAAATATGTAGTGTTCAAACTGTTACGAATATTATTATTTAACCTTGCAATAATACAGATATTATTTATTGATAAATCTATGAATTTCCGAACATTCAATAGAGAATGAAGTTACACAAGTTACAAGTTACACTAAATGTGCATTTCTGAGTATATTCTACAGGGTGGGGAAAAAGTACTGTATATCGCTTGCAACTTTTGAATGAGCAATTTAATTAAAAAAATTCTTATACAAAAGATAGTTTATACCGGGTGTATTATGAAAAACCTTTGGGGCTGTAGCTTCCTTATATTTTATCTGATTTTAATGAATGATATGTCAAACTAAATCGTTTTTAAAGCACTGTAACCTGTTTTTTTACAAAAAATTTTGTTGACATTTAGTTTTTGACAGACAGTAGTAAATTTTTTTTTAAATTGTACTACATTTTTTTTTTTACTTATTCTAATAAACATTTATTTCCTGAAGACACCTCCTTTAAATTGAGTGACAAATTTATTATTATTAAAAAAAAAACTACGAAATTTACAGAAATCAAGCTATCATATATTTTAATGAATCAAATGTTCGAAATTGGCCCCATTTTGTTCCAGACACATTTGACACCTTCTATTAACTCCAACTGCTGCGTTTAATATAAGATTTGGTGGTATTTCATGACATACTTGTACTATCCTTCTTACTAAATCATCTCTGGTATCAGGTGGAGTCAAATAGACATGATCTTGAATGTAAGACCAAAGAAAGAAATCCAGTGGATTCAGATCTGGCGATCTAGCTGGCCATCGAATAGGTCCGTAAGTGCCCATCCATCTGACGCCAAAATAATTATTTAGAAAATCAGTATTCATTCGTGCATTATGGGGTGTGGCACCGTCCTGTTGGAACACCACCCTGTTTAACTCAGCAAGTGGCAACTCATCTAAATAATCGCCTAATTCATTGCGTAACAAATTATTATACTTTTCTTGGCTTAGATTACCCTCCACAAAAAAAGGCCCTACTACTCTATCGCCTAAAATGCCACACCATACATTTACACTGAACCGATTTTGAAAATTGTGTTGCATCACAACATGGTTATTTTCAGTGCTACAATGACGATGATTATTTCTGTTGAATACACCATTTTTCCCAAAAGTGCATTCATCTGACCACAACACACGACGATAAAAAATTGGATCTTCCCTTAGTTTATTCATATGAAAACCGTGCAGAATTGAACCCTTCGTTGAGGGTCGTTTTCACCGAGAGCATGCACCTTCCGTGTTTTATAAGGAAAGAACTTGTGCTTCTTCAGAATGTACTGAACTGTAGAATGTGATACCTGCATGTAGTGAGCAATTTCTCGCGTAGACGTATTAGGGTTTTCTTCCACATAGAGCAAGACACTTAATTCTAAATTTTGATCTTGAATTACACGTGCGTTTATTTTCGGTTTTTTGAATGATCCAAAATTTCGTAAATTTCGCACGAGCCTTCCAAACTTATCGGCACTTGGACGCAGTCTGTCAGGAAAACGATTTCCATAAAGTCGCAAAGCAGCTGCAGAATTTGTTCCGCATTCAAAATATGCTTGAATCGCATCCACACATTCGCCATTATCCATTTCAATAACAAAATTTAGAAATAAATCGTTGAAAATGTTATAATGAATGTGTGACTGACAGATGTCACAGCTCTCTTTGAAAATTTGGAATGCACTTTTATCGTTCAATATGACTGCTTGATTTTTAATTTTTAAAATAAACACTGTAAATGTTGTTGTTGACCCACCGCTCAGTGATAACATAGAGTATTTAAAATGCATTTAAGAAATCTCTGTGTTCGGAAAAACCAGAATAAATCGGACTAAAAACAAAACCTTCAATTTCTCGATTTTTTTTCATACAAGGATATCGTTGTTTACAGTTTCATATTCAGAAAAAGTAATATATTTGAATAAGGAAAAAAAAAGTATAGTGCAATTTAAAAAAAACACAGTTTGCAGCTGTCTGTCAAAAACAAAGTGTAAAAAAAAGTCAAAGCGGATCACGTTACAGTGTTTTTAAAACGATTTAGTCCGACGTATAATTTATTACATTCGGATAAAAAATAAAAAAGTTACAGCACGAAAGGTTTTTCATAATACACCCGGTATAAAGATTTTAAACATAAGTGCTTAATTTTCTTGTTTAGTTACCGCAATATAGATTATACAGAGGAAATAGAACTACATAGAAGCCCCTCTTGAATATAATAATAAATTATATGCAGCGGCGAACGCACTGTATTCCCACATATGCATTTTTAATTTACGTAAATCTATGTAGCATCGGGTCATTGTTTTTATTCTACATATACATATATCAAGGAATATGTGAAACGCTTCACTTAACTCGAATTAATATACTTTTTTCTATATACGTAAATTATTTAATTCTTGCATGGTTGACTGGTTAAATTTTCTTCGCGTAATAACGAAGTCTATCAATAAAAATGTGTGTATACAAGCTGATGTTTATTTTCATTTTATTTTGAAAAAATCTTTTAATTAACTATTTATTTTCAAGAGAAGATCCAGAGCCGATCTGATCTGAGAGTGCTAGGTGTGCGAGGCACACGGGCAGCAAGCAAAATATAACCTGGTTGTGGCCCGGTTAACTAAAAATTAAAAAAATCTTTTCACAAGTAATAAGTATTTGCAAACGGTCACATTAGTAGTACACAATTTTAGATTGATTTAAGTAAATCACCATATTCAGGAAATTGAGAAATCTGAAGAAAAATAGGGGAGTTTCCATCATTAATAACACAGGTCTACAGTGATTTTGATGTTTGAAAGCTGTTTGCTAATTTGTATATGTTTGGGGGCCCTTATTCCAAAAAAACGCCATATTTTTGCTCTATCACGTAAATTTTTTTTATAGCTCTCTATATCTTAAAATTGTTAATTTATTAATATACATACCTATGACAAGAATATGTTTGTTCCATGTTAGGCATGATTTTTAAATGAATTGATTTTTATGAAATTAAATGTGATTTGGCAACACTGGTTAATATTAGATTTCTCAGCAAAGCAACAGAGTCGGCGCAGAAGCGTCAATACAACGTTGAAACCTGCTTATGTGCAGTTTGGTTGTGTTAGTCGTCATGCTACTGTGTCCGCGCGCTTGTTGTCTTCGTTGTTGCGTATTTTAAGTGGAACGTATAAATATGGAAAGAAGACATTGTGTGAACAATCCGAATAACTTTTGTTATATCTGAGGTAGTTATGTCGTAGTAAAGTAGAGGCAAACTATAACTTCGTTTGTGAAAAATGTATACCACGCTTATTTTGGTGTAAAAATTGGCGACCAAGACAAGTCCTGGGCTCCTCATACTGTTTGTTCCGATTGCGTTGAAGCATTAAGAAACTGGCAAAAAGGTAGGAAGAAATGTTTAAGCTTTGGTGTTCCTATGGTATGGCGAGAGCCTAGAAATCACAGTGATGATTGTTATTTTTGTTCGTGTAATGTTCAAGGATTCAACAGAAAAAATAAGAAACAAATTGTGTATCCCAATCTTGACTCTGCTATTCGAGCAGTTCCTCATGGACCAGGTGTACCGATACCTACCGCCCCAAAAGCACTAGAAAACGTCATATCGTCAGAATCAGAGGAATCTAATTGCGACCCAGATGACTCAGATTTCACACCAGATTTCAGAGGGCCCGAAGTGTTTAACCAGAGCGAACTAAATGATTTAATTAGAGATTTGCACCTTCCAAAGGATGCATCCGAATTGTTAGCCTCCCGACTTCGTGAGAAACATTTACTGGCACCTGGCGTCACATCAAGCTTTTACCGGGGTCGCGAAAAAGAGTTATGTCAATATTTTACTCAAGACGGACCGCTAGTGTATTGCAACAATATTCCTGACTTAATTTCAAAATTAGGAAATGTGCCGTATGTAAAAGAAGAATGGCGCCTGTTTATTGACTCAAGTAAGCGTAGTTTAAAAGGCGTTTTATTGCACAATGGTAACGAGCTGGCCTCGGTTCCCGTTGCCCATTCGGTACATTTAATGGAAACGTATAAAAATTTTGAACTTCTTTTAAAGAAAATAAACTACCAAGAACATCAGTGGATGCTTTGTGGTGACCTTAAAGTGCTGTGCATGCTACTAGGATAACAAGGAGGTTATACAAAATTTCCATGCTTTATTTGTGAGTGGGATAGTCGAGCAAGGGATAGACATTGGACTCAAATAGAATGGCCCTCCTAGAACAAGCCTTACACCTGGTAGCAAAAATGTATTAAGAGATAGCTTGGTTGACCTCAAAAAAGTTTTACTGCCTCCTCTCCATATCAAACTTGGCTTGATGAAGCAGTTTGTTAAAGCCCTAGACAAAAATGGACAGTGTTTTAAATATTTGTGCGAGACATTTCCAGCCTTATCCGATGCCAAGTTAAAAGATGGTATTTTTGTTGGGCCGCAGATAAGAACATTATGCAAAGACAAGGATTTTCAAAACACAATGACCAATGTCGTGAAAAACGCCTGGGTTTCATTTAAAGAAGTAATTGATAAGTTTCTTGGGAACTCTAAGGACGAAAACTACGAAAATATTGTTCAAAATATGTTACAACACTTTCATCGTCTAGGTTGTAATATGAGTTTGAAGTGCATTTCCTGTTTTCACACTTGAACTATTTTCCTGAAAATCTTGGAGCAGTTAGCGAAGAACAGGGGAGAGGTTTCACCAAGACATTAAGGAAATGGAATCGCGATACCAAGGCAGATGGAGTATAACGATGATGGCGGACTACTGCTGGATGTTAAAACGGGATATGCCCTTAAAAACATACAACCGAATGTCCGGACAACGCAGCTTCCTGGCAAAAAGACAAAGATTTCACTTAAAAAAGTCTGAGTAAAGTACTTTTTTCCACTTTTTTAACTTGTATTCCACCTTTTTATTCAATAAACAAATAATTTTTTTTAGAAATATCGTTTTTTTTCATTTAATATTTGCAAAAAAAAACCTTACGTGATACAAATAAATGCATAGAATTTTTGAAATCAGCCTACCAAAATTATATAAAATCAGTTTTCAAAATAAAAACATCTGTCAAAAAGTTTAATTTTGTAGACATGTGTAATTTATACGGTTAAATTAATATGAGGTCAAAATTTAAGTTTTAGAGACCAAAATGAAATTGTACGGGAAATTGGGAAACAGAATACAAACTTTTTAAAACTAATCGAAACCATTGTAAAGATATGGCAGATTATATTCATCGGTTTTTCAATTACACCTCATTATTTAGATGTTTATATTCAAAATGAACTCATTTCCCTTTCGTGACAGAAAGACATGAAGTAATGTAAAACTGCTAAAAGTTAGTAAATATTTTTCTATTATATTAGATTCTAATAGGTTTGTTAAAAATGACTACATATATGATTTTAAATGGTTATAGCTTTGAAGTATTTATTTTGTTTCAGGTGAACTAGTGTGTGTCTTATACAAATTCAACAATGGCGCTGCTTTCGGAAGAACAGCGTATTAAAATAATAAAAATTTATTACGCAAATGGTCGGTCGATAAAACAAACCCATTGCAAAATTCATGGTATTTATGTAGTATTTTGTAGTATTTTTGTAGTATTTTCCAGTATCTGAAGATACTGGATCTGTTCGAGGCAAACTTCATTTAGGCAAACAATCAAAAAGTGCAGGTTCTCATGAAAATATCGCCGCTGTAGGAAAGAGTATCACAAATGACCCATTAACGTCAATCTCACGACGCCCTTAAGAATTAGACATTACTTTAACAAGTTTATGGCGAATTTGACATAAGGACTATGCATACTTTCGTATGCATAGTTTTAGTTAACCTAAGAACTCAAGGAGACGTACCATCAACAATGCAGAAACTTTGTTAGTTGGATGTTGGAATAAAGAGGATTTTCATACTTGCTACAATTCAGCAAAGCAACTTGTCGTTGTAATAGGACTTGTTCTATTAAGCTCTTCTGACACGAGGAACATCTGGACGACACTTAGATCTCTAAACATTTCTAAATATATCGAAAATAGTATTCCCGATCATGTCTTACAGGCCAATGGAATAAATTTCTTTGTAGAATCTGTGTTAAATATTTCTACTTTAGATATCAAGTTAGTAAATTATTATAATAATAATTCAGCACTAACACGTCATTACTATTTTCGTTTTAGACTGATCGATGAAACAACAATTTCGAGTATTATTTTCACTATGAAACAAAATTCTTGTTGATTTGTTGACCTGGTGGCTTGAGTGTTCGAGGATGATTCAGTTGTGTTGTTCCTATGTAGTAAAATACATTGTTCATTTCATGTTATCAACAGTTCCATTTTGGACGGGGGAATCCCCGACCTCATGGAAGAATACATTTGTGGTTCAACTGCTCAAGGAAAGGAAACCGAGAAATTACTAGGGCTTGAGACCTATAAGTATAATTTCAGTTTTATCAGGGATATTTGAAAAAAATTTAAGTAAGCAGCTATAAAAATATGTTCTGAAGTGTAATATACTTACCGGGTAACAATTTGGGTTTTGGTCAATAGTTCCGGCGTCAAATTACTGAGGGGTTATCTTCAATCTGTGAAATAATCAAACGATATCAGCAAAAGTATTTTATTAGCTTCCTCAAGGATATACAAAACCGCAACATGTTTTAGAACGTAATCATATACAATGTTCAAATGTATGCAGAGGACCGCCAATTATTTCATTCTTTTGTCACTTTCCAGTTCCATAAAGCCCAAAGCAGAGTCCAATGAGATTTGAACTATATAGCAATCACCTGTTTGATGAGAATGAAAGATGTTACTAAATAGATAGAATACAATTCACTCTTCGTTTTAGATGTGTCATAACTTCTGGAAATAAAGATTATTATTATGATGGAACATTTCACACTTTAAGCGGTTCTGGAGCCTATACACACACATGCACACACAAAAAGGAATAAATAACTCAAAGCAAATAGAAATTAGTGGGCATTTTTAAGGATTCATTCCAATATTTGATTCACCAGGCCAAGATGTAATTAATGTTCTAATAAATTTTTTGAAGATTCACAACATTTATTTATCGAAGGAGCAATAATAGCTTAAAAATTCTTCACCTAAAGGTTTTTATGTGCCTTATGCGACTCAGTTGAAATTTGGTTTTTACTAGTGCTGCGAAAAGGTCTTTAGAAATCAAGAGCTTTGCGTTTTTTTCTCCGCTCATTCTAAACGTTGGCAGGTCTTAAAAGATGAAATCCCTGCTTTAACATCTTTCGAATGCTAGGCAGGAAAGCATAAAAGAAGCATTATGCATTTATACATTTCTGTTGGTTTGACATGTGTATTTTCAAGCTAACTAAGATTAACTAAACCGTTGTTAAAATTAATCTGTGTTAAATTCAGAAGTATATTAATTAACAACTAACAACAGACATATTTGTCTGAATTACTTCATAGCAATCACGTTGGAAAGGAAAAAATAAATGAATATTTGCAGTTTGTATGGCCCAAAATTGCTTCCAATTCGAAGGCAAGTTCTTTGAACAGCAACAGGGTACAGCCATGGGTAATTGCTTATCTCCATTTATCGCGAATTTATTTATGAGTCACTTTGAGATTGAGTTTAAAAAGTCAGCCAAATATTTTCCAAACATATGGGTCAGGTATGTAGACGATGTGTTTGCCATTTTTAGATACCTTAGTAATTAGGAATGACAAAAACTTAGAGTTTGATATTTACCGAAAAGAAACCAACGTCAACAGATTTATAACCGCAGATTCAAACCATACTTTTCAGCACAAGAGTGCCTCTTTCAATTTTCTTATCAATCGTTTGTTAAGCAAGCCATTGACAAAGGATAGATATGAAAAGGAATTTACTTTAATTATGAAAATCGCGAGTTACAACGGTTTCGATTCAGAAATAATAAACAAGCTAGTTAGAAAACATAAAGTAAGAAAAACAATTCAGGATTCCACATGTTTGCTACCTCAAATTGATTCGAGCAAAAAATTTATTAGTTTACCGTTTCACGAAACTACAAAAAATTTAAATAAAACCCTTAAACAGTATAATGTTCAAGTAGCATTTCGGTCGAATAACTCCCTAAAATCTCTCTTAGGCAACGCGAAAGACAAAGTTGAGGTAAACAACAAATCTAGAATCTATGAAATAAATTGTAAGGATTGTGATAAAAAATATGTCGGCCGAACAAAACGTTCGATTCTAACTCGTTATAAAGAACATGTTTCGCATATTAGATTCATCAATAGACCGGAAAAATCAAGTGTTGCCCGACATATTCTTGAATCAGATGATCACAACGTAACATCTGACTGTCTGAGATTAATAAAAAACGTCACACGCCTCCGCGAATTAGATAGTTTTGAGAGCATTTTTATCTTTAAAAGTAGGAATAACGTAATTCACGCAGATTTGGGTCCTATACCAGGTTCTTCTTTATTTGAGTTAATTGACAGTTAGATGTTATTAAAGCAAGAAAAATAGGACAACCATTAAAAAATATTCGAATTCGTGGAATTTATTTTTAAATTCGTTTCATTACAATATTTGCCATTAAAATATTCTGACTCAACATTAATTTCCAAATTTATATTTCAACATAATTTAAGGATTAGTTTCATAATTGGATTCTTAATGTATGTTAAATTACGGCTTTTATAATATTTCGAAACGGTTTTTCTATAGAATTTACAAATAATGGGTTAATGCTCTTGCATGAATAGGTGGGGTTTACCAAAATGTAGGTAATTTTTGTAGCATTTAAGATTGAAGATTTTAGTGTTAAACTAGAAGACGTTCAGAACAATCCTTCTGTGAGTGTTTTTGTGCGTTCAAGTGTTACACTAGTTTTTCTACTGAAGATGACAACGTGGTTGTAGAAATACGTATTTAGAATCATTAAATTCTATTGTGGTAAGGGTTTTTTAATTTTATTTTTGAGTGTGATCACCGATTATCTGCTGAAAGGAATCACAATGTCAAAAGTAATTGTGTAGTTGTTGGTCATGCTTAAAGACGGCAGACTGTGTGCCCGGTGCATGGTGACATGAATCATGTCACCATGTGTACTAAATATTATTTTTAATACCACTTTTTCTTTAGAATAAATGTTTCGTTCTTTGTTAGAAATACAAAATAATGTTTTTTTTTATTTTGATTTAGAACTGTAAAATATATGTTCAAATTCTGTTATCTCTTTGATAAATGCATGTATGGAAATATTTAGGAAACTACTAAATATATGTTTTTCTGCTCCGATATGTAAACAAAGCGAGAGGAATGAATGAGCCATAAATTTTTTCCTGAAAGAGGAATACTTTCTTTGTATTATTGGCAATAACAGATGCACCTGCAAAACATATTTATATTATAGTATCCAAAATAATATTTAGTACACATGCTGACATGATTCATGTCACCATGCACCGGGCACACAGTCTGCCGTCTTTAGGTCCATGCAGGAAAATTTTTGTTGTTTGTATACATCAAATTATTTAAATAAAAAATAAACCATTTCAATGTAAAATCTATGTCATCGAACTGTTTCATTATGACGATATAATTTCGGTCTTAATGATATGTTTGTAATAGCAGTTTCTTTGTCCGAAGATATAGATGTTATAGAGCTTTCATTATCATGAAACTGTAATAATGATAATGAATGTTTACGGATCATTCTTTGGTGGTGGTAGAAAAGACTCTATTCATCTAGAAGAAATTAAAAACATTTCTATAAAAATTATTTTCAACATAAGAAATGGTTTTAAAAGAAAAATACAATTTTTTTTTTAAATTTGAAAGCACTTCGATAAGTTATGAGTTATGAGCGAATAAAATCGCGTTCTTGGGTTACGATAATAGTACTTTCTTTAAGTCATTTTGGTATTATTTTGATTGAAAACGAATTGCTGAATGGTATACAAAGGTTCTCAGTGCGAGAAATTGAAAAAAAAAATTATTTCATCGATTACAGCGCCATCTGTCTTGAATTGAAAAAATGTTTCAGACAAATCCTACGTACTTTTCCCAGCAGAATTTGAATCTGTAATCGAATATACGGGTTCTTACTTAGGATTTCAAAGTTACCCACACCCCACCTACATGGAGGTAGAGTGAGCTAATTCTAGCACTAATGTATTTTTTCTTTTGAATTATTGAATTTTATCTGGACGTTTTTTCGTGAACTGCTTATTTTACGAGATATTTGAAAGTTTCAAGTTAAAAAATACACCCGGTATACATTGAAAACAGACGACTAATTTAGGCAACCAAGTATACACATATATTGACAGGAACAAAAGATTAGGATTAACCGTTTATAATTGCATATGCATTGTATGTTAGATGTGCGTCAGCTTAATTAGGTCACAGATATTTGATTACAGTGTGGATTAAACTTATTGGATAGTGCTTAATTATTAGATCGTATGTTTTTATTTAAAAAAAACAAAAAACTTAACGACAGCTCTATATTCGATTTCGTTCATTTTGATATAAAATCAATACACGACAATTTAAACTGACAAATAATAAAATTAATAATGTTGCAAATTTCTTGTAAATTTACACATAATTTACCAAAGCAAAAACATATTGGGAAATTGGGTTAAAATTTCAAGCTGCCTAGTAAGTGAGGATAAAAACGGTCCCTCGCAGTTATCTAGAAGATGACTTTGTTATCTAGATATCTAGAAGTAAAGATACCGGGCACAAATACTGCAGAATAGACAAATAATATCAAGCAGTGTTATATCGTTACAATCTATATATATAAAATACAAAAAATGTTTCTTTGTCCTTTATAGATTCTGAAACTATCCAACCGATGTGATCCAAACCGGTTTCATTCGAAAGGTAATAGTCCAGATTAGGTTTACGGCTATATATCTTTTTGATATTTCAAGTGGGCGTGGCCCCTCCCACATAAATTTAATAACATCATATATCTCGACTATTGTGATAGCAAGAGTTTAGAAACATTGCAATAGTACATATTGCTATAGATTTTTCCCCGCAAATATTTTGAAAAATTTTATTATTTTATGAATGTATACATATTTATGTTGAACTTAAATATTTTTGACTAGTGTAGTTGAAGCACGCAGTTTTGTATTGCTGTATCGGCAGACATTAATGTACTCCGAGTTTAGAAAGACGTATATGAGAAGATACATTTTTTATCTTTGTTAATTAACTTCGCGATTTGATTTAATTGTGTTGGTGTTTGAATTCATTACCGTGATTTATTTTACGAGTTTGTTGTACTCGTAATTGTTAATTTACAAGCTTTCTAACTCATATGTCTCGAGAAAAAATATATTTTTTTTATTCTACTTAATTAAATTACATATATTATTCTTATTATCGTTATTATTATTATTATCTTGAATCTATTGATTTGTGTATTTTTCTACTGTGTTAATCTTGATATATTTATTATATTCTTAGTTATTTGAATTAAATGACAAAGAACGTTTTTTAAAATTTCTATATACAAAATTTTCTATAACTTTAAAATTTTGTTCGCTTGGAATATCAAGGGCATATTTTTTTCATGTGGTTTGCACATGCGTTAGAGTTTGTTTCGGGCTATCATATAAGTTTGTTTATTTTTGTTTCTTGTGGGTGAAATTAAAAAGCTTCTTTGTAATTTATTAGTTTTAATTTTGATCGGAAGTCACAAAGGATTTTTTATTGCACGTTGCGGTCATTTCCGTGTGATATTTTTGCCTTAATAATATTGTTAGAAGACGCAATATTAATCTTTATACTACATAAAGATATTTTTTTAAATTTTTTTTTAATTTTTGTATTAAAGTTTCATTTAAGTTAGCTGTGTGTGTTTTTGAATTTTACCTTTTTTCATTTGTGCTCAACGTAACTCAACGACATTATAATTATAACATTTGTCAATACTCTTTTACAGGCGCTATATAAATTTGTAGAAGAGAAAAACCACGTTTTCCAATTGGAACCTTGAGGGGAAAAGCAGCCTCATCTAGAAAATAAACCGACTGAATATCTAAGCTGGACAGTTTTATTGTGAATAGTGGTATATTCAATTTCAAAACCACTATTCATAGCAATATGTTACTAATGTGAGTAATCAGGACAAAAATGGATGGGATCGGACAAGTGGGCGTGGCTGCTCTCATACAAAATAAATATTTAATATCAAATATCTAGAGTTATATAATAGTTAGAGCCGAAGTGAAATTCGATGTGAAATATCTTTTCCGCTAAACTTTTGCCGAATGCAGTCATCAATTCAAGATGTTGTGCAGAAAGTTTTCCCGATATTGCAAATAATTTCAAAAACCATAATTGGCTTTGCGAACGAGCAATTTTAGCTCCGAAGAATGATGATGTCAACAAAATAAAACATCAAATTCAATTGAAGCTACCCGGTGAAGTTGTGAAGTACAAATCGATTGACACAGTTATAGATGAGGAACAAGCTGTCAACTATCCAATAGAGTTTCTTAACTCTTTGGAACCTTCTAGAATGCCGCCACACATCTTAACTTTAAAAGTTGGTTCACCATTGATGATCATTCGCAACTTAGATCCACCGAAATTGTGCAACGGAACAAGACTTACTGTTAAAAAACTATCTCCAAATTTAATCGAAACCACAATCATCAGCGGCAAATGTAAAGGAGAAGATGTGCTGATACCACGAATTCCAATGATTTCAACCGATTTACCCTTCGATTTCAAGCGATTGCAGTTTCCAGTGCGTCTTGCTTTCGCCATAACCATCAACAAGGCTCAAGGCCAATCGCTAAGTGTTGCTGGTTTGAACTTAGAAAATTCCTGTTTTTCGCACAGCCGATTATATGTTGCTTGCTTTAGAGTTGGAACGCCAAAAAATCTTTATGTTTACTCACCTACCGAAAAAACTAAAAATATTGTTTATCCGCTAGCATTAAGATAAAAAAGTTAATAAATAAACAAAATTTTCTTTTTTTCAAACACACGTATTTCATTTTTTTAGCGTAGTAGCACACGCCGGGTATCCGCTAGTATCAAATAAAATTAGAAAATATTGAAAATACAGTTGTGTACAAAGAGAACTTACAATATATGTAAATACAGTATGCGCCAGAATAAACAGCACCGAAATTAAAAAAATTTATTTTTTAAACTTTGTAATTTAAATGTTCAAAATGTTCACCATTACGACGCAAACAAGCTTCATATCGATTTTGTAAGTCACTGAACATATTTATAAAAAGTGGTTGATGTAACTGCCTGAAAAATGTATTCTTTCTCGTAGTTCTGCAATATTCTCCGGCGGATTTTCTGAGCGAAATATTTTGTCTTTCATCATGCCCCAAATGTATGCATCAGGTGGCGTCAGATCCGGTGAATGAGAAGGATATTCGAAGTCTGTTCTTCGGGAAATTATTCTATTATCAAAATGCTGACGGAGTAAGTTGAGAGTGCGCGCAGCTGTATGGCTCGTTGCACCATCTTATTGAAACCATTGTGTGCGCATCCGTAAATTTCGTGCACGGCAAAAGTTCTGTAAATCTCTCACAAAAGGTATGATAATGTTCTCTCTGTAACGTTCTTGGTTTACAGTAAGTGGACTCTGATTATCGTCTTCAATGAAATATGGACCAATTATTCCATGACCAGAAACCGCGCACCAAATTGTAACTCGGACACTGTGGAGTGGTTTCTCTACAATAACATCAGGACGTTCAAATCCAAGGAATCGGGTTGTTTGTCGATTAATATAGCCGCTAAGATGAACGTGACTCTCGTCTGAAAACCATATGTTTTTCAAGAAATTGGAATCCTCGTAAATTAAGCTCAATATGCGACCACAGTAAATTTTCCTTGCATGTTTGTCCGCAATGTTTAGTCGTTGTCCAACTTGAATACGGTATGGATAACCACCAATTGATTTGAACATCCGACATGTAGATGTTACACTGATGTTGAGTTTACATGCAGTTCTTACAAGGCTTCTTTGCGGTGACTGCACAACTTCATCAAAAACACGTCCTGTGTTTTCGTTGGTACACACTGTTTGTCGACGACCTGAAGAACCTTTACGTTGACACAATACACTACCAGTGCGACGAAATTTCTCAACAATAGCTAATATCACACTTTTACTTGGGGCTGCTTTATTAAACTGTTGTTGATATCTTACTACCACCTGTTGTAAACTTGGACGATCATTACGACCATTTCCGTATGAGCGAAAATAATGTTCTACCAAAAACACTTTTTCTGCTGTTGTCAAAACCATTTTCAATTCAAATTCAACTCCAGCGTAACATTCATACGTTAACTAATGACAATTAAGTCAATAATAACAAATGCATATTACATAAGCAACTCCATAGCACATTAGATTTCGGTACTGTTTATTCTGGCGGATACCGTACAATAAGATGATGTCTAGAATCCGGATTATATGCAAATATGCTTTTTTAATTGCCGTATTTCATTCAAAAAACATTAAATAAACCCAGAAAATTCATTATTTTGTTGTTAAAAGGTATATCAACAAAATTATGAGTTTTCTAGGTTTATTTAATGTTCTTTTAAAATAAGGCAATAAAAAGCATATTTTGCATATAATCTGGACACTAATAATAACAATATGACGCAATATTCAAATTCTCTGAAATTGTACAAGTCTATTGCTTTACATTTTTATATCGTCAATAATTTTCAAAGTTCTTTCTCAAAAATTCATTTAAATGGAAGAATGAGGCGCGGTTCGTGATGACGTATTTGGGAGTGCAAGTACAATGATGCGAGTGCTTCGTGTATTCTCGTGTACTAACTGTAACGTTTTCTTAGTAAACACCGAAAGCACACGAGGCACTCGCATCATTGTACTTGCACTCCCAAATACGTCATCACAAGCCGCGCCGTCCCGCCCAAGAATCTAAGAAAGTATACGCATTTTCTATATTAACGCGGTTTCTATTCTTGAACAAATTTTTTTTGTCATTTATGACTCGAATGTTTGAACCTTTGAAAAAAGACGATTTAAAGCTCACAATCTAGTACCTAATTATATCCTTCATTTTCATAAGTTAGTTCTTCACACATTGTTTTATCGTTACTTAATGAGATGAGAAATATTGATTAAAATACATTGTTGGTAAGATGTTTTCAATTGTCGATGGAACTTGATATCAATTAAAAATTATTTAGAAGTGTAATTAAAACAAAAATACGGTTTGCTACCAGTATAACAGTAATGTATTTACATAACGTAAATTGGGTTGCGGCTTTTAGGCGCTTGAATTCGCATAATACTGTTGTTGCTGTCTTGCTTCAGTTTTTACATTAGAATAAATATCAATATGCAGACTATTCTAAGCGCAATCGACACATTTACAATTCATTTAAAGAGGTAACATAGAAAAAGTTACTTATAATAAATTTTATTGTCATACTGGTTCAGGAACATTTTTCAATCATTTATCTACGGATTTACTTCTCCCTTCGAACTTCTTTTACCAGTCAAAGATAGTACGGCTCATATTATCCGTGTGATATACCGGATTCCTTTTTTATTATTATACATTTTATTATTACATATACATTTTTCCTATGTGTAACTTAAAAAAAAATGTCAATGCATTAGTTTCGACGAACGAGAACCATGGCTCTTCTAGCAAAACCAGTGTTGCCAGTGCTACTACCGATCTATTTTAATGAAAGTAAAATAACTATTCTGTAGATCTGCTACTCTTAGTTCAAGCGAACTACTATTTTTTCTTGCATTGAAAAATTAAACTTTCCAGCATACATTAAATTTTTTTAATTTACTACGAAAGTTCTAAAATTTATCGCGAAAGTATAGTAGAATTTGGTTCGCCAATAATACTTGTACTGGCGATACAGAGCAAAATAAAGCCACGAAGAATTAGGTTGTATATTGTACTAACTATATATACGCGAAGTATAGAAGTGAAGGGTTATCTCTGTCCAGAATACTGTGTGTTGACAAACTTCTGCATACTGGTACAAACATAGTTTGTCGAAATGTAGAAACCAACGCATCACATTAGACGACATTTGCATGTAAAGTGAGATTGATTCTCATTACAAGTTCATTATATATTACCAGCGTTTAAAAACAGTTCGATTATTCTAACACTGCTTGCGAAAAGTAATGATATTCAATTTGTTTTTCTGGGTACATTTCAATAAATTGATCATAACTCAACTGCGTAGAATATATCCAGTTACTATTTTCATTTTGGAAATTGCGTCGAAAATAGGCCAATACAGTAAACACTTTGAAAGTAAAAACAAATAATGGTTTTATTTATTTGCTTGCCATTTACTAAATAAAACACTTGGTATATTTAGTAAATTATTAATCATGTTTCACCAAGAGCCAACCGTGAATTCTATACATTATATTATTTGCTTGTTTAACTTTTACTTTTTGACAAATTTGAGTTAAAAAATCAGACATGTTTTTATAGAGTTACAGAATTGTTGGCAGTTTAAGAAAAAAATTTTGAAACTCTTGACATAAAGTATTAAAGTAAATAAATATACGCGTGAAGAGCAAAATTTTGTCTAGTCATATAAATTATATATAAAATGTGTTAAATTTATTTTTTGAAGTTTTCTTGACGCCAGACAAGTACGCAACAGATTTTCAATTCTATCTTTAAAACTACGAAATCGTTATCCTTCAAATTAATCCAACAGAAATTCAGTTTTATTTACAAAAATAAACTGCAATAAAAGGGGGCATACCTATCGACTATTTCATTATTAAATGAGAATAGCTATTGTTTATTGTCGATGTCTGCTATTAACGTTGCTGTATTTAAAATAAAAAAAAGAACTTCAGTTTCAGAACAGCATCTTCAACAGCCCGAAAACACAAAAAAAAACTAGGACAACAACCACGGAAGTTTACAAACAAGAATAGCTATTCTTTGCAACGCCCGTTTAATTAATTCTAGATTGGATTTACAGCTTCTCCTGGCTGGGTAGGTTTCAGTTTTTCGATATATTTGGTTGACTATATCATTCTAAAATGATGTGCAGGATTTTCCGTAGTTGTCATGTATTACAGCGGTTATTGACGTATTATGACGTAAATCGAATATACGAACCCTTGTATAATAGAATATACGAACTCTTGTATATTCACTGTCAAAACTACGATTAGGTTACTATGATTTCGATTTCAATAATTTGACAGTACTGAATTGTCAGATTTGTTAGTCATCATCATGGCTCGTTTCGGAAATATTTCCACGAATTTAATTTAATTAAATAATAATTTATAGTCACCCGTTGTGTGTAATGGATGATTGTTATATCTTTTCTGTGCTTCACATATAATTTTTTTGCATTCATCCCATGTAATTGTTTACTTTTTATCGATTTTATCCTTAATATTTATAGCATTGACCTCTTTTTCTCATTTGGATATCCTCAGTTGCTTGTCTCTTTTTTTTAGTATTTATAAGATTACAATATACAAGTTGACCTTAAAACAAGAGACAACGTATGAAAAATGGAAAGATACAATTATATAGAATAAAATAGAATAAAAATCCATGATATATTAAAAACTCTCTAAAAATTGTATGAATTCAAAATATTCAGAGTGTGTATAAATAATAAATACATCTATTGAAGCTACAAACACATTTACTACAGCATATATTTACATATGTCACAAACGTCGATGTTATAAAAACTATAACATTATTGTATGCTAAGCTGAATAACATCGTACAAAATTGGCGGCTTATACATTCAAGTAAATTATTAAAAATTAAGATGTGTGTTACATTAATTTACAAACTTATTTTAAAAATTATATTAAAAATTATTTGTGAACTTTTAGAACTGACATCATTTCATGTGCATTACGTGAATGCTTTTTTTTATTACGAGAAGTAAGAAATAGAAAATATTAATATGATAGTATAAAAAATGCACTGATTTTAAGTTTCAAATAATTTAATCTAACTAACTGTGACTTCATCAGATGGATGAATAAATTCAAATTCAAATTCAAAATTTATTCATCCACCTGATGAAGTCATAGTGTGACGAAACGATATTGTAGTGAAAAGTTAGATTAAATTATTTGAAACTTAAAATCAGTGCATTTTTTATACTATCATAGTTATGGAGTTTCAACAAGTGTCTCCCTTATCAATAGAGCTGAGGATGTTTGCGGTATAACCATGGTTATATCATGTAACCATAGTAAATTTACTATGGTTACATGATATAACCATGGTTATACCGCAAACATCCTCAGCTCTACTTATCAATTAATTATAGAAAATATTAATATTGATTTAGAATGCCGCTATTGAATTTACACGTTGTAAAGTTTATGTTTATAAAAACACTTAGATGATAACATTATATATAAGTTATGTATGGTAAGGGTTCGATAACCTGGTACGAAAGTCAGCTGTTAAAAATTTATACCTGCTTGGGAATTCTTAAGGACAATGTATTAAAGAACATGTAAGATGTGTGCTCCAGGGACATTTAACGTCTCATTTGGTAACAATCTATCTTTAACCGAAGACGTAAATGTAAATCATATAGAACATAAGACCAAACCTATTCTTTTTGTTATTGTGGGTCAGCTTTAAGATATCGCCTCTGAAACTTTTTATAATATAGTCGGTCGCATATTGGCGTGACAAAAATTTTTTAAATGTCTGTTATTTTTTTTCACCGTTATGAGAAGGAATTTTGGGAAAATATTTTGGATTCATATTCTATACAATTACATATTTCAATTTTTCATACGTTGTCTTTTATTTCAAGGACAACCGGTACACGTAAAAACTATATTGAAAGCAGTAGATCTAACACATATCTCGGAGAAATTTGTTATGAAAGCTGCATAAAGGTGAATATTATGAAATAAACAGACAGTGGAATTTTTTGTCTACTCCTGTTAGTCTTCAGAGCATTATAAATAGTAATTTGAAATAAATAATGCTAAATAGCTATTTTGAAATTCAGTTTTAAAGATTATCAGCCTTATGCATAGTCGTTTTAGTGGCTACTAACACGCTACTAAGACCATATTAACATCCTACTAAGAATTTCCGTATTCATAGTCGCGTTTCATGCGTACTAACAACGTTTTAACGTTAGTAGGCTACTAAATCCTTAATAGCGTTTGAGCCCGTGTTTAAAGTGTCTATTAAAGCTAACATACAAAAAGAAAAAGCGCAAACTGTCAAAACAACGAAATGATACAAAATTAAGTAAAAATCATAACAATGAATTCATTAACTGTAAGTATACGGATAATCGGCATACAGCAATTTTAATAATAATGGAAGTGCATGGTGTCTCATTATAATTTCATTATCAACAAAATTTTAATCAATTTTAATTATTATTTTTTGAATGCTGTTTCCAAGTACCCATGAGATGCAATGAAGCAAACTGACGAGAAAAAGTCTGTTTAATATGTATTTATGGTATGATTTATTTACAAATTTTATTTGAAAATATTAGTTCTGTAGCGGGTGGATGGTGTGATATAAATGTATTTATGTAATATATATATATATGTCACTTTGTTGGCTATAAATGAATCATTTATCTTAAGGGAAGTAATATGATATATTTATTACAGGATTTGTTAAAGATTCAAAGCGTCTTCGAGAACATTGGCAACAGATGCAGATGCAAGCACCGAAAAATATCAGTCAGTATTGGAAAAAGTTTACTTGAAACTGGAGCTGAAGTTAAGTGAAAATGATAATTGAATATGTTTATTATATGATATTAGATAAGTTTGACAATAGGATGATATGATGTAATTTAAAATATAGAATAAAGTAGGTATAATTATATCTAAGTTACGTGTAAATACTGCATCATGTATAAAGTAGGTATGAATATTTGTTACACGTGGATACTTATAAATGTATATATTATATTTAATACTAATAAAAATTATATCAAAATATCCCTAAAGTATTTCAATAAATAATAAATTATGTATTAACATTGTTAAAGTCTACTAATTGAAATATCTTCGTATATAATTGTTGTCGGAATAAATTGCTGTGGATATTGTCATGTGAATCCATGTTGTTCCGCTAAAATAAATTCAGTAATAAATATGTTACAAAGCCAGTTAAATATGTATATACCTATATCATCACCATAAGCTTTGGGATTTCGTATGATATCTACCCGTGCTTCCTCAACTTCTTGCAACTCAGCTTGTATATCAACTAGATCTTCCATACTTTCAAAATTATATAATTTCAGTAATACAAATTTTAAGTAAGATTATATTTTACACTTCCATTTTTCTTATATCAAATTTAAAAGCAAAAAATCATAAAATTTATTAAAACAAATAAGATTATTTAAAACGTATTTAAAATAACCTACAATGCCAATAGGTAAACTATTTTAAATGTCGCCTTCATGCAAAATGCGCATGCCTGCGAACTCCGTTTTCACGGTTGCCACATATTTTTTTCTACTAAGATCCTATTAGTTAGTGGCCACTAAGTATGATGAAATACGCCACTATGAATACGAAAAGATAAAAGCATCTTAGTACGCTCTTAGTAGCTACTAACTAATAGCGTACTAACACCCTATTAACTTCGCGACTATGCATAAGGCGGTATTGGTTTATATATTGGATATATGGTTTTATAAAGAAACTTTTATGCTACTTAGGTAATATTTTATTAAATAAATAGTACAGTACTAATACTAAAATAAATTATACAGTTTTTTCTTCGAATAACGTAATCGTTATCAGTTCGAATTTTATCTCTCAGGTTCTAATTCCAAGGATTTAGTGATTGGGTTGGACGGTGAATCGATGCCTTCTCGAAATATGTCGCTGTTACTATCTATTTCCACTTTACCTATTACAATTTTTTTACCTAAAATGTTTCTGGAAATAAGACGTATTATAATCTTTAAATTTCGTAGATTATAGTTTCTGAATAGGGTTTGCAGAGTCGCTGTACTTGGTTCGATCTTCATACTTATCGTTGGTTGAAAGCGGTCACTTTTCCAATTGCCCACGCGTACTCCGTATTCGAATGTAGTTATTTTGAGGTAAATCGAACCTAGAAAGAAAACGATATAAAGCTCAAGTTTATGTGATATCTAAAATATAAACAAATTATAAATAAGAAGAAATAGTGTCATAGTATTATTGATTTTCTATACACTGTGGAAATAAAGTAACAAATAAATTTGTTAACTTCCTTAATATTGTAAAACATTTGTCTCTTTGGGTCAGTGGCGGCTCGGGGTGGTTCACATAGGGAGTGCATAATTTCAAAATTAAAAAGTGTAATACGAAAACGCTTACCCAATCCTTATAAATTTCACCGACGTACTGTTCCAGACAGGTACTGTTCATTGTAGAGTTTATTTTGAGGGAATAGTAAATATTACACTACACAGTTTAATTACATCTGACGATAAACGAAGTCCATTTTACGTGTCTTTGACTTGCAGAACACTTCTATCACTTTTTCATTAAAGCTTGGGAAATCATTTATACATTCTTTTTCACAAGATAACATCATAGTAAGGGCATTTAATCTCTCTTCTTTCATTGTATTTCTCAGGAAAGTTTTTATTCTCTTCAACCGTGAAAACTGGCGTTCCGCTTCGGACGTTGTCATTGGGTTTGTAATTACAATTTTTAAAAGCATAACAACTTGATTAAAGGTGTCGCTTAATCCATCCAGCAGAAGACCTAGCAGACCTACAGCACCGACTTCTATATTTTGCCTAAATTCTTCTGTAGAATATAGAACGCTTAATTCAGTTCGTAGTCTGCTTTCATTGAGGCATGGATAAAATTTTACTGCTTCTTTAAGGCAATCTTCCGGAATTTTTTTTTGAAAAGAGGGGAACTGTTTAAAAGAAATTAAGTTTGCTAATATTAAGTGCCCTGTATACCGATATCTAGTTTTTATTTCTAGCAAAATAATATCGCACACTTCAATAGTTTCCCTCCATCAGTTACTCTTCGCCGCTTTGATGGTCGAGGAGTCAGTTCTGGGTCATTTTGTTTAACCAACTGATTATCTGTGTCAGCGATTTCGGTTCGAATTTTTCCAATAGCACATTCAAAATTATCTAAATTATTCTTGATTTTTAATGCATCTGCATTGACATTTTGTAATTGATTAAACAATATGTCCACATGTGGCATAATTTTATGAAAGAAAGTTAACCAATAGATAAAATTTTCCTCCTAAAATTCGCGTTTGTAAACTAGATTCTCCCTCGATTTGTTCTAGAGCTTCAATTATTTCTTCTCGGTGCTCATATATTGTATTCACTATCCTAGAATTGAAGTTCCATCTTATTTTTGAAGAACGAGGTAAGCTCTTCCTCTGAAGGAATTCTTCCAATCTTGCAGCTCGTTGTGGTGAAGTGGAGAAAAATGTACATAATCCCGTCAGATTCTGCAATTACTACTGCTCGATGTAGCATGTGACACAATTAGATTTGTCTGATGTGCATAACAATGTACAAAATTAGCCCTTGGATACTGGTCTTGGACATGTCTTTGCACGCCGTTAATAGCACCACTCATGACTGCTGCCCCATCATAGCTCTGTGCAATCAGTTTTTCTGGGTCATCAACAAGCAAACTAATTTCGTTAAGGATGGAGGCAGATAAAGAATTAGCATCATGTCCACTAGGCAGAAGAAATTTCCAAAATCTTTCGACCGGTCTCGCGTTCATAATATATCTTAAAACAACCACCAACTGATACTGATTGGACACATCTGTGGTTTCATCAGCTATCACAGATATGAAGTCGGTTGCTTTAATTTCACTGGCAACTTGTTCATGAGACACGTTCAACATTGCATCAAGCAGCTCATTCTGTATCGTTTTTGATAATCCCTTAAAAACCGGCGCTCCTTCGATGTGATCTCTGAGCGATTTATCCAATTCTGCCGTAAAATTTATTAATTCCAGAAAAATGCTCTTGTTATTCGACGTTTGCTGTTCATCATGACCACGAAGTGAGAGTTCAAACGCGCCACAAAATCTAATGCAATTTATTATTAAATTTAACACATGCCTATTTTTTGTTACCTTTTCATTGTGTTGTTGAATTGGTTTTCTATATGATGAATCTAAAACATTCTGAATGTTATTTTTTCCTAACATTCTTAGACTAAATATATTTTTCAAATGCCCTTCGGAATTTTCATGTTTACTAATTTTAGCACTAAGATGAATTAAGTCTCTTGTTCCGTTCTTTGACCAAGACGGTTCACCACCAAACAAAAGACACGGAAAACAAAACAAAGTATTTTTATTTCACACCACAAATCCAGTCTTTTTCTGATAAATATTCATTTTTAATTTACCTTTACCTTTTACCTTTAACAGATTGTTTATTTTCTAAACATAATTGAGGCATCGGCGGTTTAAGATTTTTTACTGCGATTTTTTCATTATACGTTAAAAGCGAAAACGCGTTGTTTTCTAAAAAAGACACGGAGTTCATCGCAATAACGCCCGAGAGCAGTCTGGTTTAGTTGCTCCAACGTTATGTATTATACGACATTGAAGTACGGCAAAATACAGTTCTCCCCACCATCAATGTAATGTTAATGCCTTAACAGAGCAGCGGTAGGGCTTTGCTCAGTATATCTGTGACGACGCTCGGTGTATGTACGTTGTTAGCGTGCCACGTTCCTCGTCAATAACTATGAATACATAATATACATAATAAATAAATACTTTCAGTTAGTCGCCGCTTGGTTTGTTTTGTTTCAGGGGGTGTAATTGCTCACTTGCTCTCATTAAAGAGCCGCCACTGCATCCCATCAATGTGAGTCATGGTAATCCTCGGACAAGGAATTGAGGAATAACGATTTAATTTCTAATCTTTTAGAACCTCTGCTGGGCGCAACCCTTTCACACAAGCAATGGTCTCAATTAAATAGGTTCCGCACAGGCCACGGAAGTTCGTGAAATAATACTCCAACGTGGAATCCAAGAAATTTGGTTTTCAAGCAATGAAATTGAATCTTATTGAATGGCATAGTTAATGTTCGTAATAACTATGATTGATTAATATTTAAACCACGAATACGCATTTTAGTCTACCATTTATTTGTATTCAGTAACTAAAGCGGGCATTTTTATCCAGGACTTAAGTAAAAAAAGTAAACGTAATATATTTTGTTGGTTTCATAATTAAAAATGTATCAAAAAGCTTTAATTCTTAAGTCACCTACATCTTTATCAATTTACACGTGTAAATTAATTTCAATTATCTATAAAATTAAATCACGAAGGCTTTATATTGTCACATATTTAATCTGCTACTTATGTCAGATTTTTTTAAATTCAAAAATAATGTATGTGTTCGATTAATAAAATTGTGCTTGTATATCGTGCGTTCAAAAAGAAACTCTAGTGAGACTGATTTCTAAGTAACATTAAAAAGCATGTCGTAACTTTACTAATATAATTTTATATGACTGTTACATCTAAATGACAGGCGGCTTTAGAAAATTGCAAGGTTAATTGCTAGGTGTTTTGAATAAATAAAATTCTGCGTTATCGTTTTTATTAGATAACACTAATGACCAATTCAGAACGGTGGGGTTAAGTTACGACATATCTAAAAATTCCATAGCTAACTCTGAGGCTGTTTTCCGTTAAATTCTTTCATTGTTTCGACCTTTGCTTGATGTAAATCCATATCACAAATAAATAAAACACACATAAGATGTTTTAGATTTACACTTTATTAATAAAATAATGACAGCTGTTTCGCTAACACAGTAGCTTCTTCAAATTCAACTTAAGACTAAAGATACATACAATATACAGCTTTAAATCAGGTAGTTGACCCAAGTTAAAATTCTAGGAACTATTACATTTATATTTTGCTTTTTGAAAACTATACCATGTCCTACTTGTGTGCGGTTTAAGTTTAATAATATAGCATAAGCAACTAAGAGACAATATTTCAATGGGTGAACAGATTTAACAGTGGGCAAAAATTCAAGTCTAATTTATCGTTTAGTAACATTTCTGAGTTTTTGAGTTTATTCATTTCTAAAGACTCTAAACAATTTAGTTTTCTACCTTTATTTTCTACATGTATGATATCGAATTGTAAATTAAATTCGTGATCATTCTATATTAAATGATTAGAGTAGGTTGAGTCAGTTTTCTTATTGATATAAGAATGATAGTGGTCTTGGATTCGTTTTTTAAACGTTCTACCTGTCTGTCCAATATATGTTTTGGTACATGATCCGCATGATAACTTATAGACTCCTGATTTATTGTCTTTGGTAGTTTTTTCTTTATTATTTTTAATATATTTGGCTAGATTATTATTAGTTTTATAAGCAATATTAATGTTTTCTTTTTTAAGGAATTTTGATAACTTAAGTTGCTGTTGACCTATGTAAGTAAATGATTTAAACTGCTTGTCTGGCTCCACTTTAATGATCGGGTACACCTCCCTTAATAATTTATTGACAGATTTTTTAAAAATTAATTTATCTATTAGATTTGGGTCATATCCGTTGTTGTGAGCGATTTGTTTTATAATATTATATTCTTTATTATAGTCTTCCTTGGACATCGGGATGTTAATAAGTCTATGTGTCATGCTGTGAAAAGCCGCTACCTTGTGTTGGACCGGGTGGTTAGATTTATTATGTATCGTAGTATCTGTATGAGCCACTTTGTGGTAAATAGAAAAATGGACCCTATTGTTTACACGTTTTAAAGTGAGATCCAGAAAGTGTATACTATTATTAAGCTCCTTTTCTATCGTAAACGTGATATTAGGATCAATGGAATTGATAAATTCATAAAGAGTGTTCAACTGCCTATCTGTACCTATACATCCTATCAATATATCATCAACGTATCTGTACCAAAACAAAATGTTCTTCACGTATCTGTCATTATGAAAAATTGTATTTTCCAGGTAAACCATATAAATTTCCGCAAGTAAAGGAGAAAGAGGATTTCCCATGATAAGACCTTGTTTACAGAGGTAGAGTTTTGAAAGTTGTTATTGAAAGAAATGTAATTTTGTTCTAGGCAGACTTTTAGTGAATCTAAGATCTCTTCTTTTATTATGGGGTTTGTTCTATTGTATAATAACATTTTAGCAATTAGATCTATAGTTGTATTGGGGGGGATACTAGGAAATAAGTTCTTGACATCAAAGGATATGAGTTTCGTGTTATCCGGAAAGTTGCGGTCTTTAATGTTATTAACTAACTCTAGACTATTTTTAATACTATGTTTGGGTTTGAATTTCGTGTGTTTAAGGATGATATTTATTAGGCTATTAGACACTTTAACTGCGGGTGCTGTAATATAGGAGACTGCTGGTCTAATCGGGAAATTGTCTTTATGTAGTTTAATCAATGAGTATAATTTCGGGGGTTGTGGATTCATTACTTTTAGTTTTCTACTTTCAAACACATTAGAACTGTTAAATATGCCAGGTGAGTTGTTGATTAAATTAATGATTTGTCGTTGGAATTTAGGGGTCGGATCTTTTTTAATGATAGTGAACTTATCCGGGTCTAGAAAATTGACTGTTTTTGAAACATATTCCTGCTTGTCAATGGCAATAACCGTTTTGCCTTTGTCAGCACGTGTCAAAATAAGGTTGTTCTCTCTAGCTTTTTTGTTAATATTTCTCGCTATTATTACCTCCTCATGACTATTGGCAGTACACTTTATGTTTTTAATAATATTGCTGGCTTGGTATTTATTAGTCTATAAGATTTATGAGTCTATAAGATAACTCGGAATGTACTGGTAGTACATTCCGAGTTATCTTATAGACTCCACCCGATTGAATTTGATACGTTAGAATTAAACATTAGGAAACAAATTAACGACTTAATTCATAAAAAATATTTAACTCAACGTAATAAATTAGATAAATAATTTCCATAAACAAAACCACCAAGAATTTACTCATAATAGTTTTTCAGATCATAAGTTTTTCGATAGATTTTGCAACCTTAGTAACACAATATTCAAAGACAAAGAAATCGAGTTATTAAACAAAGGTTTTAATTATAACCTTAAATCAAACATTAAGAATAATGATTTAGAACTGCTTGCGGTAGAATCGGAATTAGCATTAAAGGAAGTCTCTAATAAATACCAAGCCAGCAATATTATTAAAAACATGAAGTGTACTGCCAATAGTCATGAGGAGGTAATAATAGCGAGAAATATTAACAAAAAAGCTAGAGAGAAGAACCTTATTTTTACACGTGCTGACAAAGGCAAAACGGTTATTGCCATTGACAAGCAGGAATATGTTTCAAAAACAGTCAATTTTCTAGACCCGGATAAGTACACTATCATTAAAAAAGATCCGACCCCTAAATTCCAACGACAAATCATTAATTTAATCAACAACTCACCTGGCATATTTAACAGTTCTAATGTGTTTGAAAGTAGAAAACTAAAAGTAATGAATCCACAACCCCCGAAATTATACTCATTGATTAAACTACATAAAGACAATTTCCCGATTAGACCAGTAGTCTCCTATATTACAGCACCCGCAGTTAAAGTGTCTAATAGCCTAATAAATATCATCCTTAAACACACGAAATTCAAACCCAAACATAGTATTAAAAATAGTCTAGAGTTAGTTAATAACATTAAAGACCGCAACTTTCCGGATAACACGAAACTCATATCCTTTGATGTCAAGAACTTATTTCCTAGTATCCCCCCCAATACAACTATAGATCTAATTGCTAAAATGTTATTATACAATAGAACAAACCCCATAATAAAAGAAGAGATCTTAGATTCACTAAAAGTCTGCCTAGAACAAAATTACATTTCTTTCAATAACAACTTTCAAAACTCTACCTCTGTAAACAAGGTCTTATCATGGGAAATCCTCTTTCTCCTTTACTTGCGGAAATTTATATGGATTACCTGGAAAATACGATTTTTCATAATGACAGATACGTGAAGAACATTTTGTTTTGGTACAGATACGTTGATGATATATTAATAGAGAATGACACGAATTTAATTTACAATACGATATCATACATGTAGAAAATAAAGGTAGGAAACTAAATTGTTTAGAGTCTTTAGAAATTAATAAACTCAAAAACTCAGAAATGTTACTAAACGATAAATTAGACTTGAATTCATCCCCACCGTTAAATCTGTTCACCCATTGAAATATTGTCTCTCAGGCCCGGTTTATTCACCTTCCAGTAAAGTACCTGTTAGTTACTTGACAATTAAATTTACTTGACACATTTACTATTTTTGGGTTTATTCATATAATTTTAAAGGTCGGTTAGTTACTGGAAAGAACTATGGTCTATTTTTTAAACTAAGAGGAGTAAATGGAAAAGCCACATTTACACTGTAAAAGTTACCAAATAAAATATAAAATTGTTTGAAAGTTTAGTTAATATTACCAGTAGAAATAAAATTAATTGGCAGCGGCCATAGCATGCTGAAAAGGACCGGTTCTCGTCCGATCACCGAAGTTAAACAGCATCGGCCGGGGTCGGTACGTGGATGGGTGACACGCAATTTTTGCATAACGTAAACCTACCTCTGAAGCAACCAATCACGCATAGTAATTTTGGCGCGATTAATTTAAAACGCTCCACTTAGTTTAAAAATAGACTATAGATGTGTTTACAACAGTAGTATGGTTAGGGGAAAATAGAGAAAGATGTAACATACCACTAACACATGGTATAGCGAAGGATGTACAGCTTTCGGTAATTTTAAATTCTAGTTGCCGGCATGACAAATGAGTGCATCTAATATAACCTTAAATCTCAAGCGTTTGTTGTGTGTTATCACGTGTTGTCCATTTTTACTTTTTTCATAAACATTATTAATATAAAATACATATTTTAATATAAAAAAGATATGTTATATTATTCCCTAAATTATGACCTAATCCCAGGCTACAGTTCGCATTTTATTGTCAAAACTTGTTTAATTTCATAGAAAATGGAAAGTAAGAAACGGGTTAGATCGGCATTTTTCTCTATTGAGGAATCAAGAATTTTAGTTGATCTAGTTTTAAAGTACATACAAGAATATCATCAAATGCAAAAAGACTAACAGTACAACATGGAAACAAAAGGAGGATGCGTGGTCAGAAGTATCAAAAAAATTGTTATTCAACCCCATTTTGTATTTTCAATACAAGTAAATAAATATATGTATATATATTCTGTATTAATATTGGTTGTTTTATTATTATATTTATTTTGTACAGAGTTTTTTTTAAATATATCTTTTATGTCTAGCATCATATTATAATTACTATGACTACATAAGAAATAAAGATGAAATTTTTGTTTAGAACATATACTTTAATAATACATAATACTTTATTTACCACACACACAGTATGTAATAAACAATACAAACGAACAAATTCGTCATCATCAAATTTATTAAAATTGTCTTCTATTCGATATCGATTCACTAAATTATTAATATTGACAAAATCGTTGTCTAAAATATCGTCAATGTCTTCAAATAAATCCATTTTACTTGTCAATAACTTAATTTTCTACATGACAGTTCACAAACAGCATGATATTAGTCTTACTTGACACTTTATAGGGTAGATGAGCAGCAAGTAAATTTTCTCCCAAGTAAATAATTTTACTGGGCGGTTAAATTTTACTTGACGGTGAATAAACACTTAATCTGGCAAGTAAGGCTTTATCTTACAAGTAGCGTTACTCTATACTTTACTGGAAGGTGAATAAACCGGTCCTTAGTTGCTTATGTTATATTATTAAACTTAAACCGCACACAAGTAGGACATGGTATAGTTTTCAAAAAGCAAAATATAAATGTAATAGTTCCTAGAATTTTAACTTGGGTCAACTACCTGATTTAACGCTGCATATTGTATGTATCTTTAGTCTTAAGTTGAATTTGAAGAAGCTACTATGTTAGCGAAGCAGCTGTCATTATTTTATTAATAAAGTGTAAATCTAAAACATCTTATGTGTGTTTTATTTATTTGTGTTTTCCGTTATTTGCATTTTTAAAAATTTTAAGAATTAAACTAGATGAGTATGAGAACACATGAGAAGAATAAGGCAAAGTATACAATAAGACTGGGATCCTGGAATGTAAGAACAATGTTGGCACCAGGGAAAATGGAAGAGATCGCTCGAGAAATGATTAGATATAAGGTCGAAATCCTAGCAGTACAAGAAATAAGATGGAAAGACGAGGGCAAAATTGACAAGAATCAATCAACTTATTACTCTGGGGAAAGAAAGCAAGGTAGAAATGGAGTAGCATTTATCATTAGTAAGGAACTGAGAGACAGGGTAATAGAATTTAGGGCAATAAACGGCAGATTGGCGTATATACAAATAGAAAATAAACAAGGGAATCTTAGTATCTTAAATGCATACGCACCTACTGAAGTTACTGACGAAAATGAAAAAACAGAATTTTATGAAAGGCTTGAAAAGGTTTGCGATAATATCCCCAAAAATGATATACTAATACTAATAGGCGACTTTAACGTCAAGGTAGGGAAAGAAGATTACAACAGAACCGTGGCTGGGAAAGAGACAATACACAACGACACAAATGACAATGGAGACAGGTTGTGTAACCTAGCGTCTATCACTAACACGTTCATAGTAAGCACGAAATATAAACACAAAATGGAACATAAAATAACATGGGCCATACCAGGAAGTGACGAAGGTAATCAAATAGATCACATGTTGATTTCACAAAAATGGATGAAAATGGTGCACGATGTACGCACATATAGAGGAGCTAATGTCGACTCAGATCACTACCTAATAATAGCCACAATGAAAATTAAAATAATAAGGAACACGAAAACAAAAAAAAAACTCAAGAAAATGAAACGTAGAGAGATTAAAAACCCAAAGGTACAGCAAAAGTATACACAAAGTATGAAGGAAGAAATGGGAAGGTGTATGGAGGACAACATAGAAAGGGAATGGAAAAACATTAAACAGACTCTAATACACGCTGCAGAGAAAGTATTAGAACAAAGAGGAAAAAGAAATTACAGAGAATGGTTCGATGAAGAATGCAAGCATAAGATAGACGAGAAAAACTATGCGAGGAATAAATGGATTAGGAACAGAAGAACACAAGACCTGGAGAACTACAGGGTAAAAAGAGTAGAAGCATCTAAGTGTTGCAGGAAGAAAAAGGAACAATGGATCAATGAATTCATGGAGTTTATGGAGAAAAACAGCAAAAATAGTAGAAAACTGTTCGAACTTATTAAATCACAGGATAAAACTAAAAGGACACAAGCCAAAATAGAGAAAGAAAAATGGATAGCACACTTTGAAGAGCTCTACCAGGAAAAGGGAAGAATTGAAAAGGAAGAGGATAAAACAAAAGAGGACAGAGACACAGAAGAAGGAAAACCTACTTATGAAGAATGTGTAAATTTATTAAAAAACAACAAAACACCGGGACCCGATGAAATAAATAACGAACTGATTAAAAATGGAGGAGAGGAACTACTTAAAAGAATTCACTGCATAATTGGAGAAGTTTGGAAACAGGAGACCATGCCAAGGGAATGGAGAAGTGGATCACTGATTCCTATATTCAAAAAAAAGGTGACCCCATCCAATGCAGCAATTACAGAGGAATTATGCTTTTAAATACGACCTAAAAAATATTAACATCAATCCTCAAACAGAGACTAGAAAGGTACACTGAGAAAAAAATAGGAGACTACCAGCAAGGTTTTAGAAAAGGCAGATCAACGATAGACGCAATATATGTCATGACCCAAACAATAGAAAAATGTTACGAACATAATATAGAACTTCATTCACTTTACATAAATTTCAAACAAGCATTTGATAGTATAAACAGATCGAAATTACTAAAAGAAATGAAAGAAATGGAAATACCCTCAAAGTTAATAAGACTTACTGAAATGACGATGAAGGGATCCAGAGCAAGAGTTCTAACTAACGACGGTGTAACAGACGAGTTAGAGATAGATAATGGTGTCAGACAGGGAGATGCATTGTCAACAACGCTCTTCAATATTGTACTGGACGGAGTGGTCAGGGCAACCGAAATCAAGAAAAGTATTATACAAAGTTCTGTACAACTCATTGCGTAGGCAGACGACATAGCCATAGTCGCAAGAAGCAGGCAAAGCCTAGAGGAAGCACTATTGAGGATAGCAGAAGAAGCGAAAATCAGAGGACTAGAAATAAACAAAGATAAAACAAAATACATGATCATTACCAGAAGAAAGATAAACACAAACGTGATAAAAATAGGTGAATACCAATTTGAGAGAGTAGAAAATATAAAATATCTGGGTGTAAACATAAACAGCAAAAACGATAGGAGTACCGAAATCAAAGCGCACATACAGGCTGGAAACAGAGCATACTGGCGTTATCAGAGGTTTCTAAATGACAGAAACTTAAGCAAAAACACCAAGCTAAAAATGTACAAAGTAGCAATAAAGCCGGTAGTAACATATGCGGCGGAAACAATGTGCCTTACTAGTAAAGACGAAGAAAACCTAGAAAAATTCGATAGGAAAATCCTGAGGAAGATTCTGGGACCGAAGAAAATGGAAGGAGAAGAACAATACCGTATATTGTGGAATCACGAAATAAAAAACATCATGGAAGGAGAGGATATGGTGAAATATATTAAGATGCAAAGGCTAAGATGGTGGGGACACATAGAAAGAAGACCAGAGGAGACCATAATCAGGAGAATAAAAGACTGGAAACCGGTGGAGGGCAGACCGAGGGGGCGACTTAGAGCAAGGTGGGGGACCAAGTAATGGGAGATGCAAAAAAATTGAAGATAAGGAACTTAACCGAGATGCCTAGAAACAGGGAGGAATGGGGAAGGATCGTGAAGAGAGCGAAAACCACAAATCTATGAACCTATCGAAACCAAGCGGAGTTATTCACCGCAAAACAATGAATACAAGAGCTCCACTTTAGGAGCGGCCCTATTCCGAAAGGAATGTTTGGCCGATTATTATTAGTATGTTATAAGACAAATTAACTATACACATTGAAAGATAGATTTAGAAATAGCAGGTATCAACATGATACATACAGTATTATTCAATCGATCACTTGCGATTTTCCTAATTTGTTGCAATAAAATTTGATAGATGGTTAGAATTTCCTTTTTGTTATTGAATAAATACATTCCTAATTATTTTGTTGAACATACTCTCAAAGCAGATACAAAATGTCAACGATTTTAGTTATGTATATTTCTATGTTACAGCGAACATCACTTTAGCTAATTATTGAAGAGCACGTACGAACACAAATACGTATGCACCTAAATTTTATACCTAACAAAAACTGAAATACATACCAAAGTCCGCTATAAAAGATATAAAAATGTACTCAAAAAAAATTAGATAACAGGTCCTATCCATTATGATTATTTCCATAGAGTAATTGTATGCATTTCGATAAAAAGCTCATTCATTATATTATTATAGATTAGTTTCCCATTTTACTCGAGTATTGTACACCAAAGCCCAATATTTGTATGAAGCTGGTCGCGATTAAAAATATCACGTGACATTTTATGAATGAAATATCTTTAGTTGATGAAAATTAAATGCCAGTTAATAACTTCAAATTCGAATGTAGTAAAATGCGTAAAACGCCTTACAATCAATTTAATTTTTTATTAAGCACTACATTTTCGAATACATAATTTGCTCTTCTTCAGGGTGAAATATTCCTTCTTTTAAAATTCTGTTAAAATTAAAAAGTCTTACCACAATTTGGGCTTAATCCAGTATACGTATTTTGACAACTAAATTGTGCAGACATTTTACACAGTAAAGTACATTACTATATATTTTATTAACTTTTCTATGTCTATGCACTGCTCAAAAATTGAAGTGGATATTTGAAACAAAAGTGAATTTACATCGCAAATTTATTGCATTTTTGCGAAGTAATGTAAATATAAATATGCTTTCTACTTTTTACGACGCTAATGATTCGAATTTTTTAATAGAAAAAATTCGCCCTTAAAGCAAGATTCAACTCCACGTCCATGGTTTGCCGGACCATTGCTTTAACTAGTAAGCTATTAAGGACTGTGATTTCGAATTACAGGGAAGGCCTCAAGAGGCCTTAAGTATTTAGTAACAATTCACAACTATTTAATTTTAATACACAAAAATACTGGAAACCTATATGATTATGAGTTGCAAGCCACGTTTCAAGGTCTAATAATAATGTGGTGTTCAAAATTGTTCAAAAAAATTCGAATGCTTTATGTAATTCGTTAAACTGCAAGTATTGCGTGATGTGCAACATTTTATTTGAAAAGTCTTGTTAGTCGCAAATAAAAAATGCCGAATACAAATATAGAGATTTTGGCAATATTGCGCAGTTTTTGTAAATTGAAAAGAAATGCTGCTGGTGTTGCTCATATATTTTATGAGGAAGAAAGTCCGAATCTATATCGATCGTGTTCCGCAGAAAATTTAAAAGAAATCAAAAATGTACAAAATGGCTTTCAAGAGCAATTCCGTTCAGGAGAACTCAATTATAGCTTAAAAAGTTCTCTTAATCTTCAGTTGGCAATCAAGAGCTTGGATCTTCATGCCTTTGATAATAGGTTATCATTTTCAAAAATTAGAGACGGTATCAGTCGATGTAGAAACTCCAGGATTTAACGACGAAGCACCCCCTGCATCGTACGCCCATCTATTTGTGAAAAACTCCTATATGAACGCTTGTTCCTTAGATTTGTAACATGGAATGAAAAATGGATCTAATCTTCGTAATCTTAATAGATCAATTCAGTGATTGAATTTGGGCTAGTCAGCAGAACTTGTTGTAAAATGTAAAAGTCTTGAAACTCTGTGTTTTGGTGGAATTAGGAGGGTATTACTGTTTAGGGGAGGGGGGTACCCGAAAGTGAAGCGATAAATGCGAAACAATGCTATTAATAACTGGACATCATTTTATGAGAAAGATATCCCTTATTGGTTAACGGAGATCGTGTACTTTTCCAGCAGGACAAGTCCAGGAGGTATACTCAACCAAAAACCATAAACTAGAAGAACTCGTTGCACTAGAGCTGCTATCACATTCTGCATACAGCGTTGGTAAATACAGTGGAACCTCGGTTTACGAGCACCTCCCTTCCCGAGTAATTCAGTATACGAGCAGCCATCAAATATTCGTTACGCGAGCATTGATTCGGAAGCCGAGCGTCTAATCGGAAGCCGAGCGTCTAAAACACGTTCAAACGCGTTGCGCGTTGCCTTCGATTGTATGTAAAAGAAATTTAGTCTGTACCCGTTTTTCAATTAAAGAACATACATACTGTGTTACCCTAATACATATGTTATGGCTCCAAAAAAGGAAACTAAGAAATTAGTGAAAATCGATATCGAAGTGAAAAAAGAGATAATCAAAAAACATGAAGACGGTGTTCGTGTGTCTGCTCTGGCACGGCAATACGGTAAGGCTACATCGACAATATGCACTATTCTTAAAGACAAGGATAAATTTAAGAGTGCTAATGTGGCGAAAGGTATTAACGAAACAAAGACCTAAAGCAATAGATGACGTGGAAAAGTTATTATTAGTGTGGATTAATGAGAGACAGTTAGTGGGTGATAGCATATCTGAACAGATAATTTGTGAAAAAGCAAGTGTCTTATACGCCGATCTCATTAAGCAAACTCCCGGAACAAGCGATTCAGATATAGATTCATTTAAAGCAAGTAGGGGGTGGTTTGAGAAGTTTAAAAAAAGAAGTGGTATTCACAGTGTTGTAAGACATGGCGAAGCTGCGAGTTCTGATAAAACAGCTGCTGAGAGATACATCACGGAGTTCCAGGAGTTCATTGATAGTAATGGGTACCTACCGCAACAAGTATTCAACTGCGATGAAACGGGCCTTTTTTGGAAGAAAATGCCGAGAAGAACCTACATTACGCAGGAGGAAAAAACACTACCAGGTCATAAACCCATGAAGGATCCCAAGCCCTTGCTTATCTACCATTCTGAAAATCCTAGGGTTTTCAAGCAGAATAACGTAATTAAAAGCAATCTCGGTGTAATGTGGAGGGCAAACAGAAAGGCTTGGGTCACTAGGCAGTTCTTCATTGAGCGGATGAACGAGGTTGCAGGTCCTACCATTAAGAAATACCTAACGGAGAGAAGCCTGCCACTCAAAGCTGTGCTTGTCCTTGATAATGCACCGGCTCATCCGTCAGACTTAGAAGATTCTTTGATTGGGAATTTCGACTTTATTACTATCAAGTTCCTTCCACCCAACACTACCCCTCTTCTTCAACCCATGGACCAACAAGTCATAGCAAATTTTAAGAAGCTTTATACAAAAGCTCTCTTTCAGAGGTGTTTTGAAGTCACCACAAACACACAGCTTACACTTATAGAATTCTGGAAGAAACACTTTCATATTCTGTCGTGTTTAACTTTGATCGAGAAAGCTTGGCAAGATGTGACACAAAGAACAGTAAACTCTGCTTGGAGGAAACTGTGGTCCAAATGTGTCCAAGATTTTGAACCTGTCACTGTTGTACCTGTAGTAGAAGAAATCGTGGCTTTGGGTCAGACATTGGGGCTGGAAATTGCTGATGCTGATGTGGAGGAATTGGTTGAGGAACATAGAGATGAGCTCAGCACCGATGAACTGCAATCGCTTCTCATGGAGCAGCAACAGGAAGCTGCCATGGATATGTCTTCTGGTAATGAAGAGCAAGGAAAACATGTCTCCTCTACAGTCATTAAGGAAATGTGTAATACATGGGAGAAGCTTCACCAATTCGTTGAAGAGACACATCCAGATAAGGCCGTAGTAAGTCGTGCCATTAACATTTTTAATGACAGCGTTATGTCACATTTTTGACAGGTTCTAAAACGCAGGGAAAGGCAAATACCGATAGACCAGTTCCTTACAAAAATGACACCGGCTACATCGCAGTCAGAAACTGCTGACAAAGATCAAGCTGGTCCAAGTGAAAGCAAACCAACACAATAAAAATACATATGTATGTATATGTATCTACATGTTTGTGGAACATTTTTTTTTTTTAAAGATGATACATATTTAATTTTTCAATTTTCATATTGTTGTTTATACATATATGTACCTGTAAACTAAATAAATACATATACATTTATTAATCTACTATATTATTGCATTTTTACTAAAAGTTCTACGCTGAGGAACGAATTAATTGAATTTGCATTACATATTTCTTGTGAAAAAATTTGTTTCGGTATACGAGTGTTCACGAGTAGCTTTTTGAAACGAATTAATCTCGTAAACCGAGGTTCTACTGTATACAGGGTGTTTCAAAAGTAATCTGAAATTTTGTTGTGAGCGATTCGACATTCGATTTTAAGACGAAAAGTTCCTATAAACATGTGTGATAAGTTTTGTCGTTAATGAGATACAAGGTGCTCAATGTTTATATTATTTTAATAACAATAACATTGTGACAAATAAACCATAAAAGTAGTACATTTCAGAGATGTTCAAAATGTGCACCTCTAGCTAAAACGCAATCTTCCAATCGACGTCTAGTGGATTGCCGAATTCTTTCGAAAATGCCAGGAATGTTGCGAATAACATTGCAGCCTTCTATGACGCGATTTTGAATATTTTATAAATTTAAAATCGGGGTAGTATAAACGAATGATTTTAAATATCCCCACCCAAAAATTCAGAGGATTGTGGTCAGGTGACCTTGGGGGTCATGGATGTGGAGATCCTCGTCCTATCCAACAGTTTGAATAAACCTTATTAAAAAATTTCCGTACGGTTAATGCAAAATGTGGAGGCACATGCATGAACCACATACGCCTTCTAATTATGAGAAGTACATCTTCCAAAACAACAGGAAGCTCATTTCCTAAAAAATGAAGATATGTAACACCGTTCAATCGTTGAGGAAGGAAAAATGGTCCTATTAAATAATTGTCGATAATGCCAATTCAAACGTTGACAGAAAAAGTTTGTTGGAATCGTGCTGCAACTGTCGCATGTGGATTTTAATCAGCCCACTTATGGTTGTTATGAAAATTCATAATACAATGTTTTGAGAAGTTGGCTTCATCTATAAACAATACAGTGGCAGCAAAATTGGGATTGTTTGCAATTTTTCTTAAAATCCATTGGCAATACTGCATACGGAGCGGATAGTCATTAGGTAGCACACTTTGAACACGTTGAATATGGTATGAATGCAATTGATTTTCTTTTAAAATATTCCAAGTTATTCCGTTTTGTGACTAACATTTACTTGTTGAGTAATTTTTCTGGTACCCGTTTCTGGCTGTTTGTCAATAATTTGAAGAAATTCATCTTCAAGTTGTGGAGTTCTCGCATTTCTAGGTCGTCCAATAATATCCCTTGATCTTGTATAATACCCAGTTTGTTGTAAACGAAGATGCAGTTTAGTAAACGTTTCAGAACATGGTAAGCGGTTATTTGGATAACACTGGGCATACATACGTCTAGCCTCTAAGGCATTACCATTGGCTAATCCATACAAAAAAATGCATATTAGCCATTTCAACATTAGTAAACACAGGCATAGTCAAAAAGTTTAAACTGAACACAAACGAAAGCAGAACTAGTACTACAACGAAATTAGAATGATGCGTTGGTTTTTAGATTTGACATAGTAATTGTCAACATTTCAAAGGCCACTTACAATAAACATATTCTTTGTTGTTAGTTTTCGAAACCATTAGCGTCACTAACAAAAAATTATCATCGAAATAAACTTCATTTACAGTCAGAGCTCGTTTATTACAAAAAAAAATAAATAAATAAAAAAACTTGTATCTCATTAACGACAAACCTTGTCAAACATGTTTATAGGAACTTTTCGTCTTAAAATTGAATGACAAATCGCCCACAACAAAATTTCAGATTACTTTCGAAACACCCTGTATATGCATATAGGTTGAAATAGCCAAAGTTGTAAAAGTCAAATAAAGTACGAGGTGCATTCAAGTTCTAAGGCCTTCGATTTTTTTTCTCCAGGCTGGAAAGAGACAGAAGCATGCGCATTGTTTTAAAATGAGCGTGCGTTCGTTGTCAATACGTCACAGATGGCAGCATTGTACGGCAGATGGAATTGTAGCGGCAGCGTCGAGAATGAGAACTGGTTTAGATACTTAAAATGGCTACGTTTTCCTTACTTGAACAGCGTGCAATCATGCGTTTTCTGAATTTGCGTGGTGTGACACCAATTGAAATTCATCGACAGTTGAAGGAGACATGTGGTGATGGAGTTATGGATGTGTCGAAAGTGCGTTCGTGGGTGCGATAGTTTAATGAAGGCAGAACATCGTGTGACAACAAACTGAAACAACCTCGGGCTCGCACAAGCCGGTCTGACGACATGATCGAGAAAGTGGAGAGACTTGTTTTGGGGGATCGCCGAATGACCGTTGAACAGATCGCCTCCAGTGTTAGCATTTTCGTGGGTTCTGTGCACACAATCCTGCATGATGACCTGAAAATGCGAAAAGTGTCCTCCAGGTGGGTGCCACGAATGCTGACGGACGACCACAAGGCTGCTCGTGTGGCATGTTGCCAAGCAAGGTTGACGCGCAACCAAGGCATGAATGGGACTTTCTTTTCGTCGATTGTGACAATGGATGAGACGTGGATGCCATTTTTCAATCCAGAAACAAAGCGCCAGTCAGCTCAATGGTAGCACACAGATTCACCGCCACCAAAAAAGTTTCGGGTAACCGCCAGTGCTGAAAAAATGATGGTTTCCATGTTCTGGGACAGTCAGGGCGTAATCCTTACCCATTGTGTTCCAAAGGGCACTACGGTGACAGGTGCATCCTACGAAAATGTTTTTAAGAACAAGTTCCTTCCTGCACTGCAACAAAAACGTCCGGGAAAGGCTGCGCGTGTGCTGTTTCACCAAGACAATGCACCCGCACATCGGGCTAACGTTACGCAACAGTTTCTTCGTGAAAACAACTTTGAAGTGATTTCTCAAGCTTCCTACTCACCTGACCTGGCTCCTAGTGACTTTTGGTTGTTTCCAACAATGAAAGACACTGTCCGTGGCCGCACATTCACCAGCCGTGCTGCTATTGCTTCAGCGATTTTCCAGTGGTCGAAACAGACTCCTAAAGAAGCCTTCGCCGCGGCCATGGAATCATGGCGTCGACGTTGTGAAAAATGTGTACGTCTGCAGGGAGATTACGTCGAGAAGTAACACCAGTTTCATAGTTTTCGGGTGAGTAGTTAGTTAGGAAAAAAATCGGAGGCCTTAGAACTTGAATGCACCTCGTACAACTAGAGGTAGCACATTTATCTGATACCAAAGGTGTTCCAATGGTAGATAAGGTTTTGGGGAGGTGAACGTCATTTCAATACTCGGGTCGTGTTACGGAGCTTGTGGGAATTAATTAGCACCTGTTTTCAGGAGGGCTTCGTAATTGGTTGGTCGCTAGGTCGTGACTATTTCGACTTGATTAATTCGTCATTAGTTAGTTTCCTAACTGGTTCGTCGGTGGTTAGTTCCCTCAAGACGGAGCTGGGATTTACGTAGACGTATGACTCAATGTTGTTATACTCAACAAATTGTTGCGTTAGCTCATCGTTATCTACTTGACAGGGAGTTAAATCCCATAGAAGAAGGTTTAATTCGATAGATGTTACAATATACATAAAATAAAATCTATCTTCCAGCATCCACTTGTTAGGTCTAGCGATGTCTGCCAAGAGAAGCATCGTACTCATATAGCAAAATGGCATTCAGTGTCCTTACATTGGGATAAGCGTGTTCATATTGGACACACATATACAGTGGAATCCACCTATAATGAACTCGCTTATAATGGAAACCCTGCTATAATGTACACTTTTTTAAAGTCCCGGCACAAACACGTGTAAAATCCTCGGTTGAAATGAACTCGCCTATAATAGACTTTCGCTTATAATGAACCTAAATTCGTTATTATGTCCATTACAAGCGGAGCGATTGGGTACTTTCCCGAATTATATGACGCAATCGAACAGAAGCTGAGACGCGCGAACTGACGTCGCTCTTGCAGTGTATGTTAGGGGATTGACAAGTGTGCCTCGCTGCAAAGATTTGGTCGTGAAAATGTCTGAAGAAAGTAAAAAACGTGCCTTTACAATGCATGAAAAGTTTACGATAATAAGTGAAATTGAGAAAGGAATGACCCAAGCACATATTTGTACGACCATGAAACTGAAGAAATCTACTGTTTCGAACATATGGAAGAACCGCGACAAAATAAAAAATTGTAATCGGAAAATCAATGATAAAAAGAAGAAAATGCGGTCTTCTACACACCCGCAAGTAGATGACTTGTTATTTCAATGGTTCTTGCAAACAAGAGCGAATAATTTTCCCGTAAGTGGCCCAATGCTACAAATGAAAGCTGAGGAATTCGGAAGAATGATTCAAGATGATTTTAACTGCAGTTCAGGGTGGCTGGATAGATTTAAAAAAAGACACAATATTGTTTTTGGAAAAGTTTGTGGTGAGTCAGCTTCAGTGGACAGAAATCTAACTGATAATTGGATTTCTAAAGTTTGGCCTGCTATAAGTAAAGATTACTCCTTGGACGACGTTTTTAATGCTGATGAAACAGGGATTTTCTACAGAATGATGCCAGATAAGACCTATAAAATAAAAGGGGAAACCTGTGCAGGGGGTAAAATGTCAAAAGAAAGGATAACAGCGATGGTTTGTGCTAATGCTTCCGGTACTGAAAAACGAAAACTATTTATTATTGGTAAGTGTATAGGTCTTTTTACAATAATGTAACCTGTACCTACTTCATACCTGTCTGTTCTCTTTTAGGAAAGTTTCTAAACCCTAGATGTTTTAAAAATGTAAAAACATTACCTGTAGATTATTGTGCTAATAAAAAAGCATGGATGACTTCACAAATCTTTATTTATTATTTGAAGAAATGGGACAGAGAGCTTACACAACAAAGACGCAAAATATTATTGCTGGTTGATAACTGTCCTGCTCATCCAAATGTTGAACTTCATAACATTAAGCTATATTTCTTTCCATCTAATGCTACGTCAGTGTTGCAACCTATGGACTAAGGTGTCATTCGGTCTCTGAAACAAGTTTATAGAAAACAAATGTTGACGCAAATTATGGCACTTCAGGAAAAAGGTGTTACAAGAGCTGTAACTCTTTTAGATGCTGTGAATTTGTTAAGCGTTGCATGGGAAAGTGTTTCTTCAGAAACAATTAGGAACTGCTATCGTCATGCTGGTCTAGTAAATTATAATCCTGAAGCAATGGATTTCGATGCAGAAGATGATATACCCTTGAGTGAACTGGTCAACATCAGTAACCTAATGGTTCTAAGCAAGTTTGACGAATATGTGAGCATTGATGAAAATTTAGAAGTTACGGAACAATTATCGGATGTTGATTTAGTTCAGCAAGCAATGGAGGAACCACAGGAGGAAGAACACATGGAAGATGATGAAGGACTAGAAGGGGAGGGAACTGCGATAACAACTAAAGGCGCAATAACTTCTATTAGAAAATTGCAGCGTTATTTTCAGCAAAAAGAGAATAACACTGACACTATATCAATACTAAATAAAGTTGAACTTATTCTAAATAAAGATTATCTGGACAAACCGTGGATTCAAACAAAACTGACCAACTTTTTTCAAAACATGTAATGTTAAATATGTACACAAACATGTGTGTACGTACATAGATACCTACTACTATGTATGTAACATACATGCAGGTACAAATTACAATAAGTTTTTTGTTTGTATTTTCGTCCTCATGTATTATATACAAATTATGTAGGTCAGAGTTATCTTATATAGAGATATGTATATCCTATAGAATTATCTTTTTTTAATAAAAACGTGGAAATACATAAATTTTATTATGTAGTAATTATTCTGATGAGATGAACACTCGCCTATAATGTACTGTTTTGCTTAGTCCCCTGAAATCCATTATAAGCGGATTCTACTGTAGGTATTCACGTGTGTCGAAAGGCACTCGAATAAGTAGATGCGACAAAACAAAAACGTAACAATATTGAATAATAATTTTTTCTCTAATATTGCAAATATGAACCAACGAAGACTTTACGATATATTTGCTTGAAATAATATATCCAGTACAAATTATAATTAAAATGCTTTTCTTACCTCCCAATTTTTCTTGCACATGCATGGAACCCATACTACATCGTAGCTTAGACAATGATACTTCTACCCTATCGTTATTTCCATCCTCGCTGTTAAAATAAGTTAAAGTCACCTCCAAGTTACATACATTTTCCTTCTGAAAATAAGTACAAATATAATTTAATTAAAAAAACACAAAAAGTATATTTACCTTTTCATAATCAATTCCACTCGTGATATTCTGTATCACTCTCCAAATATCTGGTGTAGCATGAGTTAAATATTTCTTTTGAGTAAATTTTTTCGGGTCTAGATTATACGTAACGGCCCCAATGGTTCGTCTGTTATCAAACGTGAATCTGCTGGCACACCTCCTGTACTTCCTATCTTTGCGAATTTCCACGTTCTCTTCCTTGCCAACCAAAAATCGGAATGAGTTCTTAAGAGAATTCGACCGGCCTAATTCCCCATTTTTATTGGGACTTTCCAATACTGCGTAAACTATTAGGGTTACAAATTTTCCTAGAAATTGATCTTTCAGCGTCGTTAGATTACTTTCTAGCTCGAATGACAGTTCTTGATTGAAAGTCGGCCATGATTGTTTGACTATATCTGTTTCGTGTTTTTCTCTCCCTGGATAAACCCTAACCTGTAATAGAATATAAGAAAAAATAAAAAATTTCTTGACAAAAAATGAAATGACAGAATATCTCATATACAGGAAGATTCTAAATATATGCGACAAATTTTATGGGCTGATTCTTAGGGTTATTATGATCTTAAAAGTTCATATGAATCTATGTCTTAAACGGCTTAAAAGGCTATTGACCGATGTGGTTGCGCACTGTTCAAGAATTCACGAACTAAACTAAAATATGCTGGAGCAACATCGTGCATAAAATATATTAGTAATCTATTTCTTCTAACAGTAGTGGTAGCTCCTCTTCAAGAAAACGACGGCATACTTCTCCATTTAACCTAATCGGCCAAAAATATAAACCAATCATGTGATCTACAACAATTCCGGCCCACGCATTAATAACAGAGAATTGATGTTGATGACGGATTTCCAATGTTTCGTGTGGGCTTTCTGCGGCCAATGTGCCAAAATTAAAAATAGCATGTCTGGAGAAATTAGCCTCGTCAATGTAGAATACTTGAACCAGAAACTGAGGATTTAGTGCGATTGTCTGTTGTATCCATTGACATAAAGCCAATATTTGCGGGAAATCTGCTGGCAAAAGTGCCTGTACCCATTGTATGTGATATGGATACAACAGTTGATTGTTCAATATCTTCCAAACTGTGGTCAGAGTTATGTTTAAGGCAGAGGCAATTATTCTGTTGCTTGAAGCAGGCTGTTCCTCAATTTGATCTAGCACCATTTCTTCCACTTGTGGAGTTCTAACCCGCTATCAGTCGAATGTTTTTAAGATCTTCCTATTTCACTAAGATGTTAGTAAGGCGGGCAAATATCGAATGATGCCGGATAAAAAAGGTATCTAGCTGTACGTGAATTACCATTGGTAAGACCGTAAACAAAATTCACATCGCCCAACTCAGCATTTGTGTAATTTATTTTAGAAAACTTTGACAATACTTTGACACAATAATATTTAAATGACAAATAAATATTTCCGCTTCAAAACGAATGTTTTTGCAGAAATAGGTGTGAAATTAATTGTTGTTAGTTATACTATAACAAACGAATTATATTGTTGCAGCATTTAAGACAATTCGAAACACCCCCGGTAATCTTTAACGCACTCACCAATCAATGCAATGGAGAATAAAAGCTTGCATTGCAATTGAAGGCGGTCAGTCATTTCCAGCAATTTTTATAAGTTAATTTTGTTGTATTAGTAAGTTTTATTGTATGAACTTTTAACTTACTATTAGATATCCTCTAACTTAACAACTAAACCGTTTAAGACATACATTCATATGAACTATTATCAATAGTAATATCACAAGAGAGTGAGAATATATTGAAAATAATTCGACAGATTTTCGAAAACTTGTTGCTAGGGAATAGATACGAGAGCCCGTAGGGCTCGAGTGGCTATTCCCGAATGGCAACAAGTTTGAGAAAGACTGGAGAATTATTTTCTAATTATTTCTCACTCTCGAGTGGTATTCGAAAGATTATTTTTTAATGTTTAAATAAAAAATACAGCATAAAAATACAACTTTTTAATATTATTTCTGTACATTTACAAAATTAATTAGTGTTAAAAGTTTGTATATGAAATACACAATTATTGTAAATGTTTTGTCCGTGAGTGGTGGATTTTGCAACATTCTTCTGTTCTGTTGTGTTAAAAGTTATAACTTCTCCCGTGTCCCTTAGGTTATTAATCAAACTTGAATGATGTTCATTATTCAACTGCAGGTACGGTTTCAATGAACTAGATGAGCTGTGGCCCGTAATTTTTATTATTTCCTGCTCGTTAACACCTGCTTTCGCTAGATGAGACACTGCACTTGACCTTGAAGAATGGTTCATCATTTTTATCTTTTTAGTGTCCAGCCTCATCATGTCCGCCGATTCTTTCATCCACTTCGACATTATGTTCACCCCCAACGGCATATTTTTGTACCATCCTGAAGAAGACGGTTTATCCCAAGCAATGTTTACTGTTAAAAAAAGTCTGTCAGTTTTTATATGTTCGTTCCTCTTGCTTAGCAATTTCTTGAGCAATCGGACAGGACATGCATCAGGCTTTTCAGTATTTGGTATTAACCATTTACTATCAGTCAACTTTTGTGCCCCACCTTGCGCTGTTTTAGAGAAAACCGGATTATACTCTACTCTTCCAGTGGCCAAACCAGCATTGTCTGTTTCTTCTTGAAAATAATGCACTAAACATTGACAACCTTCTCCCCCACGCCATGCTAGCTCATATGAAGCAATGTGATAAAAGCATTTTTGCAGACCGAAGGGTGTCTCCTCGTCGTAGCGTTTTATTGTTTCCATGATTTGTTCATTAGTTAGAATTGCAGAACTTTGCTTCTTTTTTTCTGGCACCTGTTGTAATATCTTACGTTTTGTATTTCTGGCTTCTCTCGCAGATTTAAATTCGATATCTTTAAAGGGGTCTAATTTTCTACTAAATTCGTTGTAGTAGAACTCTTGCATTAATTTGGCTGTTTTATTCCACATTGTTTTAATAACGGCTTCTTTGTAATCTTCTCCATTGCACCTTTTCATATTAAATCCCCAGTCTTTCAAAATGTTTGCCAGTTTTGTGACTGGTATATTTCCTTCTAATTTGTAACCCCGTTCGTCGCAAAATGATTTGAATTGTTTCCATATTGAATTATTACTAACCATAGTATTTTTGCACGAATTTTCTTTAATCTGTGCGTTTATATCTTCCACTGATGATGAACTAAATCGCTTATGGTTCATTGCTTCCAATTTGCAATAATACTGGTGACAGGTGTCAAAACTAGAAAATACGTTGTCAATAAACAGAAACAAAATACTAGAAAATATTCTCGGGAGAATAATGTACTAAGATTATTCTCACTATAATAATATTGTGATTGCACAGAATTAAACACGTGTCCGCAAATACTGCTAAACGATTGGTTAATGAAATTATTAAAAAATAATCATCATAATAACCTTAGGAATCAGTCCATAAAATTTAGAATCCTGTATATGATCCATTTTGCACCGAGAAAAATATATTGTACAGGTTATTACAGTTGTAATATACGATGCTACAAATGATAGTTATTATAGTGACAGCTATCGAGGTCTAATAAAAAATATAACATAATTGTGGTTTCTTAAAGTGAGTGCTTGTATAGTCCTTTTCGAATAACAAAAAAATAGCTTCCTGTTGTGTAAATACTATAATTTAGCATTCTGCGGTGAGGGTCTAGAGAAATTTAAACAGTGTTATAATATCGGCATGGAAGCCAGAGAAGTATTAAGTATTAATTTGTATTCTATAGGACTAACAATTAACATTAATCTTCTCAGGGATTTTCAATTTTCGTTTCATCTCTATCGCTATATTATTATATGTTTATATTGCCATACGATTTTGTAAATTGTTTGAAAGCGATCAAATGTCACGAGAAAGCGTCTCGAGACATCCGACGGCCAAGAGAGGCGCGCCGGCAACGGATGTCTGGAGACGATTTTTCATTACATTTGACGTGCAAGATTGTGTTATACTTAGTGGTAACGTATGAAATAGATGTGCTTCTCTACATGTACTGGAGAGAATTATGAGGAGTGTGAAACACGTATCTGTATGAAGAAGTAACCAATGCGTAAAACATGCGTTGTGTATGTCAATTCATACGTATACAAATATATTTTTTAACATTTTGTATTACTGTATTTTACACTTCATGTTAGTTAAGTATTTCTTTTTATTTCCTTTTTCTAGCCATAACCAGATCTCCTTTTTAGTTGAAGCCTTGGCGATTCCACATACAGGTTCTGGTTCTATGAAGTTTCTCTTAGAACCTTCCTTGATCAGTTCGTCAGCTCTCATTGCTTTTAATCTCCTCATGTCCTGGTATTCATATTAGTGACACGGTGTTGTCTTGTGCCAGTCTATTGAGGACCTGTTTACAATATTTACCAGTTTAAACATGGTAGATGGATTCGTAATGACTTTAATAGCTGCCTGACTATCAGTCATTATGCTATTTTTTTTTAGTTTGCGCCGCCGGCTTTCCGAATTTTCTAGGCGCAGGCTGCGACTGCAAACAATTCGGCCTGGAAAACCGTCGTATGTTTCCACAGATTAAGTGAAATATTCCTTCTAGGGCATATTCCACATATACCTGCACTTGTGCCCTGATTGGGTTGTGAATCATCCATGTACCAGGTGCTGGTACCCTAATCGCTCGAGCGACTTTTTGCCTGTTCCCTGGTCGGTATTGATACGTTCAACCTAGCCGTAAATATAATCTCAGGAGCTATACTGTCCGCCGGCATTTGTAATATCGGCTCTTTCAGTATAGTTCCTGTTGATACCACAAGAACTATATGGCTAATTTTACTTTATTTAAAGTATTAAAATTTTGATTGATGCTGGAATAGATCTAGTATGTAAAGGTATGCTATTTCGTAATTTTGTTACAAAAGAGTTGTAATATAATGACAAATAAATTACACTAGGTATGTAAATTAAGCATTAATTTATAATTATTATTATACATAATTGTTTAATTCAAAATATTTATAAGATTTTTTCCTATTTTTTTTATGTCAAAAGCGCCTTTATTTTTCATCGATAATTAAATTGGACTGAAACAATACATAAAATAAACAACAAATACATTATTTTAGCAATATTTACATGTATTTTTAGAGACTCATAAGTCTATTGTTTCAAATTACCGATGCAATCTAAGGCTATCAGTTACTTGGACCTCATATACTCCTAGAACGATTAAATTCAGAATTTTATTTACAGTTTTTCTAACATGCATTACTCGAGTATTTAGATGATATAGTATTGGCGATATGGCAACAATTATGGTTTATGCACGACAGAGCACCCGCCCATAATAGCAAACTTGTTAAAGAATTTTTAAGCCGAACTTTCCCCACAATGGATTTGACGTGGAAGTCACATTCTGTGACCAGCTCGTAGTCCCAATCTAAATCCCTTAGACTTTTTACATTGGGGATACATGAAAAGCTTGATGTATAATCGTCGCCCTGGCATTGAAAATGCACAGATCTGCGAAATGGTATTTTTGTTGCTTTGTAAATTTGTTGTCCTGTTTCTACATCAGTATTTGGCAGTATCACCACAAATTTAAGGCAGAGAAAAAGGAAATAAATAATGGCACACAAATAATAAAAAAACAAGTATTTGAGATTAATAACACACATTTCATAGACACGCTCCATGAAGCTAATGATAACCATTTTTGTTTTATTGTAAACATAATAATGTTATTTTACAAGAAATTAAACGTTAAAATTAGACTTCTATTTATTATAATTATAAATGCTCTATAAGGTTGTCAACATATTCGACGTAAAGGCTATTATTGATAACCACGAAAGAACAACCAACAAAAAATTCATATTTACGTCTAACTTATTATATACAGGTTGATTCATTTTCGGCCCTCACCATGGGAATCTCTCTTATTATTGGAGATAGAGTATAGGTTTAAATTTGGCAAAGTTGTTAAATTTTGTATTAGTTATAAATCCGTAAAGAAAATAGACCTGTGACAAATTACCTTCGTTATTAAAAAAAAACGCGGAAACCCCATTTTCTTCTTTTACCTGTAGCACCGACATTTGGCCTTGTAGAGAAAAAATAAAAACACATCCTTGTGGCCATTTCTAAACCTCTATCCAGTGGTTTACTCTAAATTTTTATACGACGTTTCGTTTCTTTCTGGCCATCATCAACTATCTAATTTCTTATAGGCGCCATATTGGATTTAGACATCTTCAGAAAGAGTTTCTTTTCTGATTTCAACCATGTACCACGTGCTGACTAAAGTTTTTGATATTAGGTTTTATTTGAAAGAATAAATTATAAGATTAAATAAGGTAGTGTTTGACATTTTTGTATTATTAATGAACAATAAATGAAATGTTTGACAGGTTGAAATTCCATGGCTACCTTATTTAATCTTATAATTAAACCTAATGTCAAAAACTTTAGTCAGCATGTGGTACATGGTTGAAGTCAGAAAAAAAACTCTTTCTGAAGATGTCTAAATCCAATATGGCGCCTATAAGAAATTAGATAGTTGATGATGGCCAGAAAGAAACGAAACGTCGTATAAAAATTAAGAGTACACAACTGGATAGAGGTTTAGAAATGGCCACAAGGATGTGTTTTTATTTTTTCTCTACAAGGCCAAATGTCGGTGCTATAGGTAAAAGAAGAAAATGGGGTTTTCGCGTTTTTTTTTAAATAACGAAGGTCGTCTATTTTCTTTACGGATTTATAACAAACACAAAATTTAACAACTTTTCCAAATTTAAACCTATACGCTATCTGCAATAATAAGCGAGATCCCCATGGTCAGGGCTGAAAATGAATCAGCCTGTATATCTTATACATGTATCTTATATATATATAATATAATCTATATATATATATAATCTTATATAAATCTTTTGGTAAAAACCAACTTAACGTTTACCATTCCTAGCGTCTAACAATAAGTCACTTTTATCGATTTTGTTTCAGATCCATGAACTTGAATTATCAGCTGCATTTTCGTAAATATAAATATAAGGATAAACAAAGATACGGACCCATTTTACCTACATTTTGCCCCTAAAAATTTGGAAATTTTGAGTTTTTGAGTTACAAATATGTGTGATTCAATTAGATAACCTGTCAATATTGTGGAGGGTTTCGAGATGATGCAACAACGTATGTGCAAAAATGTTTTACGTCTTTGTTACTTCACTTCATTGTAATAAGGTATACATAGGACAAACGGACAAACATTCAAAATTAGGATGAAAGAACACGAGAGAAGCCATAAAGAAAAGGAAACAGATTCAACTTTCGCAAGTGATTGTATAGATATCAATCATAGATTTAATATAGATTTCAAAATTTTACACATTCAAGAAAAAAGTAAAAAACTTAACCTGTTAGAAAACTTAGAAATTAATAGATACAATAGTTTAGGATTAGCTTTAAATGACCAACTAGATTTAAACAACTCCCCTATATTAAGTTTAAGATTGTAAAAAATTTTTCCACCACCATTTCCCCAATAATTTTCACATAAATATTCAAACATGTATTGTACATATTCAGTATTTCATCCACCTGATGAAGCCATTGTATGGCGAAACAATATTGTAGTGGTATTTACAATAAAAGAATTTTTGAAACTAGAAGTTTAATTACTTATTTCTTAGCTTTTATTATTATTAAGCAAAAAACATTTTCGATATGCTTTTTGTAACTATTTAGTTTGTATCAATATGTATTTGATTAATATTGTTAGTGCTCTCAGTGAAGGTTATCTGAAACAGATTAGCGTTGCAGTGACACTAAATAAATATGTGATAAAATGATAAGAACGTTAGGTAATAAAGTAATTAAATTTAAATAAAGAATTATTTGTATTACTCTTCGTTGCTCTTCTTATCTGTGTGCTACAAGTACACTGTGTGTTATCACTCGGTCTTTAATTTCGAATAAAAATGTTTGTCGGAGCAAAAGTTGTTTACCCAAGCATACAAAAAGAATTAATGAAAATCTCTGGTACATCATAAAAGTAATATTGAATTAAATTGAATGAATGCATTAGTAAATAGTAAAATTTACAGTTTACATAGTCATACATTAAATACTATATTTATTTACAATTAGAATTACCTTTCCGAGGCTTGTCTCAAGCATTCTGGATTGTGTAGATTTTTTCAGAATACACGTGCTTTCATTTCAATTTATTTCTTGTCAGTATTCTTTCCTATTAATCTGTTATTTAGTTTTAATTGCTGTATTGTTAATATAGAATTGTGGAGATCACAATGAAGAATATACTGATCCCTTCAATCAATGTGGCTCTGATAGGCATAATTCCTCAAACTTCACAAATATGTCTATAAAATTTATTTTAGTTTGGATGGAGTGTATGTTTTTAGCTTTGTATTATGTTATGTTAAAGCAGTATCGATTTCAGTATGTTATACAATAATGGCATTAGAAATGGTATTTTTATATTGCCTTTTGTTCACACAGTGTTTTACTTTCAAGAAACTTGAATTCATAATGTATAAATTATGTAATACTTTGCCAAAATAATCGAAAATATTTCCTACATTATAAAAGCTTGAAATGTAGGAAACTTTTTGTTGTGTTTGGGTTAACACGAGTTTGTAGAAGAAGCAATTTCGTGTGTTAAGTAAATATTATTTTTTGCAAAGAAAATCCAAAGAAACTGATGGAAAGTTACAATGCTTCTTTCCCTGGAATGATTTGTAATAACGATAATAATAATAAGTATGGAAGACTTGTGGAAACTAATTTTAAATCAATGGGAATATATATTTGGGAGACAGGACTACATTAGAAATCTCGTTCATTGAATATCCAGGAAATAATTAATTGTATCAATTTAATCACACCAAAGAAAATTTGAAAATTTGACAGTTCGAGACTTTTTGGTTATACTAGATTTTAGCGGGTGTAACTGTACAAAGAGAAGGTATCTTAATTTGCATATTCCAATATACTAAAAAGAAATTATTAAAAAAATTGGGGTATAAAGATTGTATACCTTTTTTAAGTTTTTCCTTAACTACATTCTCCAAAGAAAGACTTTTTCAAGCGTATAATAATTTCGATATTATGCTATTCACAACCTTACATTGAAAGAGTTAATTTTTGTCTGACATCAGTTTTGTCGTTATTATTGTATGTCCGAGCTGAAAAAATACATTTAAATAACATGCGAAGTGTGTCTCCCTCTATGTATTCTCCCTTGTATGTATTGTAAATTTTTTCTGCCAAATATTTGCGCAACTAACCTAAAACGTCAAACGCCAACCTTATCATTAATAAAGAGAGTTAAATGTGTAGTTATTTGAGCCCAACCTAAAAATGATTTACAAAATCTCAAAGAAATATTCTAATTAAACGCTTGAAAACAAAAGTATACTCGTATAATACACGGCAACGAAAGCATGTTAATTGCCCCGCACACATTCTACTGCCTTGGTTAGCGCCCCGGCAGTGAACTTGTATGCCCGGCTATAGAAAGAGCTTTCTCTGCCTGATCTATAATATACCATTAATTGATTATGGAAAACTTGGTGAAGTTAAAGCAATAATTTTAAAAATTAAAATTTCTAATAAGCTATATCTGTTTCTATTCATTTTTGTAGTATCTTCTTCTCTTCTCTTCTGTTCTGGGTTGGACGCCAGCACGTCAAAGCACTTGAGCACACTGCTTTTTGTACTATCTCCAATAGATCTCTCAGTTCCACTCTGTTAGTCTTGTGTCCTCGATAAAAGCCACTATCCTTCTCAGGGGAAGTTTGAGTACACTCGAAGGATCCAATAGATCTCTCCCGAAATATTTCTGTCTGAGTTCCTTCAGTTCCTCACAGGTGCATATTACATGAAGGCTAGTTTCCTCCTGTTTTTCACATCTCCTACACCAGGGCTCGCTAACCAGGCCCATGCTGTACAAATGCTTCCTTAAAGGACAATGTCCGGTTATTAACCTGGTAATTATTTTAATTTCTTTTTTGCTACTACGAATTAGGTTGGCTGAAAACTTTCCGCCCAGCTCCCTTAGTAGTGCTTTGATATGGAGTTGACCTTCCGTTAACCTCCATTTATTTTTATGTTTTTTTTCTAGCCATAACCAGATCTCCCTTTTAGCGGAATCCTTAGTGATTCCACATACAGGTTCTGGTCCTATGAAGTTCCTATTAGTACCTTTTTTAGCCAGTTTGTCTCGTTGCCTTTAATTCCCTCATGTCCTGGCACCCATATCAGCGACACTGTATTGTCTTGTGCCAGTTTATTGAGGACCTGCTTACAATATTTCACCAGCTTTGACCTGGCAGATGGGTTCATAATGGCTGACTATCAGTCATTATGCTATTTCTTGTTTGCGTAGCCGGCTTCCCGAATTTCCTCGGCGCAGGCTGCGACTGCAAACAATGCGGCCTGGAAAACCGTAGTATGTTTCCCCAGACATATCGATATCTTCCTTCTAGGGCACATACCGCATATGCTTGCACCTGCCCCCTGACTAGATTGTGATCCATCAGTGTACCAGGTGCTGGCACCATAATCGATTGAGCGACTTTTTGCCTGTTCCCTGGTCGGTATAAATATGTTCAGCTTAGCCGTAAACATAATTTCAGGTGCCATCACAGTTCGTCTGATATCTGTATGGCTCCCTACAACCTTATTAGGACACCATACGTCATTGGCCTTCAGCCTCAGTATCGCAGCCATTGCCTCCGCCTTCACAAATAGTTCCAGCGGAGGGAGATCCACGATGGCATCCATGGAAGCAGTTCCCGTGCTGTTCATAGCTCCCGTGATTCCCAACAGGGCCTGTCACTGGAGAATCGTGAGGAGCCCCACCGACGATGTCCGCTCCGGCCTCCTCCACCAGACAACTGCTCCATAGGTAATCGTTGGTCTTATTCGTTGGTTTTGTAGTATGTGTAATTGCCTAATTTTTGTTGAAATCAAAATGAATTTCTAAAATAGATTTTTCGCAATATACACGTGTTACAAAAATAAAATTGTCAAGTAAGTCCTTGATATATTAAGTCCTTCTCGTATTATAAGAATTGGATTAAAAATTAGATATTACCATTCGAGCAAGATTTTTTTTATGAATCAAGATGTAGTATTGTCATTCAAATTATCATTGGAGATTAATTTTTACAAAAATTTCTATTTCAGTATCGTTTTGTCTGCAAATACAAGCTTACTCATTGATCATGTAGCGTTCTCTCATAACGTTGCTTCCAAGAAAATTTAAAATCATATTTTAATATTGAGCACCATTTTATTATTTTATATTTATTTTTATATTTTAATATTGAGACACATAAAGATGTGTATCTTTCGAATAATAATAATAATTATTTATTTTTGCCTAACAGAATGCAATCCAAATTAGACAACAAAATTTCGGTTCTACATGATACACAAATAAACAAATCAATTAATTTGTATATCTTTTTTATATCTGTAATTATATTCTTTATTATATTTTCACATCTTTCCTCCTTTTTAATAAAATATTCTTGCATCTTACTATCCTGTTCTTCTTTATGTGTCTTAAACTTACCTGTTCTAAGTTTTCTTTATGTTTTATTTGTTCTTGTTCTAATATTTTTGCTCGTTTCTGTTCATGTTTCTTGTCATATAATCTATTTAATTAAACCATCATGTTGCTCTTTGTCCTTCTTAATAAATTCCATTAACATCTGCATTTCTGACTTAGGTCGTTCCATTTTCTCTTTTACCTCTTGTATTTTCTCAATATCTTTGTTCTCTCTTCTCTTTTCTCTCCTGTAATCTTGTTTGACGCCTTGAATGCAATCCTTTATCTCCTTCCATTTGTCTATTATGTCTAATATTGTATTAATAGATTGGGTTTGGGTCGAGTTTTCTACTTTCAGAAGGATAACTCTAAATACAGCGCGTGAGGACAAAGAGTGAAAATTTATAACGCACCTCATTTACTCAATATTTCAGAATAATTGAAACATACATGAGTAGGTAAATCCCACCAGTTTTGTATAATACAAAGGTATTTTTAATAATATAAAATATTATTAAAAATCTGGTGTGAAGAACACAAATGCAAATCTACGTTTCTGGGGATAGGGTATATTTGGACACGTTCACAGAAAATATTAATAGTGAACCTGCATTTGTGTTCTTCACACCAGATTTTTAATAATATTTTATATTATTAAAAATACCTTTGTATTATACAAAACTGGTGGGGTTTACCTACTCATGTATGTTTCAATTATTCTGATACATTACACATGCGGTTAAGCCGTAGTATGAGTGAAGGGACAAACAAAATGCAGTTTTCTAGAGAGATTGGCTGTGCCAACCTTTGGAAGGACGTCGTTACTTCACATTAATTATGTGGACGGTATGCGTAGGTACTTCGGCCGTCTGACAACAGGCAGCGCCGAATTTACTTCTGCGCTCGGTCTGGATAATTACGGTGATAGGGCGATGTGGTTCTTTTCTGTCAAAGTGTCTGGGAATATCCTTTCTCCCGCAGGGGCGTACCGATGAGCCTGTAGAAAGGTGAAATACGTATCTACGTCTCTGGGGATAGGATATATTCGGACACGTTCACAGAAAATATTAATAGTGAACCTGCATTTGTGTTCTTCGCACCAGATTTTTAATAATATTTTATATTATTTAAAATACCTTTGTATTACTCAATATTTCCTCATATAGCCCAAACCTAAATAGAATTGAGTAACTTTGATCAGAGTCAAAAATCTCAAGGAAAAGTTCAAACAATAAACAAATCTCATCAGAGTTCACTCGTAATTTAGTGTCCGTCATACTAAAGAGACTGAGTATCGTGCTTAAACATAAAGGATTATTATTTCGCATTATTTTTCTGCTTTACATATTTTGTAAAGTGCGTTAGAAAAAGTGCCTCAGAGTTGGCCATGAAATTTAAAATGAAAGTTTGATTCCTAGGAGGTTTAGATTAGATTTATATTTAGATAACTTGGATAGAAATCGTATTAACAGTGAAAATATTTTATTAAATGATAATGATATCGATGTAAATCACATGGTCAGTGTAACACAGCTTTCTTCTAAGAAAATAATATTAAGCTAATACAAAAAAAGTATACCAAGGCATTAGCACTTATAATTATGTCTGAGATAAGCAATAACGCATTTCAGGAATTATTGTAGGACTAATCTAATTTCATTATGGAATAACCACAAAAAAGGTTTATTTGTGGAAGTTGTGGATGAAATGAATTTAGACGCTCAAGAGTCTTTTTCTCAGGATCTTGTAGAAATTGATTCTACTTCGTGTAGAAATGCGGAATTATTTCGACATTTGGATCAAGAAACTAATCGACGAGTATTAGGCGACGACGCTATTCCTAGTGATGCAAATAAGGAATATGGTACTAATGATACTACTTCAGTGGAAAGTTCAAGGCCATTACAACAGTTAAATCAAGATGGATTAAACGATGATAATGCTAGTGGCGCAATTCTGCAATTTGGTGTTAATGGTGGTACCAGTATACTTGAAACAATTATCAAGTTGCCTATAAAAATTAATAGAAGAGGTTGACCAAAAGGACAAATGTTAACTGCTATTGGAATTAAATCATTTAGTTCGCTCTGGTTAAACACTTCGGGCTCTCTGAAATCTGGTGTGAAATTTGAGTCATCTGGGTCGCAATTAGATTCCTCTGATTCTGACGATATGACGTTTTCTAGTGCTTTTGGGGCGGTAGGTATCGGTACATCTGGTCCATTAGGAACTGGTCGAATAGCAGAGTCAAGATTGGGATACACAATTTGTTTCTTATTTTTTCTGTTGAATCCTTGAACATTACACGAACAAAAATAACAATCATCACTGTGATTTCTAGGCTCTCGCCATACCATAGGAACACCAAACCTTAAACATTTCTTCCTACCTTTTTGTCAGTTTCTTAATGCTTCAACGCAAACGGAACAAACAGTATGAGGAGCCCAGGACTTGTCTTGGTCGCCAATTTTTACACCAAAATAAACGTGGTATACATTTTTCACAAACGAAGTTATAGTTTGCCTCTGCTTTACTACGACATAACTACCACATTTATTAACAAATGTTATTCGGATTGTTCACACAATGTCTTCTTTCCATATTTATACGTTCTAGAACACTTAAAATACGCAACAACGAAGACAACAAGCGCGCGGACACAGTAGCACGACGACTAACACAACCAAACTGCACATAAGCAGGTTTCAACGTTGTATTGACGCTTCTGCGCCGACTCTGTTGCTTTGCTGAGAAATCTAATATTAACCAGTGTTGCCAAATCACATTTAATTTCATAAAAATCAATGCATTTAAAAATCATGCCTAACATGGAACAGACATATTCTTGTCATAGGTATGTATATTAATAAATTAACATTTTTAAGTTATAGAGCGCTATAAAAAAAATTTACGTGATAGAGCAAAAATAGGGCGTTTTTTGGAATAAGGGCCCCCAAACATATACAAATTAGCAAACAGCTTTCAAACATCAAAATCACTGCAGACCTGTGTAATTATTACAAATCAGATACTTAAGTAAAGATATACGATTTTTTGTTCAGAGCCCACATGACTTCGAATGTTTCTGAACACCCGTTATTAGCTTTGTATAGTTTGCAAATAAATAATTTCAGCTTTTATAAGCTTGAATACGTATTCACATTTTTGTGATAAATTTATTACACTTACAAAAGTGTGTTCATGGAAATTCATTGTATGTAGATAAAGTACACGTAATTTTGGGAACTGCTATATGTATTGATATATATCTCCAAATATCTCATAATTTCTATAAGCCCTTTATATTTTATATTTTAGTATATGTAAATCTTATTTTTTCTGTTGAATCCTTGAACATTACACGAACAAAAATAACAATCATCACTGTGATTTCTAGGCTCTCGCCATACCATAGGAACACCAAACCTTAAACATTTCTTCCTACCTTTTTGTCAGTTTCTTAATGCTTCAACGCAAACGGAACAAACAGTATGAGGAGCCCAGGACTTGTCTTGGTCGCCAATTTTTACACCAAAATAAACGTGGTATACATTTTTCACAAACGAAGTTATAGTTTGCCTCTGCTTTACTACGACATAACTACCACATTTATTAACAAATGTTATTCGGATTGTTCACACAATGTCTTCTTTCCATATTTATACGTTCTAGAACACTTAAAATACGCAACAACGAAGACAACAAGCGCGCGGACACAGTAGCACGACGACTAACACAACCAAACTGCACATAAGCAGGTTTCAACGTTGTATTGACGCTTCTGCGCCGACTCTGTTGCTTTGCTGAGAAATCTAATATTAACCAGTGTTGCCAAATCACATTTAATTTCATAAAAATCAATGCATTTAAAAATCATGCCTAACATGGAACAGACATATTCTTGTCATAGGTATGTATATTAATAAATTAACATTTTTAAGTTATAGAGCGCTATAAAAAAAATTTACGTGATAGAGCAAAAATAGGGCGTTTTTTGGAATAAGGGCCCCCAAACATATACAAATTAGCAAACAGCTTTCAAACATCAAAATCACTGCAGACCTGTGTAATTATTACAAATCAGATACTTAAGTAAAGATATACGATTTTTTGTTCAGAGCCCACATGACTTCGAATGTTTCTGAACACCCGTTATTAGCTTTGTATAGTTTGCAAATAAATAATTTCAGCTTTTATAAGCTTGAATACGTATTCACATTTTTGTGATAAATTTATTACACTTACAAAAGTGTGTTCATGGAAATTCATTGTATGTAGATAAAGTACACGTAATTTTGGGAACTGCTATATGTATTGATATATATCTCCAAATATCTCATAATTTCTATAAGCCCTTTATATTTTATATTTTAGTATATGTAAATAGATTCTAGCGTTACATTCATTTATGTTTATTTTAGTATTGCAATAATTTTCAGAGAAAATATTAATTCCTATGTTGCAGATTAAAGTATAATTTGTTTAAAAATTACGCATTTGACCTTGAAAGTAATTGATGAACTGTTAAACGCCATAAATACCGCTAATTCAAATGCATATAATATTGTCAGCAACGAAGAATACACATAGATGTATGTACTTATGTATATACACGCTCAATTAATTGCGCATTCTAAATTGAAGAAAATTAAAGGCGCAGTTCCCTTCGACGATGTTTCAACATATGAATAGCATCAACGTAAAATAGGGATAATATGTACGTGGATGTTTATAAATTTTAGGATTAGCTTTAAAATTCAAGCATTAACAATTCACGGATATAAATAAATACGAGGGATGTTTCCAAAGTTCTGGGAATTTAGCTATAATTTTTTTATTTTTATTTATTAATTTAAAGGTATTTTTAATAACATAAAATATTATTAAAAATCTGGTGTGAAGAACACAAATGCAGGTTCACTATTAATACTTTCTGTGAACTTGTCCGAATATATCCCATCCCCAGAGACGCAGATACGTATTTCACCTTTCTACAAGCTCATCGGTACGCACCGATGAGTCTGTCGATTGTCCTTCGATACTTGGAAGACTGTGTTTGCTGTGCCTCAGTTTGCGTCTCGCAATTCTGCAACTTTTGCCTATCCCGTGTGCCGGAGTAATGCATTGGTATCAAATGTGTAGATGTGGGAATAAATACTTTAGTGACATATTTTTTGAACCGAAGTTTAGAGTTTAAAGTTTGATTTTCTTTTTTTTTTTTTATTTAAGTTAACTGTGTATTGGCTATATTTTTGTTTGTTTTTGTAAATTTATTTATATACGATACCTTTTGTTTGTGCCTCTATTTGGCTTTGCTGTTGGGCGCTTAATAAACTATTATTATTATTATTATTATTATATGTTAGGGTGTGTTATGGTTGTATCCGGTTTTTGGCGGTGATGCTTCAATCCCAGTTACTAGAATCACGACTGATGTTGTGTCACTGTGCACAGGCTGTATACACTTTACTTTTTAAATCTTCAGTGACTGTTTGTTAAATAAATACATGTACTTTCATCTAAATATATATATTTACACGATATACATTTATTTTTGGATCTACAACGACTTATACTAACGTAAAACTGCTGTTGAGATTGGTGCCTCTTGTTAAAATATGCTTGTTATGTTGATGTTTAAAGTAAGACTGTGTCTTATTATTGATGTTGATTGATACTATGTATGAGTTCATACTGTTGAGTCTCTTGTTGCCACTACCCCTACACTATCACATATTAACATACGCGGATTGGTTGTATATAATCTAAACTAATATTATAAAGAGGAAACATTTGTGTTTTTGTATGTATGTTTGTAATGTTTTCACACAAAAACTACTGGAGCGATTTCAAAAATTCTTTCACCATTAGAAAGCTGCATTTTCACTGAGTGACATAGGCTATATTACATTTTCAAAAAAAAAGGGATCCCCAATAAAAATGCATTAATGTAACCCAAGGTGTGAAAAAATTAGTCACAAAAAATCTGTCATCGCGTACGCTGCGGAAACTATTGTTGATAGAACAAAAAAATGTTCTACAGTATTATAGAATGTATTAATATCTACAAAAAACTCCGCGAAACCATATGTCCAACTACTGTAGTTATGCCACTATAACTACTTTTCTACATTTTAAAAGTTAATAAAAGTGCCGACAATAATCAAACCATATTATCCATACCTCTGTATTATTCCTTATCCTATTAAATGATATTTTATTAAAGACCATTTCTATACCAGTAAAATACTTTTTAAATTATTAAAATCGGACATTCCATTCAAAAGATATAACGAATTTAAAAATGTCAATCTAAAGAAAATAATGTTATAATATAATGTAGTAGTACAGCGATGGCCATATTCATTTTGTTTGTAATAAATTGACAAGCGAAAAATTATAACTGGAATAAGAATAGTATTGGCAGAAGGAATTTAATAACAAGTTCAATGAGAATGAAAAGTAATAGGAAACAGGCACAGAGAAGCTGTTATAGAAAGAAGTTAAACATAAAGTGATATAAAATCCAAAAATTAAGGATCACAAGAAAGGAAGATTAAATATTTAAGAAAATACACTCAATATTGTATTTATTCAAGGTATGATCGAAGAAAAGAGAACATATACGATACAAATTTTATTAAAAGAATTTAAATAACATTGAGATATTTGAAAGGTGACGTTTTTGAAGTAATATCAACAATGTGTCAAAAGCCAAGTGACAGGAACATTATTAAAATAGCGGGTTACATTGTTTATAAGTTATGTTAAATAACTAAATGGACTAAACAAAAAATGTAATCAATTCATCAGCTTTACAATTAAAAAAATAATTTTTTTGTCAAAAACATTTTTTTTCCTTTAACTTCACATAGCCACAGCAACGCAATTGGATGATTTGTTTTCCAAGTGAATTTATATTTACTATAATACATTTATCTCTTTTCTCATTCATTTCATTTCAGATTGAGTCACAGCGAAGCGTGGTCGGGATTAGCTAGTTTGATATAACGGAGAATTTTGTGTCATTATTTCGTGCATACAAGCAATAATATCCAAGATTTCCGAGAGCGTCTTAAAAATTTTACTAATAAATAAATAAGATATCATTACTAATTAAGTATTAGTAGGTGTCATAAACGTAAGTATGCAGTTCCGGTTAATTCTTTTGTACAGTAGAAGGGACTCTATTGTATTTACCTATTTGGGAAAGATGAGCCTTTTATATGTATTTAGCCAATACTGGGTGGTCAGATATCGTCTCTTGAATTTGTTCACTCATAACAAGAGTGGACCAATATAAAAGAATGAATGTAAATAAATCCAATTGTAAAAATAAGAGCACTCAAGTTTACTTCTACGCATGCGCAACAGCATTTGTTACCTCATGAACTTCAATGTGAGAAAATACTGTGTCGTGCCGCCATCTACATTTAAATAATAGTACTGCTACTATTCATATTATATTATTAGGGCCCTAACTTTCTTATTCAAGTGTCCCGTATCGATATGTTCAAATTTTAGAAGTGTAAAATAGACTTCATTTCAAGTAAAAAAAACGCAAAACTTGTATATCCATTTTCATTTGTTTCAAAGTTACGGATCCATGAATGTGATTGCCAGACCATGAAAAAAATGTAATCCTAAAGTAAATACAAACTGATTTTATTTAAAAAAACTTATACGATTCAATAACAGGCTTGTGATTGTTAATGTCACATAATAAAATGTTATTCTAAAATAAATAAACACTGTGCATACAGTAATTTCTTGGAGATCGACAAAAAAGGGTACTGGAAATTGATTTATGATAAAGAAGGTTCTTACTTATTTCATAAGTGTTGAACCATGAATATCATACAATCAACAAATGTTCAGATGACTGTTAACGTTGCATTTTTTAATAAAGGATTACATTACGTTTCAGTTCATACAACAGCTTATTAGTGAGTGGATACGTTTTCGTTATTCAAAATGTCTTACCGATTTTCTTCTCAAGAGTATGCGGACATGCATTTTGTGTATGGCTACTGTAACGCCAATGCACGATAAGTAGTTATTGAATACCGACATCGGTTTCCCGATAGGCGTATTCCTCATTACAGAACGTTTCTGGAAGTACACTGACAATTTCGGGAATGCGGACTGCGTGATTATCTTTTCGATCGAGGAGTAAATTTGCCAGCAGACTTATGCCTGGTTGCACCAACATCCGTGATTAAATTTGTTAACTTGGGTTAGCAAATCCTATATTACCAGTTAATCTGTGTTAACTTCGTTGTAGTTGCACCAACAAAAAATTAATACTGATTACTTAACAGGGCGCCATTTTGATGATGTCACTAAAGTTTGTGACGTTGCATTCTGTGATTGGTTGTGAAGTGCGAAGCGCGTAGTAGCGGGTTAGTTAGATTTGTTCAGATTTGTTGTTGGCTGTTTAATTTGGAAAGTTGTTCTTTTTTAGCGATGGAAAAACGCGATAGATGTCCTAATTTTACCGAAACAGACAGAGAATTATTAATGACTGTTGTGGCTAAGTACTTCGATAGCATTGAAAATAAAAAAACCGATGGCGCAACAATAAAACAAAAAAAAAACAGGCATGGGAGCAAGTAGCTGAAGCATTTAATACAGCTACCGTAAATTAATTATATTATTATAGGTACATACAACGCTGCTATAATATGTACTATTCTTATTTTTCGTGTGTTTATGCATATTACTTTAATAGCAGAAAACCAAATGCATATTTAATTAGTTTTGATAGAATAAAATGTCTCTACTTCTATACTTATATCGGTAACAAGCTCATGTTGCATTCCTATTCTATCGCATATTCTAATACAGTGCGATTGTAAATGTCTGAAGACAGTTCAAATTTACCGCCGTAGTTTTTAGTGTAATTCATTCGGGCATTATAATTAATAATTATTACGTGATTCTATTCGATTCTGTATCTGTATGTATTTTAAAATGCTGTTTAATACATATATTTTCGTATTTGGACAAGATAAGACGAATTAAATTATTCTTCGTTTATTAGGAAATATTTAAAGATGTTGTGTGTTTACATTTGTTATTAAATCTAGTAATTTAGATTAATTAAAAGCCTGTTTTTGACATCTCCTATAGAAAATCCAATTGAAAATCGGTACTGACATTTAGAAATGAATTAAGTTTGCTGAAATTATAACAACATTTTGTTTAATATTATCTTAAAATATATGTATACATGCCTGCTATAAATAAAATATGTTGACATGTATTACGAAATTTTCAAGATATGTTGTAATGTGCATGCTTTTTTTCTTTTAATTAATGGCGTTTTTAAATGTTCTAAGATAATAATCAGTAAAATTCAAATTATATGCATGTAAAAATAGCCAATTATGCACATATTTTAACAAAAAATATGCACAAAATATTGACAAATATGCTCTATAATAGAAAAATATGCTAAATATTTTATAACTTTCAACAAAAACCTCAAAGAAAACTTTATTTTACATTTAAGGTCTGTTACATTACATAATATTTGTGTTACACAATATATTCTTGACATTATAAATGCTATTCCCGTAAGATTGAGGTTAACATACACGTTAATTGACGTCTAGACCCTAATAAACTAAACACGGTCAGGTGATTCGACGTTAGGTCTAATCGGTGTTGGTGCAACGAAATTTTACCTAACCAAGGGTTTACTAACAAAGATTAGCTAACAACGCTCTAACAGAGGTCGGTGCAACCGGGCATTAGAGGAAGAAGCAGTAGCTATTGTTACAAGGGATCCAACTCTCAGTGTACGTCGAATCGCTAGACAACTAGGAGTGCCACGAACGACAGTTTGGCGAATTTTAAAACGTGAGGGCTTATATCCATATCACTATCGCAGGAGACACGGTTTGCTTGAGGCAGACCACTATGTTCGTCTAGTTTATTCTACCTGGATATTAAGACAGTTACGGCTTCATTTTAATTTCTGCAGAACAGTCCTCTGGACAGATGAATCTACGTTCACGAGAAGTGGTGTTACAAATCTGAGAAACCTGCACAGGTGGTCATCAGAAAATCCCAAAACTATACGCCCATCTAAATTTCAACATGAATTTTTTATTAACGTTTGGGCAGCCCTAATCGACGACTTGTTGATTGGTCCTGTCGTTCTTCCTGGGAGGTTAAATGCGAACAATTACCTTCAATTTCTTATTGACGAACTGCCAGGTCTTTTAGAAGATGTCCCACTGAATTTTTGACGAGACATGTGGTTTCACATGGATGGGGCACCACCACATTTCGGAATTGTTGTCCGAAATTGGGTTAACGTCAATTATCCAAGATGGATTGGTCGAGGTGGTTCTGTTGCATGGCCACCCAGATCACACGATCTTAATCCCCTTGACTTTTATTTATGGGGGTACAAAAATTTAGTCTACGCGCAAGTTTCGAACACAAGAGAAGAGTTGTAGGATCGTATTCACCTGGCCGCCGAGCAAATCCGACAAAACAAGTATGAAATTCGGATAAGTACTTCTTCTGTTAGCTTACGGGCACAAGCCTGCATTCAACAAGGAGGTGGAGATTTCGAAAATATTATTAATTGAACTTTTTTATATAAAATCAGTTTTTATTGACTTTAGGATTTAATTTTTTTTATGATCTGACAATCACATTCATAGATCTGTAACTTTGAAACAAATAAAAATGGATATACAAGTTTTGCATTTTTGTTACTTGAAATGAAGTCTACTTTACACTCCTAAAATTTGAACATAACGATATGTGACAGCTTGTATATATATATATATATATATATATATATATATATATATACTGAAATCTAGTAATAGCAAATCATTGCTTAGGTCAGCTAGTATTATATATTCTACAATTACCTCAACTTAAATAAAAAAAGGAATTATTCGTACGATTTATCATAATCTGAGATTTAATTTATACGCATAATAACTATTACAAGTGTCAATGTAGTAACATATAAGTGAAAATGTTCTATATGGGTTTAGTTATAGAGTTTCGTATATGTAATGTTATTAAGAGTCTTTGCAAAACACTTTTCAGAATGTTGATATTATACATATTATTGTGTTAGTGTTTTCTAGAATAATCTTAGTCCGGAAACAATAATTTAATAATTGAAGCGTGCCCGGTTCAAATAGCCAAGTGCCAAAAATTACATTTTTGAGCTTTTGCTTTAGAAACATTCTATATACCAACGGACATGTACCTGTAAAGATGCCAAAATGTAATTTCTTTATAGTTTAAAAATCATGTCATAGATGGCAGTATGTGTATGTGCCAGGTTAATTCTCTCAGAACAAGCTAAGTGCCAATTGTCAGATCAGCTTTTCTAACCCTATTTTAACGAATGTTTGCGCGTGTTTCTGCAAGTGACTTTGTGCCTCATATAAAGTGGTAACCAATGGATAATAAGAAACAAAAAATCCGTGGACGACAGAGGGAAGTACAAAGCAAGCTAAGGATATCAGGGAAGGATTATGCAACGAGAAGTAACAAAATTGTCTCCAAAAAAGCGGAACCAAAAAAAAGGTTAGAAAGTCTTTAATAATAATTTTCAGCTTCATTACTAAACAATATTTTTTTAGTTGTCCTGTAAATGCTATTTCTCATGTAAAAATTTTTCTTATGAAAGAAGACTAGAGTTATTTAAAAAGTTCTATGATGAAGCCGCACCTATTCAAGGCACCTACCTGATGAATTTGATTAGTGTGTTACCAATAAAAAGACGACGCCATGGAAATTATAATGACCCATCAGAAAGTCATCGCCAGGGCACTATGGCCTACACAGTTCCAGATGGAACTGGTCGGATGGTTCGAGTTTGTAAATCAACGTTTATGGACTTTTTTGCGGTATCAAAAATGAAACTACAAACAATAATAAGAAAAAAGAAAAGCGGAGAAACTTCCTTTACTGATAAACGAACATGTTATAAGTTGAAAAAGTTTACTACAGAAGACAAGAACATGGTGAAGCAACACATATTGTCTATTCCTCGCCAAGAAAGTCATTATTCAAGGTCGCACACTTCTAAAGAGTATTTAAGCCCAGATCTTAATATTCATCGTTTATTTAAAGCTTTTGCTGAAAAATATCCGGAAACCAATATTTCGTATAAGTTTTACAGCCGAGTTTTTAGAGAACACTTTCCAAATTTGAAATTTCACCTCGCCAGAAGCGACACTTGCCGAGTGTGTGATAGACTCACTTGTGAGGCTAGAGCTGAGTTACAGAGCAGTACTATTGCAAAACAGAAGCTAGAGCTGCACCACCGCAAAGCTGAAAGTGCTTTTAAGCTGATGAAAAAAGACACAACAGATGCACAGTTGCCTGGCAGTCGTATGTGTTGCTTGAGCGTAGACTTACAACAAGTCTTTTTCCTACCTACACACAGTGATATGTTTTACTTAAGTCAGCTCAGTTGCTATAATCTAGGAATCCACTACAACAATACAAATACTGGGTATATGAATCTATGGAATAATTGAATTGATTCGGCATTTACTTGATGAAGATCCATAATTAAGAATAGAAATAAAACTACGAGTGTCCCTCCAGCCGAATGCGTAAACACGTTTAGTACCTCATAATATACAGTTAGGGCCGACCAGATGCACATTTTTCAATACCGACAATACTTGTATAGATTTCTGTAAAAATATTTTAAATACCATCCTTTTTGATTTTATAGATATATTTTTTATTTTTTATTTAGTTTGTAACGTACTGTTTAGAAGTAAACACCTGAGGAAGCCACTGTGCTGGCGAAACAATTGTCGTTTTACGAATAAAGAGTAAAAGTGAAGATTAAAACCGTAGTTTTATTTCTATTCTTAATCTATGGAATGAAGGAGTAGCAGGCAGAGGAGGAAACGAAGTTGCCTCTTGTATATTGCGGTTTCTGAATAGTAGTGTGGTCAAAGACAAACATGTTATTATTTGGACAGACAACTGCGCTGGCCAAAATAAAAATAAAATAATGCTTTTTCTATATATATATTTGCAGGCCCATGGGGTATTTGATGTTATAGAACACAAATTCCTCATAAGTGGTCACAGCTTTATGCCTTGCGATCGCGATTTTGCACATAGCGAAATGAGAAAAAGGGTCATGAAGGCTATGATTCCTGAAGATCTACACAATGTTATTAAATCCGCAGTTTATCATCCCCCTTTCGAAATTGTTGACATGGAAAAGCATGGATTCTGGAATATAAAGGAGGCAGCAGAAGCTTTGATTGATATCAAAAATTTAAATATTAGCAAGGCAGTCATGATTCGCGTAGAGCGAGAAAACCCTTGCACTGTTAAAGTCAAAGAAACTTTTAGTGAGTTTGAGCCTTGGAGGGATGTTAATGTTTTGAAAAAGAGTAAATCTATCTCGGACGTGAAGAGCACAAATCTACTGCTTTTGCCGCCGGATAACAAAATAACAAACAACAAAAAAAAATCATTAGCATCAATGATTAACTTTCTGGAAAAGGAAGAACACAAAGAATACTACAGAAACCTATTACCCATTTAAATACTCTTGTAATGTTTACTTCTGTTGTTTTTGTAAACGATGTTTAATACACATTACTTACTGACTTGGTGATTATTGTTTTTAACTTTCTATAAGTTTTTATAAAGTTATCGCTGGACATAGAGACATATCTTTTTAATATGGTACTTCGATTGTTTCTAAATTTAAAAAAAATATATTTTAATATCTCTTTTTCAAACTAAAGTATTTTAATATTAACTTGATACAACACATCTATAAACCTAGTCCAATGCTTAGCTTAATCCAGAATAGTTATTTATTAACGCCAATCAACGCAACATGCAATAATAATCGTTTTTTGATAATATCTCGGTTTTATACTTTTGGCACTTGGCCTATTTGAACCGGGCACGATCCAATTATTAAAATAATTTAAAATTTGTAAATTCGTGTCACGATAAGCCGATACTTTCGTTTCGATTTCTAGTTGTGACAATTTATATTTTACCTTTATTAAATATCCTTCAGGTTTGAGTGAACCATAAGTCGAGGGTAAATGTCGAGCTCCTATAACTTTTACCACTAACTGCTTTGTCTGTTCGAAGTAGGTTAATTTAAATCCAACTTCCGGCTGAAGATCGGATTTATCCGCCGAACTATCTAATTGAGACGACGTGAAGAAGCTTTTTATTTTATCCATATTCAGTGACATTTTCGCGGTCAACGTTCTATAATATTATTACAGTTATCACAGTAAATAATCACTCACACCACAGTGATTCACTAAACGGAGTGTATATTCCTTGAGCGCATTTCTAACGACAATGATGTCTAACAAATGAGCATTCATGTATCGTTTATCTTAAATGGGCTTGAATTAAAAAGGACGTGCTGGTAATTCAGACGTCGTCGGTGTTATTTCGAAAACAATGTTAAACTCCTACTGTTACTCCGTATTATGATCATTCTATTTTATCTGTTCTTATCTTTTTTCGTGTATGATTATCACATTAGAGATTAGATATCGTACGGGCGTGTATAAATATATAGGAATGTTTAGATTTCAATAATTGCATACAAAATTTGTTCTAGATTTTTGTTTCTGGTATAATTAGAAAAAATGAAAGCAAAACGAAATCCCTGCATAAGAAAATCTGATTATAATAAGAACGCAAATTTTTATAAAATTCAGGTTAAAATTGTTTCGATTAGTAGATGCTTAGCGATTTACAAGACAGTGCAAAACTTAGAAATAATTTAATGTCCTTTGCCGACGTTTCGTCAAATCTTGCAAAGAACATCCTCAGGGTTGCTACATCTGTTTACATTGTTGCATTAAAATTGCTTTCGGATATACAGGGTGGCCCAAAATGACCGAAGGGGTTTGAGTTCATTATAACTTCTTATTTAAGACATAATTATTAAATTCTTTTAATTTTAAATACAGTATGTTAATGAAGAATATTTTTAATTTAATTATGAAAAATTATATCTCGCAAGTGGTGGCCATTTTCTGCTTCGCATATTCGTGCTCTTTCCAAAACATTTTCCATAGCCTTTCGCAAAACTTCAGGTGTTATGTTGTTGATTTCGTCGCGTATATTATTTTTTAATTGCTGTATGGTTCGCGGCTTATTAATATAGACTTTTCCTTTCAAATAACCCCAAAGGAAACAGTCTGAAGCGGTTAAATCCGGTGAACGCGGAGGCCAATTAAAATCGCTTGTACGGGAAATAATTCGTTCACCAAAGATGTCGCGTAAAAGAGCCATTGTGTCCCTCGCAGTGTGCGCTGTGGCTCCATCCTGTTGGAACCATACTTGCGGATGGTTTTCCACGGCTGGCCTTAAAAAAATTTTCCAACATTGTCCGATATCTAACACCAGTGATGGAAACGGCGACACCGTGTTCATTTTCCAAAAAATATGGGCCAATTATCCTTTCCGACGAAACACCGCATGATGTTTCTCCATCTTCCCGAATACTCTCCTGTACCCGTTCAATATTGTCATCCGTGTGCACCGTTCGTCGTCGCCGGCACCAGGAAGGTTCCTTACTGCCCCTTGTTCTCCAAAATTTGCAACCAGACGGTTTATTGTTGACTCTGGGGGTCCAACCCGCACATTAAAATAACGACGATATGCACGCTGAGTCAAAACAATGGATCGTTGATTTGAGAAATAAAGTTTGGAAGAACCGATTTCGTGTATTATTGGGTGATTATAGGACGTTTGTTTATACGGTATAACCTGGTGAATTTTAAATGTACTTATTTTCTTTTTGGGAACAAATAGACGACCTTTCGGTTCAAAATAATGAATAAAAATGTGCTCGAATGTGCTTTCGTTATTTTTCACGTTTTATTTCGTTTAATACCGTTCTGTTAAAGATATATTGTTGCTATTTTCGAAAGAAATATGAATTAAGCATAGAATATATCCGAATTGCTAGATTACCTAAATTCGACTAACTTGACTAAGCAAGCGTATTATCTAATTAAGATTGTAATTAGGATGTTCTACCTTGAAGGTGGAAAATGATGAACATCGAGATCTCCACAATATATATGCTCGTTTTTGTTTATATTTTTAATTTATCCTATGTACACATTGTACTGTGGGATTATAAATGTCTGGTGTTCTGGATGCGGAAGGCGCTTGATGTAATATATAAGTTGTGACTAGGTCACAAGCAGAGATGGCTCGTGTGGAGGTAATATTGGGTGTACCCAAATGCTTCTTGGCTTGGCACGTGCTCATATTTGTTCTTGTAAATTTTGTAGGTATGTTAGCCTAGATCTCCGACAATATTTAGGACATCAGAACTGTTAAACTTTTAATATACCTAATTTATTTTATATACAGGTTCGTTCATATTTTTATATCTTTATATAAGGTGAGTAATGGGTAATGGATGTTTTTAGAACGCGCCGTACTCAGCTCCTGGATGGAATATGGACGTACGGAGATGGTCTTCAACTCCGCTGAGTTGCCATTCAGTATTCATTATACCGATGTGGACTCAAGAACACCGCGTGTTTGCTTACTACACGTACGTGAAAAATGGTGAGTAAGTGATAACTGCCCAACGTCTCTTCAGGGGCAAATTCCCTGAATTGTGGTGATGTATCCAACCGCAATACCATTCTTAGGTGGGTTAATGTACTTCGATATGCCATAATACCAGGTAATGTGAATCAAATAAGAAAAGCAATGATGCGAAGTCCCGATCGCTCTGCTAGGCGGCACTCTGCAGAACTGCGAATGTCGCAAAGCACTGTGCAGTGAATTTTACACAAAGGCCTTGGGCCTCACCCATACCGAAGTAATTTAAATGCAAATATGCTTTACTTTTTTAGTGTAATTTCTTGCAGTTTTTAAGGATACTGAATCATCAGCTGTTCGGGTCTCATCGGATTTACACGAGACTGTGTAGACCTCAAAACTGGCAATTGGAACTAAAGCTGTTTTTGTAAAAAATCCTTCAATTCATAGACGGAAACAGACCTAATTTTAGTCAATGAAATTGTTACGTGTTCGTAGACACTTCATTATTTTGTCGCAAATTAGTGTCTTCCTTTATTTTAATCTGTTCTATTTATTGTGAACCTAACTGTAGGTGCATCTGCTTACGTTAAAATATCTGCAAAAATGCTTGTATATTAGTTTTCTTCGTGGCTTTCTTCCCCACCTCGGTCATCGAGTGCGGGATATCTTTCGGGGAGATGCAAGACAGACATCGGATCTCATAGTCGTTTTACTGTCGATCGAATTCCCGCTCTCGTACACTTCGTGGTCCACGTCGACCACGTGGTCTTCAATTAAAGGGCTTAATTATCGGTTTCTTACGAAGTATCTTTTTTGTACCATGCCCTTCTACGTTTAGGGTTATATTTAAGCACCACGTATTTTTTTTATTGAGAGTGCCAATTTACCTACTAAGGTATTTACGGTGGCGAGAGGAATTCGTCGCTAATTACCGACATAAGCTGTGTGTAATATAAAAACCACTAGAACCTTATTCTGGTAGGTAATTTTGAAATTCGTTTATTTCTTTTAATTTTTATTCGTCTATTTGCATCCTTTAATAGGTGGTTTTTTTCCTTGGGCCACGGTCGTTCCCCAGTTTTTTTTTGTACGGCTCGCCGATTATTAGTTGCATCGATTCGGGGGTCGTCTAACCATTAACCGGCGGCAATTAGGAGCGTTCTACTTCCCACGTTTACCGGATCCGCAGCTAAGAATTACTATCCTTAATTTGTTTATTGCATAATTGAAAAATTCAATTCTCTTATGTCACACTAATAAATTTTTTCTTATCGTTTAGACTACGTAACTTAATTCTTATTCTTATTGAAAGTAATTAAAGCAACGTTCCTTATTTTCCTTTTTTTTTGTTGCGATATTTCTAAAGGTAAAATAATTTACGCTGTTTAGATTTCAACGTAATTCTTTAGTCATTTTTTTTTTGTTTTAAAAGCAAACGACCTTTTGCTGGCAAAAATCTAAGGTGTACTTTGGCTAGTTTTTTTGGTTTTTATTTGCGCGAATCTTAGTTTTCCTTTCTTCCTAAAGGAATTATTAAGACATTATATTTTCTCTATACTATAAACTTAAGTTTGTTCAATTTTTTTTGGCCAATATTCAAGTTTGTAAAATTTTAACTTTAGTGTATTTTAAAATATTGTTAAGCCTCCAAGCGTATACAGGGTCTGCTCCGGTCCGAGTTCCGGCTTCTAATTTTGTATTTAGGCTCACGCACACCTTTGTGAAACGGATAAATACATATTTTCATGGGGGTTAGCTAGCTGTGCACAAACAGGACTGATTATAATTAACTTACTTAGTTTCATTCTTTTTTTTAATATACCTTTTCAAGAAAATTAATACTGGTAGCCGTAACTTTGTGGTAATTCATTTTCTCTTCGCGGCATTGATCCAAATTTTGGTTACACCGCAGAGACACACTTCTGATTTACATTAAGGTATTACATTCAGAACTATCGTTTAAGTTACACAACATTGAATTCGATGTATTAGATGACCACATTAGACAACAAGTTAGTGAAATTATTCATAAGAAACGACTCATTCAAGACAGGAAGTTAGAGTCTCTATCAAACCTACACAATACACCCCTAGCTAATAATACTTTCAGTAATGTTCAGTTTTACCCTAGAGTCATTAATCTCACGAATGTTAACTTCTCAGACAATGAACTTAGCTTATTAAATAAAGGTCCTAAATATGCACCACACATCCATTGTAACAAACAAAAAGAAATTCTAGCAATAGAAACAGAACTGGCATTTGCAAATAACAATCAAATTAGCAGTATCTTAGGTAAAGCCAAAGTTACAAATATTCTGAAAAACAACTCAACATCTCGCAATAATCAGTCAGACAGACGAGCATTGCAAAGTATTAATCACAAAGTCATAGAAAACAACCTCACGATAACAAAAGCTGATAAAGGAAATTCGTCTGTAATATTAACTAAAGGTGATTATGAAAATAAAGTTAAGAAATTTCTAGACGACAATACTACCATAGAATTGAAAAAGGACCCCGCTAAACAGTATCAGGCAGAAATTAAAGAATGTGTCAAAAATTGTAATGCAATAATCTCAAACACAGATAAGTACAAACTTTTCCATATGAATCCTTCCCCCCCTAAATTATACGGTTTAGTAAAAATTCATAAAGAGGAAGCACCCATCAGACCAGTTGTTTCGTTTATTTCTTGCCCCAATAAAAAATTAGCCGGAAAATTAAACATAATAATTAGACAATATACCGAATTTACAGATAGCTCTTCCATAAAAAACGCAATACAGTTAACAGCTAAATTAAAAGATTGTAATATACAAAAGACCGAAATCCTGGTATCATTTGATGTTTCCAACATGTTTTCAAAAATACCACATAAGGAATGCTTAAGGTTAATAGAAAACATATTAGTAAAGAAAAATACAAACCCGGTTGTTATACACGAAATAATATCTCTAACGGAGTTAGTCACCAACCAAAGTTACTTTACATTTAACAACAAATTCTACAAACAAACAGAAGGTCTGGCAATGGGCTCACCTCTAAGTCCTCTATTAGCTGAAATTTTCATGAAGCATATTTCCGGAAAAAAAATTCTTTCATCACAACTAGGTAAAAAACATATTAAATTTTGGTATCGTTATGTAGACGACATCCTAGCTTGCTTTAAGGGTACTCATAGACAACTACAAACATTTCTGAAATACATAAATTCAATCCATTCTAATATCAATTTTACAGTAGAAATAGAAGAGAATAACAGTATTAACTTCCTGGATTTAAAATTAAACAAATTAGATCAGAGCTTAAAATTTGATATATATCGTAAACCTACTTTCACTGATTGCATTATTCCCAAAGATTCACTACACCCTAAGACACACAAACATTTTTTAATTTTATGATACATAGAGCATTAAATATTCCTTTGTCTAATGAATCATTTGTTCGTGAAATCAATACTATAAAACAAATAGCGGTAAACAATAGTTATAAAAGTAGCGTAATTGACAGCATACTAAAGAAAAAACACTTACAAGTGGCCCTTAGTTTAGTATATCCTAAAGATAGTGCTAATTTGAAACAATTTGTCTCGTTAACTTACTTAGGTAAAATAAGCGAGCAAATTGGAAATATAATTTCAAAAAATAATAGTAACGTTAGTGTAGCTTACAAACCATATGTAAAAACAAGTAATTTCATTTTTAACGCAAAACCTAAAACAGATATTAATAATAAATCAGGAGTGTACAAATTATATTGTAACGCTTGTAAAAGTGTATATATAGGTCAGACTGGTCGAAGTTTTATTATACAGGAAAAAGAACACAGGAGGTCATGTAAACTAAAGAAGACAGATTCAACATTCGCAAACCATCTTATTGCAGAAAGACATACATTTGGTCACCGTAAAATATTGCATTTGGCCGAGAAAGGTCGTAAATTAAATACTTTAGAGGCCCTAGAGATTTTTAAAAGCCGATACAACACAATAGATATCGTTTTAAACGAACAGTTGGACCTTATATATACACCTCTTTTCCAATGTTGTATATAATAGTTAAGTATATAGTAGTAATTTTAAATAACATCATAAACCACCCCCATATATTTTTGTGTCATTTATAAGTTCTATGTAGGCCTGTAACTTTTGCAGTTTGATAATGACATTGTATGTCGAAACCGCGGTCACGATTATATGTGAATAAAGTGGTATAACAAAGTTATTGTTTTATTTTATTTTATTTTCATACCTGTTGAATTTTGAACACTAACTTATTGAGTTAATTTATTGATTTTCATTTTTTTTTTGACGGATGAATTTTTAACATAATTTTTTTCTTGTTATTTTATATTATTTTTATTTATAATTATCGCTTTTCCTTTTTTTTGAATAAATTCTGTAAGTTAATTGATTGTACTTAACATACCATTAAAATAAAGATAAGTGATACTTAGTTGAGGTCCGTACTTTTCTTTTCTTTGTTGCATAGTTTCGGACGGCTTGGTGGCGCCATTTCTCCGCAGCGTGTTGGCCATATTTCAGTTATCGTGTTTTCCGGGTTTGCGTCTAGCGGTACCAAATTCGGTGGCGTCCTATTCCACCTTCCTTTTTTTGTAACTTTGGGTCTTCCCACCCCTGGACGAAGGCTTCAAAGTAGCCGGGTGGGCTGCTAGACGTTGGCGAGTATGGGTAGGTGGGGGCAATCCAGGTAGCCCGAAACTTTGCTTTTTTTCCCTCTTATTTTTATTCCTTTTATTATGTAAACGGTTTTTACACCGCACTATAGGTCAAATAGCCACTTTTTCTGTGCTAAATTAATAACTTCTTCAAAACCATGGTATTCAAACTAAAACCTGTAGGAATTTACTATGTAAGAATAAATCTATTAAAAAATGCAACTTAACCCATTAGCGGCCAAAAATTAACCCTTTTGCAACCATTAATGCAAAATTTATACGTAGTATTCATTTATTTATTTTAATTAAACTACAATATTCAGTAATTGCTTAAATCTAATTCGTTTTGTAAATTTAAATCAAATAGGTCCTCTTCAATTTCATTAATTTCATCGTCTTGGTTGCTAAGATGAATTTCTTCTATGGTTTCGCTGCAACATAACGGTTCAATTGCTTTATGTGGAAGAGTAGAACGTTTACGCTTTTGCAAGCGCCTATTTAAAAATTATGTGGAAATTAATGGATCTGAAGTATCGACAGCTCTATTAAATACGTCTAGCAGGTTATTGGTACGATTGTTTCTGCGGGCGTGATGCAATCTATCGGCTTTGTATATCTTATGTCGCGATTCAGCTGCTTCTTCTGCAAAATAACCCATTGAAGTGCTGTATTTTCTATTATTTCTTTTGAATGTATTAGTACTTTATGTACTGTGGAAGTCATTGGCAACCAAGGATATAGATTCTGAAAACATTTTGCTGTTTCAATGCAATATGTTTCAAATTTATATGAATTAATTGCAAACTGGCAGGATAAACAAATCAAAATGATTTTGAATCAATATATTAAATCTTTGTCGACATTAGTTATTTCAGAAAAAATATCATGCTCAGTAAAAGCTTGACGAGCAGTGTTTCCGTCATTTGTGGAACCAGAGCCACCTACTCTGTGCATGTCGACACGAAGTCCGAGCTTTTTCCAAAAAGCGTTTTGTATGTCTGTTTTTCTTTTTAAAATAATTAACTTATCATCTGCTCGTACCTGCCACTTTTGTAATTCGCATTGATAGCCTAAATGTAATATAAATTCAAAAAATCTAATCCAGCAATGAAGGGGACTAAGTCCAAACTTTAAGTTTTCATCTTTTGCCCGGAATATTTCACTTTTGTAATTAAATGTGTTCATAAAGTCCTTCGGCGTAGCGGCACAAATGGGACAAGCCTGGTTTGATCTAGTTCCAATTATAATGTTTAAAACTTTTCCATCAATGAGTGTTTAAAATAATTTAAATGATACTTCAACAAATTTTCCATCACCAATTGATATTCTTACGCTTGCCAGAGCGTCAATTTCTTTTTTTAAATCCAGGTCTTCCTTTAAAACAACTTGTTTTGTCTCCTTTATGTACTGCAATTTTATGGGCCGACAAAATCCTACAGACTGTGGTGTGCGGTTGTTCCAAATTGGCGTTCCTGATAAGAGCAGTAACCTTAAAGGAATAACTGTAGTAGCTAAAAGAGAGGCATCACAGCTATTTGACGAACCTGCCTCATTAAAAGTTTGTTTATATTGCGACTGACCAGTGCTGCTATCAAATCCATAGCTTAATATTAATACCGATCCCAAAAAATTCGTGTTCTCCGCTTCCATTACAGTTTGAAAAACTTCTTTTTGGAGGTCAACAATTCTTTCAGCCGTATGCAGTAAAATAGATTGCAACGAAACTTTGGCAAGGGTCTCATTTGCTATTATACACTGAGGTCGACATTTCAACTTTACAGCTGTAATTTTCCTATAATGTGGATATATATCGCAATTACGTAATTTGTTTTCGTGGCGTATTGCATTATATTGTTCTTTGGAAAAATTATATTCAAGAAGAAAAGCTAGAGCCTCATCCGCAGATAGTGGAATTGGCTTTTGGAGATCTTGATAGCAAACCTTACGCATTTTTGATGGTCTTGTTGGGCTTTCAATACTTTCTATTAGCACTGCAGCTAAATCAGCATCACCGTGCTTACGAGCTGATATTGCTGCTGCACGAACGAGAAGATTTGTATCAGCTTTCTCATTTGAAAGGTCTGCAGCTTCTTTTCTTTTCCCAAATTCTGATTTTGCGTTGAATGGCACACGTGGACGACTAATAACTTTTTCGGTGCCATTCACCACAAAATTTAAATCTGAATTTAACCACGCATGATTTTGATCCTTAAACACATGCATCCTTCTGTGACATTTTCCCCACTTTTGAGCCAACTTTACGCAAAAAAAATGTAATGTTTGCTTTATATGTTTCTCCATTTTATCCGAAATCGTATTAGCTTCAATTATTTCAACTACATGCTTGAAAAGGGCATCAAACTTTTCTTTTTTTATGCTTTTTCTTCGCCATATTTCTAACAGTTCAATTTTATTAAAACAAAGGTTACCTGAAAAAAGAGGCATTACTCGTAAAACGCAAAAAATAGCAGCTTGAAATTAATTGCAAATAACTCATTAAAAATTTCTTAATCTATGTTTTCAATTTCAAAGAGGTCAAATTGGGTCAAAATTTTGTATGGCTTACAGAAGATCAAACATTTAGAGAAATTGCACCATTTTAAGGTTATGTACTCTGATGGGTAATTTTCAAGTATACCGACGTAAACATAAAGCAGTATCAATGACACACATTTATACTTACTTGTCTCTTTATTTTGCATTTTACAGAAATTAATTATCGTCAACACAATTCGAGAAACACACAGTTAAAGTTGACCAATAAATAAATACTGATCTCGCTAGCACATTTGTAAAAATATTACTTCGAATAACTTTGACATACATATAACGGTGCTTTATATTTAGCACAAACAAAAATTAGGTATATTTGTTTTGAATGGTTTCCAATTAGAAAACAACAACGAAAGTAAAACTGAACTTTGATTTTTTCACTTTTGCACAGAAAAAGCGGCCGTTTGACCTAATGTGCACCGTAGCAAAATTACTACTTGTTTGTTATTATTTAATACTTTATTTATAAATTATTTATAAATCTCTTTACATTTATGCAAAATTCAATAACTTTTCGTATTCTAATATATTATTATACAACATACGATTTACATCTCCCTTATAAAAAATAGATTTTTTAATAAATAACATAATAAGAGATTAACATTATTTAAATTATTACATACTAATGATTTCTAAAATATCATGTTATTTTTATACTTTGGTACTCTCTACATTTTCATTATCTGATGGAGTGTGTATGTTAATTTGTTCGACATTAGTGTTAAAAACTACAGATTTTCGTTCTTTAGGCGGACTAGTGGCGGGTGGGCTGACGTGATCGTTTGGGTCACCGGCAGATTTCCAAAATAGTATACCCGTTGATCTCCTTTCAGGTTTATCACTAATTTGGCCTAATTTACTGCTGCTGTAAAATATCCGTGAAGAAGTTTCATAAAATTTAGGAAAATAAAAACCATTATGTATTACCTTCTAGCCGCTGCTATGTTTTTGGCAAATTGTGGCGGTGAATGTGGTCTACTGCTGTTTTCGGATTCCTCTTCCATGTTGTTGTAAGATTTGTTTTTCCTAAAAACAAATACATATTTTAAAGTGTATTTTTAATCTATTTAAGTCTATGAGTTGAAAATCGACAACAATGAGAAAAACGTGCAAAAATTTAAAAAAATATGCGTTCAATATTGTTAACCGCAGATTAAATTGATAGACTGATAGTTTACGAAGGATTTGAATAAATCAATTTGTTTTGTAGTAAATTGATTATATTATTAATAACACAGGTCTACAGTGATTTTGATGTTTCAAAGCTGTTTGCTAATTTGTATATGTTTGGGGGCCCTTATTCCAAAAAACGTCATATGTTTCCTTTATCACGTAAATTTTTTTTATAGCGCTCTATATCTTAAAAATGTTAATTTATTAATATACATACCTATGACAAGAATATGTTTGTTCCATGTTAGGCATGATTTTTAAATGAATTGATTTTTATGAAATTAAATGTGATTTGGCAACACTGGTTAATATTAGATTTCTCAGCAAAGCAACAGAGTCGGCGCAGAAGCGTCAATACAACGTTGAAACCTGCTTATGTGCAGTTTGGTTGTGTTAGTCGTCGTGCTACTGTGTCCGCGCGCTTGTTGTCTTCGTTGTTGCGTATTTTAAGTGTTCTAGAACGAATAAATATGGAAAGAAGACATTGTGTGAACAATCCTAATAACTTTTGTTATATCTGTGGTAGTTATGTCGTAGTAAAGCAGAGGCAAACTATAACTTCGTTAGTGAAAAATGTATACCACGCTTATTTAGGTGTAAAAATTGGCGACCAAGACAAGTCCTGGGCTCCTCATACTATTTGTTCCGTTTGCGTTGAAGCATTAAGAAACTGGCAAAAAGGTAGGAAGAAATGTTTAAGCTTTTGTGTTCCTATGGTATGGCGAGAGCCTAGAAATCACAGTGATGATTGTTATTTTTGTTCGTGTAATGTTCAAGGATTCAACAGAAAAAATAAGAAACAAATTGTGTATCCCAATCTTGACTCTGCTATTCGACCAGTTCCTCATGGACCAGATGTACCCATACCTATCGCACCAAAAGCACTAGAAAACGTCATATCGTCAGAATCAGAGGAATCTAATTGCGACCCAGATGACTCAGATTTCACACCAGATTTCAGAGAGCCCGGAGTGTTTAACCAGAGCGAACTAAATGACTTAATTAGAGATTTGCACCTTCCAAAGGATGCATCCGAATTGTTAGCCTCCCGACTTCGTGAGAAACATTTACTGGCACCAGGCGTCACATCAAGCTTTTACCGGGATCGCGAAAAAGAGTTATGTCAATATTTTACTCAAGACGGACCGCTAGTGTATTGCAACAAAATTCCTGACTTAATTTCAAAATTAGGAAATGTGCCGTATGTAAAAGAAGAATGGCGCCTGTTTATTGACTCAAGTAAGCGTAGTTTAAAATAACTTGATTAATTATTCGAAAATAAAACACTTGGCTTAGTTTCACGACTTCTTTATTAGATATACTAACAATTGTATCGGCTATTAGGCCATTATCAAAGAGCTATCTAAAACTAGTTTAAAAGGCGTTTTATTGCACAATGGTAACGAGCTGGCCTCGGTTCCCGTTGCCCATTCGGTACATTTAATGGAGACGTATGAAAATTTTGAACTTCTTTTAAAAAAAATAAACTACCAAGAACATCAGTGGATGCTTTGTGGTGACCTTAAAGTGCTGTGCATGCTACTAGGACAACAAGGAGGTTATACAAAATTTCCATGCTTTATTTGTGAGTGGGATAGTCGAGCAAGGGATAGAGATTGGACTCAAATAGAATGGCCCTCTAGAACAAGCCTTACACCTGGTAGCAAAAATGTATTAAGAGATAGCTTGATTGACCCCAAAAAAGTTTTACTGCCTCCTCTCCATATCAAACTTGGCTTGATGAAGCAGTTTGTTAAAGCCCTAGACAAAAATGGACAGTGTTTTAAATATTTGTGCGAGACATTTCCAGCCTTATCCGTTTGGTAAAGAATTTTGTGAAAGCGCTTCCCAAAGACGGGCCTAGATTTTTGCTTCTCAAAACAAAATTTTCTTCTCTAAGTGAGGCGAAAATTAAAGATGGAATTTTTATAGGCTCTGACATAAGAAAATTAATCAATAACTCCGGTTTTTATCCAGCCTCAGTTCCATGGAGAAGAATGCATGGTTGGCTTTTGTCGACGTCACAAAAAAATTCCTTGGCACACAATTCACCGGATTTCTATGAAAAAATCAAATTGATGCTAGATGCTTATCACAAACTAGGACGCAACATGTCGTTGAAACTCCATTTCCTACACTCTCATTTTAAATTTTTACGAATAACATGGTTTTAGTTAGTGATGAACACGAAGAATGTTTTCATCAAGAAATTGCAGAGTTTGAGAAGCGTTATCAGGGTAGATGGGATCCAGCCATGCTTGCAGACGACTGTTGGGGTCTCCAGAGGGATACTGATATTGTTGACTACAAGAGGAAAGCCAATCGTTCCAAAAAAAGTGTTTTCTAATGTAAAATAAAAATTTATGTCACTCCTTCATACAAAATTTGAATAAAAATCAATAAATACTTTTCACTACTAAATCTGACGTGATGTAACAATTTTGACGAATCATAATTTGTTGCATAGTATTATTATTATAATTATTATTATTACGGTACTCATTAACCAACTAATTTTCTTACCTTAATTTGAAGTAGTAAAATGCAACGAATCCAACTATGAGCAAAACTAGTAGCACACTTATAATGCTCACAGCAGCTATCAGACCAGTATTACTGCAATCGCTGTAATTATCTTGGCAATATTCGTCACAAGACTCAAGGCAATCGTCTTCACATTCTTCAGAACACTTATCCTTGCATTCGTCATCGCAATCGCATTCAGAGTCAGGCAAAGTATTCACCGATAAGTCGTCAACATCCTCCAGCATACTACAAAATAACGGTTTATGATAAATTTATTATAATGCCGATATCTCGATGCTCACCTTTCTAATTGTTCGGCAACAATTAGATTTTCATCCACGTCAAGGGCGTATACTGTGATAACTAGATAATAATCTTCAGTAGATCTTGTTCGTCTTGTATTCTGCGTTGATAATACGGAGGCTTGCAGGGAGCGAATGTTTATATTCGCTAGTTCGTTAAGCTCAGAAACTTTAGTTTCTACATCTTCCAATAAATAATTTTTAACTGTCAATACACTGATGTGTTCTTGGTCTAATATTTTTACCTGCAACATTCATTAAAATTTATTAGAAAAATTAGAAATTTCAATAGAAATGAAGCCATACAACTGACAATTTTGAAACATAGAAGACAATTGTTTCATCTTAAAAACGAAAGTTTGTGCTTGTATACGAGGGATGTCTTTTTAGAGTTGCATATAGTCTCGTAGAACGCGCCAGTAATAGTCAAAATTAATTTCAATCTTTCGTTAATCGAAGTCTTAAGTCTTATCAAGGTACGCCAAGTGATTTAGTCGTAACAAAGTTTATAAGTTGGCCCAAAAATAGAATTTAGCCGAGAAAATTTTCACGCAATAATTTTTTACAACTTTTGGAGAGGATTAACTCAACAATAATGTTTTGCTGAGTTGGTTTCTCTTTTTGAAAATGTAGAAGAAGAAGAGGAAGAAGAGGAAGAAGAGGAAGAAGAGGAAGAAGAGGAACAAGAGGAAGAAGAGGAAGAAGAGGAAGAAGAGGAAGAAGAGGAAGAAGAGGAAGAAGAGGAAGAAGAAGAAGAAGAGGAAGAAGAGGAAGAAGAGGAAGAAGAGAAAGAAGAGGAAGAAGAGGAAGAAGAGGAAGAAGAGGAAGAAGAGGAAGAAGAGGAAGAAGAGGAAGAAGAGGAAGAAGAGGAAGAAGAGGAAGTAGAGGAAGAAGAGGAAGTAGAGGAAGAAGAGGAAGAAGAGGAAGAAGCGGAAGAAGAGTAAGAAGAGGAAGAAGCGGAAGAAGAAGAAGAAGAAGAAGAGGAAGAAGAAGAAGAAGAAGAAGAAGAAGAAGAAGAAGAAGAAGAAGAAGAAGAAGAAGAAGAAGAAGAAGAAGAAGAAGAAGAAGAAGAAGAAGAAGAAGAAGAAGAAGAAGAAGAAGAAGTGCGTTTACGTGTAATTTGGAAATAAAGGTGGTTATATTGGAATGTCGTATTTCATTAAAAGCTGTCACCGAAAAGTAAAGAATTAGTGCGCATACGAGTCTACAACCTGTGCGCGGTGAAGCATTACACATGTGCATCTAAGTCCATCAAACAGTGGAAGTTTGCCTCAACTACAATATCTACTAAATATATAGAGGAGTTAAGCAATTAAATAAAGAGTAGTAGTTATGCAAATCTGTAGAAATGAAAGAAAAAATAAAAATTTAATATTAAGAAAATTAGGAGAAATTACCTCGACTTCTAATTCATTACTAGACCATAGGCCATTGCCATTTTGATCACGAGCTGTTACTGTAAATGTGAAGTCATCATCCGGAAAAGCTTCCGTTGGATAAATAACACCGGTGCTAGAGTGAATCGTCACAGAGGAACTAGAAACGTAGTAGGCAAGTTCAGCGTTTACACCTATATCTGCGTCTGTTGCCTAAAACAAAAAAGAAATATGAAGAAATATTAATCTGAACATGTACTATTATTTATTTCTTACTTCAACTTGTACTAAGTACGATGGGGTAATAGTAGACAGTAGCGATTTAGACGGATATCCAATTACTATCTTAGTGGTGGCAAATACTGGTGCATTATCATTTACATCTTCTACGACTACGGTTATTTGCGTTTGAGATGTTTGAGTTCGTATGCTGCCAATTACAGGACATTGAGAACTATCTGCTCTTGTTGAAAGGCGTGAATTTTCACTATAAGCCATAAAGACATTTTGGTTGTCGCTGCGATAGGCATCTTCGTCCTCTACAGCTGTAACTTCTACAATTACAATATATTGCGCTAATGCCATTCCTTCGAAATGATCAGATTCCCTATCCAGTTCATAACAATGGATGCTACCATCTTCTTCGTAGAATAAGCCTAAAATATAAAGTATACTTAAGCGAAGTTGTGCAATCGCAAGCGCAAATACTGGTGACAGTACTTGTTCAAACGCATCCATATTCGTGTTCAAACATGCTAAATTACAAAGAGCATGTATACATCAAGTTGGAACTTGTACACTCTCCATGTATGTACACGTCAAACATGCATGCATACCCGTCGCTATAAACAGCGACATAAAGTAATAGGAATAGTATTGTTACATTCTTTATACTCTCTGTATTTTCTTAATTTATAAAATTAATGCAATATGATTATATAATATTAAATAATTTTTTACATTTATAATTACAGTCAAAATCAAATTAGTAATATTAAGGCACATAGTGTTATTATTCTTTTTTGTGGGGTCGCTGCTCTAAATGAAACTACAGGCACGAATTTTGCAAGAAGACCTGACGAGATGGAATTTTTTCAGTATTTTTCCCGGTCTTATTGAGTAAGAATCTATAAGAAATAGTTTGCAGTTTTTTTTTATTGCAGACCTGTATAATTAAAAAAATAAACTAAATGCAAATTTTGAATAATGTACTTTTAAGTACTATGTTAACTTTTCTGGGATTTAGTTAACTGGTAGTCTATGCATACAAAAAGTATTAATTAATTATATGAGTTACCTTCGCCTGCAGAAGGAAATACGGAAACGATTTTGTAATCAAGCTCGACTTGCTGTTCATCTTCAGTATTTTCTATAGTAAGTGGCAATATAGGTCCGGCTTCGTTTTCATCCACATATGTTAGAAAATGAGCATACGTCATTACGGGTCCGGAACTGCATATTTCCAATGCTGTCACGACTATTGTAACCTAAATGAAATAACAGGAAAGAAATTGTTTATTTAGTATAAAAATTACCGTTGAAGATGATGTAACCAAAAGTATACTAGGGTACCTCTTTGCTCCACCCCTGACCCACTCACAAGAAAATTGGCAAATATCTTACTTTTATTTTTCAACATAGTTAACACATTTTCCCCATCGATGTTCTAGCATTTCTAATGCTTCTCGAAAAAAAGAATGTTCAACCCCTGCAAACCACTGATTTACCGCACATACTACATCATTACCTGACGGAAATAATTTACCACGCAAGTGTTCTTTAAGTTTTGGAAAAGTCGGTTATCGCTGGGGGCCAAATCTGGAGAATATGGGAGATGCTCAACCAATTCTACGCCTGCTTGAGCTATTGCAGCTGTTGCAATTGCGAACCCGTGACTGAGTGCGTTATCCTGATACAAGAGAACACCTTTCCGCAACTTCCCCCAATGTTTTTCTTTTATTAAGTCACAGAATTTCGGGCATAAATTGTGATAATAAACACCTGCAATTGTGCCCCCCTTCCTCAGGAAATCTACTAAAATTAGCCTTCAGCATCCTACAATACGGATAACATGACCTTCCCTGCTGAAGGTCATGAAGGTGTCATATGATACTGTAGGTTCTCCTAATGTATCCACCAAATCTTGATAAATGAGTTAGACTCTTTTAAACGTAAGTATTTAACCACTGCTCGTTGCTCGGCACGATCCATTTTGATAGTGATATGTGACTCTCTCGACCTAGAGCGTTTACTGTAGGCACGCTATAACAAGTTTAGTTGTGTAAGTTTCTAGCGTTAGTTATATACGTAGCAGGTTGCAGTGCGACGTAAAGATCAATAATTGCTTTGGTTTATAAAATACTACCCTGATTGTTTATTATATGTTTTAATTTATTTACATGTGAAATTTCTTGAAACAGTTACTGTCCTTGTTTGCTTTCTTACACCTTACTCTATTTGTCGTATACTCAGGCCAGCGTCCTATTCTATCAATACGGACATATACAGTGTGTTTAAAAAAGATGCGGCAATATTAAAGGGGGTGATTGCCCAAGTCATTTTATACAAAAAGTTCCTATAAACATAGGTCCGCATACGCTTCGTTACCGATCTACAGGGTGTTGAAGTTTAATTTTAGGAAACAGTAAAAACTTGATTTTTCCAAAGCGGCTTGAGATATCATAATGAAATTTTAGGCGTGTTAATAGCTGTGGGAGACACATACTTTGCAATACAACACAATGTTTCAGTCGTACCTGTGGCGCGCGCAATCAGCTATTTCGATTCTGTACTCTGATAGCTAAAGATATTTTTCATTTCGTGAGATCATTTCTTTACGATAAATAATCCAACTGTTGACTAAGGTCAAATCAATTAATGTTAAAAAATCCTCATATACCACTTCTTCGACCGAATTTGAATTTTTTATCGGCCGATTAAACTATCTAAGAAGTCCACGCCACCTATATGGCGATTATATTCTGTTGTTTAGGTAATTTCCCTGTAAAGCTTGATATAAGTGTAGCAAGCTTATTGTCCTACCAGACAACAGTTGACAAATCAATACCTTTCACCTTTCCTACATATTCATAAGATGTTCCTCTAGGTTCTTTTTTCAGTTTTTGCTCATTAGGTAATTTACAGTTTGGAATACGATTTCTTCTAATAGTTCCCAAGGAATATACACTCTTAGTTTCCAGGTAGTGAACAAGTGCTACCGAAGCGTAGTAATTGTCAAAATACAATCTGAAGAATTGATTACATGGGATGTTCCTGGTTAGGCGGACTACAACATTTGCACTACAACCCAAATCAGCTTCGCTGTGTAATCTATTTTTGTTTTCCATTCCTGTATAAATTTCGAATTTATATGCGTATCCGCTGACACCACTCAAAACAAATAATTTGAAATCCCATTTATGGGGTTTCAACGGTACAGCGTCGCCATCTTCAGAATTTATTTCAAGACCACAATTGGCATCGTATTGAAGTCAAAATTATCGTTTCCATCGGCTGATTGCTCAATATAATCGTCACTCAGTCAAGTTCTGAGCCATTTCTTCTAATTCCTTGTCCGACAGCGAGATTTTGGAATTTATCTAAACTACAAAATCTCGCTGTCGGACAAGGAATTAGAAGACATCTAAAATGTATGTCGAAAGTTCGCGGAGCATTATAAATGAAACATACCTATTTATTACTTACGATCTTCAGATTTTCCAATATTCCCAGTTATTATGTGTGAACAATACAACTATAATAATCCCAGATACTGAAAATATTTTTAATTACTTCTACTTTCCCCCAAAACATTAAAAAACACACTCACAATACGATGCTATCATACGCTATAGTTATCGCATTATAACACACATTTAAACTGAATAATAAAAGGTATCTAGAGTCGATGGCAGTTGCAGTCAATAGTATAAGTTAGACGGTGTGTAACAGAATAGATACGTTGCTCTTATAATTCAAGTAAATTGTTATGTATATTTCAGTAGCTAATTATTCACTACGTATCAGATATATGTTTCACCGTTTAGGGTTTAGGGTTAAAATTCTTAATATATTAGAAGTGTAACATTATGTAACGTGTTCGTTCTAGCTTTTGAAAATTTCTAATTTACTTACATCCTCTGTTTTTGTTACGGTGCTTAATTGTCCTCTCGCAGTCACGGTATATTCATATATTCCAGCCTCTAACAATTCCTTATTTGTCAGAATAGCAGTTGCTTCGTCGAAATTTATCAAATCAGAATCATGACCTGAAAAAAATGTAATAATTGATCTAGTCCAAAATTCTAGTCAGTATATAAGTCGCAAACGTCAGTTTTCCTTATACCATTTGTAAATTACGTGGCATTTTGTGCCAGCAGATGGCAGCGAATGTATGATTGTCATAGAGGCCGCGTCATATCTCGTAGGCACACGGTCAGTCAGAGGTAGATAGTACACGATGCCGGGTGTGTTGTATGAGTGTACACGAGGCAAATAGCGTGAGGTTGTGCGTTTTTTGTGGAACAAAGGACTGTCCACAGATGAATTACATCGCGAAATGCGTCCCGTGTATAGTGACAATTCTTTCTCATGGAAAACTGTGTTCAATTGGATACAGGAGTGTAGGAAGGGAAGGCAAAGTATCAGAGATCAGGAGCGTCCCGGACGATCTGCGGAGATGTTAACTGAAGCCACAGTGCAGCGTGTGGAACAAATCATTCGCAATGACCGGCATGTGATGGCTGTGATAGGCTGTTCATAAGGAACCGTTTACAACATCATGCATGAGCGGTTGCAGTTTCGTTTGTTCACCGTGGGTGCCCCGCAAGTTGGTTGAGGACCAGAAAATGACGAGAATACAGAGTCATTCTCGTTATTCCTTGCAGCACCTCATTCGGTATACTGAGGAAGGAGAGGACATCATGGCACGAATTGTTACGGGGCACGAGTCGTGTGTTCACCACTTTCAACCAGAATCGAGAAGCGTCTCACCTCGCCAACACCCAAAAAGTTCAAGACGATTCCATTTGGCCACAAGGTTATGCTCATCGTGTTTTGGGACGTGCAAGGCGTCATACTGCAGAAATTTCTGCCTTAATGATGAGACTGTAAATGCCACGTTATACTGTACCACTCTGCGGGAACTCCCACAGGCCATTCGCCGCAAGCGTTCTGGACTCCTGAAAAAGAGAGTGCTACTTCTGGATGACAATTCCCGATCCCACACAGTAGGAGTAACACAGGAGCTGTTACGAACATTTTGTTGGGATAGCTTGGAACATCCACTGTGCAGTCACAACATAGCCGCCGGTGATTTTCATCTGTTCGGACCCCTAAAACCTCATTTGGGGAGGCCGTCATTTTGAAGCTATTGATGCTGTAATCCAAAAGGTTACACATAGACTCCGACAGCAACCAAAAAACTTCCTTGCCGCCAGCTTCCAATGACTTGTAAAGAGAAGAGATAAATATCTGAATGTATAGGATGATTATGTAAAAAAGTGAAATAAATTTCAGGAAGTTACTTTGATTATTATTGCTTCTTCTCCCGTTTTGCGACTTATATATTGACTCCCCCTCATAATAATCTATTGAAAAATTGTTTAATACCGTTTAGTTCATATTGAATATCTTCTTCAATAGTTGAGATAGCTCTCAATGGTATGGTAGCGGTTGATAATGTTTCAGAGGATGTGAGACTAAATTTAAACGGCGCTCCTGGGAATGTAATGGAAGCTTGAATCGAGGCTGAAAATAAAAGTTATTTGATTACTCTATTTTTCTCTTAGTATCCATATAAGCACCTGACGTAGTGGTACCACATATCTCCTCGGTTGAGCATTGACTGCAATCGCAACTAGAGGAGTCTGTTGACGTGCAATCATTGTTAGTAGTTGGACAAGTAATGATGCTACTACATATTTCTGAACAATCTGAATAGGCGGTTGTGGTACTACTAATATCTACAGTTGGATTTGTGATAGAATTAGTGTCTGAATAAGCACTGGTTGTGTCACTACTGGTATCTGGAGTCACGCATGGAGCACATTCAGTACTTGGACAAGCTGTGCTGGTATCTGGAGTCATGGTACTACTACTACTACTATCACTACTACATATATCTACTGTTGTACAAGCACTACATATATCTACTGTTGTACAAGAACTACAATCAGTTTCTGGGAAACCCGTTGTTGTACTACCTGTGGTTGGAGTAGTTGGACAAGTAATGATGCTACTACATATTTCTGAACAATCTGAATAGGCGGTTGTGGTACTACTAATATCTACAGTTGAACTTGTGATACAGTTAGTGTCTGAATAAGCACTGGTTGTGTCACTACTGGCATCTGAAGTCACGCATGGAGCACATTCAGTACTTGGACAAGCGGTGCTGCTATCTGGAGTCATGGTACTACTACTACTACTATCACTACTACATATATCTACTGTTGTACAAGCACTACATATATCTACTGTTGTACAAGAACTACAATCAGTTTCTGGGCAACCCGTTGTTGTACTACCTGTGGTTGTACTGCTGCACATTTCTTCTGTACATTCTGAACTATCAGTGGGTGTTGTTTCTGGACATTCTAAAATCAAATTAACGATATGTTAGAAGAAAATTCATGTTGCAGTGATGGCATGTTCTAGTACTACCTGGGCATATTTCATCTGTACATTCTGAGCAATCAGTGGGACATTCTAAAATCAAATTAACAATATGTTAGAAGAAAATTCATGTTGCAGTGACGGCATGTTCTTGTACTACCTGTGCATATTTCATCTGTACATTCTGAGCAATCAATGGGACATTCTAAAATCAAATTAACAATATGTTAGAAAATTCATGTCATAGTTGAGGCAAGATAAATATCGATGCACGTATTTTATGACGTATTATTACGTCACACTACCAACTCTAAAATACGTATTTGCGATTGTCCGTAATACATATATTATTAATATATTATTATATTATTATAATTGTTTTTTATAATTGATAGATTATGACGTAAATGATTGAAATTGCTACACTTTGGCGCATATTATCACTTTCAATAATTAATTTAATTATTTTAAAACACTATTATCAATAAACGCATATTGTATGAAAGTACATAATTGTCGCTTTGTATCTGTCAGACATTTCTGACATTTGCGTTGTGCTTGTGCAGTTCGTTTAGGTTATAATAGTTTATTTAACCCCTATTTTGTCTATAATATTACATATTTTATCAAAATTAGTTCTTAGTAGAACTTCTAGTAAATATTCACGATATTTGGTGACTGTATTGCGCTAAAATGCGAAGTATATGCGTAAACAAGCTAAAGAAATGGTTGCATCGTTAATATCGTTCTTTTAACAAGAGCGTGACAGTATTCGCATTCACGGACAACCTTTGATACCTTTTGAAGCAGTAAGGGAAGTAAGTGGTGTATTTTCATAAATATAGTATTCAAGGAATGAAAACTTTTGTAATTTTAGCGTGTTGCCGCAGCTTCGAATATTAGCATATCTTCTGTTAGTGCAATCTCACAAGCAGTGAAAAACAATGAATCCCTCACTGATCCGAAAGCATATCGACAAAAGTCTGTGTTAGGTTAAGATTATGCTACAAAAACATTTATAAGGAATGTGATATATGAAATGTATCGTACTAGTAAGTACTTTATATACCATTTTTAATTTACTTCTAAATATTCTGTATATTTTGAAACATTACATGGCATAGTGTGCTACAAATTTTGAGATATAGGGACATATTTCATGGAAGTGTCTCTTCTCTAGGGACTATTTTAAAAGAAATAGGTTTTCGTTGGAGCAAAAATAATCCTCGACAAAGATTGATAGAATTGCCTCACATAGCAAATGCTAGAGTTACTTTTCTGCAATCATATGTTAAAAATTTACGCACCAATTATATGCATTTTGTTTTTTTAGATGAAATTTGGATTTTCGAAAATGGTTCCATAGGCAATTCATGGCAGGACAATACGAAACAAAGTGTTAAGAAAATAAGATCTGAAGGCAAAAGGTGCATACAAATACAATATTCATATATTAAAAGCTTATGTTTTAGATATTTGTAAATTGCATTGTATAATACAAAGGTGTTTTTAATAATATAAAATATTATTAAAAATCTGGTGTGACGAACACAAATACAGCTTCACTATTAATATTTTTTGTGAACGTGTCCGAACATATCCCTCCCCAGAGACACAGATACGTATTCGTACGCCCCTGCTGGAGAAAGGATATCTTCAGACACATTCATAAAAAAAGAATCACATCGCCATATCACAGAAATTATCCAGACCGAGCGTAGAAGGAAATTCAGCGCTGCCTGTTGTCAGACAGCTGAAGTACCTCGCCCTGTCTACATAACCAATGCGAACCAACGACGCCCTTCCAAAGATGGCACAGCCGTCTCTCTAGAAACCGCATTTTGTTTGTGTCTTCACTCATACTACGGACTAACTGCATGTAATGTAATGTAATGTATTAGAATAATTGAAACATACATGAGTTGGTAAAACCCCACCAGTTTTGTATAATACAAAGGTATTTTTAATAATATAAAATATTATTAAAAATCTGGTGTGAAGAATTTACTTCTACGCTCGGTCTGGATAATTTCTGTGATATGGCGATGTGATTCTTTTTTGTGAATGTGTATGAAGATATGCTTTGCCCAGCAGAGGTGTACCGATGAGCCTGTAGAAAGGCGAAATACGTATCTGCGTCTCTGGGGAGGCATATGTTCGGACACATTCATAAAAATATTAATAGTGAACCTGTATTTGTGTTCTTCACACCAGATTTTTAATAATATTTTATATTATTAAAAATACCTTTGTATTATACAAAACTGGTGGGGTTTTACCCACTCATGTATGTTTCAGTTATTCTGATAAATTGCATTGTAGGTACATCATTTTACATTCTGGCAATGTCAATGGATGCACACCTGATGCATCCCTGATATTTAGTTCGAACTCTAAGAACTTTGACCATCATGGAGAAATGAACCATGAAAATTTTATTAATTGGTTTGAGAATCAGCTTCTAAGACGCCTTAAAGAGCTATCTATGATAGTTATGAATAACGCAAGTTATCATAGTAAATTAGCAATCCAATGTCCTACCACAAGCTGGAAAAAAGAAAACATTCAAAACTGGCTACGAAATTATAAGATTTCCTTCGAAGCTGATATGCTAAAAACACAATTGCTTCATTTAGCTTCACTGTAAGTGTATTTATTTTAATTCAATTAATACATTATAAGAACAAGCCTCAAAAATCATATGTAGTTGATAACCTTGCAGAATACTATGGTCACAAAATTCTGCGACTACCTCCTTATGATTGCATATTTAACCATATAGAAAATGTTTTGGGAATCACGAAGACGTATTATAATAAACACATTGGTCAAGATGGGTTTGGTGCTGACAAATGTATTAAGATGTGGGAAGAAGGCTTAAGCACCATCACAAAGACAATGTGGGAAAATGCAATTCATCACACAGACAAAATTTTAAAGTGGTGGAATAGGGAGGTAGGATTTGATGTTAACGCCTTAGGATACTTTTGAAAATTTGTGGAACGTAATCTGGATTCTTGATGTACTAAAATAAAATATTTACATTCATGAACCACTTTCGGTAATACCGGAAGTCATAGCCAACTTTGATATTTTAAATGGAATGTTATACTTTTTATTGATTTTTTAGATTCCTTGTAATGTAGGCGTATTTGATCTGAACTACGTCATATTTCTACTGGGGATAGCGAAAGGTATAAGATTCCGAGTAATGTCGAAACATTTAAGAAATCTCTTGCAGTGTGTTCAAAATTTATTCATTATTTAAGTAATCTTTAATTAAAGAAAAATCAATTTTTTTTTTAAAATGGAACACCTATAGATGAGCCCGCCATAGTAAGTAGATAAACATTTTACATCGTTTAGAGTTATAGGTTTCCCTATGTTTATCACTAATAGTTTTATAGTTATTAATGATTATTTTCTAAATTAAGCATTATCAAGAAAAATTGTAGAAAGTAAAGACATTGTTGAAAAGTAAATCTGATCTGTCAAACTTGTCACAAAGTTTATTTCGTGTCTAGCTGGTTTTATGTTGTTCACAAATATGCAAGACTAATTAAATATTTATTCTAATAGAGATATTTTGAGTTTCTTCTACATTCACGGTGAATCTTTTAAAATTATTGAAAGAACATGTCGACTTTTTAATGAAAGATACCCACATTTACCAATAATGAATCAAACTAAATTCAAAATTATTAATGATTATTTTCTAAATTGAGCATTATTAGTAGAAAGCTTTCGAAAAAAAAATCTAAATATTTTTGAATTATGCCAATTATATGTATAGATTCATCAAACTTCTTGCGAAAAGGTTAGAAAAAAAAAATTTCAAAACTGAGAAAATATTTTATATCATATGAGATAACAAAAATAACCACACATTAACAAGCAAACAACAGAATAAAATCAATATATTATAGACACATAATGCGTTAATAATGGTTAGGGAACGGACGCAATTTCCATAAAACGCAATCGGTAATTGGAATTGTGTATAACGTCGCTCAGTAAATCCCGGCGTAATTCAATGAAGTATTTGTTTGACTTACTCGGACACCTGGTCTCGCCGCGATAACAATGGACAAGCCAGCTATTGTATTCGAAGAATATAGTGTTTTTTAAAAGTGTTTTCATGAGCGTAGATAGAAGCGGGGTTTTTATAATGTATTTTATTTATTAGTTTATATTTCGTAAGATAAATAAAGTGCTGTGAGTAAGTTTCTTGTTTTCATAGTTTTAACTGTTAATTACATCGTAATTTTTGTGATAGATACTGTTTAATATCGTTTGATTGAATCTATTTCTACCAATTATTTCGACGTAAGAGTGTGCATTGAATTTCGTTCAGTTTCAATAACTTACGCACACATTTTTAGTTTTCATTTATTTAGATCTAGAGCATTGTTTAAATTACTTTTTCAGACATGATATGGAAGAACGTCGAGAACGGCATCGTAAAACAATGGCGAGTTGGATTGACGGTCATACTGATTGTATGTCCATTGTCAGTGATTCCAAAATTTATTACAAAATCCGTAAAATATCGTCAAAAATTCGTCACTTAGGATCACAAACACATCTGAACTCTGTAAAACTTTTATGGCGGCTAATATTCCATTAAATAAACTTAGCAATCCCACTTTAAAAATATTTCTAAAAAAATATACTGGTCGAAATGTTCCTGATGAATCAACTTTACGCAAATATTATGTTTCTAGGTGCTATACGAGAACAGCAGAACGCATTAGAAGCCATCTTTTAAATCAATACATATGGATAAGCGCCGACGAAACGGTGGATATGTTAGGACGCTGTGTGGTAAATGTTGTAGCTGGTGTACTACATTCAACTATTCCATATAACGCATATGTAATAATACAAAAGTATTTTTAATAATATAAAAAATATTATTAAAAATGGGGAAGAACACAATACAAGTTCATTTATGTATTTTTTGAATGTATCTTCTCCAAAGACGTAGATACGTATTTCACATTTCTACATGTTCGTTGGTACGCCCCTGTTGGAGAAGAGACACATTCAAAACAAGCATAACTACGTTACTATCTAGCCGAAATTATTCAGACAGAGCGTGAAGGAATATTCAGCGCTGTTTATATAATAACAGCCGAACTAGACGTGTTTTTTATAGTCGGTAACCACCGTATCTATAAAAAACTGTATTCTCGTGTCTTCACTACTTGTCGGCGTGAGCCGAATGTGTATATGACAACATAATTTGAAACATACTTGAGTGGGTAAAACCTCACTAAATTTGTATAATACAAAAGTATTTTTAATAATATAAAAAATATTATTAAAAATGGGGTGTGAAGAACACAATACAAGTTCATTTATGTATTTTTTGAATGTATCTTCTCCAAAGACGTAGATACGTATTTCACATTTCTACATGTTCGTCGGTACGCCCCTGTTGGAGAAGAGACACATTCATATTCCTTCACGATCTGTCTGAATAATTGCGGCTAGATAGTAACGTAGTTATGATTGTTTTGAATGTGTCTCTTCTCCAACAGGGGCGTACCGACGAACATGTAGAAATGTGAAATACGTATCTACGTCTTTGGAGAAGATACATTCAAAAAATACATAAATGAACTTGTATTGTGTTCTTTACACCCCATTTTTAATAATATTTTTTATATTATTAAAAATACTTTTGTATTATACAAATTTAGTGAGGTTTTACCCACTCAAGTATATTTCAAATTATGTTGGCATATGTAATAGCAACAAAAGTTATAAATACAGTTGATGCGGAAACGGTTGCTAAAACGATTAAGGAGAATATTCAAAATATACTTCATTCCGACGACAGGTACAAAGAAAAAGTACTTTTATTTGTAAGTGACAGAGCTGCATATATATTAAAGGAAACATATCCTAATTTGCTGCATATTACTTGTGTAGCACATGTTCTCCGCAGAATCTGTGAATATATCAGAGCACCTTTCCAGAAGTTGATAGACTTGTATCCGCTTTTAAAAAAGTTTTCAGAAAAGCACCATTGAGAGTAGCTCTTTTCAGGGAAAAAATTTCATCTCTGTCATTGCCTCCCACTCCAGTAATAACTAGATGGGGAACATGGCTGGCAGCTTCTAGTTATTATGCTGAGAATTTCGATAGTCTAAAACATTTCGTAACACTGCTAAAGGAGGATGCTAGAAGTATTGGTGAGTGCAAGGAGCTCACACAAATCCCAAATTTAAAAAATCAGTTGTACTTTCTTCACGAACACTTTGGAAAATTGCCAAAACTAATCACTTATTTTGAAAATCGAAATCTCAAATTAAATGACGGATTAACCACATTAGATGTGGCTGTTAATAATTTGAAAAGTATTCCAAGTGACTTCGGATGTGGCCTTCGGCAAAAGTTTGAAGGACTCCTTAATAGAAATCCAGATTTAATTACATTGCAGCAATTATGTATGGAGACAATTCCACAAAATCTAACGGCTAAATATGAAGAAATAAAAGAATATTTCCAGTATGCACCTATAACCAGTTGCGATGTAGAAAGAACGTTTTCTATTTATAAGGATGTACTTAATTCAAAGAGAACAAAATTGACAGAAGAAAACCTTGAGAAACTATTGCTAGTCAATATTAATACTCCTTTACTCAACTTGAACGACAAAATGAACAAATAAAAATGTTCCAATTAAAGAAATAAAATTAAAAACTTTAAAAATACAACTTTTCAACAAATACATATGTATTTCGTAATTTTATAGATCACCACCCGTTTGTTTTCCAATTATATAAATAAAATTAAAAACTTTAAAAATACAACTTTTCAACAAATACATATGTATTTCGTAATTTTATAGATCACCACCGTTTTCCAATTATATAAACAAAATTAAATATTTTAGAAATACAGCCTTTCGCCAGTACTGCACTGGGTGGTAAGCGTGTCCGTTCTCTAATAATGATATTCGCAAATATTCAAAATTATCTGCGATCTAAACAAAGCATGACTTTTCTTAAGTGTGTTGTAGTTGCTTGTCTTAATTGCTCAGCGTTCAAGTTTCGAAAACCATCTCTTACTCTAGTTATAAGCTATTCTCTGTTTTGCACGGGAGATGCATAAACCTCATTTTTTATTTGACCCCATAAATAAAAATCAAGGAGTGGCCAGAACGAAAGTCCATTGCGACCAATCCATTTATTCCAAAAATATTGGTTAATTCCCGATATACCTCATGTGAAGAGTGAGCAGGTGCTCGATCCATTTGAAACCAACATAGGTTATTCAAAAATGGCAGTACTACTTTCCTTAACAATTATAGATACCTGAGGCTTGTTAAATTCTCGTTATAAATTTCACTTTCAACTTGGATATGTATAATTATTGCAAAAACATTAGAGCTAAAAGTGTCTTGAAAATATTCTTCTCTAATAGCATGTGGATTTTGTTGTGCCCAATGATGACAATTTCTTCTATTAAAAATCCTTAAAATTTTAGATAAAAATTGGGATCTTCTTGTGTTTAGTTAAAATCTTGATCTCCTGGACAAAAAGCCTAAACTGATTGGAAAGAATAAGGATACATTTTATTTTTCTTTAAAATCCTTTGATGAACATGAAATTCCTACATCTGCAGACGCCGGCGGTATAGAACCGGTTGAATGCGCATGAAAATATCCCAAAACAACGATTTCATTACCTTTATCGCCCGTAATCGGCTTTGGAACTGTCTTCTTGACTTGAATACCAAAGCGAATGGAATTTGACTCTATTCGCTTAAATTTAGTTTTATTCATTGCTGGTAAATGTGGGTATCTTTCATTAAAATGTCGACATGTTCTTTCAATAATTTGAAGAGATTCACCATAAATGTAGAATAAATTCAAAATATCTCTATTAGAATAAATATTTAATTCGACTTGGATATTTGGGAACAACATAAAACCAATTAGACACGAAATATACTTTCTGGCAATTTTGACAGATCAGATTTATTTTTCAAGGCTTAGTACAATGATTTTTCTTGATAATACTCAATTTAAGAAAATAATCATTAATAACCAACTTTTTTATAAACATCCACGTTAAATATTTTACTCTAATAAATTCTTAATTTATTAAGTGATAGATGTGTAGTTTACGCCACCTATGGTATCTTGCAAATTGATGTAAAGCTAAATACAAATCTTCCCAATACTACTTCTAATCCTGCGCGAACTTACCCCTCTGCTCACCAACTTATCTGGCGCTTGCTATACCTACATATAACTTATATTATATTGAGGATATTTTGCAATATATATCATAATATTTTATTTATTTATTTTATAAATCCTTATACACCAATAAAATTAATTTTGATTATTGTACTTCTTATTACGTTATAAATAACAATATTTATTTCGGTTTATGTTATCTAATACCGTATTCTTATCGAGAACATTGCTGAACTAAGCTAATGTTTATCTATTCACTGACAAGGACAAATCATATGTAATTGTCAAATTATTGAGAACGTCGCTAAACATAACCTAATGTTCATTTATTCACTGAGAAGCACAAACCATAGATAATTGTCAAATTACCTTGGCCAACGCGCAATGTATTACGTCATTAACGATCAATTACGTACATTAATATTTATCTTGCCTCGACTATACAATGATAACATGATCTTGTACTACCTGTTGAGGCATCACCGCATATTTCTTCTGTACATTCTGAGCAATCAGTGGGTGGTGTTTCTGGACATTCTAAAATCATATTAACGATATGTTAGAAAATTCATGTTGTAGTGATAACATGTTCTTGTACTACCTGGGCATATGTCATCTGTACATTCTGAGCAATCAATGGGACATTCTAAAATCAAATTAACAATATGTTAGAAGAAAATTCATGTTGCAGTGATAGCATGTTCTTGTACTACCTGGGCATATTTCATCTGTACATTCTGAGCAATCAGTGGTTGGTGTTTCTGGACATTCTAAAATCATATTAACGATATGTTAGAAAATTCATGTTGCAATGGGCAATGATAGCATGTTCTTGTACTACCTGGGCATATTTCATCTGTACATTCCGAGCAATCGATGGGACATTCTAAAATCAAATTAACAATATGTTAGAAAATTTATGTTGCACTGATAACATGTTCTTGTACTACCTGGGCATATGTCATCTGTACATTCTGAGCAATCAATGGGACATTCTAAAATCAAATTAACAATATGTTAGAAGAAAATTCATGTTGCAGTGATGGCATGTTCTTGTACTACCTGGGCATATTTCATCTGTACATTCTGAGCAATCAGTGGTTGGTGTTTCTGGACATTCTAAAATCATATTAACGATATGTTAGAAAATTCATGTTGCAATGGGCAATGATAGCATGTTCTTGTACTACCTGGGCATATTTCATCTGTACATTCCGAGCAATCGATGGGACATTCTAAAATCAAATTAACAATATGTTAGAAAATTTATGTTGCACTGATAACATGTTCTTGTACTACCTTGGCATATTTCATCTGTACATTCTGAGCAATCAGTGGGTGGTGCTTCTGGACATTCTAAAATCATATTAACGATATGTTAGAAAATTCATGTTGTAGTGATAATATGTTTTTGTACTACCTGGGCATATTTCATCTGTACATTCTGAGCAATCAATGGGACATTCTAAAATCAAATTAACAATATGTTAGACGAAAATTCATGTTGCAGTGATGGCATGTTCTTGTACTACCTGGGCATATTTCATCTGTACATTCTGAGCAATCAGTGGCTGGTGTTTCTGGACATTCTAAAATCAAATTACCGATATGTTAGAAAATTCATGTTGTAGTGACAACATTTTCTTGTGCTACCTGGGCATATTTCATCTGTACATTCTGAGCAATCAAGGGGACATTCTAAAATCAAATTAACAATATGTTAGAAGAAAATTCATGTTGCGGTGATGGCATGTTGTTTTACTACCTGGGCATATTTCATCTGTACATTCTGAGCAATCAGTGGCTGGTGTTTCTGGACATTCTAAAATCAAATTACCGATATGTTAGAAAATTAATGTTGTAGTGACAACATTTTCTTGTACTACCTGGGCATATTTCATCTGTACATTCTGAGCAATCAAGGGGACATTCTAAAATCAAATTAACAATATGTTAGAGGAATATTCATGTTGCAATGGGCAATGATAGCATGTTCTTGTACTACCTGGGCATATTTCATCTGTACATTCCGAGCAATCGACGGGACATTCTAAAATCAAATTAACAATATGTTATAAGAAAATTCATGTTGCAGTGATAACATGTGCTTGTACTACCTGGGCAAATTTCATCTGTACATTCTGAGCAATCGATGGGACATTCTAAAATCAAATTAACAATATGTTATAAGAAAATTTATGTTGCAGTGATAACATGTTCTTGTACTACCTGTGCATATTTCATCTGTACATTCTGAGCAATCAATGGGATATTCTAAAATAAAATTAACAATATGTTAGAAAACTCATGTTGCAGTGATAACATATTCTCGTACTACCTGTGCATATTTCATCTGTACATTCTGAGCAATCGATGGGTCCTGGACATTCTAAAATCAAATTAACAATATGCTGGAGAATTCATTTTGCAGTGATAACATGTGTCTATGTATTTAAACAAATTTGTGGATAAAGTCAATAGTCAACACATTTTCTATTGAAAATTCTGTTGAACATAAAATAATGATTTCTTTACGAATCTAGGCATGACTCTTTTCAGGGATTTGAAAGGCTCCAGATAATAACTTGAAATTTGAAAAATATAAAATTAGTAAAATAGTTCAAAGGTATATATTATTAAAAATACCTTTGTATTATACAAAACTGGTGGGGTTTACCTACTCATGTATGTTTCAATTATTCTGAGTAAAATAGTTGACAATTTACAATTGCATGGCCAATTTCGAAGAACAATGGAATATGTTCAAACATATAGTTGTAGAAGCTGCCCGCGCAATATACCGAGTATACAAAATATGTAACACAAGGAAGCAGACTGGTTGGTGGACTAACTATATAAAAGCAGAAATCAAAAATGAAAAGAAATTGTGGAGAAAGTACTTAGCAAATAAGAAAACAGAACAATACATAATGTACCAAAGGCAACAAAAATGAGTAAAGGAATTAGTGTTAATAGCAAAAGCAAATAAATGGAAAGAATTTGACGATAGAATGGAGAGAGATAGCATTTTGGTAATCAAAAACTATTCTATAAAGTTTTGAAATCGAGCAGAAAAGAAAAATCAATAGATGATGGAAGCCTATACAATAAACAGCAAGCAAGCAATAATCATAGATGAAAGAGAGGTAATGAACAGTTGAAAATAATACTTTGAGGAGTTACTCTGCAGCAAAGGAAACAGAAATTAGGAGACTGTTATAGAAAGTGGAAATATAGCAGATGAGGATACAGAATTTACTCTAGAAGAATTGACTGTTGCAATAAAAAAATTGAAAAATGGAAGCTCCTGGAAATGATCAAATTGTGACAGAAATAATAAAGAACATTGGTGAAGCAGAAACAAAGATACATTTGGAGATTATTAATATGGCGTGGAAATACGAAAACATATCAGAAGATTGGAAAGTGGCACTAATAACACCGGTATACAAAAATCGAAATTTTAGAGATTGTAATGACTACAGAGCTATAACGTTACTAAGCACTGTCGTGAAAATATATGAGCAGTTAATTAACAACAGGTTAAGACCGTTAATCAAACTATCACTATTGGAATCACAAAGCGGATTCAAACCCGGAAGAAGCACGCAAGATCATATATTTACGCTAAAATAAATACAGTGTAAACGCCATGTAACGTTACTCGATTTAACGACAAACTCCCTAAAGCTTCGAAATCACTTGGCTTTGATTGGTTTAGCTTGCCTTTCATACAATGATACACTCTATATAGCATTACACCCACTCTCAATAACGACAAAAATTAATAATAAAAAGTAACTTTTAAGTTGCGATAACCACTAAATAAACACGTTACTAATATAAACTCGTAATTCTCGGGCAAGTGGTTTTTTCATTGATCGAACAAAGAACTTCAGTTCAAGCAAATTTTATCAAATGTTTACATTTCAATTCGGATCCAGCCGTCGGAAATGCGACAGTACTTGAGGCCAATTATAATAGTCGCATTGATACACATTCATTTATGAAAAAGTACACTAAATTATATTCTTAGTCGCTCACAAACTTTCAAACTGTAAATATGGCTAGTAAAAGAAGATCACTGTATATTAACGAAAAAGTTTTACTGATACGCGCAATAGAAACGGGAGAGAAGATAAGTGATGTTGGCAGACGCTTTGGATTTAGTTGCTCTACCTTGTCCACAATATGGAAAAATAAAGAAAAAATTCTCCAAGCAAAAAACGAGGGGAAATCTTCCAAAAAATTAAAGAAACCTAAATACAAAGATTTGGATGAAGCTATACTATCATCGTTTCACCGACAGCGCCAAAATAATATGCCTATCTCGGGGCCGATCGTGAAAGCTAAGGCGGAGAATTTTGCTGAAGAACTTGGTTTAACTTCTTTCAAAGCATCAGAAGGATGGCTCGGAAAATTCAAGCAACGTCATAATATCAACTATGGTAAAATAAGTGGAGAAGCACGAAGTGTTGATACAAATGTTACTCATGGTTGGATTAATACAGTGTGGTCAAAATTGACAGAAAAATACGCCCCAAGTGACATTTTGAATGCTGATGAAGCAGGAATTTTCTATAAGTTGACTCCAGATAAAACTCTGAAATTTAAAGGGGAAAAGTGTGTGGGAGGAAAGCTCTCCAAGGAACGTATTACGGTGCTTGTGGCTGCTAATATGGATGGTACAGTAAAAAAAAGCTTATGGTAATAGGCAAATCGAAAAATCCGCGCAGTTTTAAGAACATTAAAAAATTGCCAGTGACGTATAAAGCTAATAAATCAGCTTGGATGACCAGTCAACTTTTTGAGGAAGAACTGCGAAAGTGGGATGCAGAATTAAAGGGACGAAAAATTTTACTTCTTGTTGACAACTGCCCTGCCCACCCGTTTATATCAAACCTTCAAAACATAGAGTTGGCATTTCTTCCTCCAAATACGACTAGTGTCATACAGCTAATGGACCAGAGTGTGACTAAAAGCCTCAAGGGTCACTACAGAAGGAAATTATTGATGGAGCTAGTCGAATCTGAGGGTAAAACTTCTGTTAATATGCTGCTAACAGTCAATTTTTTATCTAAAGCCTGGGAAAATGTGACATCCACAACTATACAGCACTCTTTTCGACATGCTGGACTTTGTACCAATTCTACGAGTAATGAGGTGGAAACAGAACCTGAGTTTGATAGCGACGATGACCTTTCATTAACTGAGTGGATTCAACAGTTCAACATGGCGGGAAATTTTACGGATAATCTTCAAACCGACATCCAAGTAGACGACTGCCTGCTTACAACGGCTTCACTCACAGGCAAAGAAATTTTGGATTCAGTGAGAGAAACTGAGGTTCAAGAACAAGGAGATGAAGAAGATGAGACGCATGAGCCTGAGCCTTCGCCGAGCATTAAGGAAGCTTTGGTAGCAGTTAAATTATTGGAAAAGTACTTCCTTTATCATCAAGATGCCTCAATATCGCAAGATATGAATAAAATAAGTAAAAAAATACAACAAGATTACTGGTGCAGCAAAAGACGTCAGACAAAAATAACAAACTATACGCAATAGCGTTCAAATAAGATTGTTTTTTATTAGTCTGAAATAAACTTTTTCTATTTATAATTCTGATTTTTCTTCTCTCAATTTAACGACAACTCTCTATAATGCCATAAATGCACAGTCCCTTCAGTGTCGTTATATAGAGTTTACACTGTAGTTAGAAAAAGATTGTAACAAGAGAAAAAAGGCATATTTCGCATTTATTGATTTAGAAAAAGCTTTTTATAGAGTACCACGATATGAAATATGAAAAGCTCTTGAAGAAAGGGAACTCAACCAAAAAATAATTCGAAATATCCAAAGGTTATATAAGAACGACATAAATTATGTAATAGGGCGTAGGCGTAACATGAGAACCGAGGGATTTGTATTTAAAGATGGGTTTAGTCAGGGTGGAGGATTAAGTCCTGTACTGTTCACTGTATTTATGGACGATGTAATATCACAATGCTCAATACAGACGAAAAAAATTCAAATTGGGTGCTGGAATCTAGAGAAGATATAAATAGCTGAGGCAGCAGCAGATGACATAGTACTAATAGATGAAAATGGAAATAACCTACAAGAAAGTATAGATATATGGAACGCAACACTTAAGCAAAAAGGAATAAGCAGAAATAAATATAAAACAAATGTGATTTACCACTAAATATTCAAATTGAAGAAATAAACATTTAACAAGTAAACAGGTTTCATTATTTAGGTGTCCTGATAGAAAACACTAGGAAAAATGAGCAAGAATTTAATGAAAGAATTGACAAGGCAAGCAAGTTGTATTACGCAATGAATAAGAACTTCATTAAGAAAAAATAAATATCACGAAACACCAAGCTAAAAGTATACAAAGCAATCTACAGAGCAGTTCTGACATATGTCTAATAATAGACAAAAAATCAAAATCCAGGCTGCAGAAATGAGATATCTTAGGAAAGTGAGAGGCGTAACTAGAATGGATAAAATGAGAAATTCACAAATACGAGAGGAACTGGAGATACAATCGATAATGGACTTTATTGAACAGGACAACAACACTGGTGGGGCCATCTACAGCAAATTGGGGACAGTAGACCAGTAAAGCTAATACATGAAGCCAAAGTGCAATGTAAAAGCAAAAGAGGAAGACCGCGACAAGTATGGGAGCATACCATCGGAAATAGCATCCAGAAGAGGCCAAATAGCTGGAAAGAAACAAAAAACACTGGCCAGTAACCGAAGATTATGGAAGAATTTTGTTTATAACTTAATTAGCAGATTAGAAATGCACTTACCAGACACCCTTTAATAACATAAAATATTAATAAAATTAATAATATAAAATATTATTAAAAATCGGCTGCGAAGAACACAATACAAGTTCATATATTTATGAATAAATATGGTTATAATATTTACATAATACGAATTATAAATTAATCAAAATAGTAAGTTTTACTCTTTAATATGTAAGTTGAGATAGTGAATACTAACCAAGAGGGCAATCAGTGGTAGCTGAAAAAGAAATAAAATTAACATTATTGTAAGTTTATCATAATTTATGAAATCTTACGTTCTGTGACTGGACAAATTGGGCAATCCGTGGCTGTAGTACTGGCTTCTGAAATTTATAGTAAATATCGGTTAGTGTAATATGTCGAAAAAGATTATTAATGACTAGGTCATAGAATTTAATTCAAAGAACTTTTAAACTAAATTTGTTTTTTATTAGTAGTATTATATGCAGCCTTCACACTATATTAAATATATACAGAGCTTTTCACGTAACCCGTTCGTTTTCTATTGTTACGCTTCGCATATAAGAATATTTTAATTTATTTTTAAATAATATATTTCTTCTTTAAATATCTCAATTTAAAATACTTAATTTAAGACATTTTTTCTGTACATATGCGTGTGCAAAGAGAAATCATTTCTTTTGTTATATCCCTAACCAGGAGACCCTTGGCTTCTACCTGACCCGTCAGCAACCTAACGTTCACCGTGGAATTTCTATATACATTTCATTAAATTGTTTTAATTTAATTACGTACATCTCCTATGGTGTTTCATATCAATAGAAAGCTTATTTCACAAGGCATATTTTAATAATATTTATGCCATCGATAGAACACCTCTTCAGGTCGCGCTTCTTCTTAATTATTATTCAAGATATCGACCCTCTCTTCGACTTAGGTCATAAAACAGACCTTTTTCTAGACCAGTGTTCTATCGACACAAACTATCAGTCCTGGTTCTCGTTAGAACTCTCGTAAGATCCGCATCTCGCCCGCCGTACTGGTCAAGTGCTGACCATGATGCACGTGCCCCTGCATCCCGGCAAATAGAAGCATCGCTCTACATATACTTGTCCAAGTATATCTCCCAGACCGCGGGGCCGACCATCTTCGCCACTCAAAGGTAACTCTGTATTGTTCGACACAGGGTTTATTTTATATTAATCGTAATTAATTAATATTTAATTTACTGTTCAATTTAACATACCAAGTTCAATTTCTTTCTTATGTATCAATAAGTACAGACTTTGAGGACAACGCTCTTGTGTGTTTATTTAGTTAGTAAGTTGTAATATATTTATTTAATTTAACCAATATCACGCACGTCCTGGACCTTTGATGAAACTTCCCCAGCACCCGTAATTATTTTATTATCAAATAATTTCATTATTATTAGCACGGCACCCGAAACCAGAAACCTGCAAAGCCGCGGTTTGTAATACTATGTTAGCGCCTTAGGACGCTTTTGAAAATTTGTGGTACGTAATCTTGATACTTGGTGTGTTAAAATAATATATTTACACTCATGAACCAGTTTCGGTTATACTGGAAGTCATAACCAACTTTGATATCTTAAATGTAATGTTATATTTTTATTGCCTTTTTAGATTCCTTGTAAATTCCTATATCACTTTATATTAAGATCTGTTTTGTAAAAAAATCGTTTTTGAATTATTTTAATTTTTGTGAAATTTTTTGTTTTTTCGATATACTTTTTAAAACCGCATATCTAGGGCGTATTTGAACTGAACTACGTCGTATTTCTGCTGGAGACGGCAAAAGGTATAAGATTCTGAGTAATATCGAAACATTTAATAAATCTCGAACAAACGATGTTCGAAATTTATAGATTATTTAAATAATCTGTTACATTTAATTTTTTACACTAAGTAGATAGATTTGCATCCAAATTATGAACTAAATTATGAACTAATTTTGGATATTTCGTTCTTTGTTAAAATTTTGAAGTGTGTTATTTGGTGTCCATGGCCGTCTTAGGTTTAAGAACTTATTGCCTTGAACTAGACAGCTTTATGTAAAGCGATTTTAAACACGAAAAAATCTGGAAATCTATTGCAGATAGGTATATGATATGCTTAAGTAAAAATAAAGATTTTACTTTAGAAGTAAAATAATATAAAAAAGAACATGCATTCTACAAAAAAAAAATGGAGATTTATGCATCTGAAATTTGTGATGTTGCTTTCATTTCCTGACCACACTGTATCAAAAAAAATTATTTTAGCAATTCGTAAAAGTTATTGCAAGAATAACCTACTCACATACCAAAAATTTCGTTTCTGGAATCAAACGTAAGTAAGACATAACTTAGCAAAATAGTACCTGCACATGACATTTATTAGAGAAAATCTTAAATATTTCAAAAATTATTATGGTATATGAGAAGCCTGTCGATGTTCCTTTAAGAATTAATCAAAAGTTTTTTTTGGCCCTTCAAATGACATTGAGATACCGACCGACTCCACATTATTGGGACACCGATATACAGGCTGATTCAAATTAAGTGCGCCCTATTGCTATCTCTGTTATTATTGATTCTAGAAAGTAGGTTAAATTAGCAAAGTATTAGCGTCTTCAACATTGATTAGCATGCAGTTCATGAAAAAAAATTGAATAACGCATTTTCGAGAAATTTTGATATTTATAATTTTTTTAAATGGAACAGCTTGTATATTTTTGAAAATTCTGAATGCTAATGTTCTTTGTAATATAAAAGTTTCAATACACTATTGTCCTAAAACGAATAATGAAGTAGTTATAGCAGTTTCTATTTCCTTCTAAATGTTGTCAATGCTCCGCTAACTTTTGACAAAACAGTTACATATTTTGTGTTTAATCTTTATTTTAACATATTACAGCTTACAAAATTAAATTAAAAAGAAGAAAGTATATGTATAATTTATAAATACTGCTCAAAGGTGTCACCTTCCTGCTCAATACATTTTCGTACCTGCTTCAGTACACTCTGGGTGGCTCTTAAGATTGTCCTTCTATATAATTGGCGAAAAACTTCTCTGACCTTGTCTTGCAATTCGCGCACGTTGTCGTATCGCGTTTTGTACACCTCATTTTTTAAGTATCCCCAAAGAAAAAAGTCTTAAGGTGAGAGGTCAGGCGAGCGTGCTGGCCATTGAATTGGACAAATGGTCCAAAGATGGTGTCGAGGTAGGTTTGCATTAGGTGATAGTTGTGTGCAGGAGCACCGTCCTGCTGAAAGTATAAATTTTGGCGCATCAGGTAATTGGCGTTATCAAGGAAATCCTCTAGAACGTTACGAATAAATTCCAGATATCTGTTTCCTGTCAACGTACCATTGTAGAACAGTAGACCAACGACTACCGAACCAATTAATCCGCACCGAACGTTAAAACTAAATCGAACTTGTGCAGCATGTGGACGAACTATTAATAAATTTTCTTGAGACCAGTAGTGACTATTTTTCTTATTAAACATGACTCTATTTGAAAAATTTGTTTCGTCACTCCATAAAATACACTGTGCTCCATTCAAATTTTCATCACAAAAACTAACAAACCAATGCCAGAAAGCTAATCTCCTGGCGGAATGTCCTGGCTGTAATGTTTGAGAGATTCTGAACTTAAAGGGGATATACTTATGCTTTTTCAAAATTCTTTGAACTGATGAATAACTTAATGCCAATTCCTTAGTAGCATCCCTAATGGAAATTTCGCGATGGGCTTCAAAATATGCTAACACTGTAATTTCTACTTCTTCGTTGACGACGATATTTTTCTTTGTTCTTTTCTTTCTAAATAAGCAATCATGCATTCTAAACTGATTGTAAAGTAACTAAACGTGCGAAAGATTTATATTCAGTACGTTATTGATATTTACAAAGGGCATACTATTTCTTCTGTTTAAAGTGAAAGAAGCCTGCTACTGATTTTACAGAATGAAAGAGAATCTTTGACATCAACTAAATTCCACCGTAAATACTTTATTATTCGTTTTAGGACAATAGTGAATTGAAACTTTTATATTACAAAGAACATTAGCATTCAGAATTTTAAAAAATATACAGGCTGTTCCATTAAAAAAAATTATAAATTTCAAAATTTCTGGAAAATGCGTTATTCAATTTTTTTTCATGAACTGCATGCTAATCAATGTTAAAAACACTAATACTTTGCTAATTTAACCTACTTTCTAGAATCAATAATAACACAGATAGCAATAGTGCGCACTTAATTTGAATCAGCCTGTATAGTAAAATAATTTGAAACATGCTTGAGTATTTTTGGTGACACTTAAATCTCGTTGAATTTTATCTTTCTGTTTTTTATATTGCCTTTATCACGATTTCAACCTACGTGAAAGGTTATTTCGAAAATCCATCGTAAAGACCTATTTAAAAAATAAAATAAGGAAGATGTCACGCCAAAGGCAACTCCAGATGGAAAGATATTAAGAATTAAGGGAGTATCTATGGGGGCAGGGGGAAAATAATAAAAATGTCAGAGAAAGTTTGACTTCAGAAAAAGGTAAACATATAATTTGAAAAAGAAAAGTTTCACTTAAATGTGGTTGTAAAAGTTATAAAAAAGTATAATAAAAAGTACAGTAAAGGTAAAAAAACAAGGCAACATAAATAGAATTTCAAATAAAGAAAAATTGGTTGATTAGAAAGCGAAAGCAGAAAACTATACAGGGACATTACGTATTGGAACAGTAGAAAAAAACACCCATTAAATCATATCAAACACTAAAATCATACATTCACGTAAGTTTTTTTTTGTTAAATATATGTAATTTACTAGTGTAAAAAAATTGTAATATATGTGTGTGTAATTGAATTTGTTTACCCTTATTTATATTTTCTAAAGGAATCAACGTCTTAAAGAATAATTATAACATTATATGTTGTTATTATTATTATAAGTAACTCTTTAGTATTATATATGTATTTTTACTTCGCATGTGTGAATTAGTCCGAAGCCGTAAACGAGATGCCTAGTTCGATTCTGTTGTACGTACAGACGAAATATCGCAACTTTAGTTATGAGGTGACAAGAGCGTGCGTGTATTTGTGGTATCTCTATGTGTATATTTGTTGTAAATCGGCAATTCAACTTTATTAGTTTTATGAGTTATGTTTAAATCTAAACAAATAGTCGCCTTAGTCTATGTACTTTAATCGGAATTTGATACGAGTTAATTTAATTCATCCATTCGAGGAAGCAGTTTTGTGGTGAAACGTATGTACATAGTGTCTATAAGATAACTTTGAAACCTTACCGTTTGTGTTTTTTTTAGGAAATATTTTCCTAATTAATTTTTTTTAACATAAATGTTATTTATATTAGATAAATATATAGAATACTGACCAGTAGGACATGCAGTTGAAGCTAAAAGAAAGAGAAATTAATATAATAAATAATTTTCGTTTAAAATGCGATATCTTACCCTCTGTAACTGGACAAATTGGACAGTCCGTAGTTGTAACCGTTGTTTCTGAAACATGAAATAAATAAGCATGTTGCGACTGCTTTAATAAAGGTAGACTGGGTACCGAACGAATTTTAATTATACTGAATATCAGTTGGACACATTGCACAGTCTGTGACCGGTAACCGAAGTAAATAATTTATAAACGGTGGGAATAATAAAGAACCACACATTAAAGCCTTGGGAAACCCCATAGGTAAATACAAAAATGTTATAAAATTACGTAGGAAATTTTAGAAATAAGGTGCTTTTTTGGCATCTTTTACTTTTTCAGCAAACAGTAATTTCGAAAACATAATGTGTGATACACCGTTGAATTCGTAATGGAAAATGCTAACAGATGCAGTACAGTACATGTACCTTTCTCTTCGTTTATATAAAAAATAGAGTTGATGATGGTTTCTCAAAACCGAAACGTCGGATTAAAAATGTACCATCTTGTAGAGCTTTAAAAATCTTAATTACTTTTCGATAACTTGTAAAATAAAGAAAAAAAATAAAAACCAAAATTTAAAAAATACATTTTCCTAAAGGTAAAAAGCAAGTAAACATAAATAGAATTTCAAATATAGAAAAATTGGTGAATTCGAACGGGAAAGTAGAAAACGATACAGGGATCTACATTACGTATTGGAATAGTAGAAAAATATTTAAACACCCATTAAATCGTATCAAACACTAAAATCATACTGATTCACGTAATTTTTTTTTTTTGTTGAATATAAGAAATTTATTAGTGTAAAAAAAAATGTAATATATGTGTAATTGAATTTGTTTACCTCTATTTATATTTTCTAAAGGAACCAACGTCTTGAAGAATAATTATAACATTATATATTATGATTATTATAAGTAACTGTTTAGTATTATATTTTTACTTCGCATTTTTGAATTAGTCCGAAGCCGTAAACGAGACGCCTAGTTCGATTCTGTTGTACGGACGAAATATGGCAAATTTAGTTATGAAGTGACAAGAACGTGCGTGTATTGTGGTATCTCTATGTGTATATTTGTTGTAAATCGACAATTCATCTTTGTTAGTTTTAGGAGTTATGGTTAAATCTAAAAAAATAGTCGCCTTATTTTTGTCTATGTACTTCAATCAGGAATTTGATACGTGTTAATAATTTATCCATCCGAGGAAGCCGTTTTCCGTTTTGTGGTGAAACATATGTATATAAAGCCAATAATATACCTTTGAAACCTTACCGTTTGTGCTTTATTAGGAAATATTTTCCTAATTAAATTTTTTTAACATAAATGTTATTTATATTATATACATATATAGAATACTGACCAGTAGGGCATGCAGTTGAAGCTAAAATAAAGAGAAATTACTATAATAAATAATTTTCGTTTAAAATGCGATATCTTACCCTCTGTAACTGGACAAATTGGACAGTCCGTAATTGTAACCGTTGTTTCTGAAACATGAAATAAATGAGTATGTTGTGACTACTTTAATAAAGTTAGAATGGGTACCGAAAGAATTTTAATTATACTGAATATCAGTTGGACAAATTGGACAATCTATGACCGGTAACCGAAGTAAATAATTTATAAACGGTGGGAATAATAAAGAGCCACACATTAAAGCATTGGGAAACCCCATAGGTAAATACAAAAATGTTATAAAATTACGAAGGAAATTTTAGAAATAAGGTCCTTTTTTGGTATCCTTTACTTTTTCAGCAAACAGTAATTTCGAAAACATAATGTGTGATACACCGTTGAATTCGTAATGGAAAATGCTATCAGATGCAGTACAGTACATGTACCTTTCTCTTCGTTTATATAAAAAATAGAGTTGATGATAGTTTCTCAAAACCGAAACGTCGAATTAAAAATGTACCATCTTGTAGAGCTTTAAAAATCTTAATTACTTTTCGATAACTTGTAAAATAAAGAAAAAAATAAAAACCAAAATTTAAAAAACACATTTTCCTAAAGGTAAAAAAACAAGTAAACATAAATAGAATTTCAAATATAGAAAAATTGGTGAATTAGAACGGGAACGCAGAAAACGATACAGGGATCTACATTACGTATTGGAATAGTCGAAAAATATTTAAACACCCATTAAATCGTATCAAACACTAAAATCATACTGATTCAGGTAATTTTATTTTTTTTTAAATATAAGTAATTTATTAGTGTAAAAAAAATTGTAATATATGTATGTGTAATTGAATTTGTTTACCTCTATTTATATTTTCTAAAGGAACCAACGTCTTAAAGAATAATTATAACATTATATATTATTATTATTATAAGTAACTGTTTAGTATTATATTTTTACTTCGCATGTTTGAATTAGTCAGAAGCCGTAAACGAGACGCCTAGTTCGATTCTGTTGTACGGACGAAATATCGCAACTTTAGTTATGAAGTGACAAGAACGTGCGTGTATTGTGGTATCTCTATGTGTATATTTGTTGTAAATCGACAATTCATCTTTGTTAGTTTTAGTAGTTATGGTTAAATCTAAAAAAATAGTCGCCTTATTTTTGTCTATGTACTTCAATCAGGAATTTGATACGTGTTAATTTAATTTATCCATCCGAGGAAGCCGTTTTCCGTTTTGTGGTGAAACATATTGCTATGGACTTTTTCCCGCAACATTGTGTAGAAAAATTTATTTTTGATTAAACCATAAATTTTTGATGACTTTGTATGTTTTTTGAAATTATTTTGTATGAATATCAATTTTATTTATTTAGTTTTGACTAGGGATGTAGTTCGCCGTGTGGCCATGATATATCCGCAGACACGTCTTGATACCCAAGTAAGAGGGTCGCATATTTGAAGATAAAACTCTTTTATCTTTATTTCAAGTAATTTCGGTTTTCGTTTTTGAATTAATAGTGCTTGTGATTGCTTAATTCATTACCGAATTTATACGAGTCTGTTATACCTCGTAATTTTGATTTTTAATCTTACTTGGCGTGTTCTCGAATTGTTATAAAAAAAATAAAATCTACGTAAGTTTTATTTTATATTAAATCAAATTATTTCTTTATTGTATGCATGTATTATTGTATAATTGATTATATTAATTTATATATATTTTAATATTAGTTAAAATATAAATGACAAAGATAATTTTTCGTTTCTAGTAAATTTTTTGTTACGTTAAATTCTAGAACGTTTCAGTTTTCAAAGTTGGAGTTTTTGTACGTGTGGTATCTGCACATGCGTTAGAGACTTGTTCGGTCTGACAGATTTATCTGTTTACTTGTAAGTTTGTTGATCAGGAGTGAAACAGAAAAAAGGTATCTTTGAAATTTATTAGTATTAACTTTGTTCGCGATTCATTAGAGGACGCTTGAATTTGCTTAGCTGTCAATACCAGCAAATTATTTTACCTCTTTGTGTATATTGTCGTACACAGTTCTTTATACTTTATAAAGGATCAAATTTTTTTAAATTTTTTTTTAATATACGATTCATTTGAGTAAATTGTGCATCTTATGTTGTTTACCTTTCAACTTGTGTAATAACCAGTAACTTCAATAAAACTAACTATATTCTCAAATAAGTTTTGAGTGGCGCTCAAGTAAAATTAATACATTTATGTTTTCCACGTTTTCTATTGGAAACCCGGAGACGAAAGCTATCTCATTAAAGAAGTTAACCGATTGAGCATCAAAGTTGGACTGTGTTGGGGTGAATAGTGGTTCATTCAACTACGAACTCACTATTCATAGCAATATGTATATAGTGCCAATAATATACCTTTGAAACCTTACCGTTTGTGTTTTATTAGGAAATATTTTCCTAATTAAATTTTTTTAACATAAATTTGATTTATATTATATACATATATAGAATACTGACCAGTAGGACATGCAGTTGAAGCTAAAATAAAGAGAAATTACTATAATAAATAATTTTCGTTTAAAATGCGATATCTTACCCTCTGTAACTGGACAAATTGGACAGTCCGTAATTGTAACCGTTGTTTCTGAAACAAGAAATAAATAAGTATGTTGTGACTACTTTAATAAAGTTAGAATGGGTGCCGAAAGAATTTTAATTATACTGAATATCAGTTGGACAAATTGGACAATCTATGACCGGTAACCGAAGTAAATAATTTATAAACGGTGGGAATAATAAAGAGCCACACATTAAAGCATTGGGAAACCCCATAGGTAAATACAAAAATGTTATAAAATTGCGAAGGAAATTTTAGAAATAAGGTCCTTTTTTGGTATCTTTTACTTTTTCAGCAAACAGTAATTTCGAAAACATAATGTGTGATACACCGTTGAATTCGTAATGGAAAATGCTATCAGATGCAGTACAGTACATGTACCTTTCTCTTCGTTTATATAAAAAATAGAGTTGATGATAGTTTCTTAAAACCGAAACGTCGGATCAAAAATGTACCATCTTGTAGAGCTTCAAAAATCTTAATTACTTTTCGATAACTTGTAAAATAAAGAAAAAAAAATAAAAACCAAAATTTAAAAAACACATTTTCCTAAAGGTAAAAAAACAAGGAAACAAATAGAATTTCAAATAAGAAAAATTGGTGAATTAGATCGGGAAAGCAGAAAACGATACAGGGATCTACATTACATATTGGAATAGTAGAAAAATATTTAAACACCCTTTAAATCGTATCAAACACTAAAATCATACTGATTCACGTAATTTCTTTTTTGTTAAGTATAAGTAATTTATTAGTGTAAAAAAAATTGTAATATATGTATGTGTAATTGAATTTGTTTACCTCTATTTATATTTTCTAAAGGAACCAACGTCTTAAGGAATAATTATAACATTATATATTATTATTATTATAAGTAACTGTTTAGTATTATATTTTTTCTTCGCATGTTTGAATTAGTCCGAAGCCGTAAACGAGACGCCTAGTTCAATTCTGTTGTACAGACGAAATATCGCAACTTTAGTTATGAGGTGACAAGAACGTGCGTGTATTGTGGCATCTCTATGTGTATATTTGTTGTAAATCGGCAATTCAACTTTATTAGTTTTATGAGTTATGTTTAAATCTAAACAAATAGTCGCCTTAGTCTATGTACTTTAATCGGGAACTTGATACGAGTTACACTGCTGAACTTTTGAACTGGTACACTTATATAGCATGCAGTAAAAGTAAATAACCCTTCCTAGGCGTTAGGCATGACTTCCTATATGATCAGGGCTGTGTTTCGGAATGCAAACAAATGTCTATTGAATAACATTTGCGACTACATTGTTGTTTGTTGTTATTATCTGTCATAAGTGCAGTTACCGAGCTCGCGGACGCTTATACTTTTATCAAGTTTTAAGAGAATTTTTGCTAATTTCTCGAATAAGTTTTAATGCAGTGTGGTTGATTGCATTTTAGATATGCCATTAAGGCGTTTAAATATTGAAGAGATAAACCAAGCTATGGGAATGCTTATGATTGGTGCATCGTTAAGAACTGTTGCTGCCCATTTCAATGTGAGCCACGATGTGATCAGAAGAGTTCGAATGCGTTTTAATGATACTGGATCTGTCCAACATAGACACGGCGAAAGGCGAAATCGCAGTACAGCAGTCAGGGAGGACCGTTTTATTACGGTTCAGTGTCGAAGGAATATATTTTTTACTGCAAGAACACTTCAAATTTAGTTATTGAATGCAACAGGTACTCAAGTATTCACTCAAACACTAAGAAGAAGGCTCCGTGGGGTAAATTGAAGGTCCATATCTTCTCAAAAATGCCCATTGATGACCAGAGCCCACAAAAGATGAAGGCTAGAGTGTGCACATTAACATGCAAATTGGAATGTTGAAGATTGGGGTCGTTGTTTATTCAGTGACGAGATCAGAGTGCGTCTCCATAACTCAGATGGAAGAGTTAGAGTTTGGAGCAACAGAGGAGAACGCTATATTGAGAACAACGTGACTTGCCATCAAGCTTATGTAGGTGGTTCAATTACTGTTTGGGGAAGTATTTCTGCGATTCGTCATACTGAATTAGTTATGCTTGGAAATACTACAATGAATAGTGTCAAGTATCTTAATGAGGTATTACATCCAGTAGTGTTGCCATTTGCTAATGAAATAGGCGATGATTTTGTGTTTGTTGATGACAAAGCGCGTCCTCATAGCACAAGACAAATCAATGCATTTTTTGAAGAGAGCAATATTACGCACATGGATTGGCCAGCACTCTCCAGATCTTAATCCCATAGAGAACGTATCGGATTACCTGAAGAGGTTGATAAGATCACGAGGAGTGGATCCAAACAATCGCCATTAGCTCCGAACTGCCGCTTTGGAAGAATGGCAAAATATTCCTCAGCATTACATTCGGAATTTGATTTCCAGCATGCCAAGACGTTGCCAGGAGGCTATAAGAGCTAGAAGAGGTCCCACGCATTATTAATCTTTAAGGGTTTAGTAATCTTTTCTTTCCAAAGCAAACTTTTCTGTAATACTAAAATGAAGATTTTGTTATTTTTCTACTAAAACATTTGAAATTCGTTATTTAAGTTTTATTCTTTTAATTCTTCGCCTTAAAAGTGTTTCCCAGAATCATATACTATCAATTAAGCAAGAAAGTGTTACTCAAAAAGTAGTAAATTGTTATTTATATATGTTCTTGTAAGTGTACCAATTCAAAAGTTGAGCAGTGTAATTTAATTCATCCATTCGAGGAAGCAGTTTTGTGGTGAAACGTATGTACATAGTGTCTATAAGATAACTTTGAAACCTTACCGTTTGTGTTTTATTGGGAAATATTTTCCTAATTAATTTTTTTTAACATAAATGTTATTTATATTATATACATATATAGAATACTGACCAGTAGGACATGCAGTTGAAGCTAAAAGAAAGAGAAATTAATATAATAAATAATTTTCATTTAAAATGCGAAATCTTACCCTCTGTAACTGGACAAATTGGACAGTCCGTAATTGTAACCGTTGTTTCTGAAACATGAAATAAATGTTGTGACTACTTTAATAAAGCTAGAATGGGTACCGAAAGAATTTTAGTTATATTGAATATCAGTTTGACAAATTGGACAGTCTATGACCGGTAACCGAAGTAAATAACACAGGCCTGCGATGGTAAAATTGTCTGGATTTTATACAGTGATTTCAATAGATTTTTTGGTGCTGAAAATGGGAAAATTATTTAAAAAAATCCATCACGTAAGGTTTTTTTACAATCTGGGTTTTTTTGACCTATCTGCATGTATTAGTCTTTTTGAAAAGGACAATTTTGTTAAACCGTTGTTTAAATAAACTATTATAATTTTTTTACTTATGATGATGCAAGAAGTTGATATTCTGAATAAACATACACTAGATTTATGATAAAGAAGTTACAAATAGAAATAATTGAGCATGTCGCACGACATGACTCATCATCTTCCTGTTACTGCATGTCTACCTCCCCACCTCCACTACAAACATATTGCTATTCTAACAAAACAGTTAGTTCATTCAATATCTTCTTTACAACTGTGGTGTGAATTTGTGTAATTAGTTAACATTTGTGATTAGTTGCTGAGTTAATTTAATTTTTATTTTAGGAGTTTTTTAAAATTAAATTCCATTGGCATCAAGAGGCTGTGTCAATGTACCCAACTCCTTCTGCTATATTTGTGGAAAGTTTACAGTTAATAAAACAACAAAGAAACATTACAGATTTTGTAAAGAAAGTATATTTTGCATATTTTGGTGTGAAATTAGGAGACCAAGACAAACTTTGGGCTCCTCATAAGGTTTGTTCAGTGTGTGTTGAAGAGCTTCGCCAGTGGTCACAAGGAAAGAAACAGTCTTTTCGCTTTGGAGTGCCTATGGTTTGGAGAGAACCGATCAATAATAGCGATGATTGTTATTTTTGTTCGTGTGTAGTACACGGATTCAATTTAAAAAAGAAAAAGGACATCGTTTACCCAAACCTTCGATCCGCAACACGTCCTATACCTCATGGACCAGAAGTACCTGTTCCTTCACTACCAGATACATTAGATGATGTATCTTATGACGAAATGGTTTCACGTACATGCGCAAGTGAACTGGATGAGGGAAGTGATTACTATGATACTGGAAGTGATGAGCCAAAACTGGTTGACCAATCTGAATTAAATGATTTGGTGAGGGACTGAAACCTTCCTAAGGACTCAGCTGAGCTTTTAGGAACAGAGAAAAAGGAGAGAAAAGAAGATGCACTAGTTTTCTGTAATGATGTACCCGGGCTCATGGAACAATTCCACGTAGAATATAATGTTTCTGAATGGAGACTCTTTATTGACTCTTCAAAAAGGGGCCTTAAGGCCGTTCTTCTACACAATGGAAGTAAATATGCTTCTGTACCAGTGGGACATTCAGTTCATTTAAAAGAGTGTTATGAAAATCTTGAGGTACTTTTAATTAAAATTAGTTACAAGGATCAAGGCTGGACAATTTGTGGTGATTTGAAAGTTCTTTGTTTGTTATTTGGACAAAAAAGCGGTTAAATATCCTTGTTTTTTTGTGTGAGTGGGATAGTCGTGATAGAAAGCAGCACTATTGTAAAAAGATGTGGCCACCAAGACAAACCTTACAACCTGGAATGAAAAACATTGAAAGAAAAAGTTTAGTAGACCCGAGCAAAGTTTTGCTTCCTCCATTACATATAAAACTGGGGTTAATGAAACAATTTGTGAAGACATTAAAAAAAGATGGAGAGTGTTTCAAGTATCTTTGCAGCCAGTTTCCTCGCTTGTCAGAAGCAAAGATAAAGGAGGGTGTTTTTGTTGGGCCGGATATAAGAAGGCTTATGAAAGATGAAAATTTTGAATCTAAAATGGAGGAAGCAGGAAAACAAGCATGGATAGCCTTAAAAAATGTGGTTACAAATTTTCTTGACAACAAAAAACATGAAGATTATAAAAATTTTGTGCAAAATATGTTAGAAAAATTTAAAACCTTAGGCTGTAACATGAGTTTGAAGGTGATTTTCTAGATTCGCATCTCGACTACTTCCCTGAAAATCTTGGTGCAGTAAGTGAGGAGCAGGGGGAAAGGTTCCACCATGACCTAAAAGAGATGGAGAGAAGATACCAAGGAAGATGGAATATAAGCATGATAGCTGATTATTGTTGGATGTTAAAAAGGGATGGTCCACTACGAGATTACAGAAGAAGAAGCACAAAAAGGAGTATGGAAAGACAAAGAAAAAGATATTATAAGGACTTGTAAAGACATAAATAGTATTTTACTGTTTCCTTTCATTAGATTTAATGATATTTGTAAGTAATTTTGTTTTTTATATCCTTTGTAAATAAATTCAAAATGTAACTAAAAATGATTTTTAATTTAAAAAAAATATAATTTGAAGCCTTTATGTGAAAAATTCTTACGTGATGGAGAAAAATAGAGTACATATTTGGATTCAGTGCCCAAAAACACATAAGAAGCAGCTATAAAATTTAAAACAATTTTTAGAAAGTTAAAAAACGCAGGCCTGTGTAATTTATAAACCGTGGGAATAATAAAGAGCCACACATTAAAGCCTTGGGAAAGCGCATAGGTAAATACAAAAATGTTATAAAATTACGAAGGAAATTTTAGAAATAAGGTCCTTTTTTGGTATCTTTTACTTTTTCAGCAAACAGTAATTTCCAAAACATAATGTGTGATACACCGTTGAATTCGTAATGGAAAATGATATCAGATGCAGTACAGTACATGCACCTTTCCCTTCGATTATATACAAAATAGAGTTGATGATGGTTTCTCAAAACCGAAACGTCGGATTAAAATTGTACCATCTTGTAGAGCTTTAAAAATATTAATTACTTTTTGATAAAAAAAAATAAAAACCAAAATTTAAAAAACATATTTTCCTAAATACAGTACAATCCCGATTATCCGAATCGCGATTTTCCGAAATCTGGTTTAACCGAAACAAACTATTTAAAAACAAAAATCCCGATTAACCGAAAAAATTCGCATTATACGAAACGCGTCTGGGATTCACCTATACTGCTAGGTGGTTCCCCTCGGGGTTTCACGGCAATACGACCGATCTAAAATGCGAATTGTTTTGGTTAGCCGACAGAGTGTTACAAGTACATATGTATTAACGTCTGTTATTATCGCAAAAAGAGTTTTATTCTCAAATATTTTACAAAATGCAGTGTCAGAGCAATAAACGTAAACGCGTTGTTATCAGCTTGCAGGAAAAACTTAAAGCGGTACGACGATTAGATAATGGTGAATAGCTTAAAAATATAGCAAAGGATTTAGGCGTAGGCGTAAGTACGGTTGCAGAATGGAGAAAAAATCGCGAAAAACTTGAAAAATGGTGTAGTGTTTTGTCATCGCCGACCCCGGCACGAAAAAGTATGAAAAGAGGTGAATACGAAAAAGTGGATGATTCTTTATTTTTATGGTTTACACAGAATCGAGAACGTGGAATACCAATTTCGGGGACCATTTTAAAACAAAAAGCAGTGAGTTTAAGCGAAGAATTGCCGGTCATTGAAGCGCCTGAAAGTTTTTCTGCAAGTGATGGATGGCTAGACCGATGGAAAAAAAGACATGGTGTACGTCAACTGAAAGTTTGTGGGGAAAAGTTGTCTGCCGATGTATCTGCCGCGAAAAAATTTGCAGAGAATTTTATGGAGCTTATGAAAGCAAATGATTTACAACCAGACCAGATCTACAATTGTGACGAAACCGGCTAGAATTACAAAATGTTGCCCTCAAGTACCTTAGCTTCAAAAACGGAAGCTGGAGCACCTGGTTATAAACGTAGCAAAGAACGTATCACTGTTCTTGCATGCGCTAATGCTTCTGGGAGACACAAACTTCAATTATTATGTATCGGTAAGTCAGCAAAACCACGAGCCTTCAAGAATATTCGTCCCAATGCTTTTCCTGTTTTGTATAAAAATCAAAAAAAAGGCTGGATGAATGCAAATCTATTCAAAAATTGTTTTTTTGAAGATTTCGTACTAAAAGTAGAGTCTTTTTTAAAAGAGCACGGCTACCCCAGAAAATGTGTTTTGTTATTAGACAATGCTCCCACTCACCCAAGTGCGCAGCAACTTGAAAGTGGGGAAATAAGAGCAATGTTTTTGCCTCCTGCTGTAACTTTTCTCATTCAGCCCATCGATCAGGGTGTGCTGGAAAATTTAAAACGTAATTACAGGCGTTTGCTATTGGAGCATATTTTGGAAGAAGTAGATGAGGGTGCCAATCTCACTGAATGTCTAAAGAAGTTAAACTTGAAAAATGTTGTATATTGGATAGCTTCAGCTTGGAATCAAGTAAAAGGTAGAACCCTGGAAAAATCTTGGTCAAAATTGATTCAACACGAGGAGGGACGTATCACAGAAGCAGAGTCCGACCATGAAGAAAGTTTACAGCAAATTTTCACGAAAATACCAGGATGTGAAAATGTTACGGAAACAGAAGTTAATGAATGGTTAAACAGTGATAATGTAGAAGATGAAATGACTGACCAAGAATTAATTGAAAGTGTTTGCAAAAATGCTAATGAAATAAGCAGTGATGACGATGACGAAGTAGAATGCATTGACAATATTCCAGTAAAAATGTCACATTCAGAAGGATTAGAAGCCTTGGAGAAAGCGTTAACTTATGTAGAACAACAAGAAAATGCAACTGCCGCGGATGTTCTTTTTATAAAACGTTGGAGAGACATTGCGGCCAAAAACAGAAGTAGTGCTAAACGAGTGCAGTTAAAAATTACCTCATTTTTAAACAGTAAAGTGTAGAATGGGATATATATCTTATATTTTACGTTGCATTTAACATGTCTTTTATGAATGTACATATGTATATACATACATATTTAGGCATTTATGTACATACTATATTAAAAAAAATTAAGTAATAAAAATTAAACAAATTATTTGTTGATGTTTATTTTTAAATTAATACATAAATTCAAGTAAAATATTTCATAAATGTTTTTAAGTCGATCTAATGATATACGCATCCTAAACTCCTATTTTCCAAAAAAAAATTCGGATTAACCGAAATTTTGATTATCCGAAATCACTTTGGTCCACATTATTTCGGATAATCGAGACTGTACTGTATCTCAAAAAACAAAAAAAAACATAATTGAATTACATGAATTTTTCCCATTTAAACGACTTTGTATCTTTTACCGGTCCCGAGATCCCTATGCAGTTCATTCTTATCTTGGACGCAGTATATATCCAAAATATTGTCAATTGCGACGCGAACCCCAAAATTAAAAATCGCCTGAAAATTGTATTACGTGACTCGTTTGAATTCAAAATATACTCAATATAAATACCTCTACTGAAGCTACACACATACGCCGCGGCGTATGTTTACATACGTAACAGCTGTCGATGTTATAAAAACTATTATATTGTTGTATGTTAAGGTCAATTACCACGTACAAAATAATCTATTTATACATCCAAGTGAACTGTTAAAAATTTAAAAAACATGTATTACGTAAATGTTTTTTTTTGTTACTAGAAGTAACCAATATAATGGATTTAGAATGTCTCTAAAAAAATACCGCTATTGAATCCAATGTTTATGTTTATCAAAGCTAGAAGATAACATTGTGTAGCTTATTAAGCTTTGTATGCTAAGGGTTCAGTCAATTTTTTAAAGAAGAGGTATTAAAAGAAGATGTAAGATGTGCGCTCTACGCGCATTTAACGTCCTATTTGGCAACAATCTATCAATAAATGAAGACGTAAATGTAAATTGTACCGAACATGTGTAACGATCGACAACTGAATGAAACTTAAAACGATATGGACAGTAATAAAACTATTTTTTTGTTATTGTAAATGAAACCAGTTAAGATACAAAAATTATTATATACATCTTAAAACTACAACGTATCTCTACTTTTCGAAATAATATCCAAACAAATTCAAGCATTTGTCATATCTTTTAACAGTTTTTGAAATACCCTTTGCATAGAAATCTGCCGCCTGCGAACGTAGCCAACCTGTCACGGAGTTTTGAAGCTCTTCGTCATTGGCGAATCACTGAGAAGCAAGCCACCGCTTCAATCTCCTAAACGTCTTCGCGAGTTTCACATCTAGAATTCTCGAATTACCACAGCCCGATTCTTCCACGATTATGCTGAATATTTCCAGCAAATAAGAACTTTTATACTACTACAGATTAATCCAGCCGAGGCTGCAGCTATTAAGTAAAGCCAGACACAATTTCGAGATATTTCCATTGAAACTGATTTAAAAACTATTTATACCAACTATAAAGGAGTGGCAGACGCAATAGAGAAATTACAAAATAGTGTGATGGCGATAGCGGAGTCCATTTAAATAGCGAACGAAGTAAATTCACTGCTAGATGACGCAAAAAATGAGCGCATCAAATATAAGTTCGAAAGTTTGTTATCGAGAGACGCCGATTTTAACAGATTAAGACAAGTTTGTGATAAAATTGCAAATAGTGATGCGCATCTAAGCTACTATTGTTTCGACACAAAACGAAATTTATTATATTGTATATACGAGGGCGGCTCAAGAAGTACCTGAAAATTACAACAGATGGCCCTGCCAGTTAAAATCCAACATAGTGCAATTATTAAAGCTGCTAAAATTGACCACCACTTTCTGCAATGCATAACTCAATCCTCCGTCGGAGGTCTCGTTCCCAGTTGTAGTTCTCCATATCGTTTTTCACCTCATAAATCGCTGCATGAATCTTCTGAATGAGTTAGTCCCTATTATTAGGCTTCCCGTTGAATATGTAATTGTCTTCACAAGCAATGGGACCACCACGACCTATCCATCGATTTATATACTGTTCATTGAGGAAATTAATGACAATTCTTCCATAATGGGCCGGAGCACCACGTGCTCACATTAGAAAGCATTAGCGTTCAAAGCTTTACGTCGCTCGCCGCCCACGTGCCACTAAATCAGCGATGCACATACCGTGGCCCGCGGGCCGCATGCGGCCCACTGTAGATATTTACGCGGCCCGCAAACGAATTTTAAAAATTGTTCGAAAAACTAGTCCATTCAAATCAATATTTCTTAACTTTTTATTTTATCCTAGCTTTTGTAATTGTTAGTAAGATATGTATCTTTAAGTACCTACTACTTTCTTGTTCAGGTTTACTACGTAGGACAGGTATGCTCCTCGTCGTTCCACGCACATTGTTACGAGACTAGAAATCTGTCGAACCAACTAGATTACTCGAAGATTCGCGAAACAAGTCGGTATTATCCCCGAACAATGTGGTAGGTTCTCGATGATAGGTAACTCGTATAAATACAACGCATCGTCCGCTATCGAGGCAGTTAAGTTTTAACTAAGGACAAGCGAACGTTATATTGTTTGAATTGTAATCTGTGAAGAATAAATATTTCGTCGTTCCAACTTGGCATCTACCTACGTAACAATATAATATCAATTTTGATATGTATTAACCAGGTCCCAGTAGAAAACGTAGTCGTAAGGTTCAAGATGAAAATCGACAGTTTCAAGATATTTGGACCGAAAAATACTTTTTTATTTCATCGCATAACAAACGTGTCTGTTTAATATGCAGGTGTAGTGTTTCTATTCCGAAGGAATATAATGTGGAAAGGCATTATGAAATCCAGCATCATACTTTTACGAAATTAACCGGCGAAAATCGAACGCAAAAAGTTTCCATTTTACAAAGGGAACTAATAGGCCGGCAAGCTATGTTTACAAAACCAATTCAAGATGCTGAAACAGCTACTGAAGTTAGCTTTGAAATATCTCGAATAATAGCGAAAACTTGTCGGCCTTTTAAAGATGGTGAGTTTGTTAAGCAGTGTTTAGATATCGCCGCAAAAAAAAATGTGGTCGAAAGATGCAAAGAAGTTTGAGAAAATTCAACTTAATCGGATGACTGTTCAAAGAAGATTTACCACATTAGCAGCTAATATAGAAGAGCAATTAGCTACGAAATCGAAAAGTTTTGAGTATTTTTCTATAGCACTCGACGAATCTACAGATATAAGTTTCACTGCTCAACTCTTAATATTTTTACGAGGTGTAACGAAAAATTTTGAAATGAGTGAAGAACTGATTGGTATGAGTTCTTTGACACGTCAAACCAAGGGAAGTGACATGCTCAAAGCTCTTCTGGAAGCATGTACTATAATGGATTTGAAATTAAAGAAATTATCTGGAAATACGACTGACGGAGCACCTTCAATGCTTGGAAGTAAATCTGGGATAATAACTATGTTAAAAGAGTATTTACAAACTAAAAACATAGATACCAAGGAATTAATGCATTATACATCAAGAAGCCCTCTGTTCAAAATTATTGGGATTTGAAAATGTGATGAAAGTTGTAGTACCTACTGTAAACTTTATAAAATCACTAGGTCTCAATCACCGACAATTCACACAATTTCTCGAAGATATTGAAAGCGAATATGGTGATCTCCTGTTTTACACTGAAGTAAGGTGGCTAAGTCGTGGGTTGTCACTAGAGCAGAGCGGTTTCTTAACTTGATTGAAGAAATCAAAATATTTCTGGCGTAAAAAAAGGTCGTCTCCGAACTCGACAACCTTGATTGGCTGTGTGACTTAGCGTTTCTTGTAGACATCACAAATCACTTGAATGTCTTAAATACGCGACTCCAAGGCAAAGATTAATTGATTTCGCAGTTATACTCTCATGTTTCGTCCCTTCAATGCAAATTGAGTCTTTTCAGGACACAAATGAATTCAGCCAACTACAGCCATTTTCCGAACTACAAAGAAATTATGGAGAAATTCAATAAAATCGATGTCAAATTCGCTTATGTTGAAAAAATTGATATTTTAATACAAGCTTTTCATGATCGTTTTCTAGACTTCAAAAAACTTAAACTTCTATGAGACATTTTCATCATTTCATCCGAAAATGCACCGGAATCAATACAGCTGGAATTGATAGACAGGCAAAATGATGATAATTTACGAAACAAGTTTAATGATGGTAATTTACTCAACTTTTACCGTTGCGTTGACATAACCGCTTATAAAGAGTTGCGAGTAAATGCATTGAAATGGGCAAGCTTATTTGGATCGACGTACATTTGTGAGCAAACGTTTTCAGTGATGAAACTTAACAAAACAAAAAATCGAAACCGTCTGGCAATTGAAAATCTGGAAGCAATTTTACGTGTGGCGACAAGTAATGTGGAGCCAAATATAAACAAAATTGTTAGGTCAATGCAATGTCATGCATCAAAATAATAAAACATGAAATATTACATTGTAATGATTAGATTACATAACGATTACATAATTACAACAAACATTTTTGAATGTTCTTTTATTTTTATCATTTGTAGTAATTCATACTATTTCAAAATAAAAATATTTGTGTTAATAAGTATTCTTTGTAGTGGCCCGCCCTTAGCTTATAATTTTCTCGAGTCTATTCCCTATAAGCCTGTGCTTCCCTGCACTAAATGGAACCCGTTTTCATTTCACCCCGGCCCGTTGAACAAAGCGATTCCTAATCTCCTAATTACACTAGATTGGTACCTATTGGTATAGGTTCCATTCCCTCTTCCAGTGCTATTTTAGTAGAAGCGATGTACTTTTGCAAAATCACAATAATTAATACTTAATAAAGAAGATTTCAGAAGAAGTCTTAGTGGTAATTGATTAATGGATTTAATTAGAAATTTTTCACTCGATGCGAAACAAATCGTTCTTCAAATATGTTTAACTTACAAGAACATATCACGAACCGTCAGCTCCTATTTTGATGCAACAAGATTGTGAACTTCAGTTTAAAGATGTGAGAATAGAAAATTGATGATTTTTTCGTTTTTCGGTTACAAATTTCGGGAGAAAATTTAAAAAAAAAGTTTATTTATTTTTTGGTTATAAGAACCATATATATATATATATATATATATATATATATATATATATATATATATATAATTGAAAAGAAATTATCGACCGTGATATATTATCAAAAATTTATTTAAATTCGGGTAAGCTGTCAATTAAAAAACTCCTTTATTAAATTACCCTATATTTCGCAACACTTTGTCGCTTCTTCTGGGGTAAAAAATGTAGAGTTAAAAAATAATTTATTATTTTTTAACTCTACATTTTTTACCGGAGTTTTTTAATTGACCGCTTACCTGAATTTAAATAAATGTTTTATATATATATATATATATATATATCAAATATGCGATAAGAAAAAAAATGAAAATATAGCCAAAAAGATCCAAACATTTCCTTATCTTCGTGTATAAAATTTGAATTAGATATCTCGTATATATCTCATAATAGCGACCCTGTATAATAAAAAACCTCTTCAGCTGTTGGTGTTTTTTCAATAACCAAACGCAACTTACTCTACGAATCGCCCTCGTAGATGTAGTAACGCGAACAATGTAACAAATGATTGGAATGCTTAATATACTGTTTCGGTCGCTTAAATATAATTTCAGTTGTATAATTTTTTTTTTTTTTTGATATGTTGTAATGCCTGCAACAACTCACAAATAATGTCAAAAAATATAACTAACCTGTAGGACATGCCGTAGTAGCTAAAAATGAAAAAATATCGTAATTATTATAGATTCTTCCCTATAATTTTGAAGACTCACTTATTGCTATCGTAGGCAATCTTAAAATTAATACTGTTCTAGTAAATTTCAATTCCGAAGCAGTTGCAGTTATGACTATTGGTCGGTATCCCTCCAGTTTGAGATCATCCTCGTCGAGTTCATTAGTTAACCATATTTGCAATTGACCATTGTTGTATGTAAAATCTAAATTATCTTCATATTCTGAAATAAAAATTTGGGAGATTAATCACGAAATGTAGTTACATAGAGTTATTACGTGAAATAGTAAATTCGGTGGATTCGTCGGCGTTACTAATTTGCAAGCTGTAAGGTGTATCTACTGATGATTCGAGGAGAGCTTCGTAATCTACTTCGTAATACGCTTCGCTGAACAATGGAGCACTTGTCACACTATTTGTTTCATCCACGTTGATAGTTAGTACAACGTCATCATAGGAAACTGGGTTTCCAACATCCTTTAATAAATTTTTATTATTTTATAAAAGCTGTACTAAATATATCTGGTAATAAAGACACAATTACATAATATGTAAAAACTAAAAATGGTTCTTTTTTCTATTTTTGAAAGCTTCAGGTAATGTAAAAGAAGCCTTCTGCTTTTCGATTCATTTCAATTACCTGTTTTAGTACACGAACTAGAAATTATAGTATACTCAAACGTAGGTGTAGCTTTAAGCGGTCGTTCTCTAGATGGTAGATCTCGGTTTCCGGGTTGGAACCGCGTCGAGTTAGGCGTAATTGCCAAAGTTTCGTCCACTGTTGCAAGGGATATCTTCAGAGCTGTACATAGATGTTCACCGTTTCGTAGTAGCTTGAAGAATTCTTCGCGGTTCCAACCCGGAAACCAAGATCTATATACGGTATATTCGTCTGGAAAATATATTTGACAAGATAAACGAAGAGGGGTTATGTAAACAAGTAAGACTAAACCTGAGTTATTCAAACGCTTAAATAATTATTTATAAATTTTAGATAGTTAATTGACGAAGAAGATACTTGTTGAAACTTCATTATAACGCTAAGAAATAAGTAACTAAACTTCTAGTTTCAAAAATTCTTTTATTGTAAATACCACTACAATATTGTTTCGCCATACAATGGCTTCATCAGATGGATGAAATACTGAATATGTACAATACAAGTTTGAATATTTATGTGAAAATTATTGGGGAAATGGTGGTGGAAAAATTTTTACAATCTTAAATTTAGTAGAGGGGAGTTGTTTAAATCTTGTTGGTAATTTAAAGCTAATCCTAAACTATTGTATCTAAGTTTTCTAACAGGTTAAGTTTTTTACTTTTTTCTTGAATGTGTAAAATTTTGAAATCTATATTAAATCTATGATTGATATCTATACAATGACTTGCGAAAGTTGAATCTGTTTTCTTTTCTTTATGGCTTCTCTCGTGTTCTTTCATCCTAATTTTGAATGTCCTCCCCGTTTGTCCTATGTATACCTTATTACAATTTCGCATGTTAACTTATATACACCAGAGTTTGATTCTTTGTATATTTTATCTTTGTTGTTTTTAATAGTATTAGTATTGTCTGTTTTAAATGATATATGTTCGTTATTAAGTTTTTTAATGAAAGTACCAATTTTTTCCGAAATTTTTCCTAAGTAAGTGATTGAATTATAGGAATTAATTATCTTGTATTTTAATTTTGGATAAACTAAGGAAAGGGTTTTAGATTTTTGTTGGCTATTTAGGATGTTATTGACAATATTTCTAGAGTAACCATTGTTTAATGCTATTGTGTATATTCTATTTAGTTCAAGGTCGAAATTACTTTTACTCATAGGTACATGAATTAATCTATATACCATTGATTGGTATGCTGATAATTTGTGTGTTATAGGATGAACAGAATTAGCGTGTATTGTGGTATCTGTATGTGTTGGTTTATGGTATATAGCGAACTCGTGTTTATTAGTTTTGTGTGATATGGTTAAATCTAGAAAATTAATGCTTTTATTTATTTCTGTTTCTATAGTAAAATTTATTTTGGGGTGAATAGTGTTGATATAATTATGTAAAGTTTTTAATTGTCTATCTGAACCGTTAAAGCAAATTAATGTGTCATCAACATACCTAAACCAATATACACAATTACCAAACAAGGGATGTGTACTAATTATAGTTTTTAAATTATTCATGAAAATTTCCGCTAATAAGGGGCTTAGTGGGTTTCCCATTGCTAGACCCTCTGTTTGTTTATAAAATTTCTTTTTAAATTGAAAATAATTTTGTTCCAGGCACGTTTGTAAAAGCTGTAAAATTTCGGTCTTTGCGACAATGTTCGTGTTTCTACGTTCTAGTTGTAAAGTAATTAAATCTATTACCTCCTGGGGTGGCATACTAGTGAACAAATTCGAGACATCAAAAGAAATGAGTTTACATTTGTTTGGTAATTGCAAGTTTGAAATGTTGTTAATTAATTCCTGGGAATTTTTAACGGAAAACTTAGATTTGAATTTAGTGTGTGTAAGAATTAAATCTATTAAGTGTTTGGACACATTTCTACAAGGTGCTTTTACGTACGATACTACAGGTCGTATAGGTGTATTTTCTTTATGTAGTTTAATTAAACCGTATAATTTGGGAGGTAGGGGATTCATAGTGGTTAATATATGTTTTTGAGTGTTATTAAAAAGAGAACCTGATTTTTCTATAGTTTGTTTAATCTGTTTTTGAAATTTGTTAGTAGGATCAGATTTATGTTTTATGAATGAATTATTATCGAGGAATTCATGAACTTTATATATGTAGTTTGATTCCGGAATTGCTATAACTGTATTTCCTTTATCAGCTTTTGTAAATATAATATTGTTACTAGTCGCTTTCTGTTTAATTGAGTTAATTATTTTATTTTCAATATTAAAATGCTTAGTAGTACGGTAATTTTATAGAATATGTTTAGCTGCATATTTATTTCCCTGGTTATCCTTTTGCTTATTTAAGGCCAAATCTGTTTCTACTGCTAAAATTGCTAAGTGTTTATTATTAATGTTAGGGGTTAAGTTGTATTTGAGACCTTTAGATAAAATATTAATTTCTTCGGTTTTGAATTCTACATCTGTAAGGTTTTTAAATCGTTCATAAAAATTAATATTTTGATTTATGTTAACTAAAGGAATCGGCATTGTGCTATGTTTTTTACAGGAAATAAGTTTATCTAGTTTACTATTTTGAATTAAGTATTTTTTGTGAATTATAAGATTAATTTTATCATGGATCGCAGTATACAAAAAATCAAACTCTAAATTATAAAGTTTAAAAGTTAACTGTGAATGTAATACCTTAAGATATATTGACAACGTGTCTCGTTTGTTGAATAGATTTTTCAATTCTTCCTTTATCCATGTTCTTTCCCCTATCTCGACTGCTTTAAGTGCTGCTTTACTATTGTTTTTGGTCTTGAGTTTTATATGTTTAGGTGTGACATTATGTTTCTTGCACTGGTGTAGGAACCAAATATTCTGTTCATTGATCTTGTATTTTAACCGTAGTTTAAAGAACCACTTCTCCTGTTCACCATCACTGGCTAATTTTAAATAGTTAATTGACGAAGGAGATACTTGTTGAAACTTCATTATAACGCTAAGAAATAAGTAATTAAACTTCTAGTTTCAAAAATTCTTTTATTGTAAATACCACTAAAATATTGTTTCGCCATACAATGGCTTCATCAGGTGGATGAAATATTGAATATGTACAATACAAGTTTGAATATTTATGTGAAAATTATTGGGGAAATGGTGGTCCCCAATAATTTTCACATAAATATTCAAACTTGTATTGTACATATTCAGTATTTCATCCACCTGATGAAGCCATTGTATGGCGAAACAATATTGTAGTGGTATTTACAATAAAAGAATTTTTGAAACTAGAAGTTTAATTACTTATTTCTGAGCGTTATAAATTTTAGATACATAATTAACATTTACATAATAATTATTTGATTTGTGTAGTAGTGGGCGATTATTATTTTTTAAGTCCCTAGACATTAAAATAGAATTTCGAATTCTGGAATGAGATGATAAACTAGCACTTTTAATTTTTGAATTGCAAAAACCAATTTATATACTCTTTAGACAATAATCTGTTTAAGAAGGATGTTCTTATGTTTTGAATACTGGGACGTAGAGTGCGCTACTAATCTAATGTCTGTTCTAAAAATTAACCTTCATCTTTAGTTAGCCAAAATCCAGAGTTTCAGTGCGATACGTGTAGTGCTGTAGCTACAACGAACTCTCAAAGTTGACAAGTTGGTCGAAAAATGGAATTAAACAGTGAAAATTTTCGCGCAATAATTTTAACAAGTATCTGTTTTCGGTAATGAAGCACCACATCAGTCAACAATTTGTCGGTCGTATGGAAAATTCAAAGGTGGACGGATTAGTCTTAGAGACGATCCAAGAGCAGGTGCACCAAAAACTGCGGTCACTCAGGGAAACGTCGATGCTGTGCGTAAGCTCATCAATGAAGATCGACATGTAACATATCACGAAATCGAGGTATCATTGAGGATTTCAAAGACTTCAATTAAAAAAATTTTGGATTAAGATTTGTGTGTAAAAAAATTAGTTGCCCGTTGGATATCGCATCTATTGACCAACGAACAGAAAACAGCTAGGGCGAATTGGTGTCAAAAAACTCTATACCGCTTGAACGCAGGAAACTCTAAAAACGTGTACAACATCGTGAATGGTGATGAATCTTGGATTTACTTATACGAGCTAGAAAATAATTGCCAGTCGTCTGTTTGGGTGTTCCAAGGTGAAGAAAAGCCGACAAAAGTCATCGGTTCTCGAAGTGTTCCCAAAAAGATGGTCGCGACATTCGTCTCGAAAGCAGGTCATGTAGCAACAGTTTCTGTACAAGATCAAAGAATTGTTACTGCCGATTGGTATACAACCATTTGTTGGTCATCGCTGAGCTTCGAGAAACCAACCCACAACGACGAATTGTTAGACCATTCTTCGCACAGTCCCGACCTAAATCCCAACGATTTCAAAAGGAGTCAGAAGAAGAAGTCAATGCCTTTAAAAACTCAATTTTGACTGTACCATGACTGGTGAATTAGAGATGGAAGCCCGTTTTGCCGTCCGTATATTTATCTGCGACAGGGCCGGACTTGAATAAGGAAAAATCATTTTCTCGTTACTACGTGAACATTGGACCGCAATTTTTGATATGCAGGCATTACTCGCATATACCTTTCACCTTTTTTTTTTCTTAGTCACTCTACACAACCAAGATTGTATGGAAAGAAAGACATCTGTAATATTGATATTGGAAGTAGGCATGGTTTAGAAAAAGGCGGTTCTTTGGAATTTGGCCGCTATCCGATGCGGCCTACTTTGTTATTTATTCAATAGTTTATTCTAGTTAGTGGCAAATTATCCTTGCTTACAAAGTTTTTGTAGCAATCTCACGAGATCTGTGCTCAAGACAACAGTCTGCTTTTACCATTAGGAGACAACAGTCTGTTATACTTTAAAAATGATCCTAACACCGTTTGGGCATTTTTAATAATTTATTTACTTTAATTGCTAATTATCGAACATCATAGGCTATTTCAACTCTAATATCTTCATGTAACGTTTGTATGTTAAAATATCTTGCATGTCACTATAATTATTTTTAGTCCGGAGCATTGGATCTACTCATGCGCAAATTAGACATCTTGAAATATTATGGGAGTCATCGTTCGTACATTTGAATTTATATTTCATTATCGTTCCTTTTGGGCAATTTTAGGTAAACAGGACATTATATTTTTTTATTAGAATTTTGTAAACATATTACGATCGTTTAACTTGTCTTATAACCATTTTTCAATTAGTTTAAGTCTTTACATTTTTGGTTTGTTTGGCGAGCCATCTAGGCAAGACTCTCTTAAACTCTTTGCTCTAGATCGCTGTAACGTTTAATTTTTGGTTCGGGCTTCCTCATTTGCTTTTTAATCATGTCATGATATCCGAGTAATTATACATCTTTTATTTCAATATCCCGTATGGGGGGTAGTACCTTTTTGTTAAGAATGACGTATCAGTTGATTCTGCTTAAATTAAAGGACAATCATTCTGGCGTTCTCTTCTTATTAGTCCCGCTTTGAAGTAAGTCGACGTGTGTAATACTGGGAAGTCAATTTGAGTTGATACAGTGTTAGTTGTTATGCATGCAGGCAGGATTTGACAAATTGGCTTGTTTCATATAAATTCACTAGTGTAGTGATATTTTAGTCGAGGGTATTGTTCCCCGGATTGGAAAAGTTTTACGCCCACGTGTTTGCTTCAGGTGAGTTCTGAGATAAGGGGACGGCTGTAATTATATCACGGCATTGTTCTCCATTTTGTTATATTACTCTGGAATCTTCCACTTATTCTTTTCCTTTTTCTCATTTATTTAGGGCTGTTAGTATCTGCTAATAACGGCAATACAGGCGGAATTGCGTTAGACTGGTTATGCTGTGAATTTTGTAGGTGAAATCTACCAATTCGACGAGAGGTTGATTCATCCGCAGTCATCTAAACACCCGGACACAGGAAATCAGCGTAATCAGATCTAAGGATCATCTTTCACTCCAGGTAGTGTATATAGAGTAACATTTTTGTCACAGAGTTCCGGAAAACAATATTAATAGCGATTTTGATGGAACGCATGGCGTTCTAAAACATGGTGTTCTACTCACCATTTTATTTTTGTTGTTCTCTTGCCTCATTGTAAAATTTAACCAAGTTCATTTTCATATATTAATCACGTAATCAGTTTTCTAGTTCAAATTTTAGTAATATCCTTTTTTTAATAGTATCAATCTCGCATATCAGATTGTTTAAAGTAAAGAAATTTGAGTAAATTAAATTTAGTATATTTTTTATCAGTAATGGATTCCGATGTAATTTTAATATCTAAATTTTTTTTTAAATAACTATCTTTTCCATTTATTTGGTAATCATTCACAACTATAGAATAACATACTAGTTACATTTTTTTATATATCTTAAACACATTTTTGCATATATAGACTGAACCTGTTTTGATTACTATCTGATTGGAGTATCCAATTATATGAATACATTGACGGTTAATTATTTATTGAACTATTAAATTTTATTTGTGTGTACTACCTAAGTACGTATTGCATATACTGTGTGTATCGAACCTGTGTAAGGTTGATTAAAGCTTTAATGAATTACCGGTGCAATACCATACAGTTTTAGGTATGATAATTAATTTTGTTCAATAGTATGCCAACTCTGGAATAGTTTTTTTGTTTTGGTTCCATATATATACCCCTCTGGTATAGCTTATTTTTTTTGTTTTTTTTTATTAATAAATATAGTTGTTATTGTTATAAACTCTGGGTTTTTTAATTTTACTGTCAACTTATTTAGTATTACTAATTTATCCAGTTACTACGGCAGAGTCTGTGTTCTCTGTTGGCTAAAAGTAAACATGGTGGCGCCCTTTTTTTATATAAGAACCTCCCCTCAACTCGCCTCTATAACTGAGTTAGCCCTTTAGCCAAAAGATCACCGGGGTAACCATAAAGCTAAAGGTAAGTTGGATAGATTTAGGATAAAATTTGTTGGCGCAAGTCTAGTGCTCGTGGGGGCACATAGCAAGTCTCATTTTTATCAACAAGACAACGGTCGTACTTTATCGTCAAATCAACAAATTCTTATGTATCAAACAGAGTAAATTTTGTAAATAAAGGTGTTATATTGGAGTGTGTTTCATTAAAAACTGTCACTGACGAAAAAATAAATAGTGTGCATGCAGCCATACAACACCTGTACGGTGATACAATATACAGGATCGTATCAGTGTACGTTATCCCAACAATATATACCGGGCGTCCTGAAAATGGAAAGATGTAATTATATAGAATATAAATCCGAAATATTTTCCAAAAATTCCCTCTCATGAGCTAGAAAAAAAATGACAAGTATATTAAAAAAAATTGTCACGACACTGTGCGATCGACTATATTATAAAAGTCGATATCTTATTGTTCCCCAACAATAACAAGAAGAATAGTTTTGTTATTGTCCATATCCGGGTTTTGATCCCGTAAATCCCGGGACTGTACTTAGCTAATCTCGGGATTTTCGGGATTGCCAGTTTGCATTCTGTAATCCGTTGCATCTTGACAAGGACCTTACCTAGATTATATGAAAGGCACTTATTAAAGACAAAAGGTCAACCATAGGTACGCCGTACGATAAAAGAACTACACAGGTACAGCCCAAATAATATGTAACTTAGAAGGGACCTCCCCGCCCGGCATACTTCAATACAATACTGTTAATGTAATTCCCCAACGGGTCAACAGGGGAATCACCCAATCACCTCATATGAAATATCATAATATTGTTGCGAGGGATTCCCCGTCGGGGATTCCCTGTACGAAAGTATAAATACGCTTATTAGGATTTACTTTTTTCATTTATTATTCCACCAGCGACAAGGTTACGCAGGTTACGTCATTTAAATTTAAAAGTCAATTATATAAAAACGGCGGGAGACTTTGGCGGGAGACTTTGTTCAACATAAAAAAAAAACAGTGATACGTCGTCAGCGTGAAGTCATATTTTAGTTGCGAAAGACGGGAATAGTGCTAAATGTAAGCGATGCCCTACCATTCTCAAGACTTTGGGTGGATCGACTCTTTTGCTGACGTTAATCGTTTAACAGCTTCAACAAGTCAAGATTCTGAAAATCTGAACACAGCACCGCCGCCAGCTAAACGAAAGTTAGAAGATTATTTTACTTAAAGGGCCGACGATAGCCTGGATAAAGTTTTGGCAAGAATGATTGCATTAGATGGATTTCCATTCAGTGTATTCATAACTTCAGACGATTTGAGAAAATTGCTATTAGCGAAATACACGGATTTACCAAAATCAGCCGTCACAATTCGAAAGCGTATTATGAATTACAATGAAAAAATCAGAAAGCAAGTAACTGCAGAATTAAAACATTTGAAAAGTGCAGTTGAAAGATTCAGTCTATCTTTCGACGAGTTGACATCAACGTCCAATAAACGATACATGGCTGTCAACGTTAATTCATATAAAAATATTGGAGCTTAGGACTCGTTCCTATTCATGGAAGTATGACGGCTGAAAATTGTCTTCGTTTATTGAAAGAGTGTCCCTGGAAACTGATATCGTGGCTACTGTAACCGATGGACCGAACGTTATGATAAAGGTGGGACAGCTTGTTTGCACTGAACAACAACTGTGTCTCGCACATGGTATCAATTTGGCCATCTGTGATGTGCCTTATAAAATAAAGAATTATTTTCAAGACAGGCAAGACAGCCCTACCTCAGACTCAGATGATACTATAAATGAACCAGCTGTGACTGCTGATTATATGAACAATAGCGATGATGATGACAATTTTGAAGACTTAGACAGTTCAGAATCAGGTTTAATCTTAATGTCACAAAATGAACTTGCGCGAGAACACATACCAGAGTTAACGAAAGATGAAAACATTAATGAGCTGATAAAGAAAATCCGCAAATTTGTAGTGTATTTCAAAAGATCACCATTGAAAAATAAAACAGTACCTCAAAAATATGTGAAGATTGAAAATGAAAAAGAGCTGTCACTTCTTTTTGACTGTAAAACCAGGTGGAATAGTCTCTTAACCATGCTGGAACGATTTTCTCTTTTAGGAACCTGCATTCAAAAAGCTCTTATAGATCTCAATCATCCAATCCGTTTAGAAGATGCTGACTTGGTAAATAAAATTGTTAAAGTGCTGACCCCAATTAAATTAACAGTAGAAGCAATATGTCGAGGAGATGCTAATTTATGCACATCTGATGCCGCTTTGAAATTTCTTATAAAACAATTGTCTAGCAAAAACTCAGCACTCGCCAATAAAATGAAAACATCCTTAGTGGAACGTATAAAGCAACGACGAAATGAAGATTTAACTGATGTGTTGAATTATTTACAAAATCCACGAAAAGATGATGAAAATCAGTTATTATCGGATTTGGAATGGCTTGACTTATTTCCAGTTCCAACAAAGGCTTTATTGAGGGCGCATACAAAGAGTATTGTTAAAAGACTAAATACTCGAGATGACACGGAAGAGGAAGAAAGGTCAGGATCACAAACAGATGATGAGCCAAGGCAACAAACCTCCCAACCCCAATTGACACTAAAGGAAAAGTTACAGCTGGAAATTAATAAGAGCATGGAATTCCCAGATCCTGAAGTACAAAATGAATCGGGGTTGGTAAATAGTATTAGACGTGAAATGAGGCTGTTCGAAAATGGAGGAGTTCGTGGACATCACTTAGAATTAGCATATAAATATTTATTGTCTATTCCTCCAAGCAGTGTAGAACCTGAGCGAGGGTTTTCAGCTGCTGCTTATGTTGGCAATAAACTACGAAGTAGGTTTGGAAGTCCAACATTGGATGCTTTGATATTTCTGTGATTGTATTTTCGAAATCCTAAATAGTTTGTTGTATTGTATTTTTTGTTCTTTATTTTAGTATATTCAGTATTGTGTTGTGCAACAATATTAATAAGTTTTTTTTTCATTTGAGCTCAATTAGAAACCACATAGTATAATCCCGGGATTACACTTCAAAAATCCCGTAATCCCGGAATTGAAAAATATTCTCGGGATTGTATTCTCTAGCTGTAACGTATGTGTGTATGAGGTATTTATTATTCATACACATTCTGAATATTTTAAATTCATAGGCGCCACGCAATACAATTGTCAAGGTGTTTTTAATTTTGGGGTTCGCATCGTAATTTACTTACAATTTTTAGATTTATGTTCCATATAATTACATTTTCTCATTTATCATACGCTCCCTTTATTTCAAGGACAGTCTGTATAATACGCATATAACGAATCACTTTTAACTGGTGTCTTCAAATTTTGCATTTATCAAAGAGGATGCTATTATATGGGTTGTAGATTGTACAGGGTGAGGCAATCAAACTATTTATAGTTTATTTATAGAATTTATAGATATTAAGAAAACGCACAAAAACATTTTTTTTATTCATTCACTGCAACAAATAAAATCTAGTCTTAAGATTGGTTTAATTTGAAAATTAAAAGTAAGATCCCTGAATGAATTATAGAATAGCTTTAAGTTGTGAATACGACCAACGAAAAGTATTGTTTTCGGAATTCTAGCACATACTTTACAAGCAAAGCATGTCTAAATCACCTTGTCACATTTTCATGTGTCGGTGATAAAGTGACCTGCTTGGCTTGTGTAAAATGTATGCTAGGATTTTAAGTATAATGCTTTTCTATTGCAAATGATAACAACTTCGTTGTTGAAATACGTACCCAGGATTTAAAGCTATGTTGCAGTAGTTTTTTTAATTTGACTTATAATCATAACACTTATTTATATTTACTAGGATGGAAGCGGAAAATAAATAACAATAAAACATTAAACTTACCGTTGCTCTAAGAATGAATGTTTGAGTTCCTGCAAGTTCCAAAGGTCTAGTTGCAACCAATGTAGCTGTGTGACTTTTTCCTAGATCATCCACTGTTCCTACATATGTAAATGAAAATTGGTCTGAACCGACGATTTCAAAGGTCATTCCGGTGTTTGTTATGTCGATATCTGTTGCTATAATTTGGGCGCCGTATTGAGTTATCTCTACTTGGGAGGGAAATGGCATCGGAAGATTATAGATGTAGTTCTCTTCAGAAAATTGTGGTTTGTGGTTATTAATGTCATTGATCCGTTGATTAAACGTCTGGAATGTTAAAAAAAATTAATATGAAAAGCTGATATAAAAGTATGGTGATAAATAATTCAAGTTAGATTACGAATTGAGTGCTGACCAAAATACATCAAGTTTATTTTAATCACAGTAAAGCAAGAGAATCGTGTCATTCAAAAGAGATTCGATAAGTTTACGGAAAGCCTAGACACAGTACCTGTAATGTATTGTCAAAGTAATTTTAAGTTTCTAACGTCTCTCGAGTTTCAGTTATATTAACTCGTTGTTTTATGTTCTGTTACAAGTTTTTGGTGAGTGGCGTATACCCGTAGTGGCTTCGCTAACTTATCGGAATTGCCTTGCAGAGATAGTACGAGTTGGTGTGGGGCTCAGGCACTACCTTTGAAAACCTCGGCGAGATCTGTTGTATTTTGTTTATTGCTGCTGTGTGGTTATTGGTATAGAGTAGATTTACACTGAAATAGGTGGTTTATTAAGCGGCATACAGAGTTTGTTGAACCTCAATTTAATGCTTAATGCTTCTCTAAATCGACGCATTTATATTGACACGTTCAGATTATACAGGGTGTGCTCGTCACTGTTTTTCATCAGTGCATGTATATACATATATATATATATATATATATATATATATATATATATATATATATATATATATATATATGTTTAGATAATTTCTTAGCCGTTTATTAAATATATCAATTGATAAATTCTTGGAGTTTTTCGACTTTTATATGAAATATTTACAAATATCAAATTAGTATGTAATTGCAAAGTAAGTGAGGATGTAATCATTGCTGTCTACAAATTACAAAGCAAATCATACGGAATTTTTAAAATATTGTCTACGTTGGGACTTGAACCCAAGTCTACGGTTTGCCGGACTGTTGCTTTACCACTTAAGCCACGATAGACCTTGGTTCAAGCTATTTAGAAATGCATAAATAAAGTAACAGTGTTAATGATTCCAGATGTCAGATATTGAATGTAAATGTCAAGTTAGAAAGCAGAAGTCAGTTTTGAAAACAGATGTCAGTTTTGAAAGCAGATGCCTGTATTGAAAGCAGATGTCACTTACTTTGCAATTACATACTAATTTGATATTTGTAAATATTTCATATAAAAGCTGAAAAACTCCAAGAATTTATCAATTGCTATATATATATATATATATATATATATATATATATATATATATAAATTCAATAATATTTTGGTTACCTAAATAGACCGGTAACACAAATATTATTGAATTTATAGTAGTATGGTCAAGAAATTTTCTATAATTATATATATATATATATATATATATATATATATATATATATTTAGTGTTAATAAGAATTAAAATTTATTTCTTATTTATTTTATTGGCCGTGTGCATAATATTAAAATAATAAGCTTTTTTTGGTTTAGCGACCTTTATTGAAATTCAATTTATTTATCTAACGACGTTTCGACGTCCTAGTGGTGTGTGCATTGCGCCGCGCGATGCACACACCACTAGGACCGGTCCTGGGCGGCAACCTGTCTAGGCTGCTGTTAACAGCACACACACGTTCGACATGTGTGCATTGCCCCCGCTTTTGCGGAAATCGTTAAGATGGCACAAAGTGTGACCGTCGTCGACTGAGGTAGCCACTAAGAGTGTTCCCTCGGTTGGCGATGAGCAACCCCTTGCAGGGTGCGCTTCGCTGGTCTGCGCCTTGCCTCGTTGGGGCGGGGGTCGAGCCGTCGAAGTACTACTCGGAAAAGTAAAGAAGTTGGCGGCCCTACGCAACGGCTGGTTATCCGATCTCTCTAAATTTACGCGACCGGTCACTAAACACACGCATGAGCGCACTAACAAACAAAACCCTACACTTACGCGGTCACACAAATACAAAATCACACACCCAGAGAGAGACGCAAGCTGCCAGCAGCAACCAACACACAGGTTCATACCCAGAAAGAGACACAAGCTGCTGGCAGCGAACAACACATATGTTCACACCTTGCTATCTATTTTTTGGAATACTAAGGCATGACTTATTATTATTATTATTGGAATGTATCTTTGAATAATTTAAACCATAGCAACTCAATTATTTGACATTTATATTCTGTCATTTATATTTTTTATTCCCTTGACAAAGGCATCATTGCCGAAACATTTAGGGTTGTTTTAAATATATATACTTTGAAGTAATGAACCAAACCTTTAATCGCCGACTTATTAAGTTTACCTTATATATATCTATATATATATATATATATATATATATATATATATATATATATATATGGTAAATTCAAATTGTAGGCGATTTAAGAAACATGTACATATAGGATTGTTTTAAATATATAGTTTTTGAAGTAAAACCAGACCTTAAATCGCCTACAATTTGAATTTACCATAACATACTAGGGTCACGAAATAATTATCTATATATATATATTATAATGTAGTATGTAGTAGATTTGATTATATTTCGGAATTGGGGGGCTCTAGCCTATGAGCCTTATAGCACGCACCGCGCCTGGTAGATACAAAAAAACGGATTTAGAATTCGTATTCAGGGTCTTCAAATCATCAAAAACGGTTGACAAATAGCTTTGGCTAGCTAAATCTGCCAAATACCGTTCAAAAATGCTTGACTTAAAATCCCACCTTCCGTAAAATCATCGTTGTAAGTTTTCATCTTCAGCAGTAGAAAAAGTATTAAAATCGGAACCTTTCCTACTACTTATGATGACAACTTACAACGATGATTTGACGGAAGTCGCAAGACGTATCCAGGATTTAAAGTTATATTGTCGTAAGGGTTAGTTAAATTAATTTCTAGTTAAAAGCTTAATCATTTCTAAATTATATATATGTACAACACAAGATGTCTTACAATTTCATTAGGTGAAGTAGACGTCGTACATGTTAGGTACATTAGGAATATTAGGATTGGCGTTGGACTATTTAGAGTTTCAGCTTCGTAATTTTCAAACGCTTCAGTTAGGGATCCTGTCACCGTGTCGCCGTCTATTGCAAACTCCATATATACAGTATCAGCGCTTATACCTGAGAAATTAAAACATTAAGTTCTAGTCACTAGTACCAGTAGAAAATTCGTACCTGTGATACCTTCCACTGTAAACGTTACAACATCTCCTGTAGCATCATCGTCTATTTCATAATGATTTATAAAGTTGATTCCAGTCATATATTCCGGATCTGGCGTACAAGCTGAAAATATATTTCATTAAAAATGGTTAATATTTTAATCAAATGTATGTACGCAATCCGATAATTACATAATTAGATCGATTTCATTGTAACGAAGAGGACAACAATGCAATTTATTCAAGCGTTGTTTCACCCGTTACTGTATCATACCACTTATAGCGAAGGAATGTACATTGAATAAAGCACATACAACGTGTCTTCAAAAACTTTCCTGATCATAGTAGGCTGTTTTTAAGTAATTAAGTAATCAAACATTGGTGTACATGCAAAGCTTTAGGAAACTTCAAATTCTGATAGTTGTCATACATAAATTCAAATTCTGATAGTTGTCATACATAAATTCAAATTATAAACGCTTATATTTCTTAAATTATCTTATATAACTAAATATAACTAAATATAACTAAATATAACTAAATATAACTGAATATAACTAAATATAACTAAATATAACTAAATATAACTAAATATAACTAAATATAACTAAATATAACTAAATATAACTAAATATAACTAAATATAACTAAATATAACTAAATATAATGTACAGGCTGATTCATTTTCGGCCCTCACAATGGGGATCTCGCTTATTATTGCTGATAGAGTATAGGTTTAAATTTGGCAAAGTTGTTAAATTTTGTGTTTGTTATAAATCCATAAAGAAAATAGACCTGTGACAAATGACCTTCGTTATTAAAAAAAAAACGCGAAAACCCCATTTTCTTCTTTTACCTGTAGCACCGACATTTGGCCTTGTACAGAAAAAATAAAACACATCCTTGTGGCCATTTCTAAACCTCTATCCAGTGGTGTACTCTAAATTTTTATACGACGTTTCGTTTCCTTCTGGCCATCATGAACTATCTAATTTCTTATAGGCGCCATATTGGATTTAGACATCTTCAGACAGAGTTTTTTTTTCTGATTTCAACCATGTACAACATGCTGACTAAAGTTTTTGACATTAGGTTTTATTTGAAAGAATAAATTATAAGATTAAATAAGGTAGCCATGGAATTTCAATCTGCCAAACATTTCATTTATTGTTCATTAATAATACAAAAATGTCATACACTAACGAAGAGAAACGAGATATGATAAGTATTTTTTATTCTTCGAAACGAAATTCAACAGTAGCGAGTACAAGATAACAAAAACATTAATAAAAATACATAGAAAAGTAAACAATAAACAATTACAGTAAATGTTCAATTATCTGGCCATCTTCGGTAATGCACAAGTGGGCACGCCTTCTGGCATTTTGTACTGCCCTTTGTATAGTTCTTCTAGGAACTGCATCGAAGGCATTCTGAAGTCTGTCTCGTAATTCTTCAATGTTTTGTGGCGCATCTACTTTATAAATATTATTTTTAACATATCCCCATAAAAAAATCTAGCGGACTTAAATCAGGTGATCTCGCAGGCCATTCAACAACTCTACTATTTCCAATCCAACGGTTTGCAAACTCTTGATTTAAGAAATTTCTAACAACAGCTGCATTGTGTGCTGGTGCGCCATCTTGTTGCCACCATAAATATTGTAATTGATTTAATGGGATATTGTCGTCAAGATAGTCAGATCCGTATGTACGTAAAATGTTTAAATATCTTTCTCCATTTAAATGTTCTTCATACATAACTGGTCCTAAGAGACGATTTGCCAAAATACCCATCCAAACGTTTATTCCAAAACGATGTTGTGGTCTTCTAGCCCTGTTTTGTTGGGGATTTTGTACTGCCCAATAGTGCTCCGTATTTCTGTTGAACATTCCAGAATTTGTAAATTTTGTTTCATCTGACAAGATGATTTTGCTTAAAAAATTTTCGTCATTTTCTATCCTTCCCATTAACCAATTACAATATTCTAGCCTTCTCAAATTATCTCCAGGCAGTAAAGAGTGACTAACATGGATCCTGTATGGTTTAAACCTACTTTTATGTAAAGTTCTCCAAACTCTGGACTGGCACAAATTTAATTCTGACGCTACTTCGCGTGTAGAAATTGATAGATTATTATTTATCTATAAAAATACAAGATTAACATGAAATTTGAAAACACGCTTTTAATTTACCATTTGTAAAATATCTTGTCGATTTTCATTTAAATTCCTGTTGTCTTGCCCATTACGCGGCTTAGTAAACGATCCATTCTCGACCAAATTTCTGTCGAGATCTAGAAAAAATGGTACGATGAGGCTGTTTTCGTTCTGGATATAATTGTAGATATCTTGTACTCGCTGTTGAATTTCGGTTCGAAGAATAAAAAATACTTATCATATCTCGTTTCTCTTCATTAGTGTTTGACATTTTTGTATTATTAATGAACAATAAATGAAATGTTTGACAGATTGAAATTCCATGGCTACCTTATTTAATCTTATAATTTATTCTTTCAAATAAAACCTAATGTCAAAAACTTTAGTCAGCATGTGGTACATGGTTGAAATCAGAAAAGAAAACTCTTTCTGAAGACGTCTAAATCCAATATGGCGCCTATAAGAAATTAGATAGTTGATGATGGCCAGAAAGAAACGAAACGTCGTATAAAAATTTAGAGTACACCACTGGATAGAGGTTTAGAAATGGCCACAAGGATGTATTTTTATATTTTCTCTACAAGGCCAAATGTCGGTGCTACAGGTAAAAGAAGAAAATGGGGTTTCCGCGTTTTTTTTAAAATAACGAAGGTCATTTGTCACAGGTCTATTTTCTTTACGGATTTATAACAAACACAAAATTTAACAACTTTGCCAAATTTAAACCTATACTCTATCTCCAATAATAAGAGAGATCCCCATGGTGAGGGCCGAAAATGAATCAGCCTGTAATAGTTTATTTTGCTTTATTGCAAGAATATTGCATTTTTTTACATATTTTTTGAATTTTAAATATTGATTTTTCTTACATAGAGTCTAAATTTATTTTTTAACAGAATCAGATTTTATTTATATGCACGTAAATACGTGTCTGCGTTTTCTATATTTATAGATATATCGCACTGATGAGATCAAAAAAGATCGAAACACGCATTTAGAACAAAAAACATAGTAATTTAAAAATTCCTCCATCGTGGTTGTTTACGAATTTAGTACTACCATATCCACATCAGGGTGCGCTAACGTAAGGGTCTAATTTTTAATGTAGAATGAGTCATTCTTATATGATATGCTCTTTGATTCGGCTGTGGCCTTGTTTATATAAGAACTATTTTTTTTTGTTTTGCCGGAAAAACTGTATTTTAATAGAGCAAGGATTTGTCGTGAAATGAAATGAAAATATAAAACTTTGGAAAAAAGCTACTGAGACTTATACGAGGACTGTCTTTTATATTTCGCATATAGAGCTGGAATCAAACAGTAAATAGCTTTTAAAGACTTTATTGTTTTTCGAAGTATTCTCTACGACGATTTATGCGCTCGAACCAACTCTGGAACCACTTATTCCACTCGTTTGTTGGTACTGTCAAAATTGCGTTTTTGAAGGCATGGGCGGCTTCTTCTGATGACTGGAACCTTTGACCATGCAGTCCGTCCTTGATTTTCAGAAAGGTAAATAAATCGTTGGGACTTATGTCGGAACTGATGGTCTAACAATTCGATATTCTGCTGCGTTAAAATTCAATTGTCTTGCGAACTGTGTGCGAACTTGCATTGTCTTGGTGGAGGATGATTTGTCGTTGTGGGTTGGTTTCTCGGAGCTCAGTGATGATTTGCAGCAAACAAATGGTTATATGCCAATCGGCAGTAACAGTTCCTTGATCTTGTAGAGAAATTGTTGCTACATGACCTGCTTTCGAGATAAATGTTGCGACCATCTTTTTGGAGCCACTTCGAGAACGCCTTACTTTTGTCGGATTTTCTTCACCTTGGAACACCCAAACAGACAACTGGCGTTTATTTATGCAATATCCAAGGTGAAACTGTGGTTTTTACACACAATTCTTCAAAATTTTTCGAATTGAGGTCTATGAAATCCCCAATGATGTTGCAATTTCACGATGTTACATGTAGATCTTCATTGATGAGCTTGTGTGCAGTATCGACGTTTTCCTGACTTTGGTGCACTTGCTGTTGTGGCTAATCAGTCCACGTTTGAATTCTCGATACCAACGAGAAATTGTTGACTGATGTGGTGCTTCATTAACGAAAACAGAAATCAACTCGGCGAAATATTCTTGTTGAGATAATTTTCTTTGAAAATTATAAGAAATTATTGCGCAAAAATTTTCACGGTTTAATTCCATTTTTCTACTAACTTGTCAACTTTGACAGTTCGTTGTAGCTACAACACTAGACGTATCGCAGTGAAATTTTGGATTTAGGCTAACTAAAGATAGAGAGAAACTATGTCCCAGTATTCAAAACATAAAAGACATCCCTCGTATTTTATTAAATGAAGTATATTGTAATGAATGTTTATGGCGTGCGAGGGTATTTGAGTGGTTTAAAAATTTCTAAGATGGCTGAGCAGACGTTGAAGATTATTCACGCCCGGGATGCCCTTCCACGTCAAAGACGGATGAAAATATTGAAAAATCGGCAATCCAATCCGATCTGATCGTCTTCAGTTGACTACTCGTGCAATTGATAAGACTGTAGGAATTTATAAAGAATATGGAAGGAAAATTTTATATAAGAATTTAAACTTGTAAAATGTGTATCTTTGAAAATAACTTAAACTTCTTCGAAGGAGTGATAACATGTAATAAATCTTGGTTTTTCACCTATGGTCCAGAAATTAAGCGTCAATCGATGCCTAATTCCACTGAGTGCTAAAAAGCGCCGACATTTAGGAAAGCTGCAATAATTAGTGAACATCTAGTATTGGTTCATAAATATAAAACAAAAGAATTATTTAATAAACCTATATACAGGATTAGTGAAAAGTATGGAGACGGAGATTTATTGTCGTTAATAATAATTTTAGGGAATTATGTTCAATATAAAAGTTTGTTAAGATATTTTGATCTACATTTGAGAATATTTGAATTTTTTTTTCTTCAATTGTTTTTTAGTTACGCCTGTCTGCGCAGTTTTTTTAAATGGGAACTAGTAAATTTTACTCTACCATTCTACCATTCGATAGAGAATTTTTTTCTCTTTACAAAAATATTTTTGTTTTTTTTAAATTCATTTTAATAACTTTTTTATAAGAAAAGGCCGGTTCATGTGTTTAACAGATGTTCGGTTCATCGCAAGATAGACAGAAGCGTAGCGATAAACAAACTTGGGCGACATAATTTTATCAGTGGTTATTGTGTACGTCAAATCTTTGACAGAAATAATTCATTTGTGCAATTTGTTGCTGTTAATATTAACAATGGCGAGTTTAAGTGAACATGAACGAATTGAAATACTTATGATGTTGGGTTATGGAGATAGACGCAGAAGTTTACAAGACGTTTGTAATTTATTTAATGATACGCATCCAAATAGAAATTCAATTTCTAAATCCGTTGTTGGTAAAACTTTAAGACACTTTGAACAAACGGGTAGCGTTAAAGATTTTCCAAGGAGTGTTCCTAGAACAGCAAAAAGCGATGATAACAAACTGGATATTTTATTGGCTGTATCTGAATATCCCCATTTATCAACCAATCAATTAGCGCCCAATTTCAATATGTCACAGGCATCGATCGTGTCATTTTTAAAAAGTGAAAAGTATAAACCTTATAAGGTACACCTTGTACACGAGTTAACGGAATTAATATAGTTGATTTTGATAGGAGATTACAATTTTCTGAAGAAATGTTAAATATTTGCAATAATAATGAAAATTTTGTCAACAATATTCTTTTCTCTGACAAAGCTACTTTTTGCCTTACCGGTGAAGTAAACAGACATAACTGCAGATACTGGTCATCGGAAAATCCCTCTTGGGTTTTGGAGCACCATACGCAGTACCCCCAAAAGGTGAATGTTTGGGTTGGCATTCTAGGCGGTCATATTATCGGTCACTTTTTCATCAATGGCAATTTAACTTCGGCTCGGTATTTGCAGTTATTGCAAAATGAAATAATACCTGCTTGTGCTACGTTCTATCCTCATGAAAACAATGAACACCAGCCCAATGACAGTATCTGGTTCCAGTAAGATGGCGCCCCACCACATTATGGTGTAAATGTTCGTCAATATCTCGACAACGTTTTTCCCCACAGATCGATTGGAAGACGAGGAACCATTGAATGGCCAGCCCGCTCGCCAGATTTAAGTCCTTTAGATTTTTTTCTTTGGGGATACGTAAAATCAAAGTTTACAAAGATAAGCCCGATAACGTCGAAGATTTACAAATCCGAATTACCAGAACGATACAAGAAATTCCCCGAGATTTTTTACAGAACTCTGTTCGGGGTTTTGTAAATCGATTGGGTCATTGTCAAATTACTAATGGACGACAATTTAAACATTTTAATTTATTTTGTTATTAATTTGTTTAATTTTTCTTGTAAAAAAAAAGTGATTAAAATGTATTTAAAAAATACAAAAATATTATTGTAAAGAGAAAAAAATCCTTTATCGATTGGTACAGCAAAATTTACCAGTTTCCATTTAAAAAAATTGCGCGAACAGGCGTATCTAAAAAAACAATTGAAGAAAAAAAAATCAAATAATCTCAAATGTAGATCAAAATATCTTAACAAACATTTATATCGAACATAATTCCCTAAAATGAATATTAACGACAATAAATCGCCGTCTCCATACTTTTAACTAACCCTGTATATTGGTCAGGCTATACTAGATGTATCACCCACAGCTGTTCGATGGGGTTAATTAGACTTTGGGCTAGACAATAACGTCAATCCAATAAAATAAGATGACACAAACGCTGTATGCCGCTCTATAAGAAACCTGTTTCAGTTTAGAATTTTCTTGATAAGAAATTTAACTAGCGACACACACAAACAAAAGTCAACTGACCGATTGAAAGACTGGAAGGAAGTGATCGAGGTAAACCACACAATATAATTAAGAAATAATATGAAAATAATGTTAAATTCCTTTATATGAATAGAGACTCCTTGATTTATGGGTTTAGTAAAGACTTCAATGAGTTTATGAAGAAAAAACATTCAAAATTCAAAGCTATGATGATTGTTTTTTCGACATACATGAGATTGTGTATCTGAACTGGGTTCCTGAAGGTCCAGCTGTTAATCAGCATTCTACCTTGAAGCCCCGCGAAAAAATCAGAAAAACCGTTGTGGAAAAGGTCAGATGTGTTCTTCATCAGAAAAGCGCATTGGCATTCTTATTCCTTTGGACTTGACACCATGTGACTTTTGTTTGTTCCCCAATAAAATGAACAAAGATTTTAGACTGTTGAAGTTGCGAAAGAAAAAGCAGGAGGTGCCATGAACGAGCATACAGAAGAAGACTTCTAGTACTGTTTTGCATAATAGAAAATCAGAATGAAGTTATGTGGGTATATTGAAGAGGATAAAAATTAATTATGTGTAAATTTAAAATAAAAAGTTTTACAACATCAGTCTCGTTATTTTATAGCCATACCTCGTATATGTTACAAATAAAACAGATATGCATTACACATATCTGTATCTGTACACATGGACATATACCTCGTATTTTCTAATATTTACTTGTTATACAACAATAGACTTCGTCAGTTTGGGTAGTGAAGTAAAGTTTGATGGAACGCCTCGTGGGTATAGCAAATTCTGTCCTATCAGTTGGCACCAGATAAATCTGGTGACATCTAACGGACAAAAGAGACTATGCCGAAAATAGTGATTTCCTCTTGTCCAGGTATGCTGGTACAGAAAGGAAAAAATACGTATATAAGTGTAAGTCCGTTAACACGATGCCAGATGGCAGCAAGTATACCAAAGAAATTTGGGTACATCAATACGCATTTGTTACAAATGAAACAGATATGCATTACACTATCTTTATCTGTACACATGGACATATACCTCATTACATGCTCGTTGAATAATATACTATTTTAAGATCCTTAATAAAAGTTAATTTGAAAAGCTATAACGAAAATGTATTTTAATAAGCAAAATATCTTTCGATTAGATTGTGAGAATTGTCGTTAGTTTACTGGTAATGTGCGCTTTGCAGTGGTATTGTAAAATATCTAGAACATATTATTGATATTCGTCATCATTTAATCATATAGAAGTTTGAAAAATATGTTTGAGTATTTATTTTGTACGCTTATCATGGTTATTAAATATCAAAGTTAATGTAAAAATTTAAGAATAATTAGAATCAAGGAATTTTAATAGATATAAACATCTTATCTTTTATTTGAAGGTAATTTATTATACATATATAGTCATGTGTTTCTCGTGCACTATATAAATGTATAATTATCGACATATAGATGACGTTATCAATTTATTTTTTTTCAATCTTATGATAATTTAGATTTAAAGAATTTATATAGCGTAATATATACGTTTAGAAATAGCGAATTATTACTAATTAATTATTCATTTTAAATTTAATACTTTTCGGGCTAAATTTGTAATAATAATAATAATGTATTAATAATAATGTATTTGCCCAAAAGATATACATAAAATAAAATAAATATGTTGAACCATCTATGTACTAGTTTATTGCAAAATGCCCCGATGGGACAGAAAAAAGGTAAATCTACTTCTTGTGTTTGAGTCTTTATACAAATAAACAAGGAGGTGGTAAGCTGATAGAGGTTGTGGATTCCAAACCTTAAAAAAGTTAAAAAAATCCTTATAAATGATGCCAAAAAAGGTATATTTCACAGCTGAGCTTCACTTGTTAATCTGTTTCAGCCATGATTTCTGAATCTTTTAGATACATAGAACTTAATACACGTTTGTATCTTGCATGCGTATTTATACTTTAACTAACACAAACATATTTTACCTTTCCGCTTTGATCCATGAAAATGACCAAGAAGCTAAAAGTGCACCGCGGTAATCTCGTATATCAAGGGCCTATCAGAAAAAAATTCAGAAGAATAGGCAATTATAGGATCAGAACAACAAATACCATCAGATCCACCCTAACGAAAACAAAATCAGACAATGAAGATCAGAGAACCAAAGACTGTATATACGAGATACCAAGCGAATGTGGAAGAAAATACATCCGAGAAACAGGCAGACCTCTACAAGTCAGGATCAAAGATTATCAGAAAGTGGTCCGGCTGGGAGAAACCGAAAAATCACGTCTAGTTCAACATACCTGAGAAGAGGGACACAGGATTACATGGGACACTGCAATAATCCTGGGAAAGAAGGATCATCAGACCAAAAGAAAGTTAAAAGAGACAGCATATATTGGCCATAACGCCAAAAGCCATAAGTACACCGAGCCTGGAAATAAAAGATGTCTGGCTGTCAACTATTCGGAAAAATGTACAGAAAAGACTTACAACCACGGTACCAGCGACAGAATAGACAAGATGACCTAAAAGGCGCACACAACATGGCGCAGTAATGCAGAATATAAAAACTACAGTAAACTTGATTTAATTCAAAGTTTCGAATTTCAGACCTGGTTTAAACCTTACACGAACATTTCGCAACAAAAAAAAATGGACATATATGTCAGACATGGGTTTGGCAAGAATTGGTTCTTCTCAGGGCTACCCTGAAGATGGCAGTGGATTGACTGCCGAAACGTCGAATTATTCAAATCCTACAAACGATGGAAATAGCCCAAATAGCTACTCAATCAAAATTAATATTACGCGAAATTAATAAATCGTGCTGATTTCTAACTACAGGTATTTATTTACTAATGAGTATGCTGAATTTGTGTTGTTGTTCAGCTCAGCTGTGAAATAAACTTTTTTTGGCATAATTAATTTTTGGACTTCTTTGTGGCCTCGAATTCGCAATTTTTATCGGCTTACCACCTTCTTGCTTATTTGCTTAAAGATTCAAACACAGGAAGTATATTTACGTTTTTTCTGTCCCATCGAAGCATTTTGCAACAAGTTTTTTTGGGAATACATTGCACTTTGACAAAGAAATGTTACTACTTTCAAAGCTATCAAATTCATGCAGACAAATAGTTGAGAAGGGGTAAATCCAAAACCTATTCATATCACAGACAATCTCGTGAAAATATTTTTTTAATTTTCTAGGAAAATTCTACTGTTGTCATTTCGAAGTTGAATTAACTATTTTGAAACCCTTATTTCCCCTTAATTAATTACTAAATTCAAACTCATAACTCTGCTTTACAACATTCATCGTTATTGTTAAATTTTCTTAGAAAAACAAAAAATGGGACACTATGACACCAAACTGTTGGGTTTTTAATTTTTTTAAATAGTGAAATATTATAAAAGTAAATATTACTAATGGAGTTGGTTGGGCTCACAGAAACTTTTATATTTTCTGTGAAAATGTTCACTTATTAAAAATTCGGTAAAAACAGTCGATCATAAATTTTAAAGAGCAAATTAGCAGTACAACATTGGAAACTTAAGAAAGTTCATAATTATCTTTATCTAGTTTACATTAGCTTGTAGTGCGCTAATTACTTAAAGTTCATAATTACCTTTATCTAGTTTACATTAGCTTTCCAAGGTACAGGGTGTTAAACTTTTAAGAAAAAAGTTCTTTTTTATTAATTTCAACAGTGAAATTAATTTGTTGGTTAAAATATCTGTACAGTGTTTTTTGAAAAAGAAATGGTTAATTTTACCAATCTCGAGTTGTCTGACATTCATTACATGTACGGTTGGCTGATGGCAGCGCACCGGAGGCTCGACGATTGTATCAAGAGCGTTTGCCGGATAGAGTTACACCAGATAAACGAACAATCTCAAACGTACAGAGAATGTTAACTGAAACCGATACATTTAGACCAAACGATCAATTAAAAGGTGTACATCGTACTACAAGAACTCAAATGAAGAAGCAATTTTAAATTTAATTCATGAAAATTCTGAACTTAGCACTAGAAAATTGGAAATATCTTGAATATCTCGCACATTCAAATTTGGAGAATTCTTTACCATTTTCTGTTATACGGGTATCATATTCAACGGGTCCAAACCATACCTCTCTGAGATTTTCGTTTCTCAAATCAACTTCTGTGAATGGTTTTTGGGGAATATTGCGCAAAATTCCATGTTTCACTGTAAAATCATCTTCACAGATGAAGCTAAGTTCTCAAGAAACGCTATCAGAAAATTCCACAATAAAGATGTTTGGGCCGGAGAAAGCCCGCATGCAGCTGTTGAATCTGACCATCAAGAGCAATTTTCGGTAAATATCTGGGCTGGAATTGTTGAAAATTACTTAATTGGGTCCATTTTTCTGGCACAAACGCCAAATGGTCATAACTAGCGTCGGTTTCTAGAGAATGATTTGTCAATATTGCTTGAAGAAGTGCCAATTTAAGTTAGAAATAGTATGTGTTCATGCATGACGGTGTATCAGGTCATTTCAGTCTAGAAGCCAGATAATATTGAAATCGTGTATTTCATAACCGATGGGTGGATCTCAACCATGGCCTCCGAGGTTCTCAGATTTAAATAGTTAGGTCTTTTTCTTATGGGGGCATCTAAAACTCTGGTTGAGGGCACTCCAGTTAACACTGTACAAGAATTGAAGGATCACACAAGAGCCTCCTGCGATGTAATAAGGAATACTGAAGGCATTTTCAAAGAGTGGGAGCGAATATGAGAAGAAGAGCTGAAGCATGTAACGTGGGAGGTGGAAAGCATTTCCAAAAATTCATCTAATTTTTTTTCGTATTACAAAATCGTTATTAATTTGTAAACAGTCAATTAAAATTGTTCACTAATTAGCTCATAATTGGTTATTACTTTTCTAATAGTTTTATGGTTTGACTTGTTTTCGTACCATGCAAGCCAAAACTTTGCGTCGTACAAAAACAAGTCAGAGGAATCGAATTTGCTCCAAAATAAATGAACATTTCTATTTTAAGAAAACTCAGTAGCCTACCATTATGATTTTTTTTCTGAACAATCTAATATCTCGGAAAGCGAGTATTTCCGGACTTATGTTTACATTAATTTCTTTTTCATAAAATAACCTTAAGAATCGTTCCTTTCAAAATTTACATTCAATTAAGAAACAGCCTGTGTTGCCGCTAATGAAAATTCTAATAAATCAATCCAAATTGTGTGCACGCAATATATATTTACAAGTACTTACTTCCTTGTTGATAGTGCAACAGAATCAAAATACGGATCATGTAATAAATTAATACTACATCTGATTAAGGACAGTAACTTTTGCGTAATTTTTATTGAATAATATTATACGAGGATTGATGTACGAGAAATATCTCAAAAGTATTGAGAATGAATTTTTTATGCTCAATGTGGCAACACTGTACCAAGCTGGAGACGACTACATTTGAGTGTAAGGGTAGATATGCAACCAGAAAAGGCGCCAGTTATTGCTAGGAACGATGGCTTACGTTTCATAACCACTGGTAACATAATTTATGGAAACTCGTTACCTGTCTTGGAAAATGTTTAGTTAAATCATCAAACCGCTGTATCCTAGGGTATACGTAAATTGCACGCCAAACCCCCAAGTCAATGTAATCCTACAGGTATTTTGCACTCCGGTTTCTTCATTGCCCATTAATCTGACCGGTAAATTGCACTCTAAACATGAATGAATTTTCTATCATATTTTATTCCTATACATATAATTAAAAATCCAACATAAAAATACATATATAAAAATATAGTCACTAAATTTTACAGAAAAAAAAAGGAATATAGTTTATTACAAAATACATACAATAGATGTGTGAAATACTATGATACATAGAAATGATCATGTAGTTATCCTTTGGGAGCACTATGGTAAGATATAACTTTTAAGAAGGTATGTCTCTGTATCTCTCCGCTTACGGATAATGAGTATGCAAATTATTAGAGTGCAAGAGTGCATTTTACATGTGGGATTAGGGCGCCGGATTTATAAGTAAAGCTCAAGCGGATTCAATAGCGTGCAAATTACCTGTGCCCGTATCCTAATCTCTGTATCCTAATCTCTATAATGAAAACGATTAAGGCATAACAATGAATTAAAAATTAAAGTACATGGAATTCGAAATAATATGATAATAAAGTCTAAGGTACTGTTATTTGTACCTATACAATCTTGCTTGCGTACAGCGACAAAGAAAAAAATGGGATCTGAAACCGGAACTGCCGTCATGCTAAGCCAGTGCGCTACCAATAGGCCAGCCGGTCAATATGTAAATAATTCGATATAAATAATTAAAAACCAGGTATCTATCCCATTGGGCACGGCATGGACACCCTACATAACGCTTTTTGTTATTATTTTAAAAGAAGTTTAACGTTCGAACTGGCTAACTATAATTTCATTAATTAAAATGCTTCATAGGCTTGTGGACATATTCGACGTAAAAGTTATTATTGATATACACAGAAAAAAAACAATGTAGTATAAACACCGGGAATAAATGTTTTAATATGAAAATATCAATACTCACTATTCTTGTGAATAGGTAACTTATGTCAAACCTATCGTCTAACCAATGTCTAGGAATTTCATAGATTTTTTTGCAGGTCAATGAACTTGAATTGCAACTGTATTTTGGTAAATATAGAATAAACAAAGATATGGACTAACTCTAGCTACATTTTGGCCCTAAAAAATTGGAAATTTTTGATGAATTACTAATAAATTTCTTTTTGATTTCCAATTAGATATTTATACGTATTCTTCAGATTCGCATAGCTTTGTTGATATTCAGTGTTAACCCTGTATATGAATAATAGATGTATTTGGAGCTATGAGAATTTGAATACAATTCAAATATATTGAAAACAAACATACACAAATCTATTTTGACTCTAGAAAAACGCAAATACTATATGTCGTAAGACTTTCACAAAGATTTAAAATAAGCATGGATGCATGAAATTTATGACATGCTAATAAATTACTTTACAATCACGTTTAATACTAATTCTACGTCAAATTATAATACATACACGATTTTTTAATTTTGTTATTATTTTTAAACATTTTGATTGCCCGGTCCTTATCTGTTTTTATGGTAAATTTAATTCTATTTATAGCAACAATTAGCCTTGTTCTGATATCAGATAAATTACGTGGAAAACCAAACTAAAACAGTCCTGAGATATTCCTATGACTGTCTTATGTTTTGTATGAATGAACAATATAATCCTCTTTATCATAAATAAGAATGTGAGACGACCGAATGAATCATGTCATCTTCCACCTTAAACTAACAACAAAATTGCCATTGAAAACACGCAAATTATTAGTACAAGCGAAAGGTAACATTTTAGTATTAAACTAATAGAAATATAATTACATACGTATATAAAATATAATATTAACAATAGTTTGAGATGAAAATAACTGAATTGTTTTGCTTCTTGTATAGTACAGCATTAACCAGTTCTGAATTTTTTCTTTTCGTATGACTTTTGAAACCATTCTACAATTCTTATATTCAGATTATATTTATTGCATGCCTTTTACAAGCAAAAGCGAGTGAAAGTACAATACAAGGAAAAACGAATACTCGTATACAACAGAAACCTTGTTTGAGGAATCGACATATACAGGGTGAGTCGTGAGGAATCGACCAAACTCAAGGAGTGTATTCTACTGCTGAAAGTAATGTAAAAAAACTCAAATGTTGTTATCCGATTTTTATTTGTTTTCGAGTTATAGCGTAATAAAAATGTAGATTTAGTATACCATGTTTATGTATGTATTCGTAAAAACAGTGAAACCCCGGTAGCAATTCATTATAGGGAAGTCTTCCTAGCTGAAGCGCTACCTGTTCGTGGTTTTCCGAACTAGCGGTAGTGACATTGAAAGCAGTCGAGAAATAGTGTAGAGTGGTTTGTATGCCTAATGTGTCTAATGTCACTACCTCTAGTTCATCGTTGATATAGTGAGGGCGCTGCCATCATAAAAAATGTTCCCTATACCTTGGAGTAAATTATAAACATTGTGCTCGGGTATTGTGACATTGACTTGACGTTTGTACGACTATAGTGTACCAAACTAAAATGCCACACACTTATTATAATTTAGAATATGCTAATATGGTGTTTGTTTATGGATTTTGTGATGGGAATGCTACAGCTGCTGCTAATGAATATCGTCAACGGTTTCCACATCACACATTGTGCGCGACCGGAAAGCTTCCCAGTGTAAACATAACATCTGAACGAGGCAGTCGACAACAGTTACAAGAAGTAGAAGTTATTCTGGATGTAGTAGAAGAAGACGCAACTACCAGCTCACGGAGAATTAGTATTCAATTGGGCATTCCACAAACAAGGGTGATAAAAGCACTCCACGAGCATGGATTACGTCCGTACCATGTACAAAGAGTACAGCACCTACAACGAGATGATAATCGTAGACGTATGGAATTTTGTCGAAAGTAACTTTCAACATAAATTTTCGGTAAACATGTGGTGTGGTATGATCGATAGTTTTTTAATTGTCCTTACATTTTTGATAATCGCCTCACGGGAGACACCTATTTACATTTTCTAGAAAATGAACTGCACGGACTGCTAGAGAATGTTCCCATAAACATCAGAATCCAAATATTCTACCAGCACGATGGAGCGCCTGCACATTACGCTGATGCAGTCAGGCAACATTTGGCTGGAAAGGTTCCAGGGAGTTGGATTGGACGTGGTAGTCACATTGGTTGGCCTCCTAGGTCTCCATACCTCACGCCACTCGATTATTGTTTATGGGGATGGTTAAAAAATGAATTGTATCAAGTAAAAGTGGACACTCGTGATGCACTAATTCAACGGATTATGAATGCTGCTGACAATATCAAACACCAACCTGACGCAATCAGGAACGCAACCAGCGCCCTTGGTAGACGATGTAAAAAATGTTTTGAAATGAATGGCGGTATTTTTGAAAATATATTATAAAGAACGAATATACCAATAAAGTACAAAAACTTCCATGTATGAAATTTTGTTTATTTTTAATTACGCTATAACTCGAAAACAAATAAAAATCGGAAAGCAACATTTGAGTTTTTTTCATTACCTTCACCTGTAGAATACAGTCCTACAGTTTCGTCGATTCCTCACGACTCTCCCTGTATAAATAGCTCCTACAACATTGCAGCTTTAATCTCGAATACGCACGAGGAAATATCAGAAAATAATGAGATTGGTGCTGCAGTACAAAGATGAAACATTTATTTAGAAAACTTTAACTATCCTACAGTGCACTTGTCCCATCGTTTTGTGTACTTGTCATTAAAATCTGAGAAACAATTTTTTGAGAGTCTATTTACACTCACCGGCACAAAATTCGATCCATGTACTAATTTGGTTATTTTTTCTTAGTTTTTAATTTTGGTTGTTTTTTGTTGTTGTTTGTTTAAACGGTAAAGCCAAAATTGTAATGAGTTTAAAAAACAAATTAAAAATATATAACCGGAATAACAAAAATAATGTAAAAAATGGAATAGTGATTAAATGAACAATTTCTTTTGTTTGTAAATTAAAAATAATGGGGGATAATAGCGAGTATTGCCTCCCTGTGCTTGAATTACACTCCATTCTTCTTGGCATTCGTTCAATAAGGAGTCGAATGTCTATTTGGTTACTGTTTATTCTTCGACTGTTGCCACGCTTAGATCTTGTATGTTTCTTGGTGCTCGAATTTGAGCGCGAAGTCGCCTTCAGACCATGTTCCACACATGTTCGATCGGATTTGGGTCTGGACGTCTTGTTGGCCAGGTCATACGTTGGATTCCAAATATTCAACTCGAGCAACGTGAAGGCGGGCGTTATCATGCACTAACATAAAATTGTCGTCAACGAATTGAGTAAAAAGCACCATATGTGGTTCTAGGATATCCCTAATGTACCTATCTGCATTCAGAGCTTCTCCATCTATCACCAATAAATCCGTACGAGCTTCCATATTAATTCTCCCTCAAACCATAACTGATCCACGGCCGAAACTAAGCTTTGGAACAATATTACATTGGGAAAACCTTTCGCCAACTCTTCGCCATACTCTTTGACGTCTATCAGGAAAGCTGAGATTAAATCTCGACTTGTCTGTGAAAGGATGCCTTTATTTCTCATTAACCCAGTTTTGATGTTCATGACCAAAGCGTAAACGCTCTACGTGATGTTCTCTGGTCAACTGTGGGCGTGTGCAGATTTTCTATCATTCAATCCATATTCCCGCAATATTTTTATTACTGCTCTTTCACTAACTGCTACACTACGTACCTCTTCTAAGTCGTTTCTGACACAAACTGATGTAGTGTCCTTGTTTCTCAGGACTCTCAAGAAGAAAGCGGTCATCCTTAGCGCTTGTACACCTGCTTCTGCCAGAAGTGACTCGTCTAGTGTATCCACTAGTTACACGGAACCGATCTATTGCTCTTTGAACAGAACACCTAGAAACACCTAGGACTTTAGCTACGTAATATTGTGATCACAAATCTCGTATCAAAGCTATCGATCTAGCAGTGTTTGTTAGATTTAAGACCATATTTAAATTTAAAAAACACTAAACGAACTTTGTTCAAGACGAATTTGAAAGAAAAAGCAAAATGAACGATTAAAAAATAAACCAAATTCAAAAAAAACAGAAACACCTAAGACTGGAGCCACGTAATATTGTGATCGACAATCTCGTATCAAAGCTATCGCTCCAGCAGTGTCTGTTAGATTTAAGACCATATTTGAATTTAAAAAAACACTAAACGAACTTTGTTGAACACGAATTTGAAAGAAAAAGCAAAATGAACGATTAAAAAAAAATCCAAATTAAAAAAAAACGGTTTAAATTTAAGTCTACACTTACTGTAGACGGAATAATCACCCTTTTAATTAAAAAAAAGGTTTTAAACATTTCAAAAAAATTTCGACAAAGCATAGTTGACATAATATTTATGACAGATAACAATAATCTTCAAATTTGTGGATGAAACGAAAGAAAAAGGAAAAAACGAAAGAAAAAGTATATGAATCGAATTATGTGCCGGTCAGTATAGTATACCCATCACCTGAGCTCTAAATTCGAATCAAATTTTCGACCTCTTAATTCTTTTTTGACTTCAGGAAACAAATTAAAGTCACGTGGAGCAAGGTCAGGTGAGTAGGGAGGGTGAACCATAATTTCCACCCTTAATTCTTCAAGTGTTCGTTGACAAATCGCTGATCTGTGGGCCGGAGCATTGTCGTGATGCCGGGTTCAACAAATGTCTTGATAAAGCGGCCGTCTTTTCTTTATTCGTGCCTTTAGAGTCCCTCGAAGTGCGTTGGAATAGTATTCAACAGTTACTGTATATTCTCTAGGAACAATGTGGTAATAAATAATGCCCCATTAACCAAAAAAAATTAAGTGCTTCACTTTACAGGCGCTTTTCACAGTTTTCGCCTACTGCGGTCTTGGACTGTCATTGTGCTTCCACTGCATACTTCTAGACTTTAATTTAGGGTCGTAATGATCAAGCCAATATCACATGTAACCACATTGTTTAAAAACTCTGGATTATGTTGCAGTCGCGTTTTCCACTGCCGATAAATTGTCACTCGACTGGCTTTTTGTGCATCGGTCATCACTTTTGGAATTCATTTGGCCCCGACCTTTCGATACCCTAAATCTTCATAAAGATTTTTTGAGTTTAACCATAAGACAAATTAACAATATCAGAAATTCGATATATTCCAATCCGACGATCATTTTGAATCAAGTCCTTAATTTCCGCAATTTTGGAATCAATGCGTGCAGTTGGTGGTCGCTCGCGTTGAGGTTCATCTTGCACTGATTCACAACCGTCTTTGAATTTCTTATGCTGCTCAAACACTCTACATCGCCATAAACTATCGCCTGGGTATGCAGTTTTAATAATTTCAGAAGTTTCAGTTGAAGTTTTACCCAACCGAACAAAAAATTTTATCGCACTACTACTATGCTCTACTATTATTTTTTCCATGGGTACGTCAGGCATTGACAATTCAGTAATTAATTTGTGATAAACGTCAAAAGTTAAATCAAAGCCTACTTGAGGATAAGGACATTAGAGATGTGGGTTTCATGTTCTATTCCTTGTGTTATAAAATTCAAATTGTGGTAGAAGTTCTAACACCAGTCTCGTTATATTTTGATATACCCTCGTATTTCAATAACTAAGTTGTCGTATTTAGTAGTAGAAAAAAGTATTACTCTAGGAGTACTGGAATACATTTGACACAAATAAAGCACATCACTAGACCATCGATGACTTAATTACAATAATACTAATTAATCAATAACAAATAATTAGTTAATGTAATACTGTTTCTACTACTGATAATTACAACTTAATTGTTAAAATCGAAGGCTACTTAGTGGTAAGGGATATTTTCAATTAACTTTTGTAGAATCAGCCACTATTTCTGATTTAATGCCATAGGTATATGGATATTTATTTTTTTTTAATTAGAAAATATCAAAAATAGGTCAAACAAATGTCACTGCTAATCTAATCTAATATAATCAAATGAAAACTAATTTAAGGTAGATATAGGTATTAATTAAATTAATGATTACAAAAAATTTAAGGTCGAAGTAAATGATTCTACGCCCATTGAAAGTGAACTGATAGTGACTAATAGGGGTATTGAAGCCACAGACTGTATTGTGAAACGGTAATGCGAATAACTCTCCGATATGAGATGCCAACCTTGATGCACGAATCCGAAATAGATATACAGGCTGGCCCAAAATGACCGAAGGGGTTTGAGTTCATTATAACTTCTTATTTAAGACATAATTATTAAATTTTTTTAATTTTAAATACAGTATATTAATGGAGAATATTTTTAATTGTGGCCATTTTCTGCATCGCATATTCGTGCTCTTTCCAAAACATTTTCCATAACCTTTCGCAAAACTTCAGGTGTTATGTTGTTGATTTCGTCGCGTATATTATTTTTTAATTGCTGTATGGTTCGAGGCTTATTAATATAGACTTTTCCTTTCAAATAACCCCAAAAGAAACAGTCTGAAGCGGTTAAATCCGGTGAACGCAGAGGCCAATTAAAATCGCTTGTACCGGAAATAATTCGTTCACCAAAAATGTCGCGTAAAAGAGCCATTGTGTCCCTCGCAGTGTGCTCTGTGGCTCCATCCTGTTGGAACCATACTTGCGAATGGTTTTCCACGGCTTGCCTTAAAAAATTTTCCAACATTGTCCGATATCTAACACCAGTGATGGAAACGGCGACGCCGTGTTCATTTTCAAAAAAATATGGGCCAATTATCCTTTCCGACGAAACACCGTACCAAACGGTACACTTAAGTGGGTGTAATTCTCGCTGTTGAACTACTCTTGGATTTTCCGTAGCCCATATCCTGCAGTTTTGCCTATTAACGAACCCATTTAATTGTAAATGGGCTTCGTCGCTCATAATTAAATTATGAATAAAATCATGATTTTCTTCTGCTTTTTGACGAAAATAAATTGCATAATCAAGTCGTTGCTGGTAATCTGTCGGTTTCAATTGTTGGACAAGCTGAATTTTGCATGGAAACATTCTTATTGTATGCAAAATTCTCTACAGCGACCCTCTTGAGAGACCAAGTTGTGTCGAACGTCTCCTGGTTGTTGTTCCTCCATCTTCCCGAATACTCTCCTGTACCCGTTCAACATTGTCATCCGTGTGCACCGTTCGTCGTCTGCCGGCACCAGGAAGGTTTCTTACTGCCCCTTGTTCTCAAAAATTTGCAACCAGACGGTTTATTGTTGACTCTGAGGGTCCAACCCGCACATTAAAATAACGACGATATGCACGCTAAGTCAAAACAATGGATAGTTGATTTGAGAAATAAAGTTCAACGATTTTGGCACGTTGCTCAATTGTGTACTGTTCCATTTTAAATTCCCCAAGTTTTACAAAATACTGAAAACAAAAAAAAAACAAAAATTATAATAAAAAAGTTATAAGGAATTAAAACCCCTTTGGTCATTTTGGGCCACCTGTAGAAGAATTGGACAATCGACCTAATTATTCAAACACCTAAAGTCTAACTTTAGATAATTTATTTCACGCCGTGAAGATAATGATTGGAAATTTATTATATTTAAAAGTTCTGAAGAAGGGTATTAAGATCTAATCTAATATGTAGTTTGAATAAAACCACATAACTTATTGGCCTCGCAAATAAGATTATCGATATAAGAGAAAAAAGTTAATGATGAATCGCCATATTATTTTCTTTACACCAAATGGTGACTGCATTAAGATCTGATTGCAGGCGAAGGCAGTCGATCGAGAAGGAAATTGCAATTTTAAATCGTCCGTAAAGAGAAGAATGTTTGAAAAATTTATAAGATATTTTAAGTTGCTAACGAAAACTAGGAACAATATTGGTACCAAATGACTATCCTGCGGAACACTAGAGCCCACACGCATAATCTGAACACGATCCAACAAATAAGATAAACCACGACCAAAGTTCACCAAGAATCTCATAGGGCACAAGCTTCCATAGCAATAGCTCTTGATCAACTTCACCAACGAAGCCCTTATTGAAATCTGTGTACACAGAATCAATTTGCAAACCATTTTGGAAGGACCCAGAGTTAAAATGTTGATATAGTAGTAGATTGGTTTCGATATTCCGACCTCGCACAAATCCATGCTGTTCCAGTATGTGCATATGATTTTCTTGGCTACTATGGAATCGAATATTTTACTTATAGTAAGAAAAGTACTAACAGGTCGATAATTTTAAATACTTAAGTGATCACCTGACTTAAACACAGGCAGTACAAAGGCAGTCTTTCCTTGCTCAGGAAAAATGTACATGGAGGGAGATAAGTTAAATGAATGACAAATAGCCAATAACAAAGATTGGCTACACTACTTTAAAAAGTAGGGTGGAATTTCTTCCGAGCCCGAAAAAAATGACATAATAGGGAGAAAGCTGGATTATATATATGCTCAATATGTTGGAGCATAATTAACCTTACGGGTATAAGTCAGAGAATAACGTTTGGAGAAATTTAAGCATTTAAACATTACACCATCTTATGAGATCGATAATATTATATTGTAAATTCCCACTATGGATGGTACTGTAGGGAGCAGAGATGATTTTCACGTTATCAGCATAGGAAAGAACTTGACACAATAAGAATGTCTACAGGTAGTCAATAAAAACGACGAAGAGCGAAGGTCTAAGTCTAGAACCCTGCGGGACACCCGATGTAGATACGTACTCACAGAACGAGAACCGACTATGAAAGACCTAATTCATTCTATTGGTCAGATGTGATCTCATAAGATTATATTTATTTATAAGGACTGTATCTGAACGAACTTATTTACTTTAGTAAGACCTCATAATTGATAATGTCAAATACTCTCGAAAAGTTAGTGTAAATAAGGTCGCCCTGGGCATTCTCATCAAGTACTTTGCAGTACTTCTGCAAGATTAGGGACAAGATAAAAATCCATGCTGGCGATACGGCACAAGAAGTTTAGTGTGAGCTGGAATGTGGTTGTAAAGTATTTATTCAAATATTTTTGTAAAATTTGAGAAAATTTAAATCGGTTGATATTCAATTTTGAAATATAGTCCTTAAAAATAGGAATAATTTTAGTCTGTATCCGGAAAGTGGGAAATGTAGTAGATTTCATAGAAAAGTTGATAATGGTGGTTAATGATTTAGTCAAAACGAACCTGAATCAATGTATTGTCCATGAAAAATTCTGTTTTTTAAATCTTTGACATTTTATGCATTATAGACTTTAGTAAACAGATTGCGAACTATACAAATATTAAGAAGCGAATGTAATTAAATATCACATGACAATACTGTAGTCGTCATTACATCGAGAAATAAATTTTTGGGACGGCCTCTAATTTGTGGAAATCTTGACGATTTAATTAACTTGTTAGTCAAGATAATTAAATTGACTAACAATTTCTTATACGAGAAACTAGCCGAAATTTATAACAACATAATTTGAAACATACTTGAGTAGGTAAAACCTACCAATTTTGTATAATACAAAAGTATTTTTAATAATATATAATATTATTAAAAATGGGGTGTGAAGAACACAATACAAGTTCATATGTATTTTTGAATGTATCTTCTCCAAAGACGTAGATACGTATTTCACATTTCTACATGATTATCAATACGCCCCTGTTGGAGAAGAGACACATTCAACAAAACATAACTATAAGGAACACCCGGCTAGTTCTGCGATTATTATATAGACAGCGCTGAATATTCCTTCACGCTCTGTCTTAATAATATCTGCGAGATAGCAAGGTAATTATGTTTTGTTGAATGTGTCTCTTCTCCAACAGGGGCGTATTGATAAACATGTAGAAATGTGAAATACGTATCTACGTCTTTGGAGAAGATACATTTAAAAATGCATATGAACTTGTATTGTGTTCTTCACACCCCATTTTTAATAATATTATATATTATTAAAAATACTTTTGTATTATACGAAATTTATAGTTTATGTTTGAATATTTAAAAATAATAATAATATTTATTTAATTGCACTCAACAGTGAAAACCAAGAAGGGTTACAACATAACTCTAAATGTGCATTATAAATTTTAAAATGAAAGTTATATATTGAGTTCAGTTCAGTTCAAAAACCAAAAAAGAAAACCAAAAATAACCACTAAACTCCATTAACCCCTCTTAATCCCTATAAAAATGTCTTCATAATAAGTATTACCAAATTTACACATTTGGAATTCTTCCGCATAATTCCTGTACGATGACGAATCGTGTACCAACAAATATTCGACAAAAGTTGCATACAGGCTACCTGGTTGTGAAGAAGTTTACATAAAAATATTGCAAAAGTTATCTCCCTACGTGTTAGCAGAGAATCCAACTTGTGCTCATTCAGTAGAATTGTATGATTTGTCTTCCTCTCTAGATATGAACTGTCTCTTCTGTAGCAGAAGTACTTTAAAAATCGCCTCTGAACTTTCTCTAATTAAACATATTCCAATTTACTGCGTATCAATGAAACATAAATACACTTAATAGTTTCGAGATTAGTCAAAAACTTAGAGTTACGCATGACAAATCCAAGAGTTTTTGAAGCAGATTCACATATATTAGTAACGTCCTCATCAAATCTGAAGGAACTATCGAATAGAACTCCTAGGTCTTTTATTGATTTCTTGCTCTCCAATACGTGATCGTTTATGTTGTAATAATAAGATATCACATGCTTTCACCTCGAGTACCTAATAGCACAACACTTATATTAATTAAGGGATAATTTATTATTCGAGCACCATTCCTTGACAATTTAGAGATTATGATGTAGGCTCATTGCATCTTCTAAGTTATTTATACCTTTTTTACATTTTGAGATCATCTGCATACGCGAACAGAACATGAAAATAATTCGAATAGGTTATTAATAAAAATTAAGAATAAAAGAGGATCTCAATTGGGTCCTTGAGGTACTTCTGATGTTGGGACAAATTCGAACGATTGATAACCATTGTAGTGTACGTAATTAATTCTACCTGATAAGTATGAGCCAATGAACGACATGAAGTTGTCACTAAACCGATATTACTCAATTTCCATCGCAGGATGTTGTGATCTATAGGATATATGGATATACAGGCTGATTCATTTTCGGCCCTCACCATGGGGATCTCTCTTATTATTGGAGATAGAGTATAGGTTTAAATTTGGCAAAGTTGTTAAATTTTGTGTTTGTTATAAATCCGTAAACAAAATAGAGATGTGACAAATGACCTTCGTTATTTAAAAAAAAAACGTGAAAACCCCATTTTCTTCTTTTACCTGTAGCACCGACATTTGGCCTTGTAGAGAAAAAATAAAAACACATCCTTTTGGCCATTTCTAAACCTCTATCCAGTGGTGTACTCTAAATTTTTATACGACGTTTCGCTTCTTTCTGGCCATCATCAACTATCTAATTTCTTATAGGCGCCATATTGGATTTAGACATCTTCAGAAAGAGTTTTTTTTCTGATTTCAACCATGTACCACATGCTGACTATAGTTTTTGACATTAGGTTTTATTTGAAAGAATAAATTATAAGATTAAATAAGGTAGCCTTTGGAATTTCAATCTGTCAAACATTTCATTTATTGTTCATTAATAATACAAAAATGTCATACACTAACTAAGTATTTTTTGTTCTTCGAAACGAAATTCAACAGTAGCGAGTACAAGATAACAAAAACATTAATAAAAATACATAGAAAAGTAAACAATAAACAATTACAGTAAATGTTCAATTATCTGGCCATCTTCGGTAATGAATTGGGCACGCCTTCTGGCATTTTGTACTGCCCTTTGTATAGTTCTTCTAGGAACTGCATCGAAGGCATTCTGAAGTCTGTCTCGTAATTCTTCAATGTTTTGTGGCGCATCTACTTTAAAAATATTATTTTTAACATATCCCCATAAAAAAAAATCTAGCGGACTTAAATCAAGTGATCTCGCAGGCCATTCAACAACTCCCCTATTTCCAATCCAACGGTTTGCAAACTCTTGATTTAAGAAATTTCTAACAACAGCCGCATTGTGTGCTGGTGCCCCATCTTGTTGCCACCATAAATATTGTAATTGATTTAATGGGATATTGTCGCCAAGATAGTCAGATACGTATGTACGTAAAATGTTTAAATATCTTTCTCCATTTAAATGTTCTTCATACATAACTGGTCCAAAGAGACGATTTGCCAAAATACCCATCCAAACGTTTATTCCAAAACGATGTTGTGTTCTTCTAGCCCTGTTTTGTCGGGGATTTTGTACTGCCGAATAGTGCTCCGTATTTCTGTTGAATATTCCAGAATTTGTAAATTTTGTTTCATCTGACCAGATGATTTTGCTTAAAAAATTTTCGTCATTTTCTATCCTTCCCATTAACCAATTACAATATTCTAGCCTTCTCAAATTATCTCCAGGCAGTAAAGAGCGACTAACATGGATCCTGTATGGTTTAAACCTACTTTTATGTAAAGTTCTCCAAACTCTGGACTGGCACAAATTTAATTCTGACGCTACTTCGCGTGTAGAAATTGATGGATTATTATTTATCTATAAAAATACAAGATTAACATGAAATTCGAAAACACGCTCTTAATTTACCATTTCTAAAATATCTTGCCGATTTTCATTTAAATTCCTGTTGTCTTGACCATTACGCGGTTTGGTAAATGATCCATTCTCGACCAAATTTCTGTTGAGATCTAGAAAAATGGTACGATGAGGCTGTTGTCGTTCTGCATATAATTGTAGATATCTTGTACTCGCTACTGTTGAATTTCGGTTCGAAGAATAAAAAATACTGATCATATCTCGTTTCTCTTCGTTAGTGTATGACATTTTTGTATTATTAATGAACAATAAATGAAATATTTGACAGATTGAAATTTGATGGCTACCTTATTTAATCTTATAATTTATGCTTTCAAATAAAACCTAATGTCAAAAACTTTAGTCAGCATGTGGTACATGGTTGAAATCAGAAAAAAAAACTTTTTCTGAAGATGTCTAAATCCAATATGGCGCCTATAATAAATTAGATAGTTGATGATGGCCAGAAGGAAACGAAACGTCGTATGAAAATTTGGAGTACACCACTGGATAGAGGTTTGGAAATGGCCACAAGGATGTTTTTATATTTTCTCTACAAGGCCAAATGTCGGTGCTACAGGTAAAAGAAGAAAATGGGGTTTTCGCGTTTTTTTTTTAAATAACGAAGGTCATTTGTCACAGGTCTATTTTCTTTACGGATTTATAACAAACACAAAATTTAACAACTTTGCCAAATTTAGCCCTATACTCTATCTCCAATAATAAGCGAGATCCCCATGGTGAGGGCCGAAAATGAATCAGCCTGTATACATCGGCTAGCCTTAAATTGTCAATAGCAACGCATACATTATGAGAGATACATGCTAAATTAGTTACAGACAGTCGATCTTCCTGGGACCATGTTGGAGAGACAAAAGTTTGGATTTGTTATATACTACATTGTAAAAAATATATTCGAAAACCTTGGCAAAATTACAATGTCTTGATTTTGGCCTATAATTACGTACATAAGTAATGTCTTCTATCTTAAATATTGGAGTAACTCTAGTTCGCTTCTAATATATGGGAAGGTATTCTGTCGAATCGATAAATTAAATATAATATGAAGAGGAAATGCTCTAGCATCATTCTACAATCCCTTATCACAAAGGAAGGTACCTGATCATCACCAGCTGTGTCTGTGTTGTTTAATTTTAACATACTGTTGATTACATCACTTTCAGATATGTATCCCACATCAGCAATATCATAAGGGAAAACAGTATTGGAATGAATATCAATAAATGTAGAATTTTGTAGACAAGCACTGCAAAATATCTCGACGAAAGCATTAACAATATTATTAGGATTATTAAAATGGATTATTGCAGGAATTCTGGAATTGAGTTTTTTCTGATTTGTGAAATTCGGAAATAGTTTTGGGTGAATTTTAAGTTTAAATTCCTCATTTTTTATGTAGGCTTCATACGACACAGAAATCATATCTTTTATAATTCTTCTGAGACTACAGAATTCGTCATGAAAGCAAACGCGTTAAGGTACGGATCCACTTCCGGTGATAATCTCCTTAGTTTTCAAATTACGTTTCACTTCAGCAGTAAACCAAGGTGGAAAGGTTTCCCTGTTGTTATTATGAAAAGGCACTAATTTATTAATCATATTGTAGAGCTTAGTATAGAATGCGACAGATCAACATCCTCATAACCACCCACTCAATCCAATTTGCAGAATAAATATCATTATAAAGTTTTATATAATCAGCTCTATGAAAATTGTAAGGCTGGTTGTCGGTAGAGGAAAATGGTTTTTGCTTTATAACAGAAGGCAATGTTAATGTTACAAACAGAGAAGGATTCTGAACATGTTCGGATAACAGTGGTACACAAAACCATTGTACTGCAATGCTAAATTCAATAATAAATTGAATTGGCTGTTGTTTTGTTGTTTGTTCAATTGGCTGTTGTTTTTATGTCGTTTTCTAAAATTCGAATTTATCTAAGTAATAATATTTTTTAAATGCACTGATAAGATTCAGAGGCCCCGAGTTGTAAAAAGGGAATCCTTTGATAGGAAATATGAGCTTGTCACATCCACAAATATTTCACCATAATAAAGATATCCATATCGTTACCGCGTCCAATTTCGGATGGAAACTTCAACGACTTAGTTTATTACTTAATGACAGTTCGATAAAAATTATTTATCTTCCTAATATAAATTGTAAAATGCAGGTTGACTAATATTTTTGTAAAATGACAGCGAAATAGCTTTGAACATGGAGAAAATATCCACATTTTATGTATAGTTTGTGGAAAAAGTAATGGTTGCTTATCGTCACTTCAATGTTAATTTCTAAGGCTAAATAAATTCCTTTAAAAATTTTCCGTAGTATTACATGAAGACGATATTAGAAGGTAGTGTTCTTGTGACGTGGAGGAGACATTAATTTTTCGACAAATTGTACATACATAGCTAGGAACTAGCTAGGTATGTACTAATAAACTCTTAGATTTATTTTGAATAAATGAAGGAAGGTATTGAATTAACTTCGGTTCTATATTAAGTTATAGAAATCATTAATATATTATAATTTATTTTATATATTAAAATTAACTTCAAAATGTGACATTGTAAAATATTAAATAACAAATAAAAATAAATAAAACAAATAAAAAATACATTTATTAATTAAATGTAATGAATTCTAATAATTAAAAATATAAACCTTATACAAAGCAACCTGTTATCATTGAAATAGAGAGACGACGTATTAAAAATGGAAATATTAAATTATATAGAAATATATAATCAAAATATTTCCCCAAAAGTCACTCTCACAAGCTAAAAAAAGTGACAGATATTTCAAGAAATTGTGTTACGCCACTGTGTGATTGAATATATCATAAATACTAAAGGAGATGATATCTGGTCCATTTTGCTTTAAGTTTTGATTAGTTATCGATCGTTACGTATGTTCGATACAATTTTTCGATTAACGATAAATTGTTAGAAATGGGACGTTAAATCCCCGTAAAGCACATGTCTCACATGGTCTTTTAATATATCATGTTTAAACTTGACTTTCGTACCAGGGTACTCAACTCTTACAATAACAAAACCGACACAATGTTATTGTATTTATAAACATAAAGCATACATATTCCCGCCTTTAAATACAAAAGCGGGATTCTATTTCTTACTTCTCCTAATAAAAAAAAATATTCTCGTAATACACATGTAATGATGTCAGTTCTAAAAATCTACAAATTATTATTGGCATAATTTTTAAAATGGGTTTGTAAATTAATGTAACACATCTTAATTTTTAATAATTCAATTCACAATTCAATATCATCGATAGCTGTTACGTATGTAAACAAACGGTGTGTGTAACTTCAATAGAGGTACATATTTATTATTTATGAATTCTGAACATTTTGAATTCATAGGTAGAACATGATTTTCATGTTCCGCCTACGAATTTTTTATTCCGCCTGTTTCAATTTTCAGGGTGGTTTTAATTTCTGAATTCGCGTTGTAATTGAATATTTTGGATTTATATTTTATATAATTACATCTTTCCATTTTTGATACATTGTCGTTTTATTTCAAGGACAGTCTGTATAAATGAAATAATACAAATAAAAACAACTCAAATTATTACTGAATAAATATATATAATTTTTTGGACCTAACTATTAAAAAAATAAACAATAAATTAGAGTTAGATATTTACCATAAAAATCTCATACTGACATAACTATACATAATTCATCAACACATCCCATACAACACAAATTAGCGAGTTTCCATAGTTCTTTACACAGATTAATTAATTATCCACTATCTAAAGAAAATTATGAAAAAGAATTAAATTTAGTCAAACAAATAGCTATCAATAACGGCTACACAGATACTTTAATTGAAAATATGCTGACAAAAAAACTTTTCAAAAAAGCAATCTCTATGGTATACCCTGCAATAAAGGATAAAGAAAATTCAAAATTTAGATTACAAACGTACATTGGGACACCTAATAAGCATATTTCAAGTGATTTAAAAAAAAACTTAATATTAACACGGTTTTCAAAACTAATAATAAGTTATCCAAGCACATCAAAAACAATAAAAATAAAACAGACAAAAATAAGAAATCCGGAGTCTATAAGTTAATGTGTGGATGCGGTAAGATATATGTCGGTCAAACAGGAAGATCGTTTGAAGAACGCATTGCCGAGAATTGTTCTTCGTTTAAAAATAAAAAACAAGATTCTACCTTTGCGAATCATCTATTAGAAGAAAACCACACTTTCGATAAAGATTTTCAAATTCTGCATTTAGAAAATAAAGGCAAGAAATTAAATTTACTGGAAAGTTTAGAAATCAATAAATTAAAACAGTCACAAATTTTATTAAATGATAAATTAGATTTAAATAACTCGCCTTTATTAAATTTATTTACTTAAAATCTGTTTAGACGATAATACAAATATATATGTAGGTTATTAAACAAATTTATGCGTAAACATGTTTAGTACCCTATAATATACAGTTAGGGCCGACCAGATGCGCCACATTCTTTCACTACCGACAATACTTGTAATTCATAGATGTCTTTAAAAATATTTTAAATACCATCCTTCTTGATTTTATAGATATATTACTTATTTTTTATTTAGTTTGTAACGTACTGTTTAGAGGTAAACACCTGAGGAAACCACTGTGTTGGCGAAACAATTGTCGTTTTACGAGTAATGATTAAAAGTGAAGATTAAAAACCGTAGTTTTATTTCTATTCTTAAATATATATAATTCCTTAATCAGTAGTTAATAATTTTAATTTATATAATAACTTTATTATGTTAGGGGCTTTGTTTTAATATTTATATCATATCAATATGGAGTTGCACATTATTCGATTTAAGAATTTATTATAGATTAAAAATTATTTTAAAAATTCATCAGTTGCTATTATCTTAGAATACAAAAATATAATATGATGATTATGAACATAAATAATCTACTGTTTTAGATATAAAATCAATTTGAATCGAATTTAATATAAACACATGACATTTCAGATTTCACTGCTGCTTATATACGTATCTACGTAAATAAAATTCCTAAAAATTGTTGATTTTATAGACTTTTATATGACTTTTATTTTCGTTGTTTCAATCTAATGTTACATCGACAATAAGTAATATTTTATTTCTTTAATACATTATATTATTATTAGAAATTTAAACCGTTGTGCGGTAGGTCAATTTCAATTTTTAGCATGATTTCAGCTAAGAGTTCATTCATAATGAGTAATTCCATTAATTTATGGGATAATGTTCCAATATATTAATTTACATTTTTCTTCTTTACCTATAACCTATTTGTCTTTACGGCGCCGGCAGCACAGTCATTTATACAGGCTGTCCAGAAACTCTCCTGACAAACGAATACCGGAGTTTCCTCAGATAATTTTAAGACAATTAAACCCAAATTCACCTAGTCCGAAAATGCTTCCTAATGGAGGTAGAGTTCTTTGAAGATGGCGCCTTGTATTTATTTTTTTAAAATTCCTCCAGAACGCTTCTATTTAGAAAAACAAAAACTGGTATGCTTATTTATCCTCCAGAGATGAATCGATTCCATCAATTGCGAATTTCTAGTACCGGTCATAGGCGTCCGTTTTGGGTAGGTTAACGGTTATTTTAAGGCATAACTTTTTTGTCTTTAACTTTTAAGCATTTGTGACTCTAGATTATTAAATTTTCAGGTATTCCAGTACTAAAATGTACTCTTACTTTAAGTCGGTAGGATACACCGTTTTCTAGAAAAATCGATTTGTAAATTTTTCGTTTTTTCTTCATTAAAGTTCAATTTATTATGTACCTACTTATTTTTAGCGACGAAGTTAGCTTGGACTATCAAGGCATGGATGAAAATTAATTTAATAAATTAAAAACAAGTTATTTATTACAATGGAACGAAACTAACAAAAAAGAACAAGTATCAAAGGTAGATTGTTACAAAAGTTGCTCGATGTGATGACCATTAGTCTCTATGCATAAGTTTACCCTTTTGCTTAGAGAACGCCGAATTCTTGCAAAAATTCCAAAGTTATTTCTAAATTCGTTGCAAGCATCTTGTATCCTTAGCCAGAGTTGTGCGCGATTTTGTATTGGAACGGAATAAACAAATGCTTTTATGTATCCCCAAACACAATAATCGTAAGGATTAAAATCCGGCGACCTTGCTGGCCAAGCAACTGGACCGCCTCTTCCAATCCAATGGTCTTCGTAGTTATTATCTAGAAAGTCTCGTACATTCCTGCTAAAGTGGGCCGGACAGCCGTCCTGTAGAAACCATAAGTTTTGCCGAATATTTAAACGCACCTCATCTAACAAATCAGGTAAAATATTTTGCAGGAAATGTAAGTAATCAGCACCATTTAAACAAGCAGGTAATTCCACAGGTCCAAGTAGATAATCGTGAACTACTCCTATCCAGACGTTTATGCTAAACCTATGCAGATGCTTAAATTCTTGAACAACGTGGGGATTGTCACCAACGTACGAATAATAATGAGCATTATGTACATTAAAAATTCCATTTTTTGAGAATGTAGCTTCGTCACCAAACAAAATGTTCCTGAAGAAATCTTGATCTTGATTTTTCTGATTTTGTAACCATCCAGCGAATTCTACGCGAGCAGGAAAATCTCCTTCTAGCAGTGCTTGCACCTTTGTAAAATGAAAAGGATATAAATTTTCTTTGTGTAAGATATTTCCTACGGAAGATTTTCAAATTGTGGGGTACATGGCAGATAGTCTTCGAACGCTAATTTCTGGATTTTCCTCAACTTCCATTAAAATAACATCTTCATGTTCTGCTGTTACATCATTATGTCTCCCTGTTTCAGCGTGTCTACGTTGCGCCGCTCGAGCGTTACAACTCATTTCGCCATAAACTAAATGCATATCGGCGTATTCCTCATTAGTAAAAACCATTTTTTTTTAAATTGAAATCGTTGTGTTTGAATAACACAAAGTAAAAATGAAAAGATAAACTTCGCGAACTGACAACAATTTGACAATGAAAAACGTAGGTTTTACTTCTGTTGGCAGTTCAGAGCTAACTATTGCAAAAAATAAAAAATTGAACTTTAATGAAGAAAAAACGAAAAATTTACAAATCGATTTTTCTAGAAAACGGTGTATCCTACCGACTTAAAGTAAGAGTACCTTTTAGTACTGGAATACCTGAAAATTTAATAATCTAGTGTCACAAATGCTTAAAAGTTAAAGACAGAAAAGTTATGCCTTAAAATAACCGTTGACCTACCCAAAACGGACGCCTATGACCGGTACTAGAAATTCGCAATTGATGGAATCGATTCATCTCTGGAGGATAAATAAGCATACCAGTTTTTGTTTTTCTAAATAGAAGCGTTCTTGAGGAATTTAAAAAAAAAATAAATACAAGGCGCCATCTTCAAAGAACTCTAGCTCCCTTAGGAAGCATTTTCGGACTAGGTGAATTTGGGTTTAATTGTCTTAAAATTATCTGAGGAAACTCCGGTCTTCGTTTGTCAGGAGAGTTTCTGGGCACCCTGAACATAAAACATATTACTTTAGTTCAGCTGGTAACAACGTGACGAGAAGTTGTTGATGATGGATGATTAATTGAACAGCTGTTTAAGCTATTTCCATCGTTTGTAGGATTTGAATAACCCGACGTTTCGGAAGTTAATCTAGTGCCGTCTTCAGAGTAGCCCCGAGAAGGTATTAAAACAACCCTACATGTTTTGGCAATGATGCCTTTGTCAAGGAAATAAAAAATATATTTTATATCCTTGACAAAGGCATCATTGCCGAAACATGTAGGGTTGTTTTAAATATATATACTTTGAAGTAATAAACCAGACCTTTAATCGCCGACTTATTAAGTTTACCATATCATACCAAGGTCACGAAAATATTATATATATCTATTAGGATAAAATAAAACAAATTTTATGAATTTCACTTTTTAATTATCACTGTAACGAGTCGTTTCGCACCAACCTGGGCTTCGTCAGACATACCAAAGGGCCAAAAAGCTAGTATTAGCTTCTTTAAAATATATGATTGTTTCGGCCTTTACTTGATGAAATTCCATTATAACTATTAGGATAAAATAAAACAAATTTTATGAATTTCACTTTTTAATTATCACTGTAACGAGTCGTTTCGCACCAACCTGGGCTTCGTCAGACATACCAAAGGGCCAAAAAGCTAGTATTAGCTTCTTTAAAATATATGATTGTTTCGGCCTTTACTTGATGAAATTCCATTATAACTATTAGGATAAAATAAAACAAATTTTATGAATTTCACTTTTTAATTATCACTGTAACGAGTCGTTTCGCACCAACCTGGGCTTCGTCAGACATACCAAAGGGCCAAAAAGCTAGTATTAGCTTCTTTAAAATATATGATTGTTTCGGCCTTTACTTGATGAAATTCCATTATAACTATTAGGATAAAATAAAACAAATTTTATGAATTTCACTTTTTAATTATCACTGTAACGAGTCGTTTCGCACCAACCTGGGCTTTGTCAGACATACCAAATCCTAATAGTTATAATGGAATTTCATCAAGTAAAGGCCGAAACAATCATATATTTTAAAGAAGCTAATACTAGTTTTTTGGCCCTTTGGTATGTCTGACGAAGCCCAGGTTGGTGCGAAACGACTAGTTACAGTGATAATTAAAAAGTGAAATTCATAAAATTTGTTTTATTTTATCCTAATAGTTATAATGGAATTTCATCAAGTAAAGGCCGAAACAATCATATATTTTAAAGAAGCTAATACTAGCTTTTTGGCCCTTTGGTATGTCTGACGAAGCCCAGGTTGGTGCGAAACGACTCGTTACAGTGATAATTAAAAAGTGAAATTCATAAAATTTGTTTTATTTTATCCTAATAGTTATAATGGAATTTCATCAAGTAAAGGCCGAAACAATCATATATTTTAAAGAAGCTAATACTAGCTTTTTGGCCCTTTGGTATGTCTGACGAAGCCCAGGTTGGTGCGAAACGACTCGTTACAGTGATAATTAAAAAGTGAAATTCATAAAATTTGTTTTATTTTATCCTAATAGTTATAATGGAATTTCATCAAGTAAAGGCCGAAACAATCATATATTTTAAAGAAGCTAATACTAGCTTTTTGGCCCTTTGGTATGTCTGACGAAGCCCAGGTTGGTGCGAAACGACTCGTTACAGTGATAATTAAAAAGTGAAATTCATAAAATTTGTTTTATTTTATCCTAATAGTTATAATGGAATTTCATCAAGTAAAGGCCGAAACAATCATATATTTTAAAGAAGCTAATACTAGCTTTTTGGCCCTTTGGTATGTCTGACGAAGCCCAGGTTGGTGCGAAACGACTCGTTACAGTGATAATTAAAAAGTGAAATTCATAAAATTTGTTTTATTTTATCCTAATAGTTATAATGGAATTTCATCAAGTAAAGGCCGAAACAATCATATATTATATATATATATATTGTATATATATATATATATATATATATATTGTATATATATATATATATATATATATATATATATATATAATTATCTTCTTATTATCATCTTATAATTATCTTGACCTTTGTACAATATAGTTGATTTAGATATTCGGCGATTGAAGGTCTGTTTTACATGAATATGTATATATTTAAGATAAGCTCTTACATGTTTCGATAAGTATTACCTTTGTCAAAGATTTATAAATGACAGACATTAATGTCAAAGTTATATAAGTGATGTAGTCATGGTGAGAGATACAAATTCATAAATACATTCAATTTAATTAATAATAATGCATGGCATAACAAAAGATTGATATCAATTATAAAGAGGTCATGAGTCCATGGGTGCAAGTGTAATAATAACTCATGACTTACCATTGTCTTTATAATTGATATCAAACTTTTGTTATGTCATGAATTATTATTAATTGAATTGAATGTATTTATGAATTTGTAACTCTCGCCATGACTACATTACTTATATAACTTTGACAGTAATGTCTGTCATTTACAATTCTTTGACAAAGGTTAATACTTACCGAAACATGTAAGAGCTTATTTTAAATATATACGTATTAATGTCAAACAGACCTTCAGTCGCTGAATATCTAAATCAACTATATATATATATTCGGTATTTGTTTTCTTTCTCCTCCCTTATCGCGTTCACGGGTCTTCTTCGCAAAGATTAAATTTTGGTTTACTCATATTTGTAGTCAGAGTGCGCTGGCATCAAACCATTCTAATTTTGTTTTTTTTTTTAATTCCTAGTTAACATGTTTTGTACTTGTAACAATATATTTTTTGTCAAATCGAAAATATAACTAAGATATGAATAAATAATAAATAATAATTATAAATTGGTATCTTGTCTTTCTATTATAAAATCACTTAGGAATTTTTAATTGCTAGTGAAAAGGACTTCCTCAAAAAAGTACATGTTTTTACCATACCATTCTATCACGAAAACTATTAATAGAGTTGTTAAAGAACGAGGTCTCCAAGTTGCCTTTCGGTCCGAAAATACCATCAAAAGTCTCCTAGAGAATACCAGAGACAAAGTTAATTTTGAATTTTGAAATCACGTATATACGAAATTAATTGCGATGATTGTAATTTAAAATATATAGGCCAAACGAAACGATCAATAATAACCTAGTTTAAAGAACACATATCACATATTAAATTCAATAGACCAGAAAAATCTAACGTGGTCAACCATTCTTTAAATACATTACACAATATGTCGATTAAAGGGTTAAAACTTGTCAAAGCCATCAATAATCCCCGGGATTTTGATGCATACGAAAGCATTGATATCCTTAAAAACAAACAGAACACGATGGGTCCCTTATAGCTGTTTCTTTTCATTCTCAGAAAAGAGGTAGAAAGGTCGAATGCAGGCGAAAAGAAAATAAACACATGTGGTTGCCGTTTTCTTAAGAGAGGTAATTTTGTCGTAATTTTTAGTCGATATATTATTTTAAAGTCAGTGTATACGTAGACGCCGTGTAAAGTTGGTGCGTTTTCATATGTGTTTAGCTTTACTGTGCCTTATGTGCGACACTATGATTAGTGGTTTTTACCTACTGATGATGACAACTTAGTTGGCGAAATACGTATTTAGGATACGATTAGAATTGTGGTAAGGGGTTATATACCTTTTTTGAGAATTTATTAAAATATTTAATTTTTTTTTATGTCTATTTATTTTAAGACTTTCTTATAAATTTACTTTTGGTCTTTATATTTCTATATACATTATTCCTTAATTCATAATTAGAACATGATTGTTGCTAATTAAATTATTGTTAAAAGAAGAATGAATCCATTTTCTTTCAAATTTATGAATGAATTATTATATCAATTTATTGTACCCTATAGCTAATTATGAATATAAAATAAAGAATAATACAAAGGTATTTTTAATAATATAAAATATTATTAAAAATCTGGTGTGAAGAACACAAATGCAGGTTCACTATTAATATTTTTTAATAATATTTTATATTATTAAAAATACCTTTGTATTATACAAAACTGGTGGGGTTTACCTACTCATGTATGTTTCAATTATTCTGATAAAATAAACAACGTAGAAAGTGAAATAGTAAAATAAAATTTATTATAAAGCTTTAAAGTAAATAGACTTAAATAATGAAATAGCTTAATCAGTGAACAAACAGAGATAGGCAATTCCCTGAAGGATGTATTTCCTAACAATTTGAATTTGTTGGTGTTTGGTTCAAAGGTTTATTATCTATTCTGGAGGTACGGTCCCCTTAAAATTTTGCTATGTAAATTAGTTTTCGCTTGCTTCAAACGTCAGAAAAAGCAACTGTATGATGAAACCATTGATATGTACTCGTAATGTACAATAATTAAAAGAGAGAGAATTCGTTAAAATTTCCAAAATTATTGTGGTTATTACCAATGGATATACATATATCATTTTATGTTTTAAATTGTAGGCACTTATAAAATACATAGAAGAATATATTCTTATTATATTATTTCTGGATATCTGTAAGATTTTATAGTGTTATTTATTAAACACACGGAATTTTATTGGGCATATCCGAATTGCGGTAAGAATTTTTATAGGTACAATTGTAATTAAGGCAGGTATATAATGTGGCTGAACTGCGGTCAAGACCTTTTCTCTTAATCCTCTCATTTGTTATCCTTAATCCTCAAATTGCAATGTCATTTGTAATGTAATTTACAGTAATTTAACAGTACTGTTTTGTTGTGACGTATTTTAGTTTAATAAAGTACATATAAATTTGAATAAATTGTTTTATTTCAATAAAATGTACATTAGAAAATTGTAATTTTGTAAATGATTTTGATTGTGTAATTTTTTTAAATAACTTGTATTCTAGTTTAACAAAGTACATATAAATTTGAATAAATTCTTTTATTTGAATAAAGTATACATTAGCTAATAAAACCATTAAGATTTTTACTGCAGTTCGGTACTCGTTATTTAAAGCCCAGGTAAACAGAAAAATTTTTACCGCAATTCGGTCGCCCCTTAAAATTTTACCGCAGTTCGGACGCACCGATTTTATTTACATATAAAAGTTTTCGAACAATTTCGCCATAATTTTGTCATAATGAATTAGCAATAGAAATGCTTTGTTTTATTCGCCTTTATTTAATTAGAAACACCGTTTCGTAACATACACAGACCACTAAACAGACACTTGGTAAGAACTTACTACTTTGGCCATTAGTCCATTTAACTACAAAGGTAGTCCAAAACATAAAAAATATAAGACACCTCATTTTAACATTTCACTTCGTATCCACTCACAAACATAATATCTTCACTAACTAACTGATCAATTTATTGTTTTATATCTAATCATTGATGATAAAATATATTTTGAAACAAGTATATATGTATGTATGTATATATGTGTATAGAATGCATTATGGACTAGTGCCACTTGATTTATCTCTGACAAAATACTTGTTTAGATAGTACGATATATGATACACACTACTTCTGTCGGTATATTATTATTCGATCAAATTGTCGGCTCAACAAATAGCAACTAATTTTCTTTTGTAAAGAAGCTGTCGATAGACGTCAAAATCGTGTATTTTATCTGATGAGCTGGCAGGATACTTGTGAATATGACACAACAGCGAGTTTAAAATAATTTTTCCTCAGAGAGATAATGGGTGGAATGCTTAAAACGTAGTACATTCTAATGCTTCACCAAAAAGGATCTACTTTGTTGCATTTGCTTTTACATAGAAGTATCTGATTTACCTGAGAAGAACATACTACAATGTATAGCACAACAGAAGTACCTACTACTTGAATTGAAGTATTTACTGTCAAGTGGCTTGCTCATCACGTGTCACAACAAACGTGTTACAACTCGTTTTTCCATCAATGCCTGCATTAGTGCATTCATATTTTGAGTCTTAAACTATTAAAATTTTGTGAAAGTTACAAGTATGGGCGACTCTTCTAATTCCGAATCGACAAAAGAGTCAGGCCAGGATAAAAATGATCAATTGTTATTTGTTACTCTTCTTGAGAATTATAAAATTTTATTTGATAAAAGAAGACACCAAAAATCGAGAACGAAAAAGAAGATACACTGAAAAAATTAACTACTGGCTTTAATGAAATAATAGGACAAAACCTAGACGCAAAACGAATTTTTAAAAAATTCAATAAGATGAAAAGAAAAGATAGGAAAATTATTGACGTGAAAAACTGGAAACAAAAGAATCGTACTGAATATGGCAGATAAAATTTTACGAGTTATGGAACGTAGGAGAAAATCTAGTCCTATACAAAGCACCAGGTGCGTGTCAGGCCGGTGTAATCGAGGAGGCTGAGATTTCCTTACAAAACAGTGAAGATGAGTTCCTCAGTTCCAAATCTGGATCCAAACAAGTTAGAGCCATAACACTTGAAGGTATTAAATCAGCTGCGAAGGAGGAATCACTGACTCAACTACAGAAGACCTGTTTACGAAAACAAATTGAAGCTGCGGAAGTCCAAATTTCTGCTGCTCGACCTCAACAGTCTTCTGCGGAAGCTCAGGAACGGGCCGCGATTGCATTGGTAAACTTTGCCAAAGCTGGTGAGCAGTTAGTCGATCATTAATGCGGTGGGATTTACAATAATACGTATGCATTTATAAATGTATTGTAACTATTTAAAAGAGAACTTTTTTATTTTAATTTCGTTATAAGCTTTAATTTGAAATAAACACGTTATTTAGTTTCTTTTGATGTCTTTTGATTATATTATTGAACAATTCAACATACTTGTAAGATAATACATATGATAATAATTATATTAGTTGGCATTACGAAATATAGCCTCAGCAAGTTCATTTCTGCGTTGTGTGGCTCGATTTTTCGAATTTGTTCTTGATTACCCTTGGGTATTACTTCATTTGTATGCTGTACTTCCATCTCAATTGGATCAAAATCATGGTATGGATCTCGCAGGTGTTGTGAAGTACAAATTCACCCACAATATGTTTTAGAATGTGTTCAGTTTTTAGACGAAAAGTTTAGTGGAGCAATGAAAAACGTCGCATCAGCTGACCGAAGCAGCGCTCTATAACACAACGTTCTTTTGCATGGATTAAATCATAATTTCCTTGAATAGGTGTGGTTGGATTTTTAAATGGTGTCAGCAATCACGGGGTAATATCATATCTTTCATCACTTAATAAGAATGCTTTTTGCACATTATTATAAATAATCCGATGCACTACAGAGTTTCACCAAATTCGACTATCCTGCACGCAGCCTGTTCAAGATGCATCGACACTTGCAAATATTTATCTGGCGTTACAAGTAGCTTGAACGTATATTGAACATACCCCTTTTCTGTTCACAAATTCATCAAAGTGAATAGAAGGTTTTGTTATTTTTACATGGATATAATCAATAGTACCCATAACCCTGGGCATTCGCTGGGTATTTCCCACTCATTGATAGCAACTCCAAGCAATTCGTTAGTGTTAGGAAATATTATCCAATTATTTCTTTTCCTGTAAATTGCTTCAGATACAGTTTCCAAGGTTCTGGAAACCAGTACTTTGGTTCACATCCATATCAACAAAAACTCCTTGTTGAAACACAAGAATGTTATATAGGCCTGTAATACAAAGGTGTCACAGCTAGAGAAATATCTTTTTAATTGTATGTAAATATTATTATTACAATGTTATGGATATTTGGAAAGTAAAATAAAATTAGCAATGGCAATTAAAAACGAAGGAGAAAGAACAGAATGGCGAATAAATGGGTGTCACACTTAAAAAAGGACGCAAAACTAGATATTGCCAATAGGGAGGACTCGCCTTGGTAGCTAGTAGCTCGTATAATCAGGACTAGTATAGGAAAATATCAAAAGTGGATAGCAAGGTGGTTTTCAGCAGGGGAGGTTAGAGTTGCACATCCTTATCATTTATTTTAAGCAGGCTTTAGACTCCTTGTACAGGAAAGTTTCATGAAGGAATTAGTAGATTTGGTGCCCTGTCGAAGTTAATTAATCCGGTGGTATCATGTTTCTCGAACAGATTTCGAACAAAGAAAAGGATTGAGATTAATAGACTCATTTATCAACGTTCTTTTTAATATGATATTGAAGTTGATATTAAGACCGAGTGTCATACGGAAAACGACGGTTTTCAAGGCTGAATTGTTCGATGTTTGCAGCCTGCGTCGAGGAAATTCGGAACGCGAACAAAAAAATCAACCTAATGGCTGATAGGCAGGCACCTATTAAAGCCATTATGAATCCATTAACCAAATCTAGGCACCTATTAAAGCCATTATGAATCCATTAACCAAATCTAAACTGGTGAAACATTGCAAACAGGTCTCCAATATATTGGCACAAGACAACACTGTGTCACTAATAAGGGTGCCAGGAGATGAGGCTTACAAGCACAAGCCGGCATTCAACAAGGAGGTGGACATTTCGAAAATGTTATTAATTGAATTTTTTTAAATAAAATCAGTTTTTATTGACTTTAGGATTACATTTTTTTTCATGATCTGACAATCACATTCATAGATTTGTAACTTTGAAACAAATAAAAATGGATATACAAATTTTGCGTTTTTGTTACTTGAAATGAAGTCTACTTTACACTCTTAAAATTTGAACATAACAACGATACGGGACACTTGTATTTGCGGTCGTAGAAAAAGTATAGTACGCAACTCGTTTTATAAACTTGTTAGTCACTCATTTTATTAAACACTCGCTCCGCTACGCTTCGCTCGTGATTAATAAAACTCGTGACAAAAATTGCGTATATGAAACTTGATACATAATATTCTATTATACAGTCGGTATATTCTTAATGTATAAAATTAATGCAAAGTTATTATATAATATTAAATAATTTTTTACATTTATAATTAGGGGTCTAGGAAAGTTCGCCGAAAACAATTCACCGAAAACTATTCACTGAAAACCAATTCACCGAAATAGCAATTCACAGAAAAACATATTCGCCGAAATGTATTTCTACAAACTATACATCGAGGATGCTTTTTCCATTTCTCTCAATGTATATTTCCACAAATTCAGACAGAAACGAAAACGATGCCGATTTTACTCTAAAGCTTCGTTTACTACTGGCATTAGCATTTGTTCCGCTAGAAAACATGGTAGATGCGTTTGAAAGACTCTGTGACAAAAACATATTGCCTACACAAGCATAGAGTTTTGTAGATTATTTTGAGGATACGCGGATTGTACGTCTCCAGCGGCGTCGGCATCCGCGTGCGGCACGATTTTCTCATGAAATGTGGAAGTTTTCATGGAGTACAACAGGGTCTACCAAAAACGAACAACGCCACTGAAGATGGCATCGAGGATTCGTAACATAAATTGGCGGATCACCCTAACATATGGCGATTAATCGATGCAATTTAGAGAGAACAAAGTGTAAATGAAGTTCAAATAGAGCAGTACATAAGCGGACCGATGAGTAAAAAATATAAAGATTATGCGGCAAGTATAGCGCGATAAGTTCATAATTACAACATCATGGGCGACAGATACGATAGTCTACGAGGCATAGCACATGATTTAAGTAATTAAATGAACAGGATTGATATGGACATGAAAATAACAAAATATGACAAGCGAACTCATTTTCCGTATTAAGTTTATGTGATCTGTAAAGAAAATTTTAAAAAGACAAAAAAAAACGAAATAAGACAAAGGAAATCGTTTCCAAATTCTAAACACGCCAGAATTATTCTACCAGTCCTAAGCTTGGATAAAATGTGAAGGAAAGTTGATATATATATATATATATATATATATATATATATATATATATATATATATATATATACAGGCCAATCCAAATTATGTGTTCACCATTGGTAACTTTGTTATTATTAAAGATACAAGATTGTTTAAATTAGCAAACTAGTAGTACTTTTAACGCTCTTTAAGATGTAAGAATTAAAATAAAAAAAAGAGCAGCGCGTTTTTGAGTTTTCCGGAAAAATATGTTTTTTTCAAATGGAAACCCCTGTATATTATATCATTTTCTGTTAGAAATTCAATTTTTAAACAAAAAATTTTATAAGAAATTTTTTACTGGGATTAAAAATACTTGAGTTATAGTGAATAAACAAAAACAGCTAAGTCAAGTGCATTTCTATGTTTCTATGAAAACGACGTTAATTCCTTCTAGTAAACGTCAAATATTAGTACAGTTTTATTAGTCTTTCACTCATAAATTTCATTTTGCTAGTTATTAATTTGACAAAAAAATGATTTTTACCCATGCAGAAAAGTGTGATATGTTAGAATCTTATTTAGTGTGCAGAAAATCCTCTCGGAGGGCAAAAGAACACTACGCTGAATTATATCCACTCCGAACACAACCAAATGAGCAATTTTTTCTTAGACTGTACCGAAAATTTAGAGGCAATGAGAGTGTTTTTGCCAAAACAAGAACAAGAAGGACTTTTATAATAAGCGAGGCCACGGAAATTCTAGTTCTTGCATATTTTGAGGCCAACCGTGAGAATTCCATACTAGATATTATCAAGGAATCTGATTTGAGTCACGGTGCTGTGCATAGGATTCTGAAGAAACACAAATTCATTCCTTATAAGTACAAACCAGTTCAAGTTTTCTTGCCAGGGGATCCAGAGAGAAGAATGTTTTTTTGCTACTGGTATCTTAACTTTTGTCGCCAAAATGTAAACAACTTTCGTTATATTTTATGGACCGATGAATCAAATTTCTCAAATTCTGGAATGTACAATACAAAAAATCATCATTACTGGTAAAAGCAAAATCTTCTTTTAGTACATCCAAGACGCCCGCAAGTCCGTTACAGTTTTAATGTTTGGTGCGGTTTAATTGGTTCAAGGATTGTTGGTCCTTTCTTTTATGAGGGCACTCTAACTGGTGAAAGGTACATAGAATTTTTGACTGAAATTTTGAATAATTTCTTAGACGATATGGATCTCATAAGTAGACAGAATCTGCATTTTCAGCAGGATTGCGCACCTGCGCACAACTACAGAGGTACTCATCAAATTTTAAATACGATTTTTTAAAATTCATGGATAGGAACAAATGGTCCTATTCAGTGGCCTCCCCGATCGCCAGATTTAACACCGCTTGATTTTTTTATGGGGTTATTTAAAGACAGAGATTTATAAGCAAAGGTACGAAAACGTAAACGCCCTAAAAATTGCAGTTAGTGAAAAGATAAACCAAATAGATGGTAGGACCACACTAAAAGCAGTTCGACAAGTTCAGAAACGTGTTCAAAAATGTATTGAACAACAAGGTGGTGTTTTTGAACATCTTCTATGAAAAAATCAGTGATTTTTATTTTCTTTTAATGATATGTTTATGTATAAAATAAAGTTTATAAAAATTATTTAGCTGTTTTTGTTTATACATTATATCTCCAGTGTTTTTAATCCCAATAAAAAAGTTCTTATAAGATTTTTTGTTTAAAAATTGAATTTCTAACAGAAAATGATATAATATACAGGGGTTTCCATTTGAAAAAAACCTATTTTTCGGGAAAACTCGAAAACGCGCTGCTCATTTGTTTTTTTTAATTCTTCCACCTTAAAGAGCGTTAAAAGTACTACTAGTTTGCTAATTTAAACAATCTTGTATCTTTAATAATAATAAAGTTACCAATGGTGAACACTTAATTTGGATTGCCCTGTATATATAATCTATGACCAGTTAATATGTAATGGTATAGGGTGATGTATATTAAAATTTTTCTATTAATATACTTGTACGAATTATCTCCATTCTCTTCTGTCTCTAGCCAATATTCTTGCTTGCGTCCATGATGTATCCACCTTCCTGAGTATTTCCGCTATTACTCCATCCCATGACTTCCGAGATCTGCCTTTCTTTCTATATCTTTGAATTTTTGCTTCCCACATTCGTCTTACCGGTCTTTCCTTAGTCATCAGTTGCATGTGTCCCCACCAGCCCAATTGTCGTTGTTCGATAAGATGAAGTATTGAATCAATTCCTAGGTTCTGTCTAATATTTATGTTCTTAATTCTATCCAATTTAGTGACACCTTTCCGCAAATACTTCTTTTCTAATGCCTGTATCGTATTTTTCTGTCTTTCGCTCAGCACCCAAGATTCGCATCCAAAAGTCAATATCGGTCTATACAGGCTGATTCATTTTCGGCCCTCACCATGAGGATCTCGCTTATTTTTGGAGATAGAGTATATGTTTAAATTTGGCAAACTTGTTAAATTTTGTGTTTGTTATAAATCCGTAAAGAAAATAGACCTGTGACAAGTGACCTTCGTTTAAAAAAAAAAAAACGCGAAAACCCCATTTTCTTCTTTTACCTGTAGCACCGACATTTGGCCTTGTAGAGAAAATATAAAAACACATCCTTGTGGCCATTTCTAAACCTCTATCCAGTGGTGTACTCTAAATTTTTGTACGACGTTTCGTTTCTTTCTGGCCATCATCACCTATATAATTTCTTATAGGCGCCATATTGTATTTAGACATCTTCAGAAAGAGTTTTTTTTTCTGATTTCAACCATGTACCACATGCTGACTAAAGTTTTTGGCATTAGGTTTTATTAGAAAGAATAAATTATAAGAATAAATAAGGTAGCCATGGAATTTCAATCTGTCAAACATTTCATTTATTGTTCATTAATAATACAAAAATGTCATACACTAACGAAGAGAAACGAGATATGATAAGTATTTTTTATTCTTCGAACTGAAATTCAACTGTAGCGAGTACAAGATATCTACAATTATATCCAGAACGACAACAGCCTCATCGTACCATTTTTCTAGATCTCGACAGAAATTTGGTCGGGAATGGATCGTTTACTAAGCCGCGTAATGGTCAAGATAACAGGAATTTAAATGAAAATCGACAAGATATTTTACAAATGGTAAATTAAAAGCGTGTTCTCAAATTACATGTTAATCTTGTATTTTTATAGATAAATAATAATCCATCAATTTCTACACGCGAAGTAGCGTCAGAATTAAATTTGTGCCAGTCCAGAGTTTGGAGAACTTTACATAAAAGTAGGTTTAAACCATACAGGATCCATGTTAGTCACTCTTTACTGCCTGGAGATAATTTGAGAAGGCTAGAATATTGTAATTGGTTAATGGGAAGGATAGAAAATGACGAAAATTTTTTAAGCAAAATCATCTGGTCAGATGAAACAAAATTTACAAATTCTGGAATGTTCAACAGAAATACGGAGCACTATTGGGCAGTACAAAATCCCCGACAAAACAGGGCTAGAAGACCACAACATCGTTATGGAATAAACGTTTGGATGGGTATTTTGGCAAATCGCCTCTTAGGACCAGTTATGTATGAAGAACATTTAAATGGAGAAAGATATTTAAACATTTTACGTACATACGTATCTGACTATCTTGACGACAATATCCCATTAAATCAATTACAATATTTATGGTGGCAACAAGATGGCGCACCAGCACACAATGCAGCTGTTGTTAGAAATTTCTTAAATCAAGAGTTTGCAAACCGTTGGATTGGAATTGGGGAGTGGCCTGCGAGATCACCTGATTTAAGTCCGATAGATTTTTTTTTATGCGGATATGTTAAAAATAATATTTATAAAGTAGATGCGCCACAAAACATTGAAGAATTACGAGACAGACTTCAGAATGCCTTCGATGCAGTTCCTGGAAGAACTATACAAAGGGCAGTACAAAATGCCAGAAGGCGTGCCCAATTGTGCATTACCGAAGATGGCCAGATAATTGAACATTTACTGTAATTGTTTATTGTTTACTTTTCTATGTATTTTTATTAATGTTTTTGTTATCTTGTACTCGCTACTGTTGAATTTCGTTTCGAAGAATAAAAAATACTTATCATATCTCGTTTCTCTTCGTTAGTGTATGACATTTTTGTATTATTAATGAACAATAAATAAAATGTTTGACAGATTGAAATTCCAAAGTCTACCTTATTTAATCTTATCATTTATTCTTTCAAATAAAACCTAATGTCAAAAACTTTAGTCAGCATGTTGTACATGGTTGAAATCAGAAAAAAAACTCTTTCTGAAGATGTCCTAAATCCAATATGGCGCCTATAAGAAATTAGATAGTTGATGATGGATAGAAAGAAACGAAACGTCGTTTAAAAAATTTAGAGTACACCACCTGATAGAGGTTTAGAAATGGCAACAAGGATGTGTTTTTATTTTTTCTCTACAAGGCCAAATGTCGGTGCTACAGGTAAAAGAAGAAAATGGGGTTTTCGCGTTTTTTTTTAAATAACGAAGGTCATTTGTCACACGTGTATTTTCTTTACGGATTTATAACAAACACAAAATTTAACAACTTTGCCAAATTTAAACCTATACTCTATCTCCAATAATAAGAGAGATCCCCATGGTGAGGGCCGAAAATGAATCAGCGTGTATATAGCTTTATATACATTCATCTTAGTTTCTCTCGTTATTTCTTTCTTGTCTATGAATTTCTTGTTCATTGCGTAAAATAGATTTATGGTTTTCTGGATTCTATTGTTAATATCTCTTGTGATCCTTTTTCATCTATAGTTACTCCTAGGTAGTCGAAGGTTTGTACTTGTTCTATTCTCATCTTATCTATTTGTATATTTATGTCTTCTCGTTTTTCTCCTATCACCATGACTGCTGTTTTATTACCATTCATCTTCATTCCGTTCTTTCTGAGTGTCATGTTCCGTATGTCCAGATTCTTCTGTAGATCAAGGAAAGTTGATAATAGTAAGAATACAGCAATTTCAGAAACTATTATTTTGGTGAACTTTCCATTCGGGGAATTGATTTTCAGTGAATTGTTTTCGATAAACTTTCCGGTAGCGATAATTACAGTCAAAATTAAATTTGTAAAAGTAAGAGCTAAGAAGGTTGAGTGACACCATTTCTCGAGCTTTATTAGTACATATACAAGTGTATACGTGGACGCCGTGTAAAGTTGTTGCGTTTGCGTTTTCATATGTGTTTTAGCTTTACTGTGCCCCATGTGCGACACTTTGATTAGTGGTTTTTACCTACTGATGATGACAACTTAGTTGTCAAAATACGTATTTAGGATACGATTAGTAATTGTGGTAAGGGGTTTGAGTTACTATTAGTTATTAGTTACTATTTTATATTGCGGTAGATATAGATTTAACCCATATACATAATTGTGAATAACAGCACAAATAGAAATTGGTCCGTGATTGTCGACTTTTAACTTTTTATTTATAATTGTTTGAAAGGGGACTGGTGAGTTGTGCCCCGTTTACCTGCGTTAATCCGGGCAGAGTAAAAGGTTGTCCTTGTTGATCACCGAGTTGTACTACAAATTATATTAATTATAATATTAATTTTCAGTAATTCTCTAATGAGGGTTGGGGGCGATAAAGTGGGGATAATATTTATTACTAGAGAACGGATGCAATTTCCATAAAACCCAATCGGCAATTGAAATTGTGTATAACGTCGCTCAGTACATCCCGGCGTAATTCAATGAAGTATTTGTTTGACTTACTCGGCCACCTGGTCTCGCAGCGATAACAATGGACAACCCAGCTATTGTATTCGGAGAATATAGTGTTTTCAGTGGTGTCGTGTACGTAGATAAAATAAATAAGTTTATTGTATTTCGTAAGAGAAATAGCACGTACATTCCTTTTCTTTTCATTTAAGCAACATCTTCCAATTATTTTCACGTAAGTGTGCATAAAATTTCGTTATTTAATTTCGTTTATTTGGATCTAGAATATTCTTACTTTTTCAGACAATGCAAGAGCGTCGAGAATGGCTTCGTGAAACAATGGCGAGTTGGATTGAGGGCCATACTGATTGTATGTACATTGCCAGTGATTCCGAAATTTATTGTGAAGTGTGTGAAACGTTATTGAAAAATTGAAATAAATCAACCGTAAAACGTCACGTAGGATCGTTAAAGCACGAAAAACAATTGAACCTGTTGGAATCTGACAATTTTAACGAAGAACTCTGTGAAACTTTTATGGCAGCTAATATTCCATTATTTAAATTGAACAATCCATTTTTGAAGACATTTCTGAAAAAATATACTGGTCGAAATGTTCCTGATGAATCAACTTTACGCAAATATTATGTTTCTAGGTGCTATACGAGAACAGTAGAATGCATTAGAAGCCACCTTTTAAATCAATACATATGGATAAGCGCCGACGAAGCGGTGGATATGTTAGGACGCTGTGTGGTAAATGTTGTAGCTGGTGTACTACATCCAACTATTCCCTATAACTCATATGTAATAGCAACAAGTGTTATAAATAGAGTTGATGCGGAAACAGTTGCTGAAACCATTAAGGAGAATATGCAAAAAATGCTTCATTCGGACGCCACGTACAAAGAAAAAATATTTTTATTTGTCAGTGATAGTGCTGCGTATATGTTAAAAACAGGCAGACTATTGAAGAAAACATATCCTAATATGCTGCATATTACTTGTGTAGCACATGCTCTCCACAGAATCTGTGAATATATCAGAGACACTTTTCCGGAAGTTGATAGACTTGTATCAGCTTTGAAAAAAGTTTTCAGAAAAGCACCATTGAGAGTAGCTCTTTTCAGGGAAAAATTTCCATCTCTGTCACTGCCTCCCACTCCGGTAATAACTAGATGGGGAACATGGCTGGAAGCTACTAGTTATTATGCTGAGAATTTCGATAGTCTAAAACATTTCGTAACACTGCTAAAGGAGGATGCTAGAAGTATTGGTGAGTGCAAGGAGCTCACACAAATCCCAAATTTAAAAAATCAGTTGTACTTTCTTCACGAACACTTTGGAAAATTGCCAAAACTAATCACTTATTTTGAAAATCGAAATCTCAAATTAAATGACGGATTAACCACATTAGATGCGGCTGTTAATAATTTGAAAAGTATTCCAGGTGACTTCGGATGTGGCCTTCGGCAAAAGTTTGAAGCAATTCTTAATAGAAATCCAGATTTAATTACATTGCAGCAATTATGTATGGAGACAATTCCACAAAATCTAACGGCTAAATATGAAGAAATAAAAGAGTATTTCCAGTATGCACCTATAACCAGTTGCGATGTAGAAAGGACGTTTTCTGTTTATAAGGATGTACTTAATTCAAAGAGAACAAAATTGACAGAAGAAAACCTTGAGAAACTATTGCTAGTCAATATTAATACTCCTTTACTCAACTTGAACGACAAAATGAACAAATAAAAATGTTCCAATTATAGAAATAAAATTAAAAACTTTAAAAATACAACTTTTCAACAAATACATATGTATTTCGTAATTTTATAGATCACCACCCGTTCGTTTTCCAATTATATAAATAAAATTAAAAACTTTATAAATACAACTTTTCAACAAATAAATATGTATTTCGTAATTTTATAGATCACCATCCGTTCGTTTTCCAATTATATAAATAAAATTAAATATTTTAGAAATACAGCCTTTCGCCAGTACTGCACTGGGCTTTGCGTCATGTGGTAAGCGTGTCCGTTCTCTATTTATTACTGCTTCTTGCTATCTATTTCTAGTTCTAATGAGAGAGTAATACAATTTTGTGATTACAGAGTTAGCAATTAGATACACGAGGAACCTAAATTTCCTTCAAAAATTTAAGCATATAATACAAATAGTACGTATCGATCTACCAACGCGTGTGAATCATTTCATTCTTTGTTAAAAAACAGTCTTTATTCTCCTCCCCCAAATATATTTATTTTTGTAGATACGATAATAAATATTCAAAATGAAATATGTATTTGCAAAAAATAAGACTGCTAATAAATCAACAAATATAAAAAAAATAACCTGTTATTACAAAGAAACATGAGTATATAACTTCTAAAATAAAAGAATTAAAAGAAAACAAAATTACCAAATTAGATTTTGTAAGATCTTTAAGATATCATGATTTGCCGCAGTAGTACCTAAAATATTTTAAATTGCAGATGTAAATTTGACTATGTATATTTAAATAAATTTTAAATATATATGTATTTTGTATTACATGGATTTCATAAGCTTAATATAAGATTTTATTATTAAACGGTTAATCCTCTCCAAAAATTCGTTGGTACAACTAGACAGTAGGATTATATCTACCTGATGTCCCGTGGTACAGGCTGGCCCAAAATGACCGAAGGGCTTTTAATTCCTTATAACTTTTTTATTTTATTTTTTTTTTTTGTTTTCAGTATTTTGTAAATAAGACTAATAAGGGAATTTAAAATGGAACACTACACAATGGAACAACGTGCCAAAATAGTTGACCTTTATTTCTCAAATCAACGATCCATTGCGAGATATAATTTTTTTAAAAATATTCTCCATTAATATACTGTATTTAAAATTAAAAAAATTTAATAATTATGTCTTAAATAAGAAGTTATAATGAACTCAAACCCCTTCGGTCATTGCGAGATATAATTTTTCATAATTAAATTAAAAATATTCTCCATTAATATACTGTATTTAAAATAAAAAAATTTAATAATTATGTCTTAAATAAGAAGTTGTAATGAACTCAAACCCCTTCGGTCATTTTGGGCCACCTATACAACTCGGCGGTCCCGGTTTGAAATAGTTATCCTTGAATGCCGAACTTATCGACACCTTTCTGAATCATTTGAATTAGAACGCAAAAATAATTTCAAAATATGAATAATCATGATTAGATAAATAGATGTTATTCTTTTGGATATCTTTTCAAAAGTGATTGATGTGGAACACAAATAAAACAAAAGTAATCCAAAGCTTAATTTACATAATGACGTAGATGAATATGATCAGATAATAATAAGGTAATAAAACTAGGAAGGAATTATAATATAAAAACATTCATTATTTTAATCTAACAAACAAAGTAACCGACATAATTTGGTTATTGCATCTGTATTTTTATCAGAACGTTTATTCGCTATCTACGGTTTTTTAAAAAATTACCGCTACTAGGTATTGTAAGATTTCAGCAGAAAACGTAATAAATAATGATTGGCGGTAGGGTATATTAGAGTATTTCTTGTAAAATACTATAAACTCGTTAATAAATTCGCTATTGTTGTGAAATTATGGAATTTAGTAATTAAAATTGTTAATAAGGATGCGTCATTCTAGAAATGTGAAGAAAATTCTCTATTTGTTCCGGAAACATAGATTTAATTTCGTATTTTTAGTTTCATTTAGATATAAGCAAACAGATGTAGGTATATTTATGTTAATGTATTCAATCCTAGTTTTAAATTGTAAATATTGTAAAGTGTATATAGAAAAAATTCTTGGAGTTCGGATAGATTTGATGTTGTCAATTACCTAGGCCTGGCCAGGTATTACATTTCTTTATTCATTGTTTTGTTTTCTACGGTCACAAAAACTATTTATTTATTACAGGCACAACCTTCTTGTTAACCCATCCATTTAGTAGTTGTAAATGTAATGTATAATAGAATAAGTTTTATTGATATATTTCCTGTTATAGATAAAGTGTTATATTATTATAATAGGTTAAATAGTTAGGTTCGATGCGATTCTGCGAAATATTATGTTATCTCTAACGTAGTTCCTGTGTATTGTATATTTATTCTTTTAAGAGTTATTTTATTTTTCTATAATTAATGGTTCCCAGCGTATATTGTTTATTTTAATACATTGATGGCGTTGGAAATTACAGCATATACTTTTCTTGGAAGAAAGGTAAAAATAGTTGTATAGAAATTTCTGTATAATCAATTTCGTTGCTTTCTACCTCTCTTGTAACTGGTGGGGACAAAACTTTCTTGCCAAAAATAAGTAAATGAAAAACAGTTCCAAACAAGATCTCTTATAGCTCACTACAGTTCCAAGTACGATCTCTTCGAGTTAACTGCTGTTCTAGCTTAGGTCTCAGTGATCTAAATAGGAGCAAATATTATTTATTAGCCAGTTTTCTCGGTCTTTAGTATTAAGACCTGATACTGCATTTGTACTAAGTTAACGGAACTCCAAAACTAAATTTGTCAATATATTAGTGTTATTCAAAAACTATTGCATTATTTCAACTCATACTTCGGTCGATACATACCGAACTTCCTTCAAACCAGGAGAATGAAACACTATTCATTTCAAAATTTGTCAACAATTCTGATTGAATCGATATATAATTTTAAAGCACTAACAGATTGCCATGATTGCACTATTACGAACATAAAGGCGGATTTACACGTATCAAGTAGCTAAAAGTGTTTAGCGTTTTAGTGCAGTCTACACATTTGTAAACTATTTTCATTTAGTTGTCATTTGTGCTCGTATCAATGGAAAAAGTATACTGGGTATATGCGGTGAATTATTAAAAATACTGTTGATAAAATTATTAGGACGTGTTGCGTACTCCGCAATTGCATGATGATTACGTCTAATATAAGTTATACACCACATGGATTTCTTAATGAAGAGGACATAGATTGCGGTCATCTTAGGCTAGGCGCTTGGAAAAAGGAGATCAGACAAGTTTTGCCGTCTTTAGCAACAATAGGAAGTAATCACTTTCCAAGACGTAAGAGAAAGAAGAGATCGAATGTGTGAGTATTTTGTCACTGGAGGACGGCAGGAGAGAATGATTTTTTGATTGTATGTATTAATATGCAGGTGAAATATGCTTAAATTATTAAAATTATCGTGCGTAGGTTTCTACGCAGTTTCTGTCTTCTAAATTATATATAAACGCATCCATTCCTTTAAACCATTTAAATAATAATAATAATATATTTCGTTCCATCAGGCAAAGAGCATAGAAAAGATCAATATAAAAAATATGTCAAGTACCTACATAACAAATATAAATATTCCTCCTGGTTTGAAGGAAGTTCGGTATGTATCGACCGAAGTATGAGTTGAAATAATGCAATAGATTTTGAATAACACTAATATACTTGCAAATTTAGTCTTTGAGTTCCGTTAACTTAATACAAATGCAGTATCTGGTGTTAATACTAAAGACCGAAAAAACTGGCTAATAAATAATATTTGCTCCTATTTAGATCACTGAGATCTTAGTAGGAACTGTTAGTTAGATCACTGAGACCTAAGCTAGAACTGTAGTTAACTCGAAGAGATCGTACTTGGAACTGTAGTGAGCTCTAAGAGGTCTTGTTTGGAACTGTTTTTTCATTTACTTATTTTTCGGTAAGAAAGTTTTGTCCCCTCCAGTTACAAGAGAGGGAGAACACAACGAAATTGATTATACAGAAATTTCTATACAAGTATTTTTATCTTTCTTCCAAGAAAAGTATATGCTGTAGTTTCCAATGTCATAAATGTATTAAAATAAACAATATACACCGGAAACCCTTAATTATAGACAATAAAATAACTCTTAAAATAATAAATATACAATACATAGGAAGTGCATTAGAGAAAACATAATAGTTCGCAGAATCGCCTCGAACCAAACTATTTACCTGTTATAATAATATAACACTTTATCTATAACAGGAAATATCTCAATAAAGCTTATTCTATTATACATTACATTTACAACTACTAAATGAATGGGTTAACAAGATGGTTGTGCCTGCAATAAAATAAATAGTTTTTATGGCCGTAGAAAACAAGACAATGAATAAAGAAAAGTAATACTTGACCAGGCCTTAGGTAATTGACAACATTGAATATATCTGAACTCCAAGAACCTTTTCTATATACACTTTTCAATATTTACAATTTAAAACTAGGATTGAATACATTCACATAAATATACCTACATCTGTTTGCTTATATCTAAATGAAACTAAAAATATAAAATTAAATCTATTTTTCCCGAACAAATAGTGTATAACAAATAAGTTAATAACAAATATAGGGTAGGGCATGAGAAACATTGACACATATATAACTAAAATTTAAATTGTTCTTAAAACTTCCCGAAAGAAATCGTCCACCGAATGAATACAGTCTTTTCGTGAGCAAGATTGTCGTCAGTAGCTGTTCAAATAAATATTTGATGAGGTTTGTCTTTTATGTTGTTGGGAATGGGATTGTAGACTTTTATACACTGAAAGACCACACTTTTTTTCCACTTTTGTCAGTTTTTTTTGTGGCAGAATTGAATACATGCGCAGGTTACCTCTGGTATTATGACAGTGATCAACTTGAAATTACTGGAAAATTAATTATAATTTCTTCTTACAAACAACGCGCCCTCTAACACATAAATTAATGGTGATGTGAGTATTTTCTTATCTATAAATATTGGTTTGCAAGAATCTCGGTAGTTTAATTTAAAAAGAGATGATTGAAAATTTTTTCAACACCATATTATAGTTGCGAACGCTCGTATGCGTTAGAAGAATTAATAGCACACTCAACGTTCACTGTGTACTTTCTACTAATGTACTTTACTAAACCGACATGTCTACACCTGTCTAGCCCGCATTTAGTTACTGCAAAACAGAGGTGGGGGAAGCTACTTGCTCAAGCAAATAGAAATTGTTACTATTTACCGACTTTAGTCGTTTACTAAATGCATTAGTTGCTTAAGTACTAAATCAAGTTATTTACACGATACAAGTATCTTAATTTAGTAATTTGACTTAGTTATTTCCTTTAGCTACTTGATACGTGTAAATTCGCCTTAACTGATGTGGAGTTTTTGTTAAATGACTTACAGTTGGTGTAACGTTAATAAGTTTAAATTAAATATTTACAAACAGTGTGTTGTGACATTCACAAGGAAAATATATAAACTCTTTTTACTGCATCGATAATACTGTTACAGAAAAATTAAACTCTACGAAGGATCTAGGTGTTACATTAGACAGTAAGTTCAATGTTCATTTCTTAAACATTACTAGATCTGATGTTAAGTGTCTGAGTTTTATTATAATACCCCAAAATTTCACAAGTATTGGTACCATTAAATCTCTTTATTTCGCATATGTCGTTAGTAAGCTGGAATATGCGTCTAGCGTTTGGTACACAATTTATGACCTACCTACACGTGAATCAAATTGAACGCGTTCAGCGTAAATTTTTAAAGTACTGAGCTATAGGCTGGACGGTTTCTACCCAAAATTAAATATGGACTACGGAGATTTGACTATGATGCATGGATTGGAAATGCTGGGGGTGCGACGAGAAAACAAGAGAGCATTACTAGTGGCGAATCTTCTAAATAACAGGATCGACTCAGCATCGGTGTTAGCGCGAGTTAATTTACTGGTACCACGTATTGCTGCTAGACACTCTCCATGATTTGTGCTCTCAACACCAAGAACCAATTTATTGTGCAAGGCTGAATATTGATTAAAGGACAGAAAATTGCTTAATTATTTATTTAACAAAAATTACAGTATATATACAAATTCTATTTACAATTTAATTCTACTGGTTTAAAATGTTATTTTAATGTAGGTACCTTAAGTATGTTCACCGTACTGTATTCACCTTTTGCGATATCTAGTTCTGATTTTATATAGAGTTATATATATATATATATATATTGTAAAGTGCCCATCGATACGCTGAGTAGGATTTAACTAAGAATATAGTATATGAATTATTTATAAAAATTGAAAATCTAAAAGAGTGAAAGGTTAATGATTTTAAATTTAAAATGTGGGCGCCAATATACAAATATCCTTAGTCGAATCAACGCTATCTGTCCCTTTTTAAAATAACTAGCTAATTGCGGTAGAGCTTGAGTGTAAAAGTTAATTTTTAATAATCTCAGGGTTCACGGTCGGTCAGGTGTATTATTTGCAGCTACAAACCAATCAGTGTATTCTCCACTCAAACACAACAATCACACTTCACAAATAAAAGATTGAATTAGATTAATAAAAAATTTAATATCACAAAAATAAGAAAACTGTAACAACAAAATTGAAAGATAAAAATAGGAAACTGTATTTAATATTATATAAATTATGCAAGATGTGACAAAAATTGAAATTAATAAGTGCACATGTGGGAAATGGTGATGAGGTTATGTGTACGAGATAAAATAAACAAATATTTACTAGTTTTTATATCTTATATTATTTTGGTGAGTATAAGCTTATTTGTAGCTAAATATCTGTAAAATTCAACGCTTTAAATTGATGCTTACTTTAAAATTGAATTTGATACATGAAATAATAATTTGTAGCGATTAATTTGAGCAATTATAACTTTTAAAATTAAATAATTTGGAATAAACGTTGTAGGTGAACCTGATGTTGATCTCCTAGATCTGATATACTTCTCAATATGTGGATATGCGGCAGACCAGGAAGTACGGCCTCGTTCACCGTCTTTGGCGGAGTTCGTCGAGTTGAGTGGTGTAAATCGTTGGCTTGCCCTGCTCTCTGCTTCAAATGATGCTTAGGACGATATCTCACGTTTGCGTTGAGGTATTCTTGAGATTTTTTCTTCAAAAGGTGGGCCTTTAATTTGGTTATCGAATGATTCAACACTAGGTAGGAGATTTTCACTTTAAAGATGTTTTAAAAATTTATTTTAAGGAAGTACACTCAAAAACGGCCATTTATGTTCAAAGTTTTATATCAGATGACGCCGATCGCGTTTTATTTTTTATTCCAAAGCCTTATTTCTATATTGAAATAATCTCGTAATTTTAGTTTAATTACATCAATTTAAAATGTGAGTTTATACAATGTTTTGATTTTAACATAAAGGGAAAATTAATTTAATATTTTACATTAACCTAAAATATGATTTGAATATAAATTTAGTAATGTTTTCTACCGTAAAGTTTGCTTTAGCGGGGTTCATATAATTTTGAATTGGTGGGCGTGGTTATCTAGCGTCGATATAAACCTGATGTTGATAAATTAAATACCTGTTGTTTCGCGCGTATAATTTGAATAATGAAAAAAATGAAATAAAAATATAAAAAGTTAGTTAAAATCAAAATAAGATAATGATGAATTTTAAAGTTATCGTCGTATTAATTTATTTACATTTCGACGTTAATTTCACAAATTCCGTCCACCAATTTATTGTTTATACAGGTGTTTATATTGATTGTGTACCTGTACTTTCCATTGTAGGTGCTGGAATACCTGAGCTGGTTGTACCATTACATTATCCCCGTGAAAAGAAAAACGAATGTACTGAAGTTATTTCTTTTCCCAGATATGAAAAATGAATTAAGAACATCAACTTGTTTATCTCCCTCATCATGTCAACATATTTTTTTAAAAAAAAACAAATAAACAAATTCAACTTGGAACAAAATAATAATTATTATGTAATTCTCTTTTCTAATATATAAAACTATTTATTATTCACTTCAAACTTTTTTTTTTTTTTTAATTGTAAATCATGATTATTTATTTTAAAAATCTCGTTTCTTTTTATAATATTTGTCTTTATATTCATTATACTTTCTGTATTCGTTTTGTTTATTAACTTCTTTTATGTTTTATTATCTCTTTATAAATGTTACATATTCCATACATTTTAATAGCATTATTATATATCTTTTAATAAGGTTTCTTATATTTAGTTTGTATATATATGTATTAGTAATATTTTTGTGTTAGTTAAATCTTTCTTTATTAGTGTTATACTTTATAATGTATTGTTGTTCGATCTGTAACATAGTTGTAATACTGGGCTTTTCTCTGTGTTTAAAAATTGGTGTTATATACTTCATGTACTAATTACATTAAATATTCAGGTATTTGACTGTAGTGTTATAATTGTTAGGGTATTTTGTTTATTTCTTTCATTGATGGTACATGCTTAATAATTCTTTTTATAACTAGTTATTCTTAATCTTTAATTATAATTGATATACTGATCTAAGCTTTAGCTTCCATAATAAATAATACTTTCATTATACATACAAGACGTTACATTCACCTTCACTTCTCTTATCGTAAAATGCCATTCAGTAATATATATTTTCTACCTTATAAGAAGACACTTTTGTCTATATTTTAATATTTTCATAATAATAATAATTCATTTATTTTCATATAATTCTATACACCCCTATCATATATTAAGTCCTTCTACAAATAAAAATCTATATAATCCATCTTATTATCATATCAACAATCCATTATTTATTCAATCATACTCTCTCTTTTTCAATAATAATAATACGTTTAAACTTTCATTATTTAACCTTTCGCATGTTCATAAGTGAATATGTTCCCCTTTTAAATTCGTTTGATAGTACCACTATTATTTTAAATAATTGTTCTTTTGTAATTTATTTTAGTCATCTGAATATGTGCTACCTTTCTTTTCTCAGAGTATTTTATCTCTTTGTTATAGTTAATTAGTATTTATATTTGAGCTCCAGCTATGTTTGTTTTCTCTTTGATTTTATTCATTATTATTTGACTTGTTATATGTTCATTTATTGTATCATATTGTGTTCTTTCTTTCGTATTAAATTGTGTTTATCATCTCTTTGTTTATGTTTAATCTAAGTGTAATTGTTTTAATTTATCTGTAATTATAACTCGTATCCCCGTATTCTGCTTTGTTCATCATCGTGTGTATTAGAACATCAAGATTCTGTCATCGTATTTTTTAAATATTTATTTTTCGACGAACTATTTTAAAGATATCAATGTTGTTATCCCTGTGTAGAAATATCATGTTGCCTCTACCTTGAGATTTATGGAGGTTTTTGTTAATTAGTGAGTATGTATTTATAATTTTTGTGTGAATGTGTATATTAGTATTGATTTTTATATTGGATAAATTATTAAGGAAATTGTTATTATTTAAGTATTCATATATTACAGAGTTGTTTATCATGCCTTCTTTATTTAATATTTTATTTGTGTTATCATGTATAATTAAATTTGTTGAAATTAAAGCTATGTTTTGTATGTACGTGATTTTTGATTGTGTGTTGTTGGTTGCATAATTATAATTAATATTCTTGATGTTAATATGGGATAAGTTAAAATTAACGTTATTAATCCCCGTCTTCCCTATGTTAAAGTTATTATTCTCCCTTGCATTGTTTATTAAAAAGTTCTGATATTCTTTGTCATTTATTAAAAATTGATTAGGAAAATTGGGTTTAGTTTTTCTTCTAAGCGGTATGTTAGTATTATGATTTTGTATTATCTTAGTTGTCTCCTTATTATTAATATTGTGCATATTATTGATTGTATTCTTATCCAGTACCTCTTTATGTGTATTAATTGTTTTATTATTGGTTGGTTTTTGATCGGCTTTTTTGAAATCTATCTTGTTATTTTGTTTATTGCGTTTAGCTTCTATTAAGTTTTTTGTGATATCTAAGTTCTTGCTTATGTTGTTGTAACTAGATCCTATTATGTTATTTAAGTCTAATCGTTTTTCAATGTTATTGGATTCTATTTTGTTGGTTTTGCCTAATCGTTTTGCCCACTGTGAATTAAGAAGATTGACTGTTTCGTCAAGTTTAATTAAATATTTTAACTCATTTTCCTCCATAACTTTTTGTGCGATGGAGATTTCTGCTATTTTTCCCTCCAGATCGATTTTAAAAGCACTTAATTTGTTGTCTATATTGGCGTTGTTAAGTTCGAATTTTTCATTAATGTGTTGCATGTTGGTTTCTAATTTAGTTATTAAATTACTACTTAAGTTATTTAATTCTTGTTTTAGGTTTTTGGTCGTTATATCCAATTTATTATTTGTAGAATCTAGTTTGTTATTCATGTCAATGTTATTATTTTTCAATTCATTATTAGTGGTTTCTATTTTATTAGTTAAGTCAAGGTTATTAGCATCTAGTTTGTTATTGGTAGTGTCTATTTTATTAGTCATTTGATTCATTTGTAACATTAGAGCGTTTAACATTTTCATTACCTGGCTATCCTCTGGAGAACTTACCACTTCAGATCCGGATGTTTGAGCTACTGGAACATCTCCTTGCTCGGACCTGTCCTCATCAACATTATCTTTTGTTGCCTTTGATCGATGTCTGGTGTCCATGTTAATGTTAATTTATTTGTTATAGTATAAGAAAGAATTTATTATTATTTTTTTTTTTTTTGAAAAATTGATAAGAATTATTATAATTGATATTAAAGAAGTATGAATTTAGATATTAATCTGAATAGTTATATGACACACAAAATTAATATAAATTGGCAAGAATTGAAAACAATAAATACCCACAAGTTGATTTTCCCTTTCACTAACCTTTTATTCCTGAATATCCCAGTTAAAGTTGAGGTTCCCTCGTAAAATGTGATATTGATTTTGCTATACAATGGACAAATCAGATACACAACACAATACACATAAATACCTAATACAGTTCACAAATTTTTTTTTTTTAAACAAATATCTGTCTGTGTAAAAGTTGGTTGAGCACTATTTTTATAACTGCAGGATAATACTTGGCCCCACGTTGGGCGCCAAATGTAAAGTGCCCATCGATACGCTGAGTAGGATTTAACTAAGAATATAGTATATGAATTATTTATAAAAATTGAAAATCTAAAAGAGTGAAAGGTTAATGATTTTAAATTTAAAATGTGGGCGCCAATATACAAATATCCTTAGTCGAATCAACGCTATCTGTCCCTTTTTAAAATAACTAGCTAATTGCGGTAGAGCTTGAGTGTAAAAGTTAATTTTTAATAATCTCAGGGTTCACGGTCGGTCAGGTGTATTATTTGCAGCTACAAACCAATCAGTGTATTCTCCACTCAAACACAACAATCACACTTCACAAATAAAAGATTGAATTAGATTAATAAAAAATTTAATATCACAAAAATAAGAAAACTGTAACAACAAAATTGAAAGATAAAAATAGGAAACTGTATTTAATATTATATAAATTATGCAAGATGTGACAAAAATTGAAATTAATAAGTGCACATGTGGGAAATGGTGATGAGGTTATGTGTACGAGATAAAATAAACAAATATTTACTAGTTTTTATATCTTATATTATTTTGGTGAGTATAAGCTTATTTGTAGCTAAATATCTGTAAAATTCAACGCTTTAAATTGATGCTTACTTTAAAATTGAATTTGATACATGAAATAATAATTTGTAGCGATTAATTTGAGCAATTATAACTTTTAAAATTAAATAATTTGGAATAAACGTTGTAGGTGAACCTGATGTTGATCTCCTAGATCTGATATACTTCTCAATATGTGGATATGCGGCAGACCAGGAAGTACGGCCTCGTTCACCGTCTTTGGCGGAGTTCGTCGAGTTGAGTGGTGTAAATCGTTGGCTTGCCCTGCTCTCTGCTTCAAATGATGCTTAGGACGATATCTCACGTTTGCGTTGAGGTATTCTTGAGATTTTTTCTTCAAAAGGTGGGCCTTTAATTTGGTTATCGAATGATTCAACACTAGGTAGGAGATTTTCACTTTAAAGATGTTTTAAAAATTTATTTTAAGGAAGTACACTCAAAAACGGCCATTTATGTTCAAAGTTTTATATCAGATGACGCCGATCGCGTTTTATTTTTTATTCCAAAGCCTTATTTCTATATTGAAATAATCTCGTAATTTTAGTTTAATTACATCAATTTAAAATGTGAGTTTATACAATGTTTTGATTTTAACATAAAGGGAAAATTAATTTAATATTTTACATTAACCTAAAATATGATTTGAATATAAATTTAGTAATGTTTTCTACCGTAAAGTTTGCTTTAGCGGGGTTCATATAATTTTGAATTGGTGGGCGTGGTTATCTAGCGTCGATATAAACCTGATGTTGATAAATTAAATACCTGTTGTTTCGCGCGTATAATTTGAATAATGAAAAAAATGAAATAAAAATATAAAAAGTTAGTTAAAATCAAAATAAGATAATGATGAATTTTAAAGTTATCGTCGTATTAATTTATTTACATTTCGACGTTAATTTCACAAATTCCGTCCACCAATTTATTGTTTATACAGGTGTTTATATTGATTGTGTACCTGTACTTTCCATTGTAGGTGCTGAAATACCTGAGCTGGTTGTACCATTACAATATATATATATATATATATATATATATATATTTATATACAGGGTTAGTTAAAAGTATGGAGACGGCGATTTATTGTCGTTAATATTCATTTTAGGGAATTATGTTCAATATAAAAGTTTGTTAAGATATTTTGATCTACATTTGAGAATATTTGTTTTTTTTTCTTCAATTGTTTTTTTAGATACGCCTGTCCGCGCATTTTTTTTTAAATGGGAACTGGTAAATTTTGCTCTACCATTCGATAGAGAAATTTTTTCTCATTACAATAATATTTTTGTATTTTTAAAATTCATTTTAATAACTTTTTTACAAGAAAAATTAAACAAATTATTAGCAAAGTAAATTAAAGTAAGTGTTCAAATTGTCGTCAATTAGTAATTTGACAATGACCCAATCGATTTACAAAACCCCGAACAGAGTTCTGTAAAAAATATCGGGGAATTTCTTGTATCGTTCTGGTAATTCGGATTTGTAAATCTTCGACGTTATCGGGCTTATCTTTGCAAACTTTGTTTTTTACGTATCCCCAAAGAAAAAAATCTAAAGGACTTAAATCTGGTGAACGGGCTGGCCATTCAATGGTTCCTCGTCTTCCAATCCATCTGTGGGGTAAAACGTTGTCCAGATATTGACGAACATTTACACCATAATGGGGTGGGGCGCCATCTTGCTGGAACCAGAGACTGTCATTGGGCAGGTGTTCATTGTTTTCATGAGGATAGAGCGTAGCACAAGCAGGTATTATTTCATTTTGCAATAACTGCAAATACAGAGCCGAAGTTAAATTGCCATTGACGAAAAAGGGACCGATAATATGACCGCCTAGAATGCCAACCAAAAATGCCTCCAAAAACCAAGAGGGATTTTCCGATGACCAGTACCTGCAGTTATGTCTGTTTACTTCACCGGTAAGGCAAAAAGTAGCTTCGTCAGAGAAAAGAATATTGTTGACAAAATTTTCATTATTATTGCAAATATTTAACATTTCTTCAGAAAATTGTAATCTATCAAAATCATCTTCCGTTAACTCGTGTACAAGGTGTACCTTATAAGGTTTATACTTTTCACTTTTTAAAAATGACACGATCGATGACTGTGAAATATTGAAATTGGCCGCAAATTGATTGGTTGATAAATGGGGATATTTAGATACAGCCAATAAAATATCCAGTTTGTTATCATCGCTTTTTGCTGTTCTAGGTCTACCACACCTTGGCAAATCTTTAACGCTACCCGTTTGTTCAAAGCGTCTTAAAGTTTTACCAACAACGGATTCAAAAATTGGATTTCTATTTGGATGCGTAGCATTGAATAAATTACAAACGTCTTGTAAACTTCTGCGTCTATCTCCATAACCCAATATCATAAGTATTTCAATTCGTTCATGTGCACTTCATTGTTAATATTAACAGCAACAAATTGCACAAATGAATTATTTCTGTCAAAGATTTGACGTACACAATAACCACTGATAAAATTATGTCGCTCAAGTTTGTTTATCGCTACGCTTCTGTCTATCTGCGATGTACCGAACATCTGTTAAACGCTTGAACCGGCCTTTTCTTATAAAAAAGTTATTAAAATGAATTTAAAAAAAAAAAAATTATTGTAAAGAGAAAAAAATTCTCTATCGAATGGTAGAGTAAAATTTACTAGTTCCCAATTAAAAAAACTGCGCGGACAGGCGTAACTAAAAAACAATTCAACAAAAAAAAAATCAAATATTCACAAATGTAGTTCAAAATATCCTAACAAACTTCTATATTGAACATAATTCCCTAAAATGAATATTAACGACAATAAATCGCCGTCTCCATACTTTTAACTAACCCTGTATATATTTTACCTTAACATACTGTCGGTATAATGATACAGGGTGAAGATTACAATTGACTAATATTTCTTTATTTGATTTTAGTCAATTCTTGAACATAATACATTCATTTACTTAATTTTATTATAATCGTTTATTTTCCTACCCGTAGCAATTTCCTTTTCAGGTATCCTGGGCAGCAATTTTTGGAGTTAGTCCGTAGGTTCTTAGTAAGTCCAGATATATGGCGTGAATTTGACTAGTTTATGTGTGCATGCGCCGAAGATCGCACAATCTCTTTTCTCAGTTTTCAGTCTGAGCTTCCGTAAGTGAAACTGAGTGGCGTTACCTTCTAACTTTTATTTTAGTCACCCACACCCGTCTCCACTGACTAAGGGCATATATAATAAATAGAAGCTTCCATACTTTGTGCAATACTACTGCAGTTTTTTTTTTGATCTCAACCATCTTCAGATGCCTTCGCTGTGTCAGCTTCCCGAGTAGGAAGCAATTTATAATGGTTTTTATGTTATGACATCATTGATTTTTTTGAAATGATAACCTATTGTGATATGAGTCATACAACGACGTCACCTGCCGTGCGACGTCAACAATTTGGAATATCGTTGAGTGAGCTGGAGACTATATTGAAAAATAAAAAAAAGTTGCGTTTTCTTTGTTAGGCCATGCAATTTTCGAACCACCTTGTACTTGGATGAGTAAAGGCTAAATATTAAATAAATACATACAAACAATTGGACTTTAATTAGAAATATTTTTATTAGATTAATAGATAAGCTATCGTGTTCTTATCGATAATAAGAATCAAAATATTTCTTTATTATAATACTGATAACTTTGAGAAACAATAGCCTTATCAAAATTTTCACCAGAATTTCCTATGTTCGAACATCCATTTATATTTTTTAATTTACAATTTTCTCAAATTAAATCTGGGATAATATAATAATGATTAATTATTATTCCAAAATTATACATGTAAACGACAACTAGTAAGTATTTTCTGATAAAATCCCTAAATAACTGTCGTAGAATGTCATTGGGGAATATTAAATTATTGAATTATGGAGATTTATTGGGATTTATGTCGTGATGTTATGTCATAAAAGAATTACGTTAGTTTATGTAAGATATAGATTATTTTATATTCATGTCGTTTTAAATGACTGAATCTGTAAAGATAAGAACTTTAGGAAAAAACAATTAAAATTAACATCACCAGATTTTGCATGAATACTGCTTAGTTAAAAAAAATAGATACCCATTATAAGAAAAAAAATATTCTTTGTCTAAAATAAACTACGTCCAACATTTTCATAAAACAGCTGTAGATATTTAAAATTCCGTTTTCGCGGCTGTCGACACTTAGTAGTACAATCTTCTTACGAATTTTGCCGTGTTCTCGTAATTTCACTCGATGTTTCTGTGTCCATACTGTCAGCTTCTTCAGGATCTGGTATCAGAAAAATATTTTTCGATGTCATTCTTTACTTATGTGTTGCATTTGAAGGGGAAGAACATTCTCTCCCAATCCCAATCCCAATCTCCCCCAAGCAGTAAAATTGAACATCAACAAATTCTGCTACGTCGTTTACACAAAAAAGTTAATTTTATTAACTTCATTTATTTTGTAAATGATACAACTCTTAATAAAGTTGATAACATAAAGAACCTTGGTGTTTTATTAAATTCTCGCTTAACTTTTGTGCCACATATCAATAACATGTGTGTCTCTGCTTCAAAGGCTTCTTTTGCATATCTGCAAATTCTTCTCTTCTATTATTAACACTCTGTACGTCTTGGGCGACATTTATTACTAACAAGCGTTTTGGTTCGGCTGTGGTTGCTAATAATAATGAATTATTTAATATAAATAATTGTGGTGCTGGTGAAGTTCCAACAAAGGTCCAGGACGTGTATGATAATGGTTAAATTAAATGAATATATTACAACTGACTAACTAAATAGAATTCAGGAGCGTTGTCCTTAAAGTTTGTATTTATTATTTACATAAGAATTTGAGATTGATATATTTAAAGTAGTTAAATAGAAGTAATATACACAAGAAGCGTTGAATAAATAATTTAAAAAAATAAGAAGAAAGAAAAGAATTCGTATAGAGGCGAACACTGGTCTAGAAAAGGTTTTTATTGCCCCTAAGTCGAAGAGAGGGTAAATAGAAGCTGTCGATGTTTTGAATAATAATTAATCGAAAGCACGACCTGAAAAGTTGTGCTATCGACGACATAAATATCATTAAAATATCCCTTGTGAGTCAACCTTTCAAATGACATGAGACACAATATATAAAAGAAGACGTACGTAATTAAATTAATAATTTAAGTTTAAAAACTAGATGTATAAAGGAAATCATGCGACCGTTAAAAGGCAGGTAGATTTCGAGGGTCTATCGTCTAAGCGAGAACAAAATATATGCTTTCTCTTTGCACACGAAATGTATACAGAAAAATGTCTAAGTTATGTTCAATATTTTAAAATGCGGAATATTTAAAGAAATAAATATAATTTAAAAATAGAATTAAACATTCTTGTATATGCGAAGCGTAACACTACATCTTTGTTCAGAACTTTGTATTATAGTTTTATCCTTACTAAGTTAGAGTATGTTTCTCCTGTTCTCTTGTTTGCTCTTCTGTTTGGTCACCTCATTATATTTATCTGCGGTTGTCCATTGAGAAGATACATCTTTTTTTAAAGTACTTTTAACTTAAAATTGATGGCATTTATCACGAGTGAAATACGGACTAAAATTTGCTACTGAGAAGACATGGTGTACAATCGTTAGCCCATCGCCGAAATACTCTGCGAAACATCTATTGGTTGCACTACAAATGTAGATATGATATTTTCTTTTGCAGATTACAAGTGAGAGAAAGTTCCATGTCGACCAACATATGAAAACTCCATCTCATGCTGCAAAACTAACAAAGATGAAATTGGCGAAGAGGAGTCAGCAAACATTATCGCAATGTTTGCCAACTTCCAAAAAATCGGAACAAGAACAATTTAATGAAGATTTGTGTCAAATGTTTGTGTCGGCAGATATTCCACTACATACTTAAATTAAACAATTTAGATGTCAAGTTATTTTGGCAAAAATACAACAGCAAATATAACGCCGACGAGAACACGCTAAAAAAAATTCTATTCGCTGTATCTATGCAGAAACAACAGCATTAAGAAACAACAGCATTAAGAAGGTTGTTGCAAACAATTATCTTTATATATGCGTAGATGAAACTACTGATAGTGTGGGCCGATACATAGTTCATTTAATGATTGGTATCCTTAACGTATCGGTTCTATTTAATTTCATCCAAACAGTTGGAAAAGCAATATAATTTGATAGTAATAAGGTTTATACACAACTTTTTTCTTACCGGAATCGACTCCAACAGAGAAAATTCTATTTTTTGACGGATGTTGCACCTTACATGGTGAAGGCAGTTGAACAACTTTCACCTAAATTTAATTCACACAACTTGCTTGGCGCACGGACTAAATCGTGTTGCAGAAGAAGTCAGAAACCATTTTCCCTCAGTAAATACTTTAATTAGTAGTGTTAAGAAGGTATTTTTAAAGGCCCCATTACGAGTTGGGTGTTCCGCTTCCTCCTCACCCATTAATCACACAATGGTGAACGTGGTTAGAGGCTGCTATTTTTCATGCAAATCATTATGAAGGAATAATAGGGATAGGGATGCACAATTTGTGATAGACGCCCAAAAGGTGTATTCGAGTAAAGAAATACCTCAACAGTTTATTAAAGCCAATTACAGTTTTATTTACACTTCTATATTACATTAGGAAAACAATTTATGTCGCTAATCGAGAGCGTTGAAATAATAAACAAATTTGAAAAGTCATGTTTTGATGTTAAAGGAGAAGTGGGACAGTCCGTGTACGAAAAATTTTTAAGTGTAATAGGAAAAAATGAGGTTTTTAAAAAGCTAAAGGACATTGCTAAAATCTTGTGTGATGATTCAGTAGAAAATATTGAGTTGACAATAGATGATATTTCTAACTTTAAATATGCTCCTATAACAAGCGTCGATATAGAACGAACCTTTGCAAGATATAAATATATGTTTTCAGACAAGCGTCACAATTTTTCTGTTGAAAACTTTGAGAAATATGTGATTGTAAATTGTTTTCATAGTTAATTATGTTGTAAAATGTTCTAAATAAACTTGTAGTAAAAATAATAGAATATTTTTTTCTACAGTATTCCATTTTCTAACATTCCTCGTATTGTTTTACCTGCATATTTTTCATAAGGAAGTGCATATTTATTCGCATATTTTCAATTTTTTTTTTGCATGTATCCGGCTTTTAATAATTACGTTTTCAAGGTTTGGTACTTTTACTCTAAACAATGTTCGTGAAATAATTGGACGTAGGTGTTAAGTTGGCAATTGTCTAAACATTAAATCATAATAACATAATTTGAAACATACTTGAGTGGGTAAAACCTCACTAAATTTGTATAATACAAAAGTATTTTTAATAATATAAAAAATATTATTAAAAATGGGGTGTGAAGAACACAATACAAGTTCATTTATGTTTTTTTTGAATGTATCTTCTCCAAAGACGTAGATACGTATTTCACATTTCTACATGTTCGTCGGTACGCCCCTGTTGGAGAAGAGACACATTCAAAACAAACATAACTACGTTACTATCTAGCCGAAATTATTCAGACAGAGCGTGAAGGAATATTCAACGCTATCTACATAATAACAGCCGAAGTAGACGTGTTTCTTATAGTCGGTAACCACCGTATCTATAAAAAACTGTATTCTCGTGTCTTCACTACTTGTCGGCGTGAGCCGAATGTGTATATAACAACATAATTTGAAACATACTTGAGTGGGTAAAACCTCACTAAATTTGTATAATACAAAAGTATTTTTAATAATATAAAAAATATTATTAAAAATGGGGTGTGAAGAACACAATACAAGTTCATTTATGTTTTTTTTTTGAATGTATCTTCTCCAAAGACGTAGATACGTAAAAACATAAATGAACTTGTATTGTGTTCTTCACACCCCATTTTTAATAATATCTTTTATATTATTAAAAATACTGTTGTATTAAATCATAATAAAAAAGTAACGTCGATCGCGCTTTTATAAATTCATCATACTCGTAGTTATATCTACTGGTACTATCTAGCTCTCGAGCTAATTGTGAAGCTACTCACACAAGTTATTAATGTCATTAACTTTTAAAATTGTATCGTAGTAAAAATCTTGTTAATGGATTTTAGAGACGGGTGCTAATGAAACATTGTTTATACGAGTGTATAGTTAATATAGATACACAATAGAAACACTTCATTAATTTCACTATGTTTTGTTTTGTCTTTTTCTAATAATACTGTTTCAGTATTTCAACTATTACACTGGTCAACCCAATTTTTGCTGACTTCTAAGCGAGACTTGTTTATTACTAATTCGGGTGTGCTGAATCCGCAAATCATATTAGTTTTTGCGTATCACGTCAAAATTAAACTGTATACTGTAACTATGCTGTTTCAAGAATTACTAATGCGACTAAGTAGTTACTTACATATTGCTATGAATTGTGATGTTGTACTTAGCTTATTCGCCATTCACAACCGATCTGTCCAGCTTGTATATTCAGTCGGTTTATTTTCACGATGAGACTGCTTCTACAAAATTTTTCAGGCGCCAGTAAAAGAGTTTAAACAAAGGTAAAAAGAAAATCACAATAAATTTAAATGAAAATTTAATACAAAAAATAAAAACAAATAAAAAATATCTTTATGGAGTATAAAGATCAATATTGCGTCATTAAACAATATTATTAAGGTAAAATTATTATACGAAAATGACCGTAACGTATAATTAAACTTCCTTAGTGACAACCGAGCAAAATTAGATCTAATAAATTACAAATTAGTATTTTAATTTCTCCCACAATAACCTAAGTAAACAACCAGATATGACAGCCCGACACAAATCTCTAACGCATGTGCAAGCCACATGAAAAAAAATATGCCCTTGAATCCAACGTACAAAATTTTATCGTTAACAGAAATTTTTTATATAGAAATTTTAAAAAACGTTCTTTGTCATTTAATTCATATAACAAAGCATAAAATATAAATCAATACATACAAGATAATAATATAAAAGATAATAAGGATAATATAATTTTACTTACGTAGAATAAAAAAAATATATTTTTTTCGAGACATATGAATTAGAAAGCTTTAAAAAAATTATCAATTACAAGTACAACAAACTCGTTAAATAAATAACGGTAATGAATTCAAAACACCAACCTCAATTAAATCAAATCACGAAGTTAATTAACGAAGATAACAAAATTTATCTTCTCATATACGTCTTTCTAAACTCGGTGTACAATAATGTCTGCGGAAATATCAAAGTAAACGGCGTACTACAACTACGCAAGTGAAAAATATAAATGGTTCAAAATAAAATATGCATTCATAAATAATAAATTTCAAAAATTATACACTGGCATCCAAAATAATTGTACAATCTTAATAATTAAGTTTTCATAATATTTGCGGGAAAAAAACCATAGCAATATGCCTCGTTACGATATAAAGAATGTGTAAAATTTAATAATTCATTTATTTATTTTATATGTATTTGTAAAAGGAAAAACAACAATCAGGGAATTAATTTTCGTTTGTAGCACTTTCTGCCGTTCATTTTGGTTTGGCAATCACTTTGAACACTCCAGTAAAACGTTTTGGTTCATCATTAGTAATTGTATCTCCTTAGTCTGAATCTTGCTCCTAAATAGCATACGAGTATTCAAGTGAAGGAAGCTTTTCATAAACTGGCATGGGTATTTCATCGGAATTAGGCACTGGTCGAATGGAGGAGTCGATATTAGGCTACACAATTTTATTTTTATTGTTCTTATTATTAGCTCAGCAAAATTGCCGTTGGTTTCACACCCTCCTTGGCCAGAAACTTCATAATTATCAGTTGCCCCAAAGAAACATGCGCTCGTTGTGCACTCATGGTTTCTATAGTACTAAGGTGGCTTGAGAGAATTCGATTCATTACTATCTCCTTCTTAAACTCCCACCTTAGCTGAAAATCAACCCATCCCGAGTTAGCGGTGTTAAATATTATATAGTAAGCCAAGCAATGTGTATGGTGATATAGTTGTCATATTTGATTAATGTCATAGATATAAAAAATATATTTATTATTCCTGTTAAAGCAATCAACATATCAAGAACTTATTACAATAAACTTTTATTGTTCAACAACTAAAGAATAGTCTTATCATTTAATAGGTTATGGGCCCAGATAACCACGTATTAAAACAATAAATAGTATTTATATTTGTTGAAGTGAGTGCAAAATAATTGGAAAAGAACAAGAAAAATGAGTGCACCTGTGATTCACATAGAAAAACTGGACGAGAAGAACTATGACAGTTGGTCGATGCAGATGAAGAGTGAGATGAAGAGAGATCCACAGTGGACATTGGAAAATTGTCAGTGGAGTGCTTAAGATTGATTCTGCCGATGTAAAGAAGGAGCAGTGGGAGTCTGACGACGAGAAGGCGCTAGCATCTATTTTTCTTGGTGTAAAACCTACTCAATTGGTTTATATTAGAAGCTGCAAACTTCTTCCGAAGCTTGGGAGAAGCTTAAAAATGTGCATATGCCCAAAGGACCTTTACAAAAAGTGTCACTATACAAAAGGTTGGTGAGTTTAAACATGGCTAATGGAAATGTTGTGGGACATATAAACGAGTTTGCCGAAATCTGTGAAAAACTATCCGAAAGTGGTATTAAAATTCAGGAGGAGCTTTTGGCAATTATTTTGCTTTCCAGTTTGTCATCAGAGTACGAAATCTTTGTAATAGCTATGGAAACAAGGGACGCATTGCCAAACCTTCCACAACTAAAACAGAAGCTTCTAGAAGAAGGCAAGAGAAGGAAGGAAACCGAAGCTAAGCCAACAAGTTTACAGCAACAAGCGTTTTTAGCTAAAAATACAAGCGATAGCAAAGGAAATAAAAAATATTCAAGCAGCAAGAAATTCAAAGGGAAATGTTTTGTTTGTGGTGTAGCAGGTCATTTTGCAAATAAATGGAAAAAAAGACAAAGAAATTTCAACAATATGCAGGCGATGACGATGGTGGCTGCAGCAGACACAAAAAGTTTGAAAGCAGATGGTTGGTATGCCGATAGCGGTGCAACGTCGCATATGTGTAACGATAGGAAATTGTTCGTTCGTATACGTGATCATAGCGAAGAAATCGTATTGGCTGGCAACAAGTTCATAACTGCCAGTGCTAAAGGTGATGTATTGATAAAGAACAGAAACTTATAAGTTTTACTTCAAAATGTTTTGTTCTCTTCCGAATTACAGGCAAATTTTATTTCGGTCAATAAAACCGTTGACTGTGGTCTATCAGTAGTGTTTGATGCGCAAAAGGCTTTGATTAAAAGATCAGACGGCACTATCGTAATGGCGGCTAAACGCAGGGATAACATGTTTGTAGCAGATAATGAGAAGACAAAAGAAAGGGTATGCGCTATTAAAGAAAAGAATTTGGTGTTGTGGCATAACAGGTATGGTCATCTCAACTTTCAAAGTCTTCAAGAGTTGAATGACAACCAAATGATAAAAGGAATGTTCCTAAATAGCATAAGTGATTTTAAATGTAGAGCGTGTATGTTGAGTAAAATACATGTATTGCCTTTTCCCAAAGAAAGTCAAACAAAAACGAGTCAACTGTTGGAGGTGGTTCATTCGGATGTTTGCGGTCCGTTTAAAGTAAGTTCTGTAGGTGGTGCAAGGTACTATGTTGCGTTTATTGACGACATGTCACGACGTATTTGTGTGTATTTTATAAAACATAAAAGCGAGTTTTCGAAAAATTCAAAATGTACAAAAACTATGTAGAAAAGCAAACAGGCTGTAGAATTAAAACATTACGCTCAGATAACGGTGGATAAATTCGCTGTTTGAAAGTTTTTTTTTGTCAGCAGAGGGTATCGGTAGACAGTTGACTGTCCCATATACACCACAACAGAATGGAGTGGCGGAGAGAGCTAATCGGACATTAATAGAAATGGCAAGATGCATGATGGTTCATGCTTGTGTTGAGGAGTATTTATGGGCAGAGGCTGTTAATACAGCGGCGTACATAAGAAATAGATGTCCTACAAAGCGGTTGGAGAATAAAACACCACACGAAGTTTGGTTCGGTCGTAAGCCAAGTATGCAGCATTTCAAAACATTTGGTGCGTATGCTGTAAGTCTCAACAAATCTTCAGATAAATCTAAGTTCAAAGCTAAGGGTTTCTCATACATTATGGTAGGATATTCAGCAACATCAAAAGCGTATCGTCTATTTAACACAACGACACGCAAGGTCATTTAACAACGCAATGTTATATTTGATGAGAAGATGCACAATGTAAACAACAGTAACAACGAAAACGGGAAAAAATCCCTTAATGCAGATGATTACTTAACATTTTGCTTTAATGTAGATAAATATGCAGATGTTGTTGATTGTAATAGCCGATCTTCTGTGCAGATAGAAAGTGATTAAGAATCGTATGGTACAGCTGATAATGATGATGATACTGATAAGGGTCCGAAAAAAGACTCTAAATCATTAGGACCACCTTGCAGTTGTAAAAAAAAATGCAGGAAATCATTAGAAGGGGAGGAACAAAATATTTTTCATTCATTTTGGAATTTACAAACGTTTGATAGACAAAACGCGTACTTATTCGGCATTATTAAAAGTGTAGGTAAAAAACGTAAATACCCCAAAAAGAAAAAAAGCAAAAGTCATCACGATCTACCACATTTAAATACTATGTTAAGACGAAGGGGAAAGACCATGAAGTGTGTAAAGAAGAATTTTTGTCAGTCCATGGTTTACAAAATAATAGAAGACGAGTTTATAATGTTTGCAAACAAATCAGGGATGGACTTAATACTCCAAAATCTGATGGGCGTGGTAGACATAAGAACAGAAAGAACAGGTTGCCGGAAGTAATGGTGCAATCTGTTCATGACCATGTCAAATCTATTCCAAAATATTGCAGTCATTATAGCCGCAAGCAAAATCCACATAGAAGCTATATTGACCACGATTTGTCAATATCGTTGCTGTATAAAAAGGTATTACATTTCTTGGTGTAAAGAACGTAATATTAATTCTGTTAAAGAAGACAGATATCGCAGGATATTTTGCTCTGAATATAATATCGGCTTCAAGCTTCATAGAAGCGATACGTTTGCAACATGCGATGAATACCATACTTTGCTCGAATCTCATAAAGATAGTGAACAAAAAGTTCAAGACATCAAAATAAGTTTGGAGCTACACCAAAGAAGAGTGGAGGCGATGCAGACCAACTTAAAAAATGAAATGCGAAGATCAAAAGAAGAAAACAATTTGCTGGACGTAATATCTTTCGACTTACAACAAGCGCTACCGATTCCACAACTTACCGTTGGTAAAGCGTTTTACTTACGTAAAGCCTGGATGTACAATATGGGAATACACGAAGGTAATACTGGAAAAGGTTACATGTACATGTGGACCGAGAATGTTGACAAAAGAGGAAGTGATGAGATCGCCAGCTGCATTTTAAAATACATTAATGACAACCCCCCAACACCCAACAAACATCTCATTGTATTTACTGACAACTGTGGTGGACAAAATAAAAATTGGACTCTCATGGCTTTGTGGCTTCACTTGGTTAGAAATAATGTCTACAAATCTATAGAACATCGCTTCCTTGTGGCTGGACATACACATCTGCCTTCCGATCGTGATTTTGCGGCCATAGAAAAACATAAGAAATACATAAATCAGGTTTACTCACCAGACGAATAGATACAAGTAGTAAAAGAATCAAGAACTAAAAATCCATTTACTGTGTTTGAAATGACACAAAATGACTTTTTCTCTTTTGACGAAATAGGCAAATCAATAAACAGGAAACAGTTTACTGAGGACAAAGAAAACGTAGACTTTGCCAATGTACGCTGTTTTAAGTTTGAAGCTGATAATCCTACCAAAATATTTATTAAACATATTTTGAACGAAGATTTCAAGCCGGTAAATGTTGGTAAAAGGGGACAGAAAATTCCTGAAGTGATGGATCTTAATACAGTTTAAAAAAATACAACGGTCCAGTTAAAATTAAAGAAATAAAATTAAAGAACTTGAAGGTACTCCTGCCATACATTCCATTAGTGTACCACGGTTTTTATATAAATATTGGAGTACAAGACGTTACGCCTACTGAAGAATGTGACGACCTAGTCGAGAACATAGATGGTGCAGATAAATAATGCTCATACCACACGTTTCTTTTTGTTGAAGCTAATCCAATAAAAATAGCATTTTATAATTCTTAATAAAAAAATTACTAGACAACTCAGCTCCCCATTACTTATCCGTAGTTTTTAAAACTTAAGAACTGTTCAACTTCTTTGAGTGAAAAAAAGTAACAAGCCACATTTTATTCAATTTTTCTTATTTTTTTTTGAAAATAAAAAAGCAATCTTCATTTCGTCATGGAATTTTAAATACATACCAATACATACCAATACATTTACATACCAACAAATTGAACAGAATTCTTTAGAACTCATATTTCAGGATTTAATCATAATATACATTCTAGCTTTTCTCAAAATTAAGATAATGTGGCTTATTACTGTGTTCCCCCCAGCGCTTCAATTCAAAAATTAAAAATATCTAGTATCGACTAGATATTATTTTTTTACGGTTTTATTTACATAACAGTTACATAAGCAAAAATAAATTATTCGGTGGCATATTTATTCAATATTATCGTTAATGATATCAGTATGTATTTAACGCCAATAAAGCAAATTAAGTATAGGTACACTTCCATTATATTCCCTTTTTGTCTCAAATAACATTGAATATTTTTAATATTAAACAAAATATTATACTATTTTTTTGGGAATGTATTAGGAAAAGAAACAGAGCGTATATTTGAGTCTCATTTATGACTATAAAAAATTTAGAAACGCTTTCTTTGGAGACTGTAAGTAAATAAAAACTTTAAAAATGTATAAATACACATTTAGATTCGTATGCTAAATTCGATAGTTACGATGCCAGGACACCTGCAGAAGTAGGCAACGTGAGAACTGCAACCTAGTAGTTTTAAGAATTATGATAAGACAATTGTTCTCTATATAGTATTAAGATGCATTATATATATTCATTCGGTAATAAGCTGTAGAACGTTAACATACAAAATAAAGAGTTTTAACCAAATTAGTTCTTTTTAAAAATCAAAAGGCAAGGCGAAAAACTCTAAGTCGATTATGAGAACTAAGATGTCATCATCAGTAGGTAAAAATAACAATGTTAGACATGCGAAATAATAAAGCTAACACGAAAATCTCGAAACATTTTACAATATTCAAGAGTATACGTGGATAACTTGGAAAGTTTTTAATTTTGTTTGTTGTTACATTAGTTTTACTGCGCCCCACTGTGATCCTTACCTATTGAAGATGACAACCTGATAGTCGAAAAGAGGTTTTATATCTTTTTTAAGTATAAAAAAGTACCTTGATGCATAAGTTCGTGGCGTTCTTGATTTCTAGGATGGAAATGTCTTGAAACAAAATTGTTAGATATATATCAAAGCTATTTTAATGCCGTATTATTGTTTAGTAAAATGCGAGGGATAAGCTGAATTGATTGACAATAAGAAAATCTAGTAGACTGTGAAAAACAATCATATAGTGTGTATTTAGAGCAACTCTTTATCCGTCATTTGAATTTTTGTTGTTGAAGTTGCATTCGTTATAATAATAAAAAATGGAATTAAGCAGAGTGTACTTTTGAATCACAATTTACGATTTTAAAGGAGGTTTAATATTTTATGATTGCAAAGAAAGTTTAGATTCAGTTTTTATTGAACAAGCACCTTCCTTGACTACAATTTATTGATGGTATAAGGAATTTGAACGCGAAAGGAATTTTGTTCAGCATCAAAAAGTAGCAAGGCGTCCTCCGACGGCAGATACCGACAAAAACATTCCTGCTGTTAAAAAAATAATTGAGGAGAACAGTAAAGCCACTTATGCGATAATAGAGCGTCAACTCAAGATTGGATCCTTAGCTGTTAACATAATCATAAACGACCACCTGCATTTAAAAAAGTGGTAAGTCGTTTAGTGCCGCATCACCTTTCTGACTTCCAAAAAGCAAAGCATGTAAGAATTTAGTATGAAACTTTAAATTTATTAAATAATGGCGGCAACCAATTTTTTCGAAAATAGTGACAGGTGATGAAACTCACTTTTCGACCTTCCTACCCGCAAAGAGAGTAGTGTATGGATTCACGAAGATGAGGAAGCTCCTACAATGACTAAGAAGCAGCGAGCTAATGAAGCGAATGAAAAAGGTTATGTATGCGGTATTCTCCAGAAGTACGGGCTTAGTAAATGCAATTAAGCTAAGTAGACAAAAAATAGTTACAGCTAAGTGGTAGACTAAAAATGTTTACCGGAGTCCCATACGGCAGTTTTAACTCTCCAGTTTTTGTCTGGAAAAAATATAAAAGTAAACATCCGCCGTATTCACCTGATTTAGCAGTGTGTGACTTTTGTTATCTTTTGGGCATAAACGCAATTTGCGAGGTAGAAGGTAGAAGAAGAGATTGATACAGCAATTCACGCTTATTTTGATGGTATTCCGAAAGGAGATTGGTTGGGAGCTTTTAAACAGTGGAAAGAAAGAATGGTTAAGTGTATCCTTACTGAAGGGAATGACTTTGAGCATATTTAAAGTATAATCCTAGAAAATATTAACCGTATTTTTTATTCTCAATAATTTTAGCTTGTGTCTCGTAGTTTTTGAATTTATGGATTTGTGAAGAAAAGATTGTATCAATTATTGACAAACGAAAATTCAACATTGATTAGAAAGAATCCAGCATTTTCGACATATTCTAATGTTTGAGTTTAACAAAGTATTCAATGCATAGAAGAAAATGTAATTGTGTTTACTAATTTTAATTGCTTTAATCATGGAAAATAAAATATGCGAGTATATACAGCGCGGGGTAGAATAGAGAGGCGTTTTTAGAATGGGTTATATATACAAAGGAGAAGAGATATAGCGTCGCGGCTGACGTCGTTCGATCCAGGAAGCCTTACCGTTCATTAGTCACAATGGCTGTCTGGACCAGAGAGCATCGTGCGTTCGCAGTTGAGGAGTATGTAAAATCGGGTGTGTCTGTTATCAAATAGGTCTCTTCTGAAACATTTCAGAAGAGACCCTAGGAAGATACTCAAATTTCCCCTAAGGAGGATAGCGGCTTCCATCGTGGACACAAGACTAACAGAGTGGAACTGAAAGATCTATTGGGGGTGGTATGCTTAAGTGCCTGGACTTACTGGCGTCTAACCCAAAAAATCAGATCAAGAAGAATGAGATACCCATACCATAGGATCACGTATTACATGCGGCAACAGTGTTGCTGGATCGTATTGAAAGACCGATCATCTATAAATTATTACCAGATAAGTATAACTTGTGTATACTTGCATTAAAAGAAATCTCGTTTTGACGTACTAGTTCAATCAACACTTTCATTGTATGAAAGAACTCCTGCGATCAACAGAAGAGTGCTGCTTTCGTTTGTCCACACGAGAATGGGGTCCTCTGTTATTCTCTACTGTGCTCTGTTGCGTGCAATGTGCGGCAGGCCTTTATACAAGCTGTCCCGTATCGTTATGTTCAAATTTTAGGAGTGTAAAGTAGACTTCATTTCAAGTAACAAAAACGCAAAACTTGTATATCCATTTTTATTTGTTTCAAAGTTACAGATCTATGAGTGCGATTGTCAGATCATGAAAAAAATGTAACTCTAAAGTCAATAAAAACTGATTTTATTTAAAAAAGTTCAATTAATAATATTTTCGAAATGACCACCAACTTCTTGAATGCAGGCTTGTGCCCGCAAGCCAACAGAAGAAGTACTTATCCGAATTTCATACTTGTTTTGTCGGATTTGCTCGGCAGCTAAGTGAATACGATCCAACCACTCTTTTCTTGTGTTCGAAACTTGCGCGTAGACAAAATTTTACATGTACCCCCATTAATAAAAGTCAAGGGGATTAAGATCGGGTGATCTGGGTGGCCATGCAACAGGACCACCTCTACCAATCCATCTTGGATAATTGACGTTAACCCAATTTCGGACAGCAATTCCGAAATGTGGTGGTGCCCCATCCATGTGAAACCACATGTCTCATCGAACATTCGGTGGGACATCCTCTAAAAGACCTGGCAGTTCATCAATAAGAAATTGAAGGTAATTGTCCACATTTAACCTCCCAGGAAGAACGACAGGACCAATCAACAAGTCATCGATTAGGGCCACCCAAACGTTAATAGAAAATTCATGTTGAAATTTAGATGGGCGTATAGCTTTGGGATTTTCAGATGACCACCTGTGCAGATTTCTTAGATTTGTAACACCACTTCTCGTGAATATAGATTCATCTGTCCAGAGGACTATTCTGCAGAAATTAAAATGAAGCCTAGACTTGCTTATTATCCAGGTAGAATAAACTAAACGAGCATAGTGGTTTGCCTCAAGCAGACCGTGTCCCCTGCGATAGTGATGTGGATATAAGCCCCCTTTCGTTTTAAAATTCGCCAAACTGTCGTTCGTGGCACTTCCAGTTTTCTAGCGATTCGCACTAAGAGTTGGATCCCTTGTAACAATAGCTACTGCTTCTCCCTCTAAGTTTGCTGGCAAATTTACTCCTCAGTCGAAGAAATAATAACGCAGTCCGCATTCCCGAAATTGTCTGTGTATTTCCAGAAACGTTCTGTAATGAGGAATGCGCCTATCGGGAAACCGATGTCGGTATTCAATAACTACTGGACGTGCACTGCCGTTACAGTAGTCATACACATAATGTATAACCGCATACTCTTGAGAAGAAAATCGGTAGGACATTTTGAATTAAGAAACGCGTCCACTCACTAATAAGCTGTTGTATGAACTGAAACGTAATGTAATCCTTTATTAAAAAATGCAACGTTAACAGTCATCTGAACAGCTGTTTATTGTATGATATTCATAGTTCAGCACTTACGAAATAAGTAAGAAACTTCTTTATCATAAATCAATTTCCAGTACTCTTTTTTGTAGATCTCCAAGAAATTACTGTGTGCACTACGACACGTGTTTATTTATTTTAGGATAATATTTTATTATGCGACGTTAACAATCAAAGGCCTGTTATTGAATCGTATAACTTTTTTTTAAATAAAATCAGTTTGTATTGACTTTAGGATCACATTTTTTTTCATGATCTGACAATCACATTCATAGATCTGTAACTTTAAAACAATCAAAAATGGATATACAAGTTTTGCGTTTTTGTTACTTGAAATGAAGTCTACTTTACACTCCTAAAATTTGATCATAACGAAACGGGACATCTTGTATAGGACTGTAGGAGTGAAGCAATCTTTTGTATAATATTATGTAATATTTTTAAAAATAAACATTTTGGCATTGGAAAATACCAAAAAATAGTTCAATTCATCAAAAATTCTATGTGCTGAATTTTCTTCGTAGATTGGTGTAATCATCTATATGTTATAGTGTTAAAAATTGCACTAAATCGTATCTTATTCATACTCAAACGACTTGAAATGCTTAACTAGGTATTTAGTATTTACTAGTTTACTTGTTTTTAACAAATGAACATCGTCGATATATTTGAGTAGTAGCATGTAATATTCTGAATTTTCGAGTAAAATTTCGAAGCAGCTATGATAGATAATATTTTTTTAGTAGGTTATCTAATCGTGCTATCACAAATATAGAATAAAAATAGATTTCAATTATTAAAATTATTCCTCTTCAAAAGTTGTTTTTTTTCAAAATTTATAAATTACAAATAAGTTTTCGGTACTTTTACATTACATGTAATGTGAGTCATCGTATTTGTCGGCAGAGCTAATTAACATTCATAACAAAGGCATCGATAAGATAGATATATTGTTTTTATCAATTTTAGAATGTAATTAATTGTATTAATACTTAAATGTATAAATATTTATAAGTATCTTTTCCATATGTTGTGTATTATCTTCTGCAGTTGAAATTCCACTTACACGACCCCAGTGTGTTATCTAAACAGTAATTGAAACTTAAGCAATATGTTTTATGAATTGGATTAAAAGTGATGTCGATGAAACTGATCACATTCATGTCGGAATGACTTGGGAGTAGAAGTGGAACGTTTATGATGCTTTTTATATTTACAAATACAAATTTTTGCGGATGTTACGATTTATAGACATGTTTTGGGTTTATGGAGATAAGTTCGAGATAATGAAAATAAAAGACAAAAAGTAATTATATAAATAACACTTAAGGACTTACCTTTGTGGGAGGGTTGCTATTAAATTACAGTTCAACTAGCTAGTACCCAAGCTAAGCCAGTGAAGACGACGCGGGGTTCCTTTCGAAACGCTGTTGCCCAACTAATTAATTATTAACTGGAAAAGCGCGAAACCGTGATTTATTCCTTTCGTTGGACTGTAAACCGTAATAATACATCGTAGAGTAGTAGTAGTAGTAGAGAAAAATTCGACTCATCAAATGTAAAGTATTAAAGAAAGGAAGCTACGATTACAAATCAAAAGAAAACACCGACATAAACAATATTACGACAAGATTTATTAGGGTAGATTTACCCTTTGACAGTTTTGGACAGCAAAGAGTGATCGATTCCTCTAAACTGATCAGTCTAACGTAAATGTATAAATTCACAGAAAAAAAAGAATAGTTACATCTTAACAAGTAATTGATACCAGCGCACTTGCAAATTTGCAAATTGTTCCTAGATTTACTAGAAAATTAAACAGTTGTTCGATAGAACAATAAAAAACGATTCAGCGAACTTTCAGCCATTTTTAAATTATACGAGTATATATTTGTAGCGTGCGGCAATCGAGTTCGTAAGAAGCAATAAATTACAAGACATCAAAACAACCGCTTGATGTTGTTATTAGTTATACATGTACCGTACATCTGTTTACATGTATAAAGCAGGTGTTAGTTTTATTGTTCAGAAAATAATTTAAATAATTAATTTTTATCAATACTGTTCGGATTATCGAAATTTCGTAAGGATTGGTGAAATATTAATTTAAATAAATAGAGGTTAAACCGTATATACAGTTGATTAAAAATAAATAAAATATGTATATTATATTTGCGATATATATACAGAGTGTCCCATAACTTATGGGCCCTACACCATTTTAAGGTAATAGTTATTTTGCACATAGTTTGCCTCAGTAAAATGTTTCAGGTTAAATAGATACAGGGTGTTGAAAGTTTATTTTCAAGCAATTCCTCAGATTTTTGCATTTGAATGGTCTGTTGCACATTTTTCCGATAGGCGAAAAATATTTAATTCTCAAAGTATAATTTGAGTTTATGGAGATAAGTTCGAGATAATGAAAATAAAAGACAAAAAGTAATTAAATAAATAACACTTAAGGACTTACTCCTTAGATTATTGAACTAAAACTCTCTTAATATTAGAATTATATGCATAGTTAAACTAGATAAAAGATTATCTAACATCAAGAATACAACGACTTGAAATACAAATAGTTTCCAACATTTAATGATTTGAATTCAACTAACTGCTTCATCTATGACATAGTTAAGCAGGGGTAGGTACGTATTTGTTGATTTTGTTGCTGTTCTGATTCTTCTGGGAAGATATACAGTTATTTATTCGAATTGTTTATGAAAAAAATTCGTCCTTAAGTAGGATTGGAACCCACGTGCTTGGTTTGCCGGACCATCGCTCTAACCACTAAGCTATCAAAGGCAGTGATTTCGAATCTTTGTGGGGATGCCTTGAGTTACATCAAGGAAACAGGTGATATATATCTTGTCCGTAGTAGGCTGTTGTGCATATTTGTTGCATTTTTCGCGAAGTAATGTAAATGTAACACAACATGTAAATTCTACATATTACGACGTTAATTTATTCGAATTGTTTATGAAAAAAAATCGTCCTTAAGTAGGATTCGAATCCACGTGCATGGTTTGCCGGACTATCGCTCTAAATAAATAGCCGATAAATAGCCGCAAAAATACCTTTAGCTGGACAATGTCGCGCTGGATACGTTTCACGATACAGCCGGACAACTACTTGGGAATTTAAGTTCGCACGCCCATAAGTAAAATTAATATCTGTCATTTCTGTGTATTTATACATTATGAGAAACATAACAGGGTTACACTTCAATATGACATGTATGTATGAAACTTAATGTCAATATTGAGATGACGAAGTTTGTCTTGGTCTTTTGCCTTTTTGAGGACGAGATTTCGGGAGGTGGACGATCCTTTGAATCTCAAGGCACCGATTTCTATGATCATATGAATGAACTTTATTCGAGCAATCATTAAAATAGTAAAATGTTATAAATACTACAATAATAAAGTTATTATATTCCTTAATTTGTGAAATTATTAACAATAGTGAAAAACCATCAAAACAATTTAAAAGAGCGTTTTCAGTAAATTTTGTATATGAACTTTTATGATTATTTTGGTTAGTAGAATACGCCCCTAGAGTTTGGCTAAGTCAATTGGAAACACCCTGTATAAATATTGTAAAACAAAAAAAAATCCCTTAGATTATATTATTGAACTAAAACTCTCTTAATATTAGAATTATATGCATAGTTAAACTAGATAAAAGATTATCTAACATCAAGAAAACAACGACTTGAAATACAAATAGTTTCCAACATTTAATGATTTGAATTCAACTAACTGCTTCATCTATGACATAGTTAATCAGGCGTAGGTACATATTTATTGATTTTGTTTCTGTTCTGATTCTTCTGGGAAGATATACATTGGCTACAATGTCAATCTTTTCACATCTCTGTCTGGCTGTCATCTCGGTAATTTTTGAGATTAAGTTGCCATCAACCATAATCATCGGACTGTTCCTGTCTTTCAATATAACTTGATTGAATAGCTCTCAAATTAGTTTCTGAATGGTCAGGAAGGGCGGCAGAAAAAGAAATATTCAGAGACAAGATAAACTCTATTTTATTAAATTGTCCGAAACGCCGGCCCACTAAGCTATCAAAGGCAGCGATTTGGAATCAAAAGATTCCAAATCGCTTTGAGTTACATCAAGGAAACAGATGATATATATCTTGTTCGTAGTAAGCCGTTGTGCAAGTTTCTTGCATTTTTCGCGAAGTAATGTAAATGTAAATATGCTTTCTACATATTACGACGTAACATGTCGTATTGTAATCTTTCAAATTAAAAATGGCCAGGCTTAATAAATTTTCTAACAGTGATTTACGGAATATGTTCGGCATTTATGCCCAAGAAAATTATAACCGACGTGCAGTATTTAGAAGGTATGAAGAACTCTATTTCAAAGAATATTTAAGCAATTAATTGAAACAGGTTCGTTTTATAACAAAAATCCTCGCCGACGACCGAAAACTGTAATAGTCGAACAAGAAGAGGAGATCCTGATTAGAATCGCTGAAACTACAGAAATTCTACGGGAATTGGTAAATCAACCGTCTCAAGAATGACTCATGCAGAAAATGTTTATATGAACATTTTGTCTTAAAATCACTTAAAGTTATTGCATGTACTTCATTAACACACTGTATAATGGTAAGACAAATTGTTGGGGCAACTAGTGGATTTTGTCGTCGCTCCTATGTTGACTCACCGCGCACGGGTTGTAAGGCCGTATACGCACTAATTTTTTAATCTTCGGTGACAGTTATTAATGAAATGCGGCACATCCAATTTAACATCTTTATTTACATATTTATATTACTTCATACATAAAATTTGTTGTATAATGAAAGACTGTTGTCTTTTGATAAAATATGAGACTGGTGTCTCTTGATATTAAAAGTCGATTGCTGTCTTGAACATTGTTCTTACGACTGTTTGTCTAGAACGTTATTATGTTAAGACTTGCGACTGTAATTTATGTAGACTGTTGTCTTGAACATTGTTCTTACGAGTATTGTAAGACCGTTGTTCTGTGGCGAATTGCTACTGGCGACTTGTCTTAGTGACTTGCGTTCTCGACTTGCTGCTGTTGTAATCGCGCGCTGAACTATTTAAAAACTTTTTAAACATTGTAAGCAAAATTTACCCTTCCCTTCAATTAACAAAAATAGGCCACATGCGGCTAAATGACGAACAAAGGTTGGCAAGTTACAAAGAACTGCCTTGCTTGTGTAAATTCTGCTTACTAAACCAGCAAACGTTGCAAATAGTTTTCAATCTAACTGTATACATGTGGAGGCACGTCTACTAATAAAATAATATAATTTGAAGCGTATCTAAAAATGCGGCAATAAATAAGTGCCGGCATAAACAACGGTCGACAAATATGTATGCGGCAATAAATAGTGCCGGCATGAATATCTGTTGACAAATATGTAATACGCGGTATCATAAATTTTATAGTGAAACGTTTGCATCTTAATACTATAAGAAAATGTAATTATACAGAAGGTTTTAATTTTGTTTTTGACTCTTATATTTAAATACTATAATCTATGATTTCTTTAAGTTTAATGTGTAATATTAAAATGAATAATACTTATATTTTAATATATAATACAAAATTAATAATATTTATGTTTACTATACGATATATAAATTCGTTTCGTTTATAAGACGAAACACAAATCAATCTTTATTTCATGGAAAGTATCGAAGTTATTGCATGTACTTCATTAACACACTGTATAATGGTAAGACAAATCAATCTTTATTTCATGGAAAGTATTTTTGACATAAAATTGATAATTGGCATTTCGTGTCTCTTGTATAGGTAATCAATCTTTCAAAAATTTCAAATAATATTACAAGATTATTGACTAATCATTAGAAAACTTCTTTATCTAAGATAGTATCTGTATTTGTTTATTTTTACACATTAGTATTAGAGATATTCAACTTTAATGTTTTAGTTCGAGGAATGAAACAAGGTAAAGAAAATCAAACAAATATAAATGAATCATTACTAAGCTGTTGAAAGTCTTCACTGCCAGCATCCTTGGAATTTTTGATATTCACTTGAAAATGCTGACGTTGTGTTGTATCCTACTTTTGCTTCTTATTGGTTATTACTTGGTTTAACATAGACGTTTACGCAAATTTTTTTATCTTGGCGTAGGGCCAGTAAATGAGTTTCTTTTTTCCAGAATTTAAATATAATCGCATATGCATAGAAAAGTTTACATTGCTTTGAACTACTGTAAATTCTTTCCGTGAAAGAAAGGAAGGATATTTTTATTCTACTGGTATCTTTTTATTTTTCCAAGATCTCTGCCAGACATAAAAGCATATCCTAACTCTCAATGATAGGTATTATAACGCATGTCCTAAATATTTTGGCACAGAGTTCAATATAAATAATAAAAATAATAATATATACAGGGTCCGGCAACGAAGCGGGGACGGAAGATTACACGCGTATTTGAAAGTTAGTCAAATATTTAGATATTGGATATCCTTCCGTACCATCAAGCGCACGTTTTAAAAATATTTTGTTTTATACAGCGTGTTCCAGATGGAAATGCCAGACTAAAGTTGCATTTTTTTAAATGGAACACCCTGTATATTAATAGATAAAATGATCCGCGCTTGAAAGCTGGTTACATCGATATAACATTGTATGGGTCTAAAGTTGATAGTTTCTATGTAAATAATTATTTTACTTGATAAATTGATACATTTCAGTAGGCTATTCTGCATAAGGAAAATCAAAAGATCCGAAACCAATAGAACAGAATATTTTCTACTAGTATGCACTTTCGTTGCTACGTGAAATAAATTCTGCAACTGCTCGCGTTATACAGGGTGTTCACAATTTCGCAAAATCGAAGAAATCTCGTAATTTTTAAATTGAACACCCTGTATATTTTTAGCTCACTGAAAAGCCCTTTTACTACGCTTTCTGTTGATACCTCATTTGATGCACCTAGGATGGATCATTTACTAATTATTTCTTTTTAGAGTTGAATTAATGAAAAATGCTTGTATTTTCAGTAGCTAATTTGCGCTTTTAAACCTTGTGTAAGATCGAATATTCAACAAATTATCCATAAATGGTCTATAACAAGAAGAAACCATTAAGTACGAGAAACAGTTGATTTTCACTCAGCGGTGAAAGCAATCATTAAATTAATATAAAGTAATATAGCATTTACAATAGATTCACTGCTGATCAAGTTATCTCGTGTCAGTTTTAAGCTTGTATACTTAATAACCAAGTTGTCAAAAATTTCTTTCCATTTTACACAGTATTTCGTTCAATCTTTAAAAAAAATTGCTATAATGACTAATTTTACTATTCAAGAAATGGTGAATATGATATTTATTCTTGGGGAGTGTACAAGAAATTGTCTCCTAGCAAGTTGAGTATATTCAGAGAGATTTCCAAACCTTGAAAGAAAGCCAAGACCGGAAGCATTTGAAATGTTATTAGAGAGATTTACAGAAACTGGTAGTGTAACCTACAAGAAGAGAGAAATAAATAAGCCGGTAATCAATGAAAAAAACGAATTGACCGTATTATTAACAATACAGGAAAATCCACATATGAGTATAGACGGTATTTCAAAGGTAACAGCTATTGAAGATAGGAGCGTACGAAGAATTTTAAGAAGTCATAAGTATTATCCGTATCATATGGAATTAAATCAGGAATTGCATGGTGATGATTTCATTAAAAGAACAGACTTTTGTGGTTTGTTAAATAAAATGCGAGAAGTGCCAAATATTTTAACAAAGATTTTGTTTAGCGATGATTACTTTCAAAAGTAATGGGGCGGTAAATAAACATAACATGCATTATTATGCAACAGAAAACCCGCATTGGATACGTCATGTAGACAATCAGAATAGATGGTCTCTTAACGTCTGGGGAGGTATACTTGGTCCATATATCATTGGGCCGTACTTTTTCGGTGGAACCGTTACAGGCGATACGTATTTGGCATTTTTGCAGAACGAACTGCCTAATTTACTTGAGCATGTGGATGCTGACACCCGATAAATTTTCTGGTTGCAACACGATGCTGCCCCTGCTCATTACAGCCTTAACATTAGGGAGTTTCTAGGGCGATGGAAGGAAGACAAATGGATAGGACGAGGTGGTCCAATGGCTTGGCTTCCACGAAGTTCAGATCTTACTGTCTTGGACTTCTACTTTTGGGGATATGTCAAGGCTATAGTTTATGTGGAAGTTCCTACAACAAGAGAAAATATGATGGAACGCATAAGAGAGGCATTTAGAAATGTTCGCCAAGAAACATTACAGCATGATCAACAGAATTTCACCAGGCGGCTTCATTTATGTATTGAGAGACAAGGAAGGACATTTGAAAGTTTTCTTTGATTTATTTGCATTTACTATTTACATTTACTTTATTTTTATTTACTGTGCTACTACTTTTGTTAATTAAATTTGATGTTGTGGTTAATAATTAGTATTTATTTAAAATAGTGCAAACTTTTAATACTACTCGCACTTGATTCTTCCTACATGATTTCGATTTATGTTAAGCTAATTGGATATGTATTGTTTCATATTAGGTATTCGTAAAGTAGTTTTACAAATTTCTTTAAAATACAAATTAATTAGTGCAAATTTTTTATTAAACTAACACCAGATAACATAATTGGCAGTAAATCTATTGAAAATGCTATATTACTTTATATTAATTTAATGTTTGCTTTCACCGCTGAGTGAAAATCAACCGTTTCTCGTACTTAATGGGGTTTTTTCTTGTTATAGACCATTTATGGATAATTTGTTGAATATCCGATCTTACAGAAGGTTTAAAAGCGCAAATTAGCTACTTAAAATACAAGCATTTTTCATTAATTCAACTCTAAAAAGAAATAATTAGCAAATGATCCATCCTAGGTGCATCAAATGAGGTATCAACAGAAAGCGTAGTAAAAGGGCTTTTCAGTGAGCTAAAAATATACAGGGTGTTCAATTTAAAAATTACGAGATTTCTTCGATTTTGCGAAATTGTGAACACCCTGTATAACGCGAGCAGTTGCAGAATTTATTTCACGTAGCAACGAAAGTGCATACTAGTAGAAAATATTCTGTTCTATTGGTTTCGGATCTTTTGATTTTCCTTATGCAGAATAGCCTACTGAAATGTATCAATTTATCAAGTAAAATAATTATTTACATAGAAACTATCAACTTTAGACCCATACAACATTATATCGATGTAACCAGCTTTCAAGCGCGGATCATTTTATCTATTAATATACAGGGTGTTCCATTAAAAAAAATGCAACTTTAGTCTGGCATTTCCATCTGGAACACGCTGTATAAAACAAAATATTTTTAAAACGTGCGCTTGATGGTACGGAAGGATATCCGATGTCTAAATATTTGACTAACTTTCAAATACGCGTGTAATCTTCCGTCCCCGCTTCGTTGCCGGACCCTGTACAAAGTGTAATACAAAGGTATTTTTAATAATATAAAATATTATAAAAATCTGGTGTGAAGAACACAAATGCAGGTTCACTATTAATATTTTCTGTGAACGTGTCCGAATATATCCTATCCCCAGAGACGTAGATACGTATTTCACCTTTCTACAGGCTCATCGGTACGTCCCTGCTGGAGAAAGGATATTCCCTCCCAGACACTTTCACAGAAAAGAACCACATCGCCCTATCACCGTAATTATCCAGACCGAGCGCAGAAGTAACTTCGGCGCTGTCTGTTGTCAGACAGCCGAAGTACCTCGCATACCGTCCACATAATTAATGTGAAGTAACGACGCCCTTCTAAAGGTTGGCACAGCCAATCTCTCTAGAAAACTGCATTTTGTTTGTGCCTTCACTCATACTACGGCTTAACCGCATGTGTAATGTATCAGAATAATTGAAACATACATGAGTAGGTAAACAATAGGATATATTCGGACACGTTCACAGAAAATATTAATAGTGAACCTGCATTTGTGTTCTTCACACCAGATTTTTAATAATATTTTATATTATTAAAAATACCTTTGTATTATACAAAACTGGTGGGGTTTACCTACTCATGTATGTTTCAATTATTCTCATATACAAAGTGTGTATAAATTAGCATACTAACTATACGTGACGCCGCTCTTGGTCAAATTTGGAGTTAAAAATCTTAATACTAAAACGGTATACCATGCTTGCTGTGTTTTCAGAAAGAATTTGTAAGAAATATTCATTTAGCGACATTTGTGAAGCTTGCGTTTCAAATCGTGAAGAAATAAAATTAGCTCTTGAAATTACACATTTATTCTGAAAATATTACAAAGTTTTAAAATTTTGTGATAGTATTGACTTATTTTTGTACTTTGACCGAAATCAATGTCATGATTACCTACATAATTGTTGGAATTGAAATCCAGTTTGTAGATATAGCAGAAATCTATGTGGTATCCATTGTACTATTTATTCAAGTCTTTCTGGTGTGATTTCTAATATTGCGGGGTCAATTTGGGCTCTAACTTCGTCAGCATTTTAAGGAGCTGTAGAATAAACTTTTCCTTTAATGAAAAACCAACAAGAAAAATCTAATTGATTGAGATCGGCGGATCTCGCAGGCCATAATATGGGATCGCCACGACCAATCCATCTGTTTGGGAAGTGTTCATCCAACCAGTCTTTAACGTTACAAGCAAAGTGCACAGGGGCTCCATCATGCGTTAAAATCATATTATGTTGTATGTTTCGTATGTCTCATTAATAACTTGTTCTAAAACATTTAAATTTTCACCGATATCTAGACGATTTGGTAAGTAAATTGGTGCAACCACCCTGTGGTTTATTATACCCAGTTAAAAGTTAACGGAAAATTTTCTTTGGTGACCGTATTCGCGAAATTCACGTGGATTTTCATCTGCTCAATGACGAAAATTATGAGTATTAAACCACCATCTCTGGTACACATGCACGCATCACTTCAAAGAATACGTCATAGAAAGCTACCTTTTTCCTGAATCCTATTTAAGATTGTATTGCAAAAATTGATTCGAAATCGGTTATCATTTCCGTAGAGGAGCTGAACTTTAGAAACATGGTATGGATGATGTAAGTTTTCTCTTAGAACCAAATGAACAGTCTTATTACGGGGGATATTTAATGTAGAAGCTAATTGACAGGTGCTTGCGGAGGGGTCTTCCTGTATTGTGGCTAGAATTTGCTCTTCTAGTTGAACGGTACGCCTTTGCTTTGGTCTATCAGCGTTCGCATTTCTTTGAATAAACCAATTTGCGTTGCGAAGACGTTGGTCCAGCCTTCGAAATACATTTTTACTTGGATGGCTCCGGTTTGGAAAACACACTCGATCTTCCCTTTCTGCCATGTTAGCATTTTCACGACAGAAACCCTATATCATGTACATATCGACATATTTATTGAACGTAAAAATCATAATGAGTAAACAAAACAACAAATAAACACGGAAACACGAAAACTAATCAAAAGTATACAAACAAACACCAAAAACAGAGATTACAGAAAACAAGTCGAATGAAGTAGGTAGGTATATAAGTGTCAAAATGTGACAGTGGTAATCCATTTGAGTGGAACAACATTAGGCTACCTACTTGTGGCCACAGATCAGAAATAATACAGATGTGTAACTTAATAGTAAAATAGATCCCTATGTATAGTTTGTGGACTGGGATCGGATAATTATGTATGCCAACCAACATAGCTGTAGTTAAATTACTATTGGGGTTATTCAAATTTTATGTATGAAGGAAAAATAATATTTCATTCGGTTAACTTTCTGTATTGCAATCAATATATGTAATTTAGAACCCATTACATAAACTTCTTAGGCACATTCAATGCATAATTTAATCGAACGAAACGTTCTCTTTCCCCATACTCTATTTAATTCGTTTCAACATTCTTGAATATCTTCAAAATACAATATTATAAAATGTAAATTCAAATGAAAATTACTTAACAAACCTAATTCGTATAAAAATATATTTAGAATCTATACCAACTCTTATGGCAGACAAATTTAAATAAATGCAATAGTATTTTCAAAAATTGTATAGTTCGACGTTTCAGAATATGACACTATCCAGTTAATAGTAATCTAAAAAATCTACAACTAATAATATAAAAAAAAAATGGTAAAACTACGCACTATTATCCATAGTCCTAAATGCTACTTACACGAACGAACAATAAGTCCAACGAAAGTTTATATTTATAACATATAACACGGGCACGAGATCACAAAATTTAAATACGGCGAATACTAATACCAAGACAGCCAACATTAAATTTTTCGTTAACATATGAAATTTCTACCCCAAAACAACTTCTAAATGCAACAACCTTGTGATTAACAAATCGGAGACTGTGGTTTATAAATGAATAAAATAAAATTAAAAAACCCTTACCACAATAGAATTTAATGATTCTAAATACGTATTTCTACAACCACGCTGTCATCTTTAGTAGAAAAAACAGTGTAACACTTGAACGCACAAAAACACTCACAGAAGGATTGTTCTGAACGTCTTCTAGTTTAACACTAAAATCTTCAATCTTAAATGCTACAAAAATTACCTACATTTTGGTAAACCCCACCTATTCATGCAAGAGCATTAACCCATTATTTGTAAATTCTATAGAAAAACCGTTTAGAAATATTATAAAAGCCGTAATTTAACATACATTAAGGATCCAATTATGAAACTAATCCTTAAATTATGTTGAAATATAAATTGGGAAATTAATGTTTAGTCAGAATATTTTAATGGCAAATATTGTAATGAAACGAATTTAAAAATAAATTCCATGAATTCGAATATTTTTTAATGGTTTTCCTATTTTTCTTGCTTTAATAACATCTAACTGTCAATTAACTCAAATAAAGAAGAACCTGGTATAGGACCCAAATCTGCGTTAATTACGTTATTCCTATTTTTAAAGATAAAAATGCTCTCAAAACTACGAGTATCTAATTCGCGGGGGCGTGTGACGTTTTTTATTAATCTCAGACAGTCAGATGTTACGTTGTGATCTGTTTCAAGAATATGTCGGCCAACACTTGATTTTTCTGGTCTATTGAACCTAATATGCGAAACATGTTCTTTATAACGAGTTAGAATCGAACGTTTTGTTTGGCCGACATATTTTTTATCACAATCCTTACAATTTATTTCATAGATACCAGATTTGTTGTTTACCTCAACTTTGTCTTTCGCGTTGCCTAAGAGAGATTTTAGGGAATTATTCGACCGAAATGCTACTTGAACATTATACTGTTTAAAGGTCTTACTTAAATTTTTCGTAGTTTCCTGAAACGGTAAACTAATAAATTTTTTGCTCGAATCAATTTGAGGTAGCAAACATGTGGAATCCTGAATTGTTTTTCTTACTTTATGTTTTCTAACTAGCTTGTTTATTATTTCTGAATCGAAACTGTTGTAACTAGCGATTTTCTTAATTAAAGTTAATTTCTTTTCATATCTATCCTTTGTTAATGGCATGCTTAACAAACGATTGATAAGAAAATTGAAAGAGGCACTCATGTGCTGAAAAGTATGATTTGAATCTGCGGTTATAAATCTGTTGACGTTGGTTTCTTTTCGGTAAATATCAAACTCTAAGTTTTTGTCATTCCTAATTACTAAGGTATCTAAAAATGGCAAACCTCCGTTGTTTTCCTTTTCAGCCGTGAATTTAATACTAGGAAATTTTGAATTTAATTCTGTTACAAAATAATCTAAGTCGCACTTATTGGTATCAAAAATTGCAAACACATCGTCTACATACCTGACCCATATGTTTGGAAAATATTTGGCTGACTTTTTAAACTCAATCTCAAAGTGACTCATAAATAAATTCGCGATAAATGGAGATAAGCAATTACCCATGGCTGTACCCTGTTGCTGTTCAAAGAACTTGCCTTCGAATTGGAAGCAATTTTGGGCCATACAAAGGCTTGTTAACTGCAAATATTCATTAATTTTTTCCTTTTCAACGTGATTGCTATGAAGTAATTCAGACAAATATTTTAACGTTTCTTGGATAGGTACTGAAGGAAACAAGGACGTTACATCGAATGAAACCAAAATGTCACCATCTTCCAGCCGACAATCTTTAACATTCTGAATAAATTCTAAAGAATTATTGACCGATAAACTAACTGGTTTTTCTGGTAATTTTCTGAATTCATTCACTAACCATTTTGAAATCAAATAAGTCGGTGAGTCAATACCAGCAACAATAGGTCTCATCGACTTACCTGGTTTGTGGATTTTAGGTAAGCAATATTAACCTAGGCACTAACGGATTTGCACATTGTAATTTATAAAGGTTGGAATTAGTTATTAAGTTTGGACAATTTTTTAACGCGGCTTTAGTTTTATTATATATCATTTTGGTTAATGGGTTCTTATTCAGTTCTACATAAGGCCCTTCAGAAATTAAATTATTAACTCTATCCGAATAATCTATTTTCTCCAAAATGACTAACTTATTCCCTTTATCTGCTTTTAAATATAAACAATCTTTAAATCTGAGAGTTTTAATAGTGTTCCAGTCTTTCTTACTGGAAAATTGTTTATGCTGCTGTAAAGATTCCTGGATCTGTCGCTTGCATGTCTCTCTGACATAGGATTTTGATGAATATTCAAAATTCCTAATAGAGGTCTCGATGCTTGCAACAATCTCCTCTGTAGGCATCTTTTTGCTTGTCAAACAATATTTTAACCCTTTGTTCAATAAATCTAACTCATCGCGACTAAAAATCTCAGACGATTCATTGACAACTAATATCTCTTTCATAGGAGGGCTGTTCTTGTTATCTTTTGTACGTGGACAAAGTTTCATATATTTATTATTTAATTTAGCAATCTTATTCTCATACTTTTGATTCGTTACTGATTAGTTGCATAACTAATTTCCTTCCTCTCACCTTGTTCGGATACTTTACCCCCCAAATTATACACGTATTGCCTATCAAGCTACACAAATATATATATATATATATATATATATATATATATGTGTGTGTGTGTGTGTGTGTGATTTGCGCTTGTGTCTACTTAATATTTTACAACGTTGTTACATGTGGTTTTCTCGTGCAGAGGTATAAAGTATGGTAAATTCGCGGACAAAAAACTGTCCTATTAAAATGGTTTGTCGATCCTCAAAAATAGCATATGAATTGTTATAGGTTATAAATAATAGCCATTTATGTATCCAGGCTCTAAAGTTTTATTCTTCATCACGAATGTTTGTTTAGTTGCCGAGGCGTTAGGCGAAGCAAATTGATGAAAAATAACTTTAGTGCCGAGGTGTTTTTAACTTTTTCCGAAATCGTAAATTTGGAGAATATATGTGTAAAATTATTTTTCGAGGTTAGGTCATTATTATCATTGATATAAATAATTATAATATATATAAACAAATTTACGTTAATTTTAATTTTAATAATATGACAATTCGTATTGCTTGAAGTTGGTTATTTGAACTTAAATTTAAATCCCTTGTCATTAAAATTGACCGATCACAAATTAACCTTCACTAAAAATTAGAAATATCAAAATTGAACATTTTTATAATGAAATATATACAAAATTACGATTTTTTACAGCTTTTTCTATTTCATCAATTTTCATTTCAAATTGATTTCCAGCATTTCATGCAATTATCAATCATCTTCTCGCTTTGTTTATAATGTCAAGTATTTATATGACATGGTAACACAGGTAACACGATTCACGAAAAGGGTTTCAAATCAAAATTAATTTTTACAGGTGACAAACCAAAACGATTTCTTAAAAAATATAGATTAATGTCTGACGGCAGCAGGAAAACTATAATAAGTCACACGTATTGTATCGACTATTAACATTCTTGGCATGCAACAAGCTTCGGCTTCGCCTCAGCTTGAATTTGCCTACCACGAATGTTAGTACATCCTTACATTCTTTATGACTTAAATAGCTATAAATAAATCATACGACAGATAATATACCTACATTGACATTTTGCAACAGTTTATAACATTTTGGTTTTAGGATTTTAGACTCTGAATTTAACGAAGAACATCGCCACGTGTAGTTAGTACGCCAATTTGTACACACCATGTATAATAGTAGTGTGCAAAATAGATACTTTTATGTATCGAATAAATACCAATATTTTACACTTTTATATTCGATACTTTGAATCGGATACTTAGTATCCGATCCTTTCTTTCAATTCAAGTCGATAACTATACTTGTATTTCATCTTTGCTACTTTGGTATACATTTAATACGATACCGTTGACGATCGGTTATATACCTATATATCTATGCTTTATGGAGACGTACTTAATAATGTAATAAAATACGATAAATACTTACTATGCGATGTTGCGGGAAATTTAAGCTATTATTGAATAATTAATAAAAAATATTTATTCATGAATTATAGTAAATACGGTAATGGATATGAAAAAAAAATATTTAAATGTAAATGTTTGTAAACAGGAAATAAATAAATAGGAAAAATAAAGTATATTACATACAAGTAAACTAAAAAAAACTGCTTATATATACTATTCATATTTGTATTTAAAAACACTAATTTCTGTACATGTAGTTTGAGTCTATTTCAGATATAATTTTAAAAAAGAACGTGACTAAAGAATAAATTATATTCAATTGTACACAAACATACATTGATCTACATGAACGTATCGTACCTATACATACAGGCTTAGTTAAAAGTATGGAGACGGCGATTTATTGTCGTTAATATTCATTTTAGGGAATTATGTTCAATATAAAAGTTTGTTAGGATATTTTGATCTACATTCGAGAATATTTGAGTTTTTTTTTTCTTCAATCGTTTTTTAGTTACGCCTGTCCGCGCAGTTTTTTTAAATGGGAACTAGTAAATTTTACTCTACCATTCGATAGAGAATTTTTTTCTCTTTACAATAATATTTTTGTTTTTTTAAAATTCATTTTAATAACTTTTTTATAATAAAAGGCCGGTTCATGTGTTTAACAGATATTCGGTACATCGCAGATAGACAGAAGCGTAGCGATAAACAAACTTGAGCGACATAATTTTATCAGTGGTTATTGTGTACGTCAAATCTTTGACAGAAATAATTCATTTGTGCAATTTGTTGCTGTTAATATTAACAATGGCGAGTTTAAGTGAACATGAACGAATTTAAATACTTATGATGTTGGGTTATGGAGATAGACGCAGAAGTTCACATGACGTTTGTAATTTATTTAATGATACGCATCCAAATAGAAATCCAATTTCTAAATCCATTGTTGGTAAAACTTTAAGACGCTTTGAACAAACGGGTAGCGTTAAAGATTTGCCAAGGAGTGGTAGACCTAGAACAGCAAAAAGCGATGGTAACAAACTGGATATTTTATTGGCTGTATCTGAATATCCCCATTTATCAACCAATCAATTAGCGGCCAATTTCAATATTTCACAGTCATCGATCGTGTCATTTTTAAAAAGTGAAAAGTATGAACCTTATAAGGTACACCTTGTACACGAGTTAACGGAAGATGATTTTGATAGGAGATTACAATTTTCTGAAGAAATGTTAAATATTTGCAATAATAATGAAAATTTTGTCAACAATATTCTTTTCTCTGACGAAGCTACTTTTTGCCTTACCGGTGAAGTAAACAGACATAACTGCAGATACTGGTAATCGGAAAATCCCTTTTGGTTTTTGGAGCACCATACGCAGTACCCCCCAAAGGTTAATGTTTGGGTTGGCATTCTAGGCGGTCATATTATCGGTCCCTTTTTCATCAATGGCAATTTAACTTCGGCTCTGTATTTGCAGTTATTGCAAAATGAAATAATACTTGCTTGTGCTACGCTCTATCCTCATGAAAACAATGAACACCAGCCCAATGACAGTATCTGGTTCCAGAAAGATAGCGCCCCACCACATTATGGTGTAAATGTTCGTCAATATCTGGACAGCGTTTTTCCCCACAGATGGATTGGAAGACGAGGAACCATTGAATGGCCAGCCCGTTCGCCAGATTTAAGTCCTTTAGATTTTTTTCTTTGGGGATACGTAAAAAACAAAGTTTACAAAGATAAGCCCGATAACGTCGAAGATTTACAAATCCGAATTACCAGAACGATACAAGAAATTCCCCGAGATTTTTTACAGAACTCTGTTCGGGGTTTTGTAAATCGATTGGGTCATTGTCAAATTACTAATGGACGACAATTTGAACACTTACTTTAATTTACTTTGTTATTAATTTGTTTAATTTTTCTTGTAAGAAAGTTATTAAAATGAATTTTAAAAATACAAAAATATTATTGTAAAGAGAAAAAAATTCTCTATCGAATGGTAGAGCAAAATTTACCAGTTCCCATTTAAAAAAGAACGCGCGGACAGGCGTATCTAAAAAAACAATTGAAGAAAAAAATTCAAATATTCTCAAATGTAGATCAAAATATCAAAATATTATACTGAACATATTTCCCTAAAATGAATATTAACGACAATAAATCGCCGTCTCCATACTTTTAGCTAAGCCTGTATACAAGTATGTAGGTATAGTATATCTATCAAAAGTATTCAAAAGAAAAATGCAAATACATATATCTATAAAACTTAATAAACGTTGAGTACTTAATAAATAGTATCGCTTTTCATTGTCGGATGCAAATGTATCGAATAGATACTTTTTGCACACCACTATTGTATAAGCATATCGTAGTTATTCCCTTGCTATTTTGTTGTTATTATACGGTATTTTTATATTGATTTATCTTAGTTTTTCATATCAGAACTTAATTTAGATATCTAAATTTAAAATACTTAAGAACAAAGGACAAATTACACTGATATACAAAATTAAACTGAGATTTATTTCAATCACATTTAATTTATAACATAATTTAACTTTCTTTTCAGTTTGAATTTTGTGTTGTTAATTTTTAAGTACTTATTCATCGTACTTGCTTATATTACTTTTATTTAATTACTTTAATATATTTCAACACTCAATTTTTCTTTCTTATGTAAATATTAAATAAAAAATTTTAAGGATAATGTTGTTGTGTTTTCTTTTAGTTAATGTTCTGGACCTCTGATACATCATCACTAAAGACGGCAGACTATGTGCCCCAGCAGTGGCGTTGCGTGGAGAGTTTAGCAGAATAACAGTGCGCTTACTTAAAAATAAATATATCGAATCCCTATACAAAACGTTAAGAAAAAACATAAATAACTTACCCAACATGTTTACATTGTTGCAAAAAAATGCGGATGTGCGCGATGAAAAAACTGCACCATAATATTATGTTTCTGTATTAGTCTCGGAAAGGTTCGTACGTAGCGACGTATATATATGTTTATATACAGAGAAGGATTGTTCGACGTTGAGAGATGTTATATTTGCATAGTTAAAGCGCTCAGTATTGGTAAAAAATTGCCCTAATTTTGTAAAATCTACATTTTTATCTAATACACTGTTAAATTTTTCACGGACACAATCACTTTTTTTATCTTCAAGGATATGCAGCACTAGTTTTACGTGGTCAATAATTGCTAATGAGTCCGATAAGGACAGCGCAGTGTTCTGTAAATTTTTTATTGCGTCCAGTATTGGAACGTAACTGTCGTAAATAATTTTTAAATTTGCTGCAACTTGAGGATTGTTAAATTGAACCTGGCTGAGCCGTATTGCAGCTGCTTCTTTGGCATCTAGTTGTAAAATCACTGATTTAATTTTTTCAAAATGTTTATAATAATAAAATGCTGCTTCTAACCAAGTACCCCATCGTATAAGAATTGAGTGCGGCGGCTCGGGTATATCAGGACACAGCGAATGAAATAGCCGAATCCGTTTCGGAGATTTAAGAAAAACCGCTTTCGTTTGTCTTATCAGTTGATCCACATCAGGATAAGTTGTACGTATAGTGTTTGTTACAAGGTGTAAAGCGTGAAGCAAACATGTGACATGCAGCAGGTTTGGTTGAATCGTTTTGAGTAAGTTTGCCGTGGAACACATAACCTTGGCAGCATCGGTAACTAACATTAACACTTGCTTCGGTAAAATCTCAAATTTGTGTAGTGTTTCTATTAATACATCATATATCGCTCTGGCAGTACACCCTTGCATTCGTTTACAGGTTAGTAAATAAGGAGGAGAAGGTCCTTGCGGAGTCAGCGTCCGTACTAGAATGGCTAGGATGGACTTTTTTTTTAGTATCTGTAGTTTCGTCTATTGTTAACAACAGGATTTTTTTTTACCGTGTTTTTCGTACAATTTACAATTCTCTCACGCACTGACGGTACGTAATTCCGTAGCGTACTTCTTGCTGGTAATTTCCACGTAGGATTGTATTTCTTCCAAAACTGACGAAACATTGGGTGTTCCACTTTCTGCATTGGTATATTGGTCGCAATTAACATCATTGTTAAATCACACACAAATTTATTGTATGATCTGCGTCCACTATTATTCTATTTATGTTTGTCACTATTTATATGTCCTTGGCACTGACTTGCTTTCCAAGTTAATAAAGTTGTTTCACAAACTAAACATTTCACTACGGTACCGTCATATATTAAATCGGGAAACCGATGTAAAAATTTCTTTACTACGTTAGCATGCAACCGAGTCGATGCATTGTTTCTACGCACTCCCGACATTTTCAACACGATTGTGTTAACAATGTATCGCTTACAACGTCTCAACGGCAACTGAATTGATCGCCATACGCCTCTACTCGATCCCTCCACATCACGCTATTGTTCGGGCACATAGTCTGCCGTCTTTAATCATCACTACCAACTGCTTACATTAAATAATTTCCCTTATTGTTAGTACGCCACAACCAAACCAGCGTTCTTTTTAATATTATTTTTTTTGTTTATTCTAAATCTGTTTTTCAAATTTTCCCAGAACGTAAGAGAAAAACGTGTCATGTACCTAGAAATGTAGGTATATAATACAGTATAATTCAAAAAAGAGTGAAATCATGTTTATCGCTCAGATCACCAAAATTGTCTGGAAAAAATCCAGAAGTGAACTGTAGAAATAAATCTTCGTTTGCTCTAAAATCTTTGCAAATTTGCAGCAGTTCATCAAATAGCTGTGTAAAGTTTTTATTTTTTTATTCCCATAGAAATTTGTTACCACAGTTTTGAAGGACTTCCAAGCAGGTACGTTTCTTTCTCCTAGGGTATTGTTGAAACTGGTGTTCTGGATTATCGTCCCTTGGCTCTCTCCATATCATTCTAACTGCATTTACCTATTAGTACATGGCTTCTTACATTCATTGAAATTTAAAGTTAAATATACATCTGCAAAGAACAAAGTTAAATTTTGAAGGCCATTGATTTAGTCCGACACGGAGTCAGTGGCTTCAAGGAAGTCTCATCTCACCTCCACATGCTGTAAGGGGGCACCTAGCTGTAATATGGTGAATAGTTTAGTGAGGTTCTGCACATTCATATGCCGCTATCTCAGTCAGTTCCCATTTATAGAACGAGTCACTGCATATGCCGTGAGACGTTCTTATTCTATTGAGTATCTTCCATTCGTAGTGATGCAGCTCCATTCCTAGTACCTAGGTACGTTTCGAAGTTCCCCAATACTCTCTCCATCTGAAATTTTCTGCTATAAATTGAAGAGTATAACTTCTAAAGGGTCTAAGTGCCAAAATGATAAAGTTGAGGCAATTCAAATTAAATGAATAAAAACATAAGTATGCACTTTAGGATTAATTTTTTATTTTTCTTATACATAGTGCCAAACCCGAAGTTTGTAACAACAAAATCAAAATTAAAATAAACACTTTTTCTTAGTTAAAAATAAAGATCCCCATGATTTTTTTATAAAGGAAGTCAACTGCCGACTGCAAGTTACTTTGAAAGGGTCCAAGTACCAACTCTATTTTTTTTTTAATTCTGACTTATTGGAGCTGCTTCCCCGTTGAAACCCTGTTGTGTTCTCTCAATCAGAGTTTCATAAAAGGCTAGATGTTTCAGAGGTATATAGTCGAGCATATCTTGCAAATTCTTCAACTTTTCTTTTGATATTTTGTTTTTGCACACGAGTTGTTCAAGACTCATATCCTTGATGTCTTCTACTTTTCTTCCTTTTTTTATAACGTTGCAAACAGTCCAGTCTTGCACTTCACTAAACGATGTTTTTGTATACACTTTTCCAGGATTGTCTATTGTGATTCGCATCCAGCACAACGATGATATATTTAGTTTTGTGGTATTTAACATATAGTCACTTGCTTTATCCAGATTCTTGAAGTCATGCTCTTTCATAGAAACCACATTGAAAGGTTTTTCGTGACGAGCTTGTCTTATCATCTTTTCCAAATCAGCAGGTACGAAATTTTTTGTAAATTTTTTCCTCTTTTCGATCTGGGCGAAATCGCGGTCGCACGGCAAATAAGAGTGTCCACTTACCAGGAACTTATGCTCGATTTCCTCAAAAAAACCATTCGCCACAAGATAAATAAACATAAATAAGATCATGCGATTTTTGTTTTGTCCGATGCAGTTGTCGGACCAAACAGGTTTTTGTTTTAGAGCTACATTTTCTCTTTTTAGTACTTTTAACAACGCAGAAGCAATTTCGTTGCCCCCTCTGCCTGTAATGGACTCATTCCATAAGCACATAAATGCATCACCAGTGTCTGACAGATGTACACACAGATTGTAACACGACAACCGCCGACTGTAAAACATTTGCGTATGAGTCAACGTCGGTAAAAAAGGACTTCTTCCAGATCTATGGACAAAACTGTGTTCTTACTCGTTGGCATTTGAGCTTCGTTTTCATCTTTCAGCATTGCAGCCCTTGCTGCTTCTGCTTTCCTGTTATGTAATTCTAACTTGATCGTTTACTAGTTGCATCAGCAGTAGATCTTATTTTATTTTCATAGAGGTCACACACAGAGCACGTGTCTGACCTTGGCCTACCAAATCTCAAGTTAGGAAAATCTTGATTGAAAACGTCTGAAAAGTACCGATATGTTGCAACGGTGTCTGGGTATTTTTTCTTGAAAGCAATATATAAACGGTTTACATTAAGATCTGCACTAAGAAATTGTTTTATTGACCTATTTCGGCTATAATGATTTTCTTCTATTGGAAATGAATTTATATGGACTTTTATTTGCTCCCTTAGCTCAGGAACGTACTTCCTTGGCTTGTTCGCCTTACCCCTATTATCTTTGTACACTGTTTAACCTTGCTTTTTCTTCTTCACTAAAACTTGTACCCTTTTGTGGGAAAGGGCAAATATGTCTGAAAATGTTTTTCTGCACACTTTTACATGACTTCCTTTACCATCAGAAACACCATAGTAAGTAGTACATTGCCTCCGACTTTCTGCAGGATCCTCATAATGGCCATGGCGCCTTCTATTTACAGGGACAACGTGAATGAGCCCAAGAAGGTAAGTACTTTGTTTCTTGTGATCATTTATTTTATAATAGTCATCAAACAGAAACCTTTTTTGTTCAATGGAAAGTAATTTGCATTTCTTATTACATTTGCACACCTAGAAAATAATTCAAAGAATGATTATTCCAACAGTCACAAAATGTTAATTTTAGGTTAGCTTACATTATTTTCTGTTGGTTGCTTTCTCCCTTTTACAATTGCACCTTTATAAGTACTATACTGCTTGCCACACAGTCTTAATCTCCTTCTTTCATTTATAACACTCTCAGATTTTCTTTTGCGTCTTTTTCTTTCTTCCAACACACCGTTGTTTTCCATGATGTTTCGCGTAAAACAGCTGTTTAAAACAGTGTTTCCATAAATGGCACATAGACCCTTTATAACATTTACAGATCGCGTCACTTAGACCCAGCGCCTTCTATAAATGAATGGCATAACTGTTATATTGATCTCAGGCACATAGACCCTTTCGATTTGTAATGGGGTATGGACATACTACCGTTTTCAATCAAAATCTCAATTTTCAAGATTTTGGCACTTAGACCCTTTAGAAGTTATACTCTTCAATTGTTAAGTAGTATAGCACATCTAAATTTCAGTCACGATATGTCGGCATCATCCAAGTCACTGTGTACTGGGAGGTGACTTATAATATATTTTTGGAGATTTGATATTATTTTATTATATTCTATAACCAGGCTTTTCTGTCTCCTGATGGTAAGAGGTGTAATATGGTTTTGAACGGGGAGCGAGGATAGGGGTGTACTTTTTAAATGGCTGCTAATTACTCTCATGGCCTTATTGTTTTATAAGTTTTATGAGTTTTATATCATCTTTGCGTGTCAGCTGTTTAAGCAGACTGCGGCGCAGTATTTAGCTACCGAGTAATAAAATGCGTTCGCGCCTCGAGCACTACCGCAAACTTTGTGGTTTATGTTATTTCTAGTGTTTAACGGCAGATATGTTGGGCTCGAATCTTATTCTGATGCCTGGCTTTACACTTGAAGTACAGTACATAAATTTTTTTGATGAGTAGGCTTATGTTTATTTGTCACTTCACCATACACAAAAAATGTCAAGACTTATTGGCACTGTAACGATAAAAAATGAATTGTAAATAGCGCTTTAAAAATTTGGTTAGTTAAAGTGTGATACGAGTAAAAATACTTTCGTAGTTACAAACAATCTTAAACGGCAAATAGGCATTACTGCCAAGGTTGTTCTTCTAGATATCCCCGCATTCTCCGAATCCTGACTGTCGAGATCCCCAAAATGGCAAATATGATTCACTATTTCGATGTTATTTTCTGCGGCTGTGTGCATCATGTCTGCATTTGTTCTAGCCTGTATCAACATTTTCGCTTTGTTTACGTTAATATTGAGGTCAGAAATTCTTGCTGTTTCTTTTAGGGTAATGTATGTTCTTTCTGGCACCCCTCTTAATATGTTCATTATATTGATATCATCGGCATAAGCGGTCTTGTTTGTTAGCAGATTCGATCTTCCTACTCTATTCTTTTTGACTATATATTCAAAGGCCAAATTAAATAAAGTGTAAAGTGTTAAATATATAGGTTAATTGGCCTTGCATATGAATTTGAGCTTCAGAATTAAACATAATTACTCTTGCAAGTTTCCCTAATTGCGCCGGTCTCATGATTCGTTGTTCTCTGATAGATTTGATGGAAATCCCCAAAAAATAATATATACATCAATATCATGCCTTGTTGAGTATTTGTTTTAGAGTGTGAAGTTGATCTATGGTAGACCTATCTTACCTGAAACCTGTTTGATACTCTTCCACAATGTCTTCTGCCAGCAGTACTATTTTGTTGTTGATTATCCGGGTTAATACCTCATACCCTGTACACAGAAGAGAGATTCTACGACAGCTAAAGCACACTTCTTATTCAGGTGGCGCAAAATGACCGAAGGGGTTTTAATTCCTTATAACTTTTTTATTATACTTTTTTTTTGTTTTCAGTATTTTGCAAAGAAGACTTGCGGAATTTAAAATGGAATAGTACACAATTGAACAACGTGCCAAAATCGTTGAACTTTATTTCTCAAATCAACGATTCATTGTTTTGACTCAGCGTGCATATGGTCGTTATTTTAATGTGCGGGTTGGACCCTCAGAGTCAACAATAAACCGTCTGGTTGCAAATTTTCGAGAACAAGGGGCAGTAAGGAACCTTCCTGGTAGCGGCAGACGACGAACGGTGCACACGGATGACAATATTGAACGGGTACAGGAGAGTATTCGGGAAGATGGAGAAACATCAACCAGGAGACGTTCGACACAACTTGGCCTCTCAAGAGGGTCGCTGCAGAGAATTTTGCATACAATAAGAATGTTTCCATACAAAATTCAGCTTGTCCAACAATTTAAACCGACAGATTACCAACAACGACTTGATTATGCAATTTATTTTCGTCAAAAAGCAGAAGAAAATCATGATTTTATTCATAATTTAATTATGAGCGACGAAGCCCATTTCCAATTAAATGGGTTCGTTAATAGGCAAAACTGCAGGATATGGGCTACGGAAAATCCAAGAGTAGTTGAACAGCGAGAATTACACTCACTTAAGTACCGTTTGGTGCGGCGTTTCGTCGGAAAGGATAATTGGCCCATATTTTTTTGAAAATGAACACGGTGTCGCCGTTTCCATCACTGGTGTTAGATATCGGACAATGTTGGAAAAATTTTTTAGGCCAGCCATGGAAAACCATCCGCAAGTATCGTTCCAACAGGGTGGAGCCACAGCGCACACTGCGAGGGATAATAAATGGCTCTTTTACGCGACATCTTTGGTGAACGAATTATTTCCCGTACAAGCGATTTTAATTGTCCTCCGCGTTCACCGGATTTAACCGCTTCAGACTGTTTCCTTTGGGGTTATTTGAAAGGAAAAGTCTATATTAATAAGCCCGAACCATACAGCAATTAAAAAATAATATACGCGACGAAATCAACAACATAACACCTGAAGTTTTGCGAAAGGTTATGGAAAATGTTTTGGAAAGAGCACGAATATGTGAAGCAGAAAATGGCCACCACTTGCGAGATATAATTTTTCATAATTAAATTAAAAATATTCTCCATTAACATACTGTATTTAAAATTAAAAAAAATTAATAATTATGTCTTAAATAAGAAGTTATAATGAACTCAAACCCCTTCGGTCATTTTGGGCCAGCCTGAATATAGCGCAAATTGTACTTTTCCCCTATTCACTCGAAACCCTTTCATCTGCCTTTACGTGTACAATTTAGAGAGTAGAGATACCCGCCGAGGTTTCTGCCACCATATTTAAACATCTCACAGGGAATCTTATGAATCCCTCGGGCTGTATTATTTCACAAGTATTTAGAAATCATAAAATAAAGTCATCCACTGCGGTCTATAAACTTGTATTAAGTATTAAGTTTGATTCTAAAAACTTTCTTCTTTCGCAAGTATCTTCAATCGGATTCTGTCGTGTTGGTCTTGATAGGTTCCGACGTTTCGCCTGCTACTGTATCATTAGAGCAATAATGAAGTTGGTTTTAGGGTATCTCTATCAGATTACGCGATTATGGTGCTCACTTATGGTTGGCTAGTAATTGGGTCAATGGTATTGTATTGTTGTAACAGCGCTGTACACTATACTATGTTTGATTATAGGCTATCGTCTCTATTGAGCGTATTCGGGTGTTTGAATATTTCCGTGACTACTCTATACAGTTTGTTAAAGTAACTTGTTATACTTCGCATATACCGATAGGTTCAGCCCGCCACGGGCCATACGCAACAATATACGTATGGAACGTAATGCGATGTGGCAACGTGTGTACGATGCCACTCCTCGTGCGCATACATAAGTCCGATGATCGAGAGCAACAGATTGCCCGTCATTCGTATTTAGCTGTGCAAACGTAAAGGTAGTTATCATGTCAGTGTATACAACCGCAGAGAAGTTACAAATAGTTTCGTGGTATCTTGCCGGTAATTCCTGTCGAACAACCGCTGATTTATTTGCTGTAGAGTACGTAAATCGGCCTATTCCTTCGCATTCGACGATTGAAAGGATCGTAAATGCATTTAGGAAATATGGCTATGTAGTCGGAAATTGCTGCAAATGTCAACAAATTGACGAACAGCCTCATATCCCTCTAATACCTGCCGATCGGGAGGAGACAGACGTGAGGGTTTGTTCGTTAGTTGAAATGGGCGACCTTAAGCGTACACGGCAAATTGCAAGACGAAATATTCTATATTGAGTGACTTTCTTAAAATTTAAATTTATTTTGCAGAATTATTGATTTTTTTACTTTTATCTTTTAGAAAACGTTATTGTTTTTTTATTACTTAAAATTACTTTTTCGTAGCAGCTAAGAACACAATAATAATAATAAATTGGACCTTGTTATGTCTGAAGCAAATGGGCAAATTACGTATACAGAACGAATATGCAAACGACTATATCCTTGCGCGGTTTAAGTCTTACTAAATTCATAACTGCAATGTGCGGCAATTTAAGCTACTGCGCGTAGAGGGGATTCGCTGTTGCCACTTATTGCTGGTTATGGCCCGTTCCGATCTGGTACTATCGGTATAAAGTTTGTTATAGCAGCAGTAAGAAACTATCAGAGATTGTATAGCGCATGCGTAATACCAATATTGTGTTCTAGCAAGCAAAATTACTAGTTTCTTGCTAATAGCAAGCCGTTCTAGCAGGCGAAAATTGTAGTTACTGATTGATTGTGGACTATCCAAAGAATTCGTGGATTTTAATAAAATTTAAAATTTGGGACATGCGTATAACGCTGTAGCAGTCGTTAGTCATTTATAGTAGTATTTATCTCTGGTAAAAGTGTGAGGTGTATTTCAGATCAATTGGAGTGTATTAACCAAACGTAAACAATATATAGTTATAAGTTTCTTTTTAACGGTAATAGTGATTTAGAAAAAAGTACAGTCAACGTAAGGTACAGTAAAATATTTTTTTATACCGATTATTTTTTGTAATATTTTTAATCGTAGATAGTCAAAATGTCAGATAGTTCATCTTCGAGTGATTCAGATATCCTAAATTACTTTAGCAGTAGCAGTGAAAGCGCCGACATAGATTTTTTAGAAGATAGAGAAAAACAAAAAATAAAAATTATTTTGAACATTGTGCCTTTATACAATGATAATGAATTTATTGAGCACTTTCGAATTAGTCGAAAAGTGGCAGAAAATATATCAGTGCGTTTTGGCCAATCAATATATTTTGATCTATTTCATTCTGGAGGTAATGGCAAGATCAGTGTATTGAAACAGTGCGTAACTTTTTTATGGTTTGCTGGCCATCAGACAGCTTCCTACAGAGATGTATCTGATCGCTTTAATATAACCATCAGTTGCCTGTTCTCAATAATTAGACGGTTTATATATTTTTTAAGCAATTTGTCACCAGAATTCATAAAATGGCCAGATATAGTAGAAAGAAATCAAATCGAAGCAGAGTTTAGAGAGAATGGTTTAGCAGGCGCTATAGGGGCAGTGGATGGCTGCCATGTGCGCATTGATAAACCTGGTGATGATCCGGATTCCTATATAAACAGAAAATCATATTATTCTATTCAGGTAAGAAATAATGTCAATAATATACTGTAAATAAAAATATGTATTTGTTTGTAGATGCAGGTGGTGTGTGACAGACAGCTTAGGATCAGAGACATCTTTATTGGTTTTCCTGGGTCTTTACATGATAGCCGTGTATTTAGAAGTTCTTCTTTATCCCAAAGTTTGCAAGAAAAGTGCGGTGATTTTTACATTCTAGGTGATAGTGGGTACCCTTGCTTACGAAACCTACCAACACCATTTAAAGATTTTGGACAACTTAGACAAGTGGAAACTAATTTCAGTAGGCAATTGGCAAGAAATCGCTACATCATAGAGCACTGTTTTGGCTTATTAAAACAAAAATTTCGTTAACTTTTCCATATTAAATTGCGCAAAATAGATGATATTGTACATTTCATTCGCAGCTGTTGTGTTTTGCATAATATTGCCATAAATGACAATTTTGATTTTGTACCCGATGTAATGTACAGAATGAACAAATAGACGTGCAAGTAGGTGATAATTTTGAAGATGATGACCTTGTTGATGGAGAAGGAAGAAGGAGGAGAATATTTGTTGCAAACAATATTTTTGGATAAAAAATATATTGTTACCTATGTTACCTATTATTTTTAATATATAAACATATATCATGTAATATTAAGATATCACATTTTTTGAATGAACTCCATGATTCTGATATGCCAATAAAACGAGATTTGGATGTATATTGCCTTTAATTCTTTTTCATCATAAACCAAAAAAAAATACTACGTTTATATTATTACTAGTACTTTTAAGGATTACTACAGACTTCTATATAAGAAACCTATAAATTGATATTGCTTCTTATCCATTCTGTTATAAAATTGTACCTAGGACATTTTAAAATAAGAAGTCAATATCACAATCTATATATTTTATTTAATAAATTTTCTAATATAAAAATAAACATATGTAGAAGCCATTATAAAAAATTTAACATAAAATATATTCTTTTAAAAAATAAAAAGATAATTAATAAAATAATATTTTTATATCAAGGAAACAAACAATAGAATACTATGTTATTCCTTAGCATTTATTGCCATCATTTCATTTTTTTTGCGTAATAATTCATTCCTTTCCTGTAGAGCTTTTAGCTTTTCCTTTTCTACTTCCAAATGTTCTTTAAGCATATTTAGTTTTTCTTTATGATACAATTTTCTGTCTAATCTGATCTGTTCAAGAATATGTCTTGTTTTATTCTTCTGGCGTTCAACAATTGGTATTCTCCTGCTTGTCGATGGTGTACATACATTTTCCTCTACGATATCTGCAGGTTGTTCACTATTGTCTACAATAGTACTCTGTCTGGGTGATGTGTCGATGGTGTTGCTCTCTAACAACAGCAATGGATGTACATTTATTTTTTTTTCGAAAATTTTATCCATTTCTTCAATATATTCAAAGTGCTTGCGACCTCTACCAGTTTTTTTGTTGTTATCAACAAATTTTTTGTAATTTCTTTCAATGACACGCCACCTATTTTCGCAGTTATCTGGTGTATATTCCACATTCTGCTCCTCCTTGAAAAGCTTACATATTACTTCCCAAAGTTTCTTCAAATTTCTTATTTTCAGTGATCCCACATGTTTCCTTAATCTTTCATAATAATTTATTAATATTTTTGTGTTGTTGTGTGACCAAACTTTGTAGCTATCTGCATTTTCTATGCTGTCTGTTTTTGTTTCAATAATAACAAATTGTTGTAATTCTGTTGCTACTGTGAAAATAAAAGCGATGTGAATCAACATGGAGGAAAACATAATATTTGTATAACTTACCATTCATTTTTAATTAAAAATAAAAAGAAAATATGACAATATTTATACCCTAACAATATATTATTTGTTATCGGGCTAGATCAAACTTTCTAATATCGAATAATATGAAACTATAAACTTTTACATAATTCGGGCAGATGTCGCACAGAATGTTTTGCCGTTCTAGCACACGCAATTGCAAACTAATTTCAAATTAATTATTTGCTTGCACATGCGCACTACAAAAGTACATCAAACAATCAGGGATTCTGTGCTAGAACAAACCTATAAGAATGTTTAATTTAATTTTAAATTATGTTTCTTCGCAAATATATTTCCAATTTAAAATATTAATTCAACTGTTTTGTATATATTAGTTGGCAAAGAGAAAGCCTCTCTTTTGTTATCGCACTAGTTGCCTGACCTTTCCAAGAAATCTACCCGATTCGTTCAACTCAAGTATCTACGTTCTTTTCGAATTCTTACATATACTCGTATTTTACATTTCGTTTTTTAAATTAGTTATTTAATTAATTACGTACTCTTCTTTGCAATTATATCATGTGGCATATCATTTGAAAGCTTGTCTCACAAAAAATATGTTAATGATATTTGTTTCATCATTATCACAACTTTTTAGTCCGCGCTCTTGATTAACTCTTAATGCAAACATCGTCAGCTTCATCCACCTCTCCAAACTGAGTCGTAAACCTACCAGTTTCCAAACCAGTGTTCTCTTCTACACAAATTTCCAAGTTTTTAGTATTTTTAAATTTTATTGTCTGAGGTTAAAAAAAATAAAATTTCAAGGCAAATAATTTGATTAACTTTGAAAATAGAAACGTAAGTTCTATAAAAAGTTTAGTTCTTAAGAATGACCCCTTTGAAACACAACAATGTAAATGGGCATATTAACTACATAAATAATATTTATATTTAGATTAGTTTTAACGATGTCCCTTTATTTTCTATAATTACATGTTACTTCTACCTGTACATTCTTATAATTAAATTAACATGAATATGGATACTTGACATTCAAACTTTCTTTTATCCCTTATTAAGGAACGGCCAATTTTTTCTTTTATATACCTCGATTATAATCCTTGCTGTTATGCTTTGATTCGGTAATTTGGGATCCTTAAATTAAAAAAATAGTAATTAGTAAATCTTTTACAATTTTAATAGCAAATGAACTATTTCAATTACGGATGTTATCTCTATTCTCCGAAAAAATTAATTTCTATTTTTAGAATATAAAGATTCAGAAGTTACATATACAGGCTGTCCTTGAAACAAAGAGACAACGTATGAAAAATTGAAAGATGCAATTATATAGAATATAAATCTAAAAATATATTTTCCAAAGATTACCTTTCATAAGCGAGAAAAAAAGATAAAGAGTAGGTACCCCTAATCTTTATATTATTGTCCGTTCGCTTTGAATATCGAAACAATTGTGTCTGCGTTTCAGTCAGTTGTCGGTCGTTACATGTGTACAATTGTATATTCGTTATGATGTACATTTACGTTTTCGATTAAGGATAGATTCTTACCAAATTGGATGTGAAATGCCCGATTAAGCACACATAATATCTTCTTTTAAGAATACACATGGAAGTATCAATTTTTAACAGCTCGTTTAACGTAAGACGTTATCGAACCCTTAACATTCAAAGCAGTCTATATTATCTTCTAGAGTTTCTATAAACATTGTAGCGTGCGTGTGCGTGTTCAATAGCGGTATTTCTTATAGACATTCTTAATCCATAGGTGGTACATAATACAATCTTCAGACTCACAGTTTTTTGGATTCATATTCTATAAAATTCAATCTTTAGGTTGTCTCTTTCTTTCAAGGACACCTATATATCAGTCGTTTGTTAACAAGCGAATCAACGATATAAAGTACACTTATTCGATTGTTAATCACTCCATGCACCCCACTACTCCAACAGTGATCGCCTACAGCATTAGGCTTGACAACCTATCGTTCAGTAGATTTTGACTTGTGTAAAAGTTGAGTCAATTTCTATTGATTCGAATTATTTTACTATTGAAGACCCCTTTCAAATTGTAAAATTATTTTATTAACGGAATTTTGCTGGAAATATGCGGAGCTTATTTACAGAAATATTTGTTGTTAGGTCTATTCCCAGTATCAATACAATTCAACGTACTATGAAAAAGTTGGTTCCGTAAAAATAATAAAAAACAAAATCTCAATTGTACCAAACCCAAATAATAATGCAGAAATTTTGGCTAGTGCTGTAAATAAATTAATTGTGACACCTGAAGAAAACAATGCTTAGCTAGAAAATCTTCAATTAAATGAAAACACGAACGAATTAGAAACCCAATTAGAAGGAATGTGAACCCACACTATCATTATGTCAATCAACACGCGGACTGCTTTTGATATATTAAACAAACACAAATATTATTCATATAAATTCTCAATATAGACAGAAATTTATGAGGGTGATTATTTTCATAGATGCAATTGTTTGAAGCCTTGCCAAATATGTGTTAAACTGACAACACACCAAACTTTGTGAGCAATAGTTTTTTGGCAACTATAGAGCGTTTCACGCCCACGATGAAGTATGGGCTCTTATGGAGCATTCCCCTCTTTTATTTGCTTTAAGAAATTGCATCGCGCTATCCTTTTCCACCGCTCGCTATGTCGAAAGTTTATATTAATTTTTATTGGGGATTTTTAATTCGTACATATAACCAGACCGCTCGGCGCTACAGTACAGTACTTTGTTCACTTTGTTATCTTGTCCAATGTCAGATTGTTCCTTTCCGTATTTTTATTAAATATTATTTGTTGTTCTTCGTTCTTGTTATATTGTTATAGTGTTATTATATTATATACCTTATATTCTTATTATTATACCTATATTATATTCTCTCTCCCTTTATTATATTCTCCCGTTGTTGTTTACAAAAGTTTGTGGTAAGTTGGAATGTGAAGGAAATGTGCTCGTAAATAAAAACATTCCCGTTACAGATTCTAAACTTCAGTAATGGAGCCTGGAGAGAAAAATCACGAAGGGGTGAATGTTTTAGTCGAAGAGAAAAGCAGATGATACTAAATGTTTTTAATAATTTTCTTAAATAACTTATTACTGTTACTGCTGCTGCTGCTGAAGCAAGTGAAGCACTACATTGTTCAGTACACAGCATATACAACATGAGAAAGGAACAAGAAAAAGGGCCGTTGTTGAGTCCAAAAAAAAAAACCAGCAGAAGAGAAAAGGGGTACAAGTACAGCTCACCGATTTTGATGTGGCCGGTGGGAGAATTGGTACGTGCGTCAAGTAAGGTCAGTGTTAGATAGAGACAGTATTCGGAAAAATGAAATACAAACTCTTTGTGCGAGTCGTACATTGGGACGTAGTAAGGGATAATAAGGGATGCCAGAGGTTCCCCTACCTATGAATTTCGTGCGCATCTCGAGGGCGGTACTTCTAACCGGCCACATCAAAATCGGTGAGCTGTAAATGCTCGTCTACACCGTTATGATGAAAATATACACGCCCTTGTACGATAACAAGTTCATAGATTTTTCATGCAAAACATACCACCCACTGTGAATACAGTTCTTGCTACCATCAACAATGACAATGATCTCCCTACTTTTACACGATCAACATTATATAGACTTTTGAAAGATATTGGTTTTGAATCTCAAACTGTAAAACGGAAAAGGATACTCATTGAACGAGATGATATTATAAGATGGAGACACAAGTATCTGCGAGATATCAAGACATTTGAAATGAAGGTAAGGTTTCTTTGTTCTTTATATAAAAGCATATACCTATAATAATATTTGTTCCAGGTAGGTGTACAGTATACACAGATGAGTCGTGGGTTAATGTGGACACACAGTAAGTAAAGTCTGGCAAGATACTACAATAAAAAGTACCCGAGAAGCATTTGTTCGAGAATTGAGTACAGGATTAAAATCTCCGAGTGGTCTTGGTCCTCGCTTTGCATTAATACATGCTGGCAATGAAAATGGCTTACTTCCTGGTGCCGAATTAACATTTCTATTCAAGAAAAATACAGCTGATGCACATAATGAGATGGATGCAGATACGTTTGAAAAGTGGTTCATTGAGCATTTATTGCCAAATACTCCTGAAAATGCTGTAATTGTTCTAGACAATGCATCGTACCACAGCAGAAAGGTTGAGAAGATACCTACAAATGCATGTTGAAAAGAAAATATAATTGACTGGCTGACTGAAAAAAATATATCCGTTGAAGGTAATATGTTAAAAAGAGATTTGTTGTTTAGTGTATCACAAGTAAAATATCAATATGACAAATATAAGCTTGATATGTTGGCGAAAGACATTTCTATTCAAGAAAAATACAGCTGATGCACATAATGAGATGGATGCAGATACGTTTGAAAAGTGGTTCATTGAGCATTTATTGCCAAATACTCCTGAAAATGCTGTAATTGTTCTAGACAATGCATCGTACCACAGCAGAAAGGTTGAGAAGATACCTACAAATGCATGTTGAAAAGAAAATATAATTGACTGGCTGACTGAAAAAAATATATCCGTTGAAGGTAATATGTTAAAAAGAGATTTGTTGTTTAGTGTATCACAAGTAAAATATCAATATGACAAATATAAGCTTGATATGTTGGCGAAAGATGCAGGCCGAGAAGTTCTATGTTTACCACCTTACCATTGTGAGCTGAATCCAATAGAGATGGTTTGGGCCCAAGTGAAAAATCACATAAAGATGTACAACACTACGTTCAAAGTAAAAGATATGGTACCATTAATTACGAGTACCTATAGTAATGTGACAGCTGACAATTGGAAGAATTATATTCAGCATGTAAAAAAAATTGAAGAAGTAATGTGGATTGTCGATGGATTGCAAGATGATGTTGAGGAGTGTTTATCATCCATGTGGGAGACTCAGGTTCAACTGATGATATGGAAGACGATTTATTAACTGACTCTGTCGGCTATTCGAATGCTCCTTCAACATCCAGTGGATTGTAGGTCTGTTCCAAGAACGAATCTCTGACAGTTTGCATCTCTTTTAGCCAATTGGTAGGCAGTATTATAGTACACGATAATGGCTGTAAAACAGATTTAAATTCCGATTCACTAAAAATAATAGGGATTCTTCTCGGAACAAACCTATAACTAATGTTACTACAGCAGTCAAGTTTTAATTGAAATAAAAAATTAGGTTTTTAAGATGTTGATATTTTTATGTTATTGGTTAAATATATCTATATTGTAATATGTTTATGGTCAACACAAAAAAACTTTTTATGAGTATTGCTTGTATTCTAATAGACAAATCAAACTATTTTTTATAATAAAGGAAACCAATATATATATAAAATAATTGTTTTAATTCAAAACAAACCTTGAGTATACAAATGGTGTGTTGGTTAAGCCAAATTATAACTTAAACATACAATTTTAAGTAGTTTGTTAATATAATGATTTACTTTTCATATACATTAACTAGAATGATATTTCACTCTTATTTACTTTTTCTTGGCATCGAATGTATTATAAACAGATGCAAACTAAGAATAATAATTTTAAAATTATGTTCATTATAAATAACGTGAGATCAAAATGAATTGGGGTAGTAGGAGGCTGCGGTTCGTAGAACGTATTTCGTGAATCGAAATAATCAATAATTCACGCTGACGTCTATCATTAAATGTTTGACAGGTAAATATTGTGAATTATTAATCACGAAATACGTTCTACGAACAGCAGCCTTCTACTACCTCAATTCATTTTGATCTCACGTTACAATTAAGGTTATGTCAATACAATACTATTGACAGCAGGCCGGATTAACAGCAATATAGGTATGTTGGTAGGAATGAGTTCGCGACTTGGTAACTATGTACACTATCTCCATATGGCCTGTACTTCATCATGGGCGTGAAACGCTCTATAGTCTACATGGCCATTACAATAGAAATATTGGTTAGAGAAAATCAGCATGAAATGTTCTCCAACGCTCAAAAAATTAATGTTTGGACAGGTGTATTAGTTGATAGAATAATGGGTCCTTTCTTTATTTACGAAAATTTAAATGGCGATGACTCTTTGGATATCCTGAGAGATGTAATTATTCCTGTAGTTCAAACAAATTTTTACCTCAACAAAATATTACATTATTGCGAGCAGAACATCCACCTTGTTACCAACAAGGTGGATGTTCTGTTCGCAATAATGTTCGTGACAGTTTAAACGACTTGTTTTCAAATCTATGGATATAATATGAACCCAAAAATCACACGAGTTCGCCCGTATTGACGTTTTAGCTAAATGAGCTACAAAAACTTTAACACAAGAAGACTATTATGGTAATTTTCATTCCTAATTCCAACTGGTATCAGTTTAAGTAATTTTCTTAATAATAAACAAAAACATCGTTTGCGGTAACATAATTTGTGCTTAAATATCTAATTTGATTAAATCTTGGCACGAAGTAGAAGCGTAAACTTCGGCGTCAAACATTATATAAAATAATTTGTATGAAACTACGAGATCAAGTTAGCTCTGCAGATGGTGTTTTGTTTCTTGTAAACGTCGCTGTTGAGAGTCATAGTTGAAATGGCGTGTGGGAAAGCATTATCGCAAGATTTACGTATTGCAAAAGAATTAGAATCGTCACGTTATACTGTTAGAGAAATTGTACGTTTGCATGAAGTTACGGGTTCCACAGCCGAAAAAGCACGTACTGATAGAAAAACCGCAGTAATTGCTGCCAAAAAAAGTTAATTTTCCCGCTTCAATTTCGGCGTGAGTAGGCTTCATTTTATTGAAGGCACCGTAAACGCAGAAAAATACGTGGCCATTTTAAATCAGAGTCTTTTTCCATCAATCGAGTCTCTGCAATTAACTAACAGGGAATTTATCTTTCAACAAGATAGCGCGGCTTGCCATACAGCCAAACTTCCTTCTTTGGAGACTGTGGTTAAGTAAAAACTTAAAAAAGGTAAATAACCCCTTACCACAATTATTAGTCGTATCCTAAATACGTATTTCGACAACTAAGTTGTCATCATCAGTAGGTAAAACCACTGAATCACTAAAAGTCGCATATGGGGCACATTAAAGCTAGAAAACCGCTTTCGCAACAACTACTTAACACCGCTTCCACGTATAGACTCAAGCGTATGAAATCCTGGATGTCGGAAAACAATATTTCCGTTCTAAGTTGGTCCTCGAGTAGTCTTTCCCCGATTGAAATATTATGGCATCGAATGAAAAAAGAATTAATCGTAAGCGTAATCGTCCGGCTAAAACAATTCAGTCATTGCGCATCGTCTCCAAGAAATATGGGACTCTTTTTCTTTAGAAGATTGCCAGAGTCTTGTAGACACTATGCCTAGACGTATAAATGCTGTTTCGAAAAATAGAGATGACGTAACACAGTGATAATTAACTTTACAAATCAGTATATTTATTTGCGTAGTCTATTCCTACCTTACCGTTTATCCGGTGTGAACATACATAGTATATTAGAACGCAAGTTTCATAAGGCACCATTTTGTCGCACGAGAACAGTTTAGAAAACGAGCCGCGATAGCGGCGAGTTTTCTAAAGAGCGAGTGCGGCAAAAGGCCTTATGAAACGAGTTTTTTATACTATTTTAAGTATTTTGCATTTTTTACATTAGTAAATTGAAATTATTTAATTCAAAGATTCAGAAAGTTCAGAACTTTATTTTTATATAAAGTATACAGTTGGTTACATTGATACTTGACATTTTCAAATTTAAATCTTGCTATCGCGAAGTATATTATATTACATATTATTTATTAATTTTCGTTAACATTACTTGATATTTTATTTAAAAACATAAATAAGAGTGATATAGAAACTAATATGTCTTGTTGTCAATTGTATACAATATACGTTGTTTGTGTAGGCTACGTACATATATCATATCTGTTAAATGTATTTATATTCTTAAAATCAAATAACAGCAATGATATTTATTTCTCTGTTCGAACAACGCCGTCATTGAAAAATGAAAAAAGCGTATCGAAATGAAGCTCATTTTGATACTGTTTTGGGTTTCATAATGAGTTCATTACGAACGCAAAATAGAAAATAGTATATTATGCAACAAGCAGAAAATTGCTATTTTGTGCGCGTTGCATACTATACTTTTTCTACGACAACGACAATTATAAAAATAGATACAAATAAATATGAAAATATTTTATTTATTGCTTTGGATCCATGAAAATACGAAATTACCTATTCATTAGCAGAGCCTGGACAGTGCCCAACCATTTAAGAAGAAGAACTATGAAATAACTTACTACTTACGTATTTTATTTATTGTTAAAGTTAAATGTGCAATTATTGAAAATCATTTTTGGAGAACTTGTGGAATGTTGTATACTAAAATTTTCTTGATATTGACAATTTTCCATTGTTGAAGTAGATGGCATTTCACGATTTCCTATTCCTGAAGTCGATGGTATATTTGAAATGCTCTGTATTGCATTTACAATTTTATTAGCTGTGTCAAATTTATTTTTCTCCGATATATCGATATATCCCTCGGCGATTGTCGTGGACTTCCAGCCACCGTGACGCGTCAAACTAGTTATGTCACCACCAGCATCAACAAGAATTGTTGCTGAAGATCGACGAAGGCAGTGTCCGGTGTATAATTCATAGTTTGGCAAATTTAAATATTTAGCAATCTCTTTTCCCATGCCTCCAAGCTTATTCACGCCTATTCTTTGGACGGTACATTTTCCGTTTTGATAATTAATGAAGAACCATGTACCATTTACATTTGAAGGGCGGAGGTTTGCATATTTTTTGTAAATTTCATAATAAGGACTAGTTACAGTAAAACTTCGTATAGTTTTGTTTTTAGTGTCTGGTATAGTTTAAATTAAAACAGCTGAACCCAAATCATTGAAATTAGTAATTTTCATTTGATGTAATTCATGTCTTCTACATGCACCCATTATGCCCATAATTAATGCGATCTAAAATATAGATTAAATATATATTTCATTATATGGCTATATAAAACTTACTTTTGTCGCTAAATAGATCTCATCTGGGGCTTCTTTAATAAATTTATTGATGTCATTTGATGTAAAGATCTTCGACTTTTTGGGTTTGTAGCCGTCGGACTGTCGCTTAAGAAATGCTTTCAGTTTTAAGTATTTTGCAATATCTATATTATTATGAATACTGAGAGTCGTTCGAAGCATTGAGTATTGTGTCCATAATGTGGAACTTTTGAATTTTTTTGCCAAGTCGCCAAAATACGCCATTAAGACGTTCTCGGAAAACGATTTGGCGTTCCGATCTCCTTTCCACTCCAAAAATAGGTTATAAGTCCGTTTGTACATTTTCTTCGATGTTTCCGGCAATAAATTTAGTGTTATTAAATTTGCTGCTTCTGTTATACTTGGAGGTGTTAATTCCAAGTCACTATCACTATCACTTTCCATATTAATTATCCGGTTTCTTTGAAATAACTACGAAATTATTTGTAATGCACAAACTGTAACAAACTGATGACATTTGTCGTTCGGCGTTATATTCTCTAAGCCACCTTACTTTTTGTTATCAAAAACAGCAGACCGAACACGAAATATTTCAAATTGCATTTGTTGTCTAGCAACTTGCCTAGCAATCGATGCAAAATGAAATTCAGTACAAAATGTAGCTTCTTATGATTCAATTTACACTCTTGATATGAACATTTTTCGATGTTGTCGTAGAAAAAATATATAATGGGCGAACTTTCTGATTTTGATTACAAAAAATTTGGAGATTCGAGATGGTGCTAAACGCCGTCTCAATTATCAATCATTAAGTTACGGTAACTTCTTGGGGATTTGTCTATGCTCTGAATGTAATGTACGAGTACATTAAGAGCGTCTTTGTAAATACCTTCTTTTCGGGCATTTAGTGGGGATGATCAAGCAAGTGCTCTGTGAAAAATAGTTTGTCATATACTACGCTTCTTAATTAACCAACTTTTTAATACTTTAATACTAAAATGTACAAGTGATTAAGTTGATGCATGGAGTTTAAACACAGTTGCAACATTTTAGTAAAACGCAATGCCTAAAGTAATTAATCAAATACTCACTGTAACTGTAAGAGTAAACTCTTGAGTTTTTGCAAAATTTAACCGCTTGACAGAAGTTAGAATGCCTCTGTAGGTCTTATTCTGAGCATTTCCTATATTTTCATAAGAGAATGAAAAGTAATTAGAATCTATGTCGAATATAATATCATCACTCAAAGAGTCAATATTTGTAGTTATAATTTCTGGTCCAAATTGAGTTATATCCATACCACAAGGAAATGGCATTTGAAGACGGTAAACGTATTCACTGCGATCCAATTTTGGTATACTCCTAGTAGGAGCAGTACTAATCACAATACCAGTATCAACAACAGGTTGTACGAATACCTGCAAATATAAAAAAAACTATGTTATAATTGGTAATATAATGGATAGAGAATTTTAAGTGAAACAACAAAAATAGTTCACAAAATACATTTTCCATTTTCGTTATAGATTATGACTTAATGTAAATTTTTTAATTTAAGAAAAAAAGACAATGATTGTAATTAAATTCAAAAAATATGTATATTGTCCGAACAACACCAATATCTCTTAGCCTAATTATATTCATACTTTCGATGACAACTAAAACTTAGATTAAACTAATAAATGCAGTTAATTCTTCCCTCATAATAGTCATAATATACCAAAGGAGAAAAATTTAAAAAATTTCAGGCGTACAAGTAGAATCTATACAATAAGGGTAAAGACAACTGGAAACACTGAAAACTGAAAATATCGCACAACAATTTGGGTGTGCCGTACTATGGGTGGGAGTGACTTAGCAATATGTCATTGTTATAATATGTCAGTTTTGAGTTTTGCAAAGTATTATTTATTAATTTATTGATATAAAATGGCCGAATATAGCTTTATTAGAAATATAGCGAAATAACGAGCCATCGAAAAAATTCATAATTGGAGTAGACTGTGAAATTGGGTTGGTACTTTAGCCACTTCCACATAATAACACATTACTTGATGCTTGACAGTTTCATTTGGTTTCATTGTAAAAAACGGATATGGCATTGAAATGATACTACAACAAAAAAGAAAACAAATAATGTATTTAATATCGAAATCATAATCAAAATTTACATAGCTACATAAGTTGTTTAAAATGTTGTCCATTTACATCTAAATAAATTTAATTTTCTTAATAAGAGTTTTGAAAAATTTGACACAAACTTATAGTTTCAATGTCAAATAATAAATGTCAATATGTGAAAGTGGCTAAAGTACCAACCCAATTTCACAGTCTACTCCAATTATGAATTTTTTTGATGGCTCGTTATAAAGTGGTATTACAGAGGTAATTTAGTAAGAAATATAGTTAATTTATTTTAAGAGACATACGATGTACAATTAAGCTCACATAAATCTAGTATAAACCATTTTTGAATTTTTGTTTTGTTGTAATTCACTCTTGTAACGTCAAAATGACATTTGTCACTTTTTGATCTCCAAAATGGCAAGAAAACCGATTCCGGCAGACAAAGTACAAATTTTGTTAAATTTGGAAAGTCGCACCATTAAACCAGTCGCAGAAGAATTTCATTTGATTAAATCTACAGTACTACAAGATGTGAAATGTGAAGGCAGTATATGTCGCAAACGAGGAACTGGTCTTAAAAGAATATCAACTGATGCAGAAGATCACAATTTGTTTGAATATTTGAGAGAAAATAAACAGAATGACAAAGCAAATTCATATGCATTCATTGCTGCACTGAGTGCATACATAATTTACACGGAGCACAATCCTAGGCTTACATCAACCGACCGACGACGGAGATTTTTGAAAGATCTTGCGAACGAGTTATGCATGTCTGCTGTACTAACTCGAAGCAGTATTCCAAGAGTTTTGGGTAATCATTTTACACGTACATCACTAGAAATTGTTCTAGGACGCCAAATTACACAACCAGTCGTTACAGCAGTCAGAGATCAATAATCTCGAGATACTTCTGGGCGTATTTTGGTAGTTGGAAAATGTTACATTTGCCGGGAATTGAATCACAGACAAAGAAAAACGCGAGAAGCATGTAATTCTTTTTCAAAACCAGTTTGTAATGAGCATTCTGTTATTATGGCCGTATGCGATACCTGTAACCAACAGGTAGTTTAATCCTATTATTATTTATTTTCGTTCTTTTTATACATCTTTTTTATAACATATACAAAAAAAAATAAAAAAATGTAAAAATGCTACTTTTGTTCTTTCACATCCATCCATATGTAATTTTAACTGGAGGTACCCGGGTACCCATACCGGTCTTAGAGGTTGTAATAATTTCGGATGCCATTCTTTCGTTAAAAATTAAATCTAAATAACGAAGTATATATAATAAAATGTAATATAAAACAAGTTTAGAGATGTCACAGAATTTCAAAGCTCAGCAAGTTTAAACACAAAAAATATTAATATTTAAATCTGAAAAAGGCACCCGGGTACCCTTCCAGTCACATAAAGGTTAAATGAGTTCTCATCGACTTAATATTTTTTTCTTCTCACAGATTTACTCCAAATGAGAAGTATACGTATATTAACTCTCAGCTAAATCACTCTATACTGTTTTCTATATATAATAGAACTTCACCCCTCTACATGCATTTATTTCAAAACAACACGTTATATACCGTGAGTTTTTTTATATCAGTGAACATAATACATGCATGCACCTATGTTCAGTTTTAAAATAAATGCTTTAATGCATGGGAATATTATGCAACCAACAATACGAGTGTGATCACTAGAGCTGAGGATGTTTGCGGTATAACCATGGTTATATCATGTAACCATAGTAAATTACTATGGTTACATGATATAACCATGGTTATACCGCAAACATCCTCAGCTCTAGTGATCACTTGTAATAAGGCATTTTAGTTGTCAGTATCAACAAAGTGTAAAAATAATTTATTTAACATAACAAGAAATATTAAAATTAATTTTATGGTAAATTGAAGAAAAGCCTGTTTTTAATTATAATTCTTTAACTTTTTCATAAATGTTCGAAATATGCACCTTCACATTCCATACAATATGCGAGTCGATTATGAAATTCCTGCAAGAGTGTGTTAAAAATCCGGTTTGGTTTGTAATTCGTCACAGGCTGTACTTTTGCGTGCTTTTAAATCTTCAATGTTAGTGAAAATTACATTATCATAAATTTTAGATTTAAGGTATCTCCAAAGAAAAGTCATTTGGCGATAAATCTGGTGAACAGGTCGGCCAAACTATTGGACCAAACCTCCATACCGATCGATCAGGAAGACTCGAATTTAGAAAATTTGTAATTGCTGCAGTTTAATGAATTGGGGCATAACTTATTAGAAACCAGGAATCTTCAATGGTTAAATTTTCAAATCGAAGAACAATATGTGTTCGAAGAAAAATTTTCTTCAACATATTACGATTTTCATTTAATAAATTAAATAGTGTTTCGCAAAAATCAATACGTCTTATTCTACCTTCATGAAATAATTGTTGGTACCTAATTAGAAAACCTGTAAGATTTGTATTTGTACTGTTTGAGAATTTTAAATACAGACGTCTTCGAAATATTAAATTGTTGTGCTATTTTACTTAATGGTTTTATGTGGCATTCTTTAATGTAACATAATACATTTAATTTTAGGTCTTCTGAAAGAATGTGAGGATCTTTAATTTTTTTTCTGTGTGTATTTATTATGCAGCATCAAATTTCCTAGTAATCGCTTGAATATTTCCGATAAATGGTATTGGCCTGTCAAGATATTTGATAGAAAACAGATACCGTACTTTCCTTAAACTGTTTCCAGCTTAATACCAGTTCAAAATTTCTATTTGTTTCATCTTTTATATGTATATTTTTTTAGATTAGGTGAATACAAATGTCAAATGCTAAAATATTTAAAATTTTATTTCGTTTATGCACATTACTGACATTGATTTTGACATTTGTTGAGACACATAATCGAGCGACGTTGGTTGCATAACATTCCGATTCAATGAAGAGTTTTTTTGGAAACTGAACATAGGCTATGTATAGAGATAAGAAAAACTCACGGTATTTAGTAACTACGACATCTGAAACTTTGTAAATCTAAATGTTGTTGCCCTTCTGTTAATAACCAATTAATACCTCGGATTTATAAATACACTAATATTTATTTAGTTATACATAAATACTTCTTTGACCTAAATTTAAATGACTGGAGTTAAATATGTGGAATTATTCATTTGCACAAAATTATATTTATTGTTGATATAATAACACCAAATTAATCTACCCTAAAAGTAGATTAAGTACGGTCCATTTACATATTTGAATTTCGACAAATCTCCCGCTGTACTCAGGTAGCTTCCGCTAATAGACTTTACAGTTTTAATCCTTTAGTCGGGTCGCTATATCGTAGAAAAGACTATACATTCGTGTGGCACACTAACGTTTTTATAGAGGACATAACACCCCATCCAAAAAGACACAACTTCATTGAATGTACAGCTGGGTGTGGGAATATCAATATATTTTTCTTAAAACGGTTACGAAGCAATTTATAAGGAACCAAAGGGGATCCGAATATTAAGATATAATTTCTTAAACCGTTTTTTCAGTAACAACCAATAAATTCTTCTTGCATAGTTATTATAGAGCTACTTATCTGCTATGATTCATTTAAATCGGTGTATGCCAGGACTGGGGAGCTTTCCTTGTTAGTCAAAGCTTGGGCTTTGTTAGAATTAATTTCATTGTTCATTATACTTTTTACTTCTAACATTTTAATTTTTACCATGGGCTGACTATTTTGGTACGGTGTTTCTTTCTATTTTTTCAAGTATCTTCTTAAGTGTTCCATAACATGTACTGTTTGGTGCTAGGTTTATCTCTTTATTTACAAATCAAATATTGACCTAAATGTAAAACGTTATTTGAATAGCTTGGTATTTGTGCTTTAAAAACTGAGAAAATATTATATTATAAAAATAGAGTATTAAGCCTATATGTATGAAGCTAATAAGAACCATTTCACCGTTTTTAATTTATTTCTTTTTATATTTTAATATTCCCTATTATGCATATAAAGCTACTTAGTATTTTAAAATATTCGAAAATTAATACTGGTAGCCGTAACTTTGTGGTAATTCATTTTGAAAATAATAAAATAAAATAAAACAATAACTTTGTTATACCACTTTATTCACATGTAATGTGGCCGCGGTTTCGACATACAATGTTATTATCAAACTGCAAAAGTTACAGGCCTACATAGATCTTATAAATGTCACAAAAATATATGGGGGTGGTTTATGATGTTATTTAAAATTACTACTATATGCTTAACTATTATATACAACATTGGACAACAAATTAGATCAGAGCTTAAAATTTGATATATATCGTAAACCTACTTTCACTGATTGCATTATTCCCAAAGATTCAGTACACCCTAAGACACACAAACATTCATTTTTTAATTCTATGATACATAGAGCATTAAATATTCCTTTGTCTAATGAATCTTTGTTCGTGAAATCAATACTATAAAACAAATAGCGGTAAACAATAGTTATAAAAGTAGCGTAATTGACAGTATACTAAAGAAAAAACAGTTAGAAGTGGCCCTTAGTTTAGTATATCCTAAAGATAGTGCTAATTTGAAACAATTTGTCTCGTTAGCTTACTTCGGTAAAATAAGCGAGCAAATTGGAAATATAATTTCAAAAAATAATAGTAATGTTAGTATAGCTCACAAACCATATGTAAAAACAAGTAATTTCATTTTTAACGCAAAACCTAAAACAGATATCAATAATAAATCAGGAGTGTACAAATTATATTGTAATGATTGTAAAAGTGTATATGTAGGTCAGACTGGTCGAAGATTTATTATACGGATAAAAGAACACATGAGGTCATATAAACTAAAGAAGATAGATTCAACATTCGCAAACCATCTTATTACAGAAAGGCATACATTTGGTCATTATAAAATATTGCATTTGGCCGAGAAAGGTCGTAAATTAAATCTTTTAGAGTCACTACAAATTTTTAAAAGCGGAAACAACACAATAGGTATTGTTCTAAACGACCAGTTGGATCTTATACCTACACCTCTTTTCCAATGTTGTATATAATAGTTAAGTATAAGTAGTAATTTTGAATAACATCATAAACCACCCCCATATATTTTTGTGTCATTTATAAGATCTATGTAGGCCTGTTAGTTTTGCAGTTTGATAATGACACTGTATGTCGAAACCGCGGTCACTATTACATGTGAATAAAGTGGTATAACAAAGTTATTGTTTTATTTTATTTTATTATTTTAAAATATTCGATTTCGGTAACAATTGATTAAGTTGAAAACTATTTCGTTTTCTAGTCACAAGATATCAATTATTTTGAATTTCACATGATATATAGAAATATGGCTATATAAACTTACCAGAACATTTATTTTGTTCCTGCATGTCATCACGATTTGTAATTGCAAATTTGATTCTCCTGAACAAGCGTCATAATTCTGAAACTCGTCAGTTAATGAAACTTGGACTTGATTATCATCTAGAACTGACACTTTTAAGTAATCGCTTCCACTACCAATAACACCTACAAAATAACCAAATTAAATAAAAATAATTATTGTAAATTAGGATGTCGCTACTTATTATTTTTGGTACAGTAAGTACGGCTACTGCTCCAGACACGTCGTTACGTATTGCAGGGTTTACAAAGACATTACCTATCATATTTTGATTTCCAGGAGAACCTGCAAATTATAGGTTTATAAAATTTTGAACTTGAAAAAAATTCTAATATTTTTTAGAAAATAAAGACTGTGAATGTAAGTAAAATAAGTAAAGAAATTTAGATTACCAAGTATGTACATATAACGTGAGAAAGAAAGTAGAAATAAATATTAAATATGTTTTGACTGTAGATAAATTAACTCCTATATAAAAATGTCCATTTAATGGTGACATTTTTGTCACTTTGACAGCGATAAAAAGCTACATAGCTTTTTATCACCGATAAAAATGCTTCTTCCTCAAAATTGGATTACATATCTAGTAGCCCGGCATCACTTAATTTATTTTGGCAGCTGGCAGTTAATAACTATTAAGTATCGTTGAACGTAAAATGTATGAGTCAGTTTGGGAAAATTTCAACAAATATCAAAAGATCAATACCGCAATCCACAAGAAATACAAGATCGTCAATATGGAGACAATCTAAAGAGCTTTATTCATGTCGTTAATTTATCTGGCCAAAAAATACTCGAACTTTTCTTTCACGGATAAATTTATTTTTAACTCAAAATTTTTCCAATAAGTAATTTTGCTCGAAAAAGTTACATTAGAAAAAATCGCTCGACCTTTCGGTCTCGCGATTTTTTCATGTAAGTTTTTCTCGTCAAATTACTGATTGGCAAAATAATTTCGTTACAAAGAGAAATTTATCCGATAAAAAAAAAGCTCTTGTGTTTTTACTTATGATAAATTAACTCTTATATAAAAATGTCCATTTGCGGGTGACATTTTTGTCACTTTGACAGCGATAAAAACCTACATAGCTATTTATCACCGATAAAATAGCTTCTTCCTCCGATAAAAATGCTTCTTCCTGTTACATATCTAGTAGCCCTGCATCACTTAATTTATTTTGGCAGCTGACAGGTAATAACTATTAAGTACCGTTGAACGTAAAATGTACGAGTCGGTTTGGGGAAATTCCAACAAATATCAAAAGATCAATACCGCAATACACAATAAATACAAAATCGTCAATATGGAGACAATTTAAAAAGTTTTATTCATGTCGTTAATTTATCTTGCCAAAAAACACTCGAGCTTTTCTTTCAATCGGATAAATTTCTTTTTAACTCAATATTTTTCCAATCAGTAATTTCGCTCGAAAAACTTACATTAGAAAAAATCGCTCGACCTTTCGGTCTCGCGATTTTTTCATGTAAGTTTTTCTCGTCAAATTACTGATTGGCAAAATAATTTCGTTACAAAGAGCTATCTCAAACTTTAGTAGTAGTTTGAGATAGCTCTTTGATAATGGCCTAATAGCCGAAACAATTGTTAGTGTATCTAATTAAAGAAGTTGTGAAACTAAGCCCAGTGTTTTATTTTCGAATAATTAATCAAGTTATTATTATTCGCTGCCAAAGAAAAACATCACAGTAAAAAGACCATATGCACGGCTGACTTATGAATAGTATTGTTAGATGCTTTCGTATAACAAATCTAAGAATTTTATCGATTTTTTTGTAGCTTCATGAACTTTAATTGTCAGCTGTTTTTCGTAAATATAGAATAAACGTAGATATGGACTAATTTCCGTAATCCTGTATATCGTGCACTCCAAAAAACTGCCTCTAGTTTGCCTTAATTTCACTGTGAGGTCAAACTCTATGTCTGAACTTAATTAAACTAATAGGCAGACTCTCATGTCATTGTATTAAGATCTCGTTTGCGTATTCAGTTTCTATCTTTGTATTTTATCTCGTTTATTTGATTCGGATATTAATTGAGAATTGATAAATCTGCTGTTATTTATAACACGTTGTTAATTACATTGGACGCTAGCAATGCCAAGAACCCAAAAGTTTTATTATCAAAGAGTTGATTGGATTTGGTCTTATTATTAGGTCTATTTTTAATTGAATACCTATGTTCTGCGAGGCAGGGAGTGCCAGCAAGAAGGCAATGAACGATCTAAAGAAACACACAGAGGAAGAATAGAAAATATACAACAAATAATCGATAGTGAACCAAAAATCTTAGTACGTTCCTAAGCACAACAAACTTGACTTTTCCATCGGAACTTGTCAAGCAGCTGTAAAAAAAGGTCTGCATCTACGCTCATACAAAATAACATCTGTTCAAGAATTACTGCTAATTGCTTCACCTTAACGACATCGTTATGGTGAATGGTCTATTAATAGCAAATTAATTGCATTTTCACGAAGTAATGTGAATGTAAATATTGCTTTCTACATTTTACGACGCTAATTATTCAAATTTTTTAATTGAAAAAATTCGCCCTTAGCAGGATTCGAACCCACGTCCATGGTTTTCCGGACCATTGGTCTGCCATTTGAGCTATTAAGCACTGTGGTTACGAACACACCGGGAAGACCTAAGTTACATTAATGCTAATTGATAGCTCAAGTGGTAGAGCAGTGGTCCGGCCAACCATAGACGTGGGTTCGAATCCTGCTTATGGGTGATTTTTTTATCAATTAAAAATTCGAATGAATAGCGTCGTAAAATGTGGAAAAAAATATTTACATTCACATTACTTCGCGAAAAAGCAATTAATTTGCATTAAATTGCACACTACAGGCAAAATATTAATATCTGCTTCTGTGTTTCTTAGGAATGGCGGCCAGGTAATTAGAACAATATTCAATTTTGTTTAAGTTTCGGTTCTATATATAGAGCTTTTTTCACAACTGAAATATTTATTTAAATTTTAGAATGGTGAAAGTTGTCCATAAAAACTTCAATAACCTCAAAAACTTACACTCTAAATTAAAAGACAAAATACCATCATTAAAGAAAACACGTTATTTATGAAATTCCATGCAACGACTGCAAAGGCATATACATCGACCAAACAACGCAATATCTAAAAGAACGCTTAAATGGACACACATTTTCAAGCAATAGTACAGTACAATATGAAACAAACATGTAAATAATTTACATATCTGTAACTATGCACATGGACAATACACCTCGTATATTCAGCATTTACTTCTGCTTAATACATATGTTTCTGCCACCTAGGCGTCCTCAGTTAAGCTAGTGAAGCAATGTATACAAATTAATACAAACCTGTTATAAACTTTGTCTAGAGGTAGCCCTCCAGACAAAGTCTCTTTCGCCCGTAAGATGTCAATTATTAAATAGTTGTCTTCTTATAGGACGGAATTTGCTTGATCTATTTCAGTAAATTTAAATACAGATATAAACCAGTTGTTTATAACAGGTTTGTATTAATTTGTATACATTGCTTCACTAGCTTAACTGAGGACGCCTAGGTGGCAGAAACATATGTATTAAGCAGAAGTAAATGCTGAATATACGAGGTGTATTGTCCATGTGCATAGTTACAGATATGTAAATTATTTACATGTTTGTTTCATATTGTACAAACGCTTTATACGTGCTTAACGTATTGTCATACTTAAACAAAACCTTTTTGTATATTTACCGCCATCTGGCTGGTTGTTAATGGACTACATCTACATACGTATTTTATCGTTTCCCGTAGCAGCTTAGCTGTTCGAACGATAGGTAGCCCTCCAGACAAAGTCTCTTTCGCCCGTAAGATGTCAATTATTAAATAGTTGTCTTCTTATAGGACGGAATTTGCTTGATCTATGCGGGCTATTTCAGTAAATATAAATACAGATACAAACCAGTTGTTTATAACAGGTTTGTATTAATTTGTATACATTGCTTCACTAGCTTAACTGAGGACGCCTAGGTGGCAGAAACATATGTATTAAGCAGAAGTAAATGCTGAATATACGAGGTGTATTGTCCATGTGCATAGTTACAGATATGTAAATTATTTACATGTTTGTTTCATATTGTACAAACGCTTTATACGTGCTTAACGTATTGTCATACTTAAACAAAACCTTTTTGTATATTTACCGCCATCTGGTTGGTTGTTAATGGACTACATCTACATACGTATTTTATCGTTTCCCATAGCAGCTTAGCTGTTCGAACGAGAGGTAGCCCTCCAGACAAAGTCTCTTTCGCCCGTAAGATGTCAATTATTAAATAGTTGTCTTTTCATAGGACGGAATTTGCTTGATCTATGCGGGCTATTTCAGTAAATTTAAATACAGATACAAACCAGTTGTTTATAACAGGTTTGTATTAATTTGTATAAATTGCTTCACTAGCTTAACTGAGGACGCCTAGGTGGCAGAAACATATGTATTAAGCAGAAGTAAATGCTGAATATACAAGGTGTATTGTCCATGTGCATAGTTACAGATATGTAAATTATTTACATGTTTGTTTCATATTGTACAAACGCTTTACACGTGCTAAACGTATTGTCATACTTAAACAAAACCTTTTTGTACAATAGTACAGTCCTGAAAAAACATAGCAGAAACAAAACACACTTTCAATTTCGATAAGACTTCAATAAATACATCAGAAAAAAATAACAAGGCAAGAAATATATTAGAAAGCATCCATATACAAAAAACGAAAATTCTATTTATGACGGTACAGATGTAAACAACCTCTCGATAATATATCTGCCCATTATATAAACACAATATGAACATACGAAATGAATATAGAAAAAAAATGAATTTAAAGAACACTTGTCCGAGAACAGAAGAGGCATATCTGCCCATTATATAAACACCCCCCCCCCCCGTATAGTCATAATATAAACACACAAAAATGAATTTAAAAAGACACATGTTGGAGAACAGATTAAATTAACCCCCTGAAAGTGGGACACCACCTACATACCACCCGTCAAAAACAGATAATAAACAGACGTTCCAAACACGGTCACCAAGAACTTTAGTTTTATTTTGAAATGAAAACTAGACAATAAGTATAACACAGTTAGTCGTAGTTCAAATGTAATCAAACAATACAATATAATGTAAGTACATTTAATTATAACACTACTTTAACCTTTCTAAAATTTAAATAAATATTTCAGTTGTGAAAATGGCTCTACATATAGAGCCGAAACGTAAACAAAATTAAATATTGTTTTAATTACCTGGCCGTCATTTCCAAGAAACAGTTATTCGTTATCTGGTATTATAACCACCGCCAAGAAAATACGAAATTCCTTCAATATATATATATATATATATGTGTGTGTGTGTTTAGATAATTTCTTAGCCGTTTATTAAATATAACAATTGATAAATAATTGAAGTTTTTCTGCTTTTTTGAGTCCCAACATGGACAACATTTTTCAATTAAAAATTTCGTATGATTTGCTTTGTAATTTGTAGACAGCAATGTTTACATCCCCACTTACTTTGCAATTACATACATACTAACTTGATATTTGTAAATATTTCATATAAAAGCCGAAAAACTCCAATAATTTATCAATCGTTATACCTATATATATATAACGGGTGACCGAAAATGATTGAGACTTTTGTAATCAAGATGGCAAGAATTCTACAAATTTATGTTGGCATGCTTGATTTTTAAATTCAAATTTGTAAAAAATTGCGAAAGTACAAATCATACAAGTAATTCTGATCAAATATCATCCATATTTATACAAAATATTCTAACCTTAAACAATAAATCTAAAGCGAAAGGCCAGCCAATTTTCACGGTAGCTAAAATAAATTTTTACTTCAAACATTTATAGTCACTCGGTATATATAATTACAAAAAACATTAATTTACTTTATACTCCAATCATTCCTTTGTTTCAAGTACAAAGAATCGAAGACATTTTATACTACTTACCTACTGAACACTCCGACGGACCTAGAAATATCATAAGATTATTACAAATCTATTTAAAAAAAAAATAAAACTTACTGGTCACTTCTCCTGGTAAACTCACAATCAGTGCTGTTTTGGCATATCTGAAATCCGAAATTGTAGCAGTGATTACAATTGGTATAAAACCACCTTCTTCTAAATCGTCTTCCTCGAAATTAGTAATTAAACGAATATTAAGTACACCACTTTCGTATGTTAATTCGAAATTATTTCTATAGTCTGAAATAATATAATAGAACTGTATGTTAAACTATAAAGTAAATTGTAAAACATAATTACCTTCATCAATATCAAATACAGCAAATTCAGCGTTTGAAACGGGTATCGCCGCCTCCGCTGTGTGTAATGAATTACTGGATACAATATATTCTACTTCGTAATAAACAGAACTAAATATTGGAGTGGCTTTCAAGCTATTGTCTTCATCTACTTCGATGGTTAAAGTAGCCGTAGAGCTTAAGGTTGGATTTCCAACATCCTTAAGAATAGTTGGAGAAGAATAAATTAGAATTATATTTACCTCTAGTATGGTAAATGAAACTAGTATTTTATTGCTAATATTCCCAATAAGTAATAAAAATTCATAAACTTATCTAATTTAAAAAGATGTTAATGTAACAAGTGTTCATTTGAAAAGTCAATCTAGTAGCATGTGATTTACTGAGAACATTTTGAAGTATGTCGAAATTAAAATTTACTTCTTAACCTACGAAATCGTATATTTTGACAGTTTCATACATACAAATAAATAACAAATAATAGGTATTTATTGAAAACTATAACAAATGTTGAAAATGTTGTCCTTCAAGATTCCTTCAAGCACTTTAAAATCCTCCGTTCAAAATTTCTGATGATATTCTGCAACATTACTGGATTGTTATTAATTTCCATGCATTTCTGTTCGATTCTCTGTAGCAAGTCATTCAAATTCAATATAGGTGTTCGAAATATGTTATTTTTTAGATAAGGCCACAAAAAGAAGTCGCAAGGTGTTAAATCGCATGAACGTGCAGGCCAGGCAATTTCAGTATTTCGACTAATTATACGCTCATAAAAAAATTCTCTTAAATAATCCAAAGATTCTGCAGTACAGTGACAAGGTGCTCCGTCTTGTTGGAAATATGCATTTTTAAGTTCATCATCATGCAACTGATTGACAAATGGTTGTAAAATTTCCGTACGGTACCTTTGAGCAGTTAACGTTCCCTGAAAAAATATTGGTCCAATGATTCACCTTTGGCTTATCGCTGCCCAAACACTAATTTTCTCTGGATGTAGCGATTCTTCATTAATTACATGTGGATTTTCACTACTCCAAATTCTTGTATTTTGTGAATTTAGGTATCCCGTTATATAAAACCATGCTACATCAGTAAAGATGACTTTTTGCGAAAGTTCTCTATTATTGTTCATATTTACAAACCAATTAGAAAACTGTAGTCTACGTGGGTAATCAATTCCTAACAATTCTTGTACTGCTGCGACACGATATGGATAAAATTGAATATCTTTTTTTATTAACTTGTGAGTTGTACCAACAGAAAGGTTTATTTGTTGACACAAATGTCGAGCAGATGTTTGTGGTTCATTTTCCATTATTTCTTCAACACGATTGACAACTTGAGGTGTACGTTTCTCAATTGCTCCGCTGCCTGATTTTCTTAAGAGATACCAGTTTCAGAAAAAAGTTTTAAAGTTCTATCCAAAGTATTCTTAAATTGTATATAATCTATTACAAAATGTGTAACCTCAACTTGAAATTCTACCATGCAATCTTGAACTGAATAAACCCATAAACCATCAATTGTATTACCACTTCGAAAATAAGCCTGGACTAAAAAAATTTTATGTTCTAAAGTGAAAGCCATTTTAAAACTGAGAAGCAATTTATTTAAACCAGAATCGACGCACGATTATTTTATGCACAGACTGATATTTGTGATTGACATTATTAAATGTCATTTGGATTTACGTTTACGGAACAACAAACACATTCTGATATATTTGCGTCTTATTCTATCAAAATTTCAAAGTTACCTAGATTGACTTTTCAAATGAACACTATATAATTATACTCGTACCACAGTGGTTATTTAGCAGTGGGCGTTTAAAATTTCCATCCAATGTTTTAAAACGGAAAATTTTCACAATAGATAATACAAAATGCAATTTATTTTATTATTATTTATTATTACACGGTATCAATACTCCGGATTAAGAAATACTAGTATGTATTGTAAAGCTAGGAAAGTATCTGACCTTGTGCTGTAATTTAATACCGCATATATTTCGTATGACAAGCGATGTCGAAAATTAAATATCTGTGTATGAATCACTTTGCTGAGCTCTCGAAAACCACGTAGGAAACTTCTTCTGGGAAAGTCGTTTACTATGTGGGACATAGTTCGTTCCACGTTCCCGCAGTCGCAGATGCTAGTATCTGTTTCCATTTGTACAGCATTGAGTTGAGCTTCCGTGGCCTGCGCGGAACCTATTCACTACGTGGGAGGGTTACGCTCGGCAGAGGTTAGAAATTAAATATCTATTCCTCAATTGTGTTATTCGAGAAGGGCTATCCAGTAATAATTCACATTAATGGGGTGCTGAACTTCCGTATCCAGCCAAATCGGTCTTGTAGATTTCAGTCGGGTCCTAGGGACTCTCTCCAGATCCTTAAGTTTGGGAAGATCAATGTTGTTGACAATTTTAGCCAATTCATTCTGTACTGCAGAGAGACGTTTGATATCCGGCGATCCTCATCACATCGCTAAGTTGAATATCTATTAGCTTGGTGTAAGAGCTTCGGCACCAGACAGCAGCACAGTATTTAACAAAAGAGTTAGCCACTGCAATGGGTACTGTTCGCAAAGTTTCCCCATTCGCTCCCCATTAATTGCTGGCAAGTTTAAGTAATATATTATTTCTTAACTGGTTCTATAGAGGTGCTGCTTGAATGTCAGAGACGAGTCTGACGTTACGCTCAGATATTTAGGGTGAGGATTGTAGTAGAACCGATTACCACCAAATTCAACATTCAGCTCTCTGTTGACTTCCTTGTTGCACAAATGAAAGGCACATGATTCGGACTTTGAAAGGTTTGGTCATAAGCGCCATTTCCTATAATATTCGTCCAAAGCTTGTTGATCGTAAGCAAGTTGTAATTCTTCATCCTCTAAATTCTTGATTTGGGTCAATAAAACCAAATGATCTCCATGTAGGAATTTTTGTGATTTTTTTGGGTGGGAGATCATCGGTGTAAATGCTAAACATTAGAGGAGCCAGAACCGAGCCTTGAAGATGGCCACCTTTCAAGGTTTTGCCATTACTGATTCGATTGTTTAGCCAGGTGATTCCTCAGCATGTTCTGGATAAGTTAAGTTAATTTAGCACATGGAATGATTTTTTGGTATTTGAAAATTATTCTATTTTCCCAGACTGTTATAAGCACTGGAGGGATTGACAAAAGCAGCAAATGTCGTCAGGCCCTCCTGGAAACCTGTTTCATTGTGCGTTGTTAACGCACAGTTACGGCAATTCCTACCCGTTCTGAAGCCGGCATATTATTATTTCATTCACATTAAGCGCTATTCTGCTGTAGATAAGCCGTTCTAGAAGTTTTTCGCAAACAGACAGGAGAGCTATAGGTCTGTAGCTTCCAGGATTTACCAGGGATTCTTCAGGTTTTAGTATTGCTAGGATTTTTGCTTTCTGGAAAATGTTAGAGATGTCTGCAGTAGCCAAAATTTTTGAAGAAATTTAGTACCTATGCGCGCTATTGTCAAAAACAAGTATTTACCATATACGAGGGATCTTTGCGAGTGACGCCACCAGATGGCATGGCTGTGCCGGTCTTTAATCGAGAAGGACATACATCAAACCTCGTCTACGATTCACGATCGCTAAACACAGGGAACAAAGAGTTTCCGTTAAATGTTGACAAAACTAGATCATTCGTTTTCAGTCAGTAGGATTCGTCGAGTATATGGCAATAAATCTATGTGTGATACACAAATTAAAGAGTGGTTTAGGCAATTAAAAAGTAGTAGTATATCTGTTGAAAGTTACACTCGTTCTGTCAGGTCCGCAACGGCAATATATCTTAAAAATGTGCAACTAATTCGAGTTTTAATTAACCAAAATCATCGTTTAACTATGCAGAAGATAGAAAACCTGCGAGCTCCAAAAATTATATACCACAAATATTTGATGTGTTTACGCAACAATATGCTATTTTCTTGATATATTGAGCCATCTGCCAACGCGGGTTAATGGACTACACAATTATACGTACGCCTTTTTGCTTTTAGAAGCGGCTTAGCCGATCGTGAACAAGAGCTTTTACTGGGTTTTTCTTGTCCGTCAGATGTCACGAGGAATCTCTTGTCAGCTGACGGTATAAGATTGTGCTTATCTTGCAGCAGCGAATCTATAGACGTCATTTCATTACTGCACTGAGGAGTTCGTTAGACCGAAACACATGTTATTGTATGTTGGTGTGACAATTGGTTAAATAGGTTGTGTACATCAATGTATACAGATACGATTTTAACATATTGATATTAATCTATATTTACAAATACTTGATGTCTTTGCGCATTGATATGCAATTTTTTTGGTTTAAAAGAACTGTTTAATATGTAGAACATTTATGATAAAGAAATCAACTTAAAAAAGGTATAAAACCCCTTACCACAATTATTAATCGTATCCTAAATACGTATTTCGACAACTAAGTTGTCACCATCAGTAGGTAAAACCACTAATCAAGGTGTCGCACATGGGGCACAGTAAAGCTAGTACAACAGCTTACGCAACAACTGTACACGGCGTCCACGTATACACTAACTCAAACATGCAAATATATTGAACGAAAGATCGACAAAATATTACCTCTCTTAAGGAAAACGGCACCCACATGTGTTTTTTCTCCAATTTGAAACGTCCACGCCCTTTTTATTTACGGTTCTAAGAATGAAAAGAGACAGGTGAAGGGGGTCGTTCCTTTATATCTGTTCATAGAATTTTGTTTGTTTTTAGCGATATGAATACTTTCGTAGGCGTCAAGATCGCGGGGGTTATTAATGTCCTTGGCAAGTTTCAACCCTTTAATCGACACATTGTGCAGTGTACTTAAAGCATGGTTGGCAACGTTAGATTTATCCGGTCTATTGTATTTAATATGTGATATGTGTTCTTTAAACCGGGTTATTATTGGTCGTTTTGTTTGGCCTATATATTTCAAATTACAATCTTCGCAATTAATTTCGTATATATCTGATTTCGAATTAAAATTAACTTTATCTTTGGCATTCCCTAGGAGACTTTTGATAGTATTTTCGGACCGAAAGGCAACTTTGAGACCTCGTTCTTTCACAAATTTATTAATGTTTTTCGTGATGGGATGGTATGGTAAATACATGTACTTTTTCTTCTTGTTACTTTGAGATGTCAAACTTGTGGATTCGCGGACTGTATTTTTTAGTTTTGTTGTTCTAATTATTATTGATTATTTCTATGTCAAAGCCATTATATTTCGCGATATTTTCAATGAAATCCAGTTCTATTTCATATCTCTCTTTTGTTAACGGAAAATTTAATAACCGATTGACTAAGAAATTAAAAGAAGCTGTCTTATGTTGAAAACTATGATTTGAATCCGCGATGATGAATCTATTAACATTGGTTTGTTTCCGGAAAATATCGATTTCTATTTTATGTTTATTCCTAATCAGTAAAGTATCTAAAAATGGTATCTTGCCATTGTGTTCCTTTTTCACCGTAAATTGAATCGTCGGAAATTTCAAATTTAACTGATTAACGAACATGTCTAATTCGCATTTCCGTGTATCAAAAATCGCAAGAATGTCATCTACGTACCTGATCCAGACTCTCGGGAAATATTTAGCGGTATTTTTAAATTCTACTTCAAATTGACTCATGAATAAATTGGCTATGAAAGGAGATAGGCAGTTACCCATTGTAGTGCCTTGTTTCTGCTCATAAAATTTTTCTCCTACTTGGAAACAATTTTGCGTCATGCACAGAGTTGTCAATCTCATGTATTCTTTTATTTTTGAAGGTTCAATGTTATTCTTGTGGAGCAAGCCTTCTAAGGTGGTAAGCGGTTTTATACCTTTTTTTAAGTTTTTACTTAACCACAGTCTCCAAAGAAAGACTTTTCATAAAGAAATCAGTTAATTAATATTGATGTAACTACCAGTACATTGGTTCTCCTGTGATTAGGAGGCTATTGTTATTAGACAATAGTTAGGTAATCACTGGATTTGTAACTCAATAGACGTGGTAAAAATCAATATTTAAAATGATTTGCATTCCATCTAAAATACTTATTATATGTAAATCAATAGAGACGTCTGCCATTGGACAGAATCTCTTCTAGTTACTTAGTCAGACAGCAAATATGCTTATTGTTATTGTACAGTAACAGATTGCATAGTATACATACAACAAAAAAATCTATTTTCCTCCCTCTCCAGAAATTTTTTGCTCTCTTAATGGCTGCAATTGTTTTGTTAAGTATGAAATAGAATAGCGTACGCAATGACTTGATGCGGCAAAGCCGTTGAGATTCAATAAATTAAACAATTAAAAACCTGTCAACTAACTTATTACAAAAGCATTTCACTATACATATGCGTGCTTGTTGATAAGATATACTACAGTTGATTAAGTATTTCTTTGCAGTTCGTACTGCTCAAAGTGCGAATGGAAAATTGTACTTTATCTCTTTCTAACACACATAAATACGCGCTGTGATACTACAGACGTTAGTCATTTTAAGGTATTCTTATGCCTTAAATTTGGCTTTGGACTGAAAAGAAATACTTTATGAACTGCACTTTTTACTAGCACTACATAACTTAAGCGCTGTGATAAAGAATCGTGATAAATTATAGACTTACCGTAGCTGTGATTGTAAAGGAGTAAGTTGTAGCAAATTCCATTGGCTGTTTGGGAAAGAGACCAACCTTGTGATCTTTGTATAAACTGTCTATTGTGCCTTCATAATTCAATGTAAACAAGTCTGAATCTATTTCAAAATTAACCAGAGTATTCGTGATGTCAATATCTGTTGCTACAATTTCTGAACCGAACTGACTTATTTCTATTATTGGAACAAATGGCATTGGGAGCTTGTATTTGTATTCGTCACGACTGAATTCAGGTTCGTGATTATTAATATCATTAATCGGTTGCGTGAAAGTCTAGAAAATAAAAAGAAAAAGTCGATTATTTAGAAATCCAATTATTGTTAACATAAACATCAACTTTAAAATATAGTTAACATTCTGAAATTACTGCAAATGATAATTAATGAATATTAAATCTCATTTTTACATGTCGATGTCGCCTTATGTGATGCATTAATAACTACAATCCGACAAACCAAGTTTGTACTAGCATGTAGAACACACCTCGTCGCGACTACTATCTTACTGGTTGTTAGGATAATTAAAAATTACTGAAAAGCCAACTCCATCAACGGGAACGTACAGACGCGTTTCGCTCTAATTGAAGCTTATCAATGTACGGTATCTCGAAGACAGATGTGGCTTTTCACTTCTCTACTTTGTGTATATATAGTTAACATTCTGAACTTACTGCAAATGAGAATTAATGAATATTAAATCTCATTTTTACATGTCAATGTCGCCTTATGTGATGCATTAATAACTACAATCCGACAAACCAAGTTTGTACTAGCATGTATAACACACCTCGTCGCTACTACGATCATACTGGTTGTTAGGATAATTAAAAATTACTGATATTACTAATCTTCGAGATACCGTACATTGAAAAGCTTCAATTAGAGCGAAACGCGTCTGTACGTTCCCGTTGATGGAGTTGGCTTTTCAGTAATTCTTAATTATCCTAACAACCAGTAAGATCGTAGTCGCGACGAGGTGTGTTATACATGCTAGTACAAACTTGGTTTGTTGGATTATAGTTAGTAATGCATCACATAAGGCGACATTGACATGTAAAAATGAGATTTAATATTCATTAATTCTCATTTGCAGTAAGTTCAGAATGTTAACTATATATACACAAAGTAGAGAAGTGAAAAGCCATATCTGTCTTCGAGATACCGTACATTGATAAGCTTCAATTAGAGCGAAACGCGTCTGCACGTTCCCGTTGATGGAGTTGGCTTTTCAGTAATTTTTAATTATCCTAACTTTAAAATATGTTCAGGTCTGTACTTTTGAGACTATAAACCGTTCCATGCAATTTTAGACTGTTTCGTGAAGTCATTTGATACCTGAAGTTATCTGTGCATCCAAAATTATTCTTACATTTCTTATAGAGGATGCAAATTGCGAATAGTCAACTTTTAATTTTGATAGTACTCCGAGAGGGTAGGTGATAGAGGAGTGGGGGCACGATCCTTCAACTCTACTAGATTCGCTATTAATGTAGTCAGTATCCAACATGGCGTTGTAGAGGTTAGAACATGGCATTTTCGCGTATGACACGTATGTCAGTATGAGCGAGTCAGTTGTCAACGTACAGCGGGACGACATTTCAACATCAGGCATCACGGAAATGTTCCATCTTACAGAACCATTATGCGTTAGGTTACCGACTTCAGAACCAGAGGAACCGTGATAAAAAAGAAATCTCCAGACCCACAGAGAAGTGTCCGGATCCCAGAGAATGTGGAAAGAGTGATACGGCGATTCTCAGAAGACTTGATCGTTCAGCTCGTCGTCATTCTGCAGAACTGCAAATTAATGAACACACAGTAAGACGTATTCTCCATAAAGGTCTAGCATTTCATCCTTATAAGATTGCGATGGTACAGAAGCTCAATGAAGGTGACCACCAACAAAGAGTTGCGTTCGCAGAAACCATGAAAACGATTTTAGAGGAAAACGAAAATGCGGCGATCATGATGAGTGATGAAGCGCATTTTTACTTAAATGGTGATTAAAAAAACAAAACTGCCGATGTTGTGCAACACACAATCTCCGTCAGTTGAATGAACGCTCTCAAAACAACGCAAAAGTTACGGTTTGGTGAGGGAACCTAAACGTTGCATCATTCGTCCTTACTTCTTCGAAGAGAACGCAGTTACAGTGACGGTCAACTCTGTTCAACACATAAACACATTAAACAACTGTTTTGTTTCGGAACCCCGTAGACAATGAATTGGTGGACATAATTTGTGGTGCCAACATGATGGGACCACCGCCCACGCAGAGCTTTGATGGCAACTGTATGAACTTTGATTCCGAATCTAGTGATTTCCAGATTCGGCGATGTTTCGTGGCCTCTCCGCTCGTCAGACTTGTCAAGAACTTCTTACTTTGGAGCTACTTCAGGTCGCATGTTCATCTGGGGAAATCGAGAACGCTGGAAAAGTTGGAAGGCTGTAATACATGAGATTGACAACATCGATGGCAATTTTCTTGAAAGAGTGGATACTAAGTTCAAGGAAAGACTTCAAATTTGTATTCAAGAAAATGGTTGTCGCCTTAGAGATATAATTCTTGACACATAATATTCTTTAATGGTATTATATGACCTATATTTTTTTAAAAATACATTGTTTTCTCGTAAAATTAACCAAGAACTGCTCAATTCAAAAATTGACTATTCCCGAGTCCCATCCTGTACACGTGAGGTGGTACTAACAAGTTTCCGAAATTTGAAGCGCCTGCGTAAATGGACGCTGTAAAATTTAGTCCAGTACCACGGGTTAAATATATTTCAAGTTACGGTGAAAGAAAAATACGTTAATCGGAAGATAAGAAAGGACAGTCAATTAATCGATAAGAGAAGAAAGATATGACGTGTGTATCTATAATATGGAGGCGTGAGTTGTAAAAGAAGACATAGCGTCGGACGTTAGAGAAGGACATAATAAATAGAAAGAAAGCAGATAGCATGCGATCTTGAAAATTAAGACAAAAACATATTTAAGGCATTAAACATTGTTAGAAAGAAATATAAAGAAAACGTAAATCAATATAAGAACAAAAGTTTTTAAATATGGAATATCATCTAGCAGAGTATATTATAACTAGAGACCGGACACATCGGGCTGAAATGGACCTCACTACGACGGACGGCATAAATAGTCTACAATATCAGTAAGTACATCACGCAGTTGTTGAATAGCACTATTCATTCGGTTAACTGCACATCTATTTTTTGTGTGCGGTTAACCGAATGAATAGTGCTATTCAATAACTGCGTGATGTACTTACATATATTGTAGACTATTTATATCGTCCGTCGTAATGACGTCATTTCAGCCCGATGTGTCCGGTCTATGATTATAACTTACAAATGTTTTGAAACAGGATTGACGTCCCAGGTGGTATATTTCTAAAATTTCTCAAGAAAAGGACACTTAACGAAATATTGTCTGAAAGCTGTGGTCACAAATAAAAATTTGCTTTGTAAATGATATTGAATTTAATTCATCATTAGAATTTTAATATTTTTAGTCTCAAAGAAAAGAATTGTCCTATTTAGTTTCAATTAATCAATATATATATATATATATATATATATATATATATATATATATATATATGTGAAAAATTTTGTGAAAAACTTATCTGCGCGGAATGTGCATATATCGATATTTCACTGTTTTTTACAGATCATCAGTGCACCTTACCGAAGACAGACATGATATTCACTTCTATACTACGTGTATATATACGAACTGTGATGAACTTCATGTGTATGAGAATTAATAATTATTAAATCTCATTTTACATGCGATTGTCGCTATAATTTGTTGCATTTAATTCTACAATTCGGCAAATCACTTTTGCCCTAGATTGTAGACGCAACAAGCCGCGACATCAACTGTACAAGTTGTCAGTACAAATGAAAAATTTTGTGAAAAACTTATCTGCGCGGAATGTGCATATATCGATATTTCACTGTTTTTTACAGATCATCAGTGCACCTTACCGAAGACAGACATGATATTGACTTCTATACTACGTGTATATATACGAACTGTGATGAACTTCATGTGTATGAGAATTAATAATTATTAAATCTCATTTTACATGCGATTGTCGCTACAACAAATTATAGCGACAATCGCATGTAAAATGAGATTTAATAATTATTAATTCTCATACACATGAAGTTCATCACAGTTCGTATATATACACGTAGTATAGAAGTCAATATCATGTCTGTCTTCGGTAAGGTGCACTGATGATCTGTAAAAAACAGTGAAATATCGATATATGCACATTCCGCGCAGATAAGTTTTTCACAAAATTTTTCATTTGTACTGACAACTTGTACAGTTGATGTCGCGGCTTGTTGCGTCTACAATCTAGGGCAAAAGTGATTTGCCGAATTGTAGAATTAAATGCAACAAATTATAGCGACAATCGCATGTAAAATGAGATTTAATAATTATTAATTCTCATACACATGAAGTTCATCACAGTTCGTATATATACACGTAGTATAGAAGTGAATATCATGTCTGTCTTCGGTAAGGTGCACTGATGATCTGTAAAAAACAGTGAAATATCGATATATGCACATTCCGCGCAGATAAGTTTTTCACAAAATTTTTCATTTGTACTGACAACTTGTACAGTTGATGTCGCGGCTTGTTGCGTCTACAATCTAGGGCAAAAGTGATTTGCCGAATTGTAGAATTAAATGCAACAAATTATAGCGACAATCGCATGTAAAATGAGATTTAATAATTATTAATTCTCATACACATGAAGTTCATCACAGTTCGTATATATACACGTAGTATAGAAGTGAATATCATGTCTGTCTTCGGTAAGGTGCACTGATGATCTGTAAAAAACAGTGAAATATCGATATATGCACATTCCGCGCAGATAAGTTTTTCACAAAATTTTTCATTTGTACTGACAACTTGTACAGTTGATGTCGCGGCTTGTTGCGTCTACAATCTAGGGCAAAAGGGATTTGCCGAATTGTAGAATTAAATGCAACAAATTATAGCGACAATCGCATGTAAAATGAGATTTAATAATTATTAATTCTCATACACATGAAGTTCATCACAGTTCGTATATATACACGTAGTATAGAAGTGAATATCATGTCTGTCTTCGGTAAGGTGCACTGATGATCTGTAAAAAACAGTGAAATATCGATATATGCACATTCCGCGCAGATAAGTTTTTCACAAAATTTTTCATTTGTACTGACAACTTGTACAGTTGATGTCGCGGCTTGTTGCGTCTACAATCTAGGGCAAAAGTGATTTGCCGAATTGTAGAATTAAATGCAACAAATTATAGCGACAATCGCATGTAAAATGAGATTTAATAATTATTAATTCTCATACACATGAAGTTCATCATATATATATATATATATATATATATACATACATATCGTTCAATTAATTAATATTATGCGGAATTTGATAACCTGTATAATAATGATTTCGACAGGTAAGTAATGTAATGAAGACATTCAAGACTTTGAAGTTAATTAAACATAAATTTAAAAGATTATTTGTTTTATGTGAACATTTATTTGATCGTGTATAATTTCAATTTCTGTTTTAAAACAGAAGATATAACACAGATATCTTTTATATTGTAAGTAGAGTAAGATCTCATCACGAACATTTAAAGGATATCTGGTTTTGAACTCGCAATTAAAATTATCATTAAATATTTGAAATATTGAATAAAATAAATTGTGTGTGTTATTAACTATTTTATGTGGTAGTGTAAGATCTCCTCACATGAATACGAAATAACACGTTTCGCTCTTTTGTAATATTATCACTTTATAAAACTACTAAATCCATAAACTTTGGAATCATCAATTATCAATTTTAAATAAAAACACTGTCATGCTTTAGTATTTTGTAGAATATAAGACTCACTGGTCTAAAGTAATACACAGCTGCATTTTGGCAGATTTATTGAAATCTAAGAAAAGTCTTCAAAGTCATATTTTTAGATATACAGGCTTAGTTAAAAGTATGGAGACGGCGATTTATTGTCGTTAATATTCATTTTAGGGATTTATGTTCAATATAAAAGTTTGTTAGGATATTTTGATCTATATTTGAGAATATTTTTTTTTTTTTCTTCAATTGTTTCTTAGTTACGCCTGTCCGCGCATTTTTTTTTAAATGGGAACTAGTAAATTTTACTCAATCATTCGATAGAGATTTTTTTTCTCATGACAAAATTTTTGTTGTTTTTTTAAAATTCATTTTAATAACTTTTTTATAAGAAAAAGCCGGTTCATGTGTTTAACAGATGTTCGGTACATCGCAGATAGACAGAAGCGTAGCGATAAACAAACTTGAGCGACATAATTTTATCGGTGGTTATTGTGAACGTCAAATCTTTGACAGAAATAATTCATTTGTGCAATTTGTTGCTGCTAATATTAACAATGGCGAGTTTAAGTGAACATGAACGAATTGAAATACTTATGATGTTGGGTTATGGAGATAGACCCAGAAGTTTACAAGACGTTAGTAATTTATTTAATGATACGCATCCAAATAGAAATCCGTTGTTGGTAAAACTTTAAACCGCTTTGAACAAACGGGTAGCGTTAAAGATTTGCCAAGGAGTAGTAGACCCAGAACAGCAAAAAGCGATGATTACAAACTGGATATTTTATTGGCTGTATCTGAATATCCCCATTTATCAACCAACCAATTAGCGGCCAATTTCAATATTTCAGTCATCGATACTCATCGAACCTTATAAGGTACACCTTGTACACGAGTTAACGGAAGATGATTTTGATAGGAGATTACAATTTTCTGAAGAAATGTTAAATATTTGCAATAATAATGGAAATTTTGTCAACAATATTCTTTTCTCAGACGAAGCTACTTTTTGCCTTACCGGTGAAGTAAACAGACATAACTGCAGAGACTGGTCATCGGAAAATCCCTCTTGGTTTTTGGAGCACCATACGCTGTACCCCCAAAAGGTTAATGTTTGGGTTGGCATTCTAGGCGGTCATATTATCGGTCCCTTTTTCATCAATGGCAATTTAACTTTGGCTCTGTATTTGCAGTTATTGCAAAATGAAATAATACCTGCTAGTGCTACGCTCTATCCTCATGAAAGCAATGAACACCTGCCCAATGACAGTATCTGGTTCCAGCAAGATGGCGCCCCACCACATTATGGTGTAAATGTTCGTCAATATCTGGACAACGTTTTTCCCCACAGATGGATTGGAAGACGAGGAACCATTGAATGGCCAGCCCGTTCGCCAGATTTAAGTCCTTTAGATTTTTTTCTTTGGGGATACGTAAAAACCAAAGTTTACAAAGAAAAGCCCGATAACGTCGAAGATTTACAAATCCGAATTACCAGAACGTTACAAGAAATTCCCCGAGATTTTTTACAGAACTCTGTTCGGGGTTTTGTAAATCGATTGGGTCATTGTCAAATTACTAATGGACGACAATTTAGACACTCACTTTAATTTACTTTGTTATTAATTTGTTTAATTTTTCTTGTAAAAAAGTTATTAAAATGAATTTAAAAAAAGACAAAAATATTATTGTAAAGAAAAAAAACCTCTATCAAATGAAAGAGCAAAATTTACCAGTTCCCATTTAAAAAAAAATGCGCGAACTGGCGTATCTAAAAAAACAATTGAAGAAAAAAAAACAAATAATCACAAATGTAGATCAAAATATATTAACAAACTTTTATATTGAACATAAATCCCTAAAATGAATATTAACGACAATAGATCGCCGTCTCCATACTTTTAACTAACCCTGTATAGATATTAATATATTCTGACCAGATATAAGATTTGCATACTATGTTTTATTAACAAAGAAAAATATAATTCATGATATTTAATACATTTGAAAATTATTGTATATTTTTGCAAAGTGTGAATAATAAATGTATTAAGCTTAATATACTATCGTATTATTTTTCTCCTTATTACATTAGATGTTAGGCCTAGTTGCAAGAAACCCTTTTTGTAAAACAAAAATGCTGAGGGCCACTTTAAAAATTTAAAATAAAAATATATGTGTATGATGGTGCATGTTTAATAAGTGACGATTCATATTTAATAATTGGCGCCAATTTTGAAAATCAAAGTACACAGCAATATGTATAAGTACAAATGTCAATAAAATTTCGTGAAACAATTAATTGCAGTTCTAATTTTATTTCATGAAATATTTGTAACAGTCTTTATTTCCCTACTCGGTAACTTACCATTTGGGTACTACCAGTACTGCACATTAACAAGATCTGCATATGAATACTATTCCCTGCTATCATGCTAGGATTATCCTCCTCGAAATCATCAAATTCATCAGTCAGCGAAACTGTTATAATTCCATCTTCAGGTTCAGATATTTCCAGATATTCACTAAAACCACTTGCACCTACATGAAAAAATTAGCGTAATTTTTGCTTGTGTGCAAATGGAAACTGAAAATATACTTATTATATTCGGTACTTTAAGCTGAGCCACTTCTCCTGAGGCGTCGTCATCTATAGCATTATTCACATAAATTGTACCTACTATGGTACCCCCCTCGGGCAGACAAGCTGTAAGTAAAAAATATTTACTTCATGTCAAATATCACTAATAAAAATAAACCAAATAAATGATTGTATGTGTATATTTATCCATCTTCTTTATTGCGCGCATTCCTTTATGATTTATATTGATTACGAGTATTGCGTCCATCGCACTAGTGCGTTCTTGTACTAGCCACAGTAATGTAATTCTTATAATTTTTATATTTTGCACTTTTAACAAATTCTAAGTGATTACATCGAACAGCTTACAATATTATCTATCGGTATATAGATAATATGTTTTTTATTTGACAATCTATTCGGATACACCAGAAATAATAAGAAATCTGTAAGTTTACTGTACGCAATGTTATTTATTATATTCGTTTAGTTTATGTAAATTCCGCTGATGTAATATTTACCAGGCGTATTTTGCGAGTGGATTTTGTTAGTTAACGTACCTTATTGCTTCCACATATTAAGCAACAGGGTGCGTTTCATATAATACATGAACTCAATTTACAAGAATCGACCCAAATGGGTGGTACACTGGGTGTCATTTGCATTGCTTCATTTTTCATAAGTTTGTATAATAAGTTAAGTATAATAAGTTTGTATAATTAATCATCCAATTTTGTTTTTGAATAACTTTTTTAGTAAATTAAAAAAAAAATTTTTGGGTGGTAAAAATCTTTATTTGGACCTTTACAATTTTTTCTGTAAATTGGAAAATATGATATCCGCCAAGTGGCTGCCGCCAGTATTGATACACATTTGTGCCCGTTTTATCGGCATTTTTTTATTTAAGGGCTGCGATTGTCTGAGGCTTGTTGGCATAAACCCGCGACTTCAAGAAGCCCCAAAGAAAGAAGTCTGGGATGGTTAAATCGGGCGATCTTGCTGGCCATGCCAAATCGCCAAAACGGGAGATTACGCGACCAGGAAATGATTCCTTCACAATATCCATTGTGGCTCCTGCTGTGTGTGCGGTTGCACCATCTTGTTGAAACCACATGTTCACCAAGCCCCGCTCATTCAATTCTGGCAGTAAGAAGTCGTTTATCATGGCCCTGTAGCGTTCGCCATTAACAGTAACCGTATTGCCAATGGCGTCCTCAAAAAAATACGGTCCAATCACGCCTCCCGCATGAACACCGCACCACACAGTAGTCTTGAGTGGATGTAACGGCTTTTCGTGCATAACACGCGGATTTTCAGTGCCCCAGAAACGAATATTTTGCTTATTGACGTAACCGCTTAAATGAAAATGCGCCTCGTCGCTCATGATGATTATCGACTGAAAATCGTTCACTTCGTTGTTGAGATTGAGGATGGCTCTATAGTAATTCACACGCGATTGAAAGTCAGCAGGCATTAACTGATGCACTGTTTGCACTTTGTATGGGAACATGTGTAAGTTTTTCACTAAAATTCGCTGTAGGGTCCGTCTGCTGACGCCCAATTGCGTGGCACGTCGTCTGGTTGATGTTTCTTCGTTCTCAGCAACATCAGCAGCCACAGCCGCGATATTCTCGACAGAACGACCAGTCCGGTGGCGGCCACGCCCTGGAAGATCTCTTGTGGTTCCAGTCTGTTCGAGTCGAGCAGCTAAGCGGCGTAATGTTTGTCCAGTTGGCGCGACACGATTAGGAAATCGACGACGAAATTCACGCTGCGCTAACACCACCGACCGATTATTGGTAAAAAAAATAGACACAATTATTCCACGCTCTTGCGGAGTATAGCGCTCCATTGTTTGTCTGTTTGTATTCTGCAGCTGCCTAGTTCACAAATGTCAAATATGATTAACGTACGACGCCATTTGCAAAAATTATAACATCTTCCGACAGGGTGATTAATTTTGCGCCACCTAGTATTTCTGTATTTGTTACGTCACCTTCCAGTGATGTTTATTGTCAACTTATTGCTATGTATTCCCAAGTAATGCCATTGGGGGAAAACCCATTGCGCGATCTCAAAAGTAAGAGACAAACCAATTTAGAACATTCATTAGTGAACCGTTACTAGTTAAAGTATCATGCTCGCTCATAAAGTATCGTAATTCGATTCGTGGGTGCTGTGCTGTGCTAACAACATTTAACATAACCCCGACAAAGTAGCAAAAGTTTTAGTTCACTGTGTTTGTGAAATTTAGTTGCATGAAGCCCCTTTTGTTACAACCTTTTTCCCATGGGGATTGCTACGTAGGACAAACTGCGCAACTGCTCAAACAACGGATTAGTTAACATAAGAGTGATTACAGAATTGGAAAAAAATCTAGTGCTTCGTCATTACATTTTAAAAATCATAATCACAGTTTTAATTATAACAATGTTCAAATTTTGGAAAAGGAAAATCACTATAAAAACAGACTAGTACTTGAAATGAGACATATTAATAAAAAAAGCACGATAAATTTTAAAACGCACGTGACACTGTAACTAGTGAATTTGTCTTATTTACTAAAACATTATGTATATAGATATTTTTTTTTACATATGTTATAGAATTGTCCTTGTGTACTAAAGTTAACGTGAGAAATGCAACGTTGCATCATGTGAGTATTTCTTAGAATTTAGATAAAGACACGAGGTATTGAAAGTTAATGTAAGACACAACATTATTCATTATAACAGATTCATTACTATACATTCATTATATCGCTTCATGAAGAATCCAGTACTGTTAGTAAACTAAATGTTTTAGTTTTAAATTATAATAAAAATAAAGCTTTTTAAGAAGACGTAACGAGAGTTGTAAAATATAATTGATAAACCTTCTTTTCTTACAACCTCGACTTTTACAACCGGATAAGGACCCAACGTATAAATTAGGATTGATTTGTTTTCACATACATATTATACGGACATGAAGTTGAAAAATGTTCAAATTTCAAATATTACAGTGTTAGTTTTGTATTATAATGTAATTTTCAACTGTTTAGTAGTGAGTTACTAATTACAATTATGTGCAAATTAGTTGATAAGGCTACCGACGCTTAATTCTAGCTATAATTTTCCTTTTGAATATATTAGTATAAGTGTAAATTGTATTATGTAAAATGTATTGCAATTTTATAGCATTTCCTGATGAAGTCATTAATAAATGACGAAATATAGAGACTGAACATTTGAATTTGAATGTAAACAGACCGATAACCCAAATATTAGTGAATATATACAAGTGTCCCGTATCTTTATGTTCAAATTTTAGGAGTGTAAAGTAGACTTCATTTCAAGCAACAATAACGCAAAACTTGTACATCCATTTTTATTTGTTTCAAAGTTACAGATCTATGAATGTGATTGTCAGATCATGAAAAAAAATGTAATCCTAAAGTCAATACAAACCGATTTTATTTATACGATTCAGTAATAGGCTTGTGATTGTTAATGTCGCATTATAAAATGTTATCCTAAAATAAATAAACACGTGTCGTAGTGCATACAGTAATTTCTTGGAGATCTACGGAAAAGAGTACTGGAAATTGATTTATGATAGAGATACTGCGCTTATTTCGTAAGTGCTGAACCATGAATATCATACAATAAACAAATGTTCAGATGATGATGTTAACGTTGCATTTTTTAATAAAGGATTACGTTACGTTTCAGTTCATACAACAGCTTATTAGTGTGTGGACACGTTTTCTTTTTATTCGAAATGCCTTACCGATTTTCTTCTCAAGAGTATGCGGACATGCAGTTTGTGTACGGCCACTGTAACGGTAGTGCACGTCAAATAGTTATTGAATACCGACATCGGTTTTCCGATAGGCGCATTCCTCATTACAGAACGTTTCTGGAAGTACACAGACAATTTCGGGAATGTGGACTGCGTGATTATTTTTCGACCGAGGAGTAAATTTGCCAGCAGACTTAGAAGAAGAAGCAGTAGCTATTGTTACAATGGATCCAACTCTCAGTGTATGTCGAATCTCTAGACAATTAGTAGCGCCACGAACTAGAGTTTGGCGAATTTTAAAACGTGAGGGTTTACATCCATATCACTATCGCAGGGCACACGGTTTGCTTGAGGCAGACCACTACGCTTGTTTAGTTTATTCTACCTGGATATTAAGACAGTCACGGCTTCATTTTAATTTCTGCAGAACAGTCCTCTGGACAGATGAATCTACGTTCACAAGAGGTGGGGTTACAAATCTGAGAAACCTGCACAGGAGGTCATCAGAAAATCCCAAAGCTATACGCTCATCTAAATTTCAACACGAATTTTCTATTAACGTTTAGGCGGCCCTGATCGATGACTTGTTGGTTGGTCCTGTCGTTCTTCCTAGGAGGTTAAATGCGGACAATTACCTTCAATTTCTAATTGACGAACTGCCAGGTCTTTTAGAGGATGTTCCACTAAATGTTCGACGAGACATGTGGTTTCACATTGATGGGACACCACAACATTTCGGAATTGCTGTCTGAAATTGGGTTAATGTCAATTATCCAGGATGGATTGGTCGAAGTGGTCTTGTTGCATGGCCACCCAGATCACCCGATCTTAATCCCCTTGACTTTTATTTATGGGGGTACATGAAAAATTTAGTCTACGCGCAAGTTTCGAACATAAAGGAAGAGTTATTGGATCGTATTCACCTGGCTGCAGAGCAAATCCGACAAAACAAGTATGAAATTCGGATAAGTACTTCTTCTGTTGTCTTACGGGCACAGGCCTGCATTCAACAAGGACGTGGACATTTCGAAAATATTATTAATTGAACTTTTTTAAATAAAATCAGTTTTTATTGACTTTGGGATTACATTCTTTTTCATGATCTGACAATCACATTCATAGATCTGTAACTTTGAAACAAATAAAAATGGATATACAAGTTTTGCGTTTTTGTTACTTGAAATGAAGTTTACTTTACACTCCTAAAATTTGAGCATAACGATACGGGACACTTGTATATATATACCGGTCAGCAGCAGAGATTCGCAACTAATATTTTTAATCAAGTTTCTGAATGATAACAGCTTTCCTAAAAAAATAAACAAGGCAATTGACATAATTACATAAATATGATTCTTAAATCATTTACACTCATTAACCAAAAATGTAATTGCGAGATAAATAAAAAAAGTGATTTCTCTCTTTCATAATACGGCTTCCAACGCTGCATCTTTCGACAAAATCATTGACAAATTTTAAAACAGTTATTTGCGAAATATGAAAATTATTTTGGAGAAAAACAATATGTACAAAAATCAGTATTGTTGTCACTCATGGAATCAGTGCTCGGTTCTGCTTTGTCAAAGGTCCTTGCATCACAATATAATGATGTTGAAGGTTCTGTACGTGATCTCGGTGTCACAATTAAACTAATTCATTAAATTGTAAGTTGCATTAAGATATCCAAATTGAACATCATCTGGCATTGCGGAATAGAAAAGAATTTACAAGTAACGTAATAAAAGCATCTGTATTTCTATACTTGTAAGGAGATCCAGATGTTTTAAAATATCTTGCAATAACTAACTTAGTTGTAGATTATTTAGTGAGTGAAGAAGATACTTTTCTTCTTAAAATAAATACATATACATTAATTTTAAAAAAACTGTCTTTTTTTATTTTGCATTGCACATGCATTAAGTTTAATACGTTTCGTATACCGGGTACTTTTTTATTATTACACAAACATTATTCCTATATGTAACTGTAAAAATTAAATTATCGTTGTATTAGCAACATAGTTGGCAACCAGTCATACATTTATGTATAATTGGTTGTATTTATGTTTAATGCAAATAAAATAATTATTCTGTAAATCCGCTACTCTTAGTCTAAGGGATCTACTTTTATTTTTCTTGTATTGAAAAATTACACCGAACTGTACGATAATCCAAAATACCTGGCTACATCTGAAAACGATTTTACAGGCTCTACATGACAGGATATTCAGCTTCATGTGTTTTGTTAGCACGTGATTGGTTTTATTGTTTTTTTTGTGGGAATTTATAAAACAATAATCTTCTTTGAATTTGTTAAAAATATTTAAAATTGGATGATTGACGTCACGACGTGTTGGTCTATATTTTCGGCAAAACTAATCTTGTCAGATTGTAGAATTAACGTAACAAATTGTGCGTGAGATGAGATGATAATTATTATTAATTCTCACATGCATTAAGTTCAACATGTTTCGTATACCATGTGGCCGCGTGCGTCTGCACTATAGGGAAACCTGTAGTGTAGGCAAAACACACAGAGGTGTCCGTGTGTTAGAACGGTAAAGAAGTAGACGCAATGTTCCAATGGATTACAAGAGAGCCTAGTATATCGCATATCCCTATGATACAGTCGTATTTGTCCAATAAATTCACATTTAGACGGTGTAGCCGCGCAAGCGCATTAGCTGTCGCTCCCGCATATGGGTGTTAGTTGCAATGTTTATATCGTCAGGGGAACTACTCGCTCACAATATTTAATAAACCGCATTGTTGGTGTACGTAACGGTCATTTAAAAAATGGAGTATTATACACCGGAGCAAAAACTCTTTATGATTAAACAATATTACGGTGGTAATTCCGCGGAAGTAACTCGAGTTTTATTTGCAGCTAATTACCCTGAAAGTCAAATTCCCAATGCAAGCACCATTCGTAGGACAGTTAATCGATTCGAAACTACATTTTCTTTAGTAACTAATAAAAATAAAGTTGTTCCGGATAAGAATATAAGTGATATAGAAATTCGAGTATGTGCTTTAGTCGAAGTAAATCCCACTATGTCGTCTCGACAAATTGCCCGCGAATTAGGTATCTGTAAAACAACGGCTCAAAAGATTTTACGTACTAATAAATATCGTTCATACAAATTTACAAGTTCACAAGTACTTTTTCCCGATGATTATTATCGCCGTATGCAATTTTGCGAAAGAATGATAAATGCATATCACGAAAATGAATTCTTTCTTAATAACGTATTGTTCACAGAAGAAAAAACATTTCGGCTACACGGACATCATAACCGCGCAGTTTGTCGCTACTGGTCGCGTAAAAATCTACATTTGAATATACCAACGCGAACGCAGTATCCAGAGAAGCTAAACGTATGGGCAGGTATAATTGGGGATCATATAATTGGGCCTTTTTTTATTGACGGTAATTTAAACGGAAATAGATATCTACAGTTACTTGAAAATAGTATTATCCCCGCAGTACGGGAGCGGTTCAATATTAATGAAGTTTGGTTCCAGCAAGATGGTTGCCCAGCGCACAATACCCGTTATGTAACAAACTTTTTAAACGTGGTTTTTGGAAACAGATGGATCGATAACTCGGGTCCTATTAAATGGCCAGCGCGATCTCCTGCCCTTTTTACAAAATTCGATCTACGGATACGGTGATGAACGTCCATCAAATCTAGAGGAACTTCGCGCGAGAATTATCGAAGTCACTAATACTGTCACAGCAGATATGTTAACAAATGTGCGTCGGAATTTTTATAATCGGTTGGGTTACTGTTCGTGTCAAGAAGGAGGTTTATTTGAACACTTAACTAATTAATTTATTTAGAATTTTAATTATTGCTTAAGAATAACATTTTCTTTTAGCTAATTGCAGGTTTATCGCAATGTTGAATTACAATTCTGTTTTAAGAAGTAAATATTTTATTTTTAAGAATTTTATTATTGTTAAGTTTTTAGAGTGTAATACTACTATAATACTAAATATTATTTTCGTTAAGAAGTTTTTTTATGTTAAAGTCTAGTAGTTCTGTTTATGTATGTTTTTTGTTTGTTGTTTATGAAGCTGTGATGAGTTACTTCACTGAGATGTTATCAGTGATTATCTGATGCTTCAAACAACTTGAAATATTTACTTCTATCGGGAACACAATACCTCCTACACTGCTTTTCACTTGATTTGCCTACGAATACATTTATACGTATAACTTATAATACGCCCGCTGTCGGTGTGGCAATTCAAGTTGGCACGCCCATTATAGTCGACCAGTAGTTACTAATACATGCATCGCGCTATCGATGGCGGCCACACTGTATATATAACCAGTATAGAAATGAAAATCATATATGTCTCCGAATATCCTGTACTGATGATTTCTAATGAGAATGAAATGCTAGTATATGCTCGTTTCGAGATAAACGTGGCTTTGATACATTTTTCATTTGTCTTCACAACTGGATGGTCGACGTCGTGACGTGTTGCGTCTCTCTAGAGTGTAGAATTAACGTAAAAAATTAAGCGACAATTGCGTGTGAGATAAGATTTTAATAATTATTAATTTTCACATGTATTAAATTCAACTTATATCCTTGTTATATTATCAATATATTGCAGTTTTTCTGTACAATATTATAATTATTGTTTAAAATTACAGCGTTTATTTGATTAAATTAAGATAATGTTTTCAAATAAGCAAGCGCTGCTTTCAAATTATAATTTCTGATGTATCGTTTTGCCGACGACGACAAATCGACACAGCATTAATCATTCTATAAGCTTATATTCTTTTTAGTATCATGATATCGTTATATGAGTGCTGCCGATGACTTATTGGCATTAATTATTTCGAAATATGATTGTAACTTTTAGATTGGGTTATTTAAAAGATAAATAATAACGTTGGTAATTATTTGTAACTAATCATTTAAGAATAATACTTCAATAGTGTACTTTATGCTGTGATATATTACAAAAACAAGCAAACAAATAAAGAAAGATGAACGAATAAGTGTAATATGTAATTAGAACAGGTCATATATAATGCACACTTTGTCTAATATGGAACATATATGTACTAAAATTTTAAATGTTAAGTCATTAACTATTACCTAATAGTTATTTATGCACCAAGGGCGTTATAGGTATTATATTGCTCCGAGGTCGACGTTAATTCAGCCCGAAGGCCTCCGGCCCGAGGGATGAATGTCGATCGAGGGCAATATAATTGCCATAACGCCAGTGGTTTATGCAAGATTTTATTTTTCACGAAAAATTAATTTCTTAAGCGGTAAATATAAATTACATTGGAAAAGTTCCGAAATTTTTGTCAACTGTCATGTCGCTGACAGACGCATCATTACGCATTTACATGACTCCTTGAATCAACGATTTAACCTTAATTTTATTTTAAATGACAGTTGACATTTTGAAGTTTTCAAATTGTCAATGTTTAGATACTCTTAATTTTAATAAAGTATGCTAAAGTTTTGCTTCTTTCTTTAGACTTTCTTAAAAATTCAAATTATTAGTTCTGTAAAATGTATATTCTTTCTTCTCGGGCCTTATTTATATTCGCACAACATTAAAAATTGTGAATAAATTAGCGGACGTTATGGGCCATTATTATTAATTTTACGAAAAAAGTTACTCTTTAAAAAACCTCCGCTTTTTAAAAAAACACGATTAGACTACTAAAACTTTATTTACCATGTAGAGGGTGCTCAAAAATTAAGAAATCCAAAATTAATTTAACAGATACACAGTAGCCTTTTAGTTGCAAAAATATGTAAAAATGAAATGTTTAAATTTAACGGTTTTAACTCTTATTGTCACAATTAATCTTTACATCTCTAGCGAATCAACTTTTACAATAAGCACTACCGTAAAAAAACTTATGTTTGTAAACTGTATAGTTCTATGAAATAGTTAAGTAGCATTCGAAACTAATTAAATTACAGATGTCATTATGACAATTAATTCTGTTTAAGTAAAATGTCAAAGTGTATGCATATTTTAATTATTAAATATGCCATTGAAATTGACCACACAAGATAAAATTGAAATAATTTTAATTGTTGGCGATAATTATTAAATGATTCGGGAAGCAGCTATAATATTTAACGAAAGACACCCTAACAAAAATATACATTTTACAACTGTTCTTATCCAATAACCTTTCTAAATTCAAAACTTTTAGGAGTGTAGATAATTTAGTAAGAAACAAAGGTCAAGAATTACAAGTGAAGATATCGGTATTATTGTACCGCGATATCATAAAGTTTCTGGGTCAACGGTGGCCATGGGGTGAAAAACGTCTGTCTTAATTTATATCATCCTTTTGAGAAAAATCTGATAAAATTTTCAGGTTAAGTGTCATGCTGACGTTAAAATTTGTCAATATATTAATCTTAATGTCAGTATGACACATAACCTGAAAATTTTATCAGATTTTTCTCAAAAGGATGATATAAATTAAGACAGACGTTTTTCACCCCATGGCCACCGTTGACCCAGAAACTTTATGATATCGCGGTATTATTGTCCGCGGTAGAAGATGGGAAAAAAATCACTGCGTAGAATATCTGCAACATTACCAAATAATATTTGCAAAAGCCCTATTTCAAAAATATTAATGGTATATTACATACCGAGGCGGAAAGTGGTGCATTACCGTCGAGATATTAGCAAGTTAACCGAAACGCGCAGCGTCGAAGTGAACTTAATCTCGAGACGGGAATGCGTCTTTCCGCTGAGGTTTGTATACTATTTTACTTGCGATAGGTTAGTAATTAATTATTATATAAACTATTAAATCATTAAATTTCAAAAATATAATAATATTAAATTTCATGACATATACAATGTGCCAGCCTAGGACCAACCGTTTGGCCGCTACGGTTACGCGAATTTTTGCAAAATCGACATTTTCGATTAGGCAATTTACGGTTTTCCTGGCATAACTCGAGAAGTAGGCGTCCTAGAGCCTTCTAGTTTAGACCAGTCGATTCAGAGCGTCAAAACGCGTCGTACAGTATAGGATAGGTCATCTAGAGCCAGCTGGTTTCCAAGATACAGAGTGGCGTCGAAATCGAGCATCATGTTTCGGCGATTTTCAAAAATTTTCGATCTCGAATTTCTAGTGAAAATATACACTAAGGTTTTCGGGGGCGTTAAATAAGACGCTCAGAACGATTTTCCGCTGAAAATTCGCGATTTCGTTTTTTGTACTTTTGACCTGTCGACACTTTTTCGTAAATATCTCGAGAACCAAAGCAGATAGCGAACTCTAGTTTGAATTATCGTAATCAGCGGGTCCGATTACATATAATGTTGGCGTCAAAACAGGGAAAATCGACAATCGACATTTTTGAAATTTTTAAATTTCATCGCCTGAGGTTTAAAAAAAAACGCGAAAATTTCAAAACGCCATAACTCCCTCATTTCTCATCCGATCGTCGCGAATCTTGCGCCAAATTAAAGATATCGTCATGAGGATTAAAACGCGTATACAATGTGCCAGTCTAGGACCAACCGTTTGGCCGCTACGGCTACGCGAATTTTTGCAAAATCGACATTTTCGATTAAGAAATTTACGGTTTTCCTGGCATAACTCGAGAAGTAGGCGTCCGAGAGCCTTCTAGTTTAGGCCAGTCGATTCAGAGTTTTTGATAAATGCTTTTGATAGGTACTGTAGCTAGCAACGTAACAATTAATAGTGACATTTTCTGACAGATTACTAAATTATTAGCCAACGATTTTAAACATGGTCCTTCTCTAACAGTAAACAGTCATGGAAATTCTAATGTAGCAATTAATATTAATAGCAAAAGCGAATAAATTTTGTACTATAACGTCTTGTTATTTACTTAATAAAGATTTTTGAATAGTTTTATTATAATTTGATTTACTTATTTAATTGGCACTGACGTTTCATAAATACTGAAATGAAATTAACTAGCCGGAAAAGTGACATAAGCTAGCCGGTAAAGTGCTATTACCTACCTCGGTATGTAATAACGCATTTTATAACCGGTTTAGAGGTTAGAAATGCTCTGTTTACCAACCGATCGTTAGTAAAAGCAAATAAATACCACCCATATAAACCAAAATTTGTACATACTTTGAAACTAAGAGAATATGATCCAAGTTTTGAGTTCAGCAGTTTGGTACAAGAACAGATTGATGGTGATCCCTTTAGGGTGACAAAAAATATTTTCACCGACGAAGGAACATTCACATCAAATGGAACTGTAAGTTCACAAAATTGTCGATGGTGGAGTGAAGTAAATCCCAATTTTACGATACAGGTTCATGATCAATATTATTTTAAAACCAATGCTTGGTGCGGAATATTTAAAGAACGAGTAAATGGACCGATATTTTTCCGACAAACATTAAATAGCCAACGTTACTTACAATTTTGGAATAACTACTTGTACGATTTTATACATGAACTACCCGCAAACGAAAGGCAGATCGGTACTAACAGGATGGTACACCTTGTCATAGCACGAGAGATGTCAGACAATATTTAAATGTTCTTTTCAATGGAAAAATAATAGATAGGTACTCTGACATTTTTTGGCCAGCAAGATCTCCGGACCTTACCCTCTAGACTTTTTTTCATGGGGATACTTGAAGCAGAAGGTGTATTTACAAAAACCATTTCAAAATATTGATCATTTAGAGAGAACAATTAGATAATGTATACAGGTAATAACTCCTGCCATAGTTAGAAATGTATTAAATGTATTTCTGCAAGAACACCTACCTGCATGGAGGAGAAAGGTGAATATGTTGTAGCAAATGTGCAATTATATTAAAAATTTACTCTAGTCAAATAAAATAACATTATGTTCGTTTCTCAATCCAAATCCCGAAAAAAAAAATCTATTTCTTAATTTTTGAGCATCCTGTACATTGACTGTACTTGATGAGTTTTTCGCATCTATAATGTTTAAATCAACCATTACTGCGTTTACAACAAATGCTGCAGATCGATCTGAAACTCCAGTCCTGTCACAAGCTGTAGCAAGGGTTTGCAACTTTTGTCTCATCTGATTATTTCCCTTTTGATTTTCTCTTTTGTGAACTTTTCTTTTTCCTTCATTAAAGCAAAAATCATCTTGCTCTGATTCTGATGTTTCACTTGAAGTGCTACTGCATGACCGATGTAATTCTGACATAGACGAAGAAGTACTTGAAGTGATGTTTTTTTGAACGAATTGATCATATTTTCTCTTTCGAACTTCATTGCGTCGTATTGATTTTGTTGTCAACCTATCCACACAGCCAATATACATTCTACGCTCATTTCGTTGGTCCTTTAAAAACTTTTCCTCTGCTGGAGGTATTTTTGTCACACATTTACATATGTTTCTGGACGCGCACTTACAGGTTGCGATGTCAAATAATTGTTTTTGAGATTCCTTTAAGAAATTTTGTTTTTTTACTTCACTGCGCAGTTTCTTCATATTTTTGTATTTGTTGTAATAGGAAATCAATCTTGCTAAGATTTGTTGATGACTTATTATAGGAATCGATGCCTTTTTCCATATTTGTTCAATATCAGTAGCAATTATTTCACATATGCACTTAATTGAAGGATCTTTTCGGTTGTTCAATTCAAGCATATCATTTTTTAGCCACAGGTAATATTTAATAATATCACAATGCGTAGGCAACACATTAGCACTTAATGTAATTGGTTTTCCAAATACAGAGCAACACAAATCTTTCCTAGTTTTAGGCATTTTAAATCTTTCCTCAGCAATCACGTTTTAACTTTTGATAACAAAAATTTTACGTTTGATTAAATTTTATAAACTTTTTTAACACGTTGCACTTCTAAATACTATGAGGAAACTGAAAGAAACTGTTTAAAACGATACTTTATTTTATGCATGGGAATCCCCTAACTTTGTTTTTGAGCAATATACGTAAGTGTTGCCAACAGTTTTATTAAATGGTAGATAAAAAAGATTTTTAAATTGTACTTTTCTGCCTTTATGTTAATTAGGTTATTTTTCAAACTTCACCCTTCATGCGCCACCTCGACATAAAGTCGCAGTGTCTTGTTATTTTGCATAAATAGTGCTTTCTAATAGGGTCATCAATTAACAATACAGGAGTTTCAAAATTAAAAAAAAAAATTTTTGTTCATTTTCACTCCACCCTACTGTACATGGTAAATAAAGTTTGAATAGTTCAATGGTGTTTTCTTAAGAAGCAGAGGTTTTTTTAAAGAATAACTTTTTTACGTAAAATTAATAATGAAAAAGTTTTCCATATGTAGAGAACCATATATCAAGCGAGTCATGAAATTTGTATCCTAGGTAGGCCATGAACTACTGATATAAATATATAAGTCACGTCTGAGCTTAGAGAATTGACGAAATGTTATTTGTAAATAATTTTTTACCTATTACTAATAGTACGAATTGCAGGTTAGATCACTTAACCAATCTAAGACGATTTAATCCATGGCGTATTCTGAAAACTTTTTTTTGGCTCACTCCTTATGAAAGAATCTAGGTAGGTACGTGGGATGTTTTTTAATGTGTCATATAGCCTCATAGATGGCGCCAGTAATAAAACATCAGGTGTCAAAATTAACCTGGATCTTTCTTTAAACGAAATTTAAAGTTTCATCAAGATACGGCAAGATATTTAGTTATTTTTAAAGTTTATAAGTTGGCCGAAAAATAGAATTGAGTCTAGAAAATTTTCACGCAATAATTTTTTACAACTTTCCGAGATGATTAATCATCAATATCTTGCCAAATTGATTTCTGTTTTTTTTTGAAGATAAGCACCGCACCAATCCACAATTTCACGTTGGTACTATAAATGCCAACGTGGACACACCATTATAACCGGAGATCCCAGGACAGGTCCGACCACAAAAACATCGATGCTGTTCGTCGCCTGATCAAGGAAGATGTACATGTGACATATCGTGAAATTGAGTCATTTATGGGCATTTTAATGACCTCAGTGCATGGCGATGAATCATGGATTTATTCCTCTGAACCCGAAAATGAACGTCAGTCCGCTGTCCGCTGAACCCGACAAAAGTTACCCGTTCCCGAAGTGTGCCGAAAAAGATGGTTGCAAAATTTGTTTCAAAATCAAGTCATGTAGCTACAATTTCTTTGCAAGATCAAAGAACATTTAATGCTGATTTGTACACAACCGTTTGTTTGCCAGAAATAATCGCCGTGATCTGAGAAAGCAACCCACAACGGCGAATCATGCAGCATCATAACACACAGCTCGAAAGACAATTGAATTTTTGGAGCAGCAAAATATCGAATTATCAGATCATCCTCCGTATAGTCTGGATTTAGGTCCAGACGATTTTTTTACGTTCTCAAAGTTCAAGAATGGAATACATGGTCGACGGTTTAAGTCACCGGAAGAAGCAGTAGATGCGTTTAAAACTTCAATTTTGATTGTCCAAACTGAAGACTGAAATAACTGGTTTAACAATTGATTTGAACGAATACGGAAACTTCCATTTTTTTTGGAAAATATTTTGAAAGCAATAAGACACTTTGAGTCGATCTACTGTTTGATTTTATTGCTATGTGCAACACTAAAAAGACATTCTTCGTATATGCTTGTGTGCAAACCCATACATCTCATATTTATAGAATAAATAACACAGAAATACATACTTTAAAACCGAGAAGTATCACAAAGATTAGCCACACGCAAACTAGGTAGAAAAGCCATCCATAATTTATTAAGTTTTGTTAAACGAATAGTTTTTTCTTCGGATTCTATTATTTACGTTCATTGCGAAGATAAAATTAAAAACTTGTATTGCTATTAATAAGCTGCTTTCAATATCTCTTATTTGTTTTTCTCGAGATTGGCGTCAATTAATCAGAGATATTATCCTGTAATCTATAGCCGAAGGAGACATAAATAATTTCTTACGAGCATTTTAATTTAATTTCAAGATAAATTTACACTACGCCAATAAATATTGATCTTGTAACTATAATGTACATATTATTCAATCTAAAACTTGAAATGAATATGTTGTTTCCTGAATACGAGAAGCTAATTCATTTTTTTTTATTTAATCATCGCGATCAGTTCGAAAAGTACTAATTCTGTCCAAATGTAGTTCTAACATATGTTATAAAAAAACTGTAAGAATAAATGGATAAATTATCAACCTGTTTTCAGTCTACTTAATCCTCGATAAAACAATTTTTGAATGAAACTTACCTTGAGCTTTGGCGTATGTTATAAAAGCACTCCAGAAGACCAACAATGTGACGTACTTCATTCTGTAGATCTACTTCAACCGAAATTAAAACGACGTGTGTTTTGAATATCTGATAAATTCGTTGTTTTATATCAATGCAGATAAAGAGTGTTTCTAAATAAACAGACAGTGCGTGGAATGCATTAAGAAAAGATGTCATTGATTGATTTTCAACAAGGTAATAAATAAATTTTAAATCTGAGTCAACATACAGCTGATAATTAAAACTTCCTAGAATTAATCAAAGTAGTGAAAATTTGCGATTTTGTTTGTATGATATTAGTAATTACATTTTCTTTATTTCATATGCTAGACAGGAATAATAAAAAATATCTAGATTTAATGGCCTAAAACTTGCTTGTACATTGACATAAAATTATAATAATACAAAATAGAAATAAAACTAAAGGCTAAACTCTGCACTTTTTAATACGTAATCGTAAAACGACAATTGTTTCGCCAGAACAGTGGCTACATCAAGTACTTACAGCTAAAGAGCATGTTACAAACTAAATTAAAAATATATTTAGTTTGTAAGGTGCTCTTTAGCTATAAGTACCTGATGAAACGAGCGTGACGAACACTGATTTTATGGGCGGCCAAAAGCCTTAAAAATGATACAAGATTAAATTATTAGTGGTTAACAGAATATAAAAAGTATAGTATATGGAAAAACATGCGTAAACTATGAAATATACAGGGTGTCCAGAAACTCTCCTGACCAACGAAGACCGGAGATTCCTCTGATCATTTTAAGACAATTAAACCCAAATTCACCTAGTCCGAAAATGCTTCCTAAGGGAGCTAGAGTTCTTTGAAGATGGCTCCTTGTATTTATTTTTTTTTAAATTCCTCCAGAACGCTTCTATTTAGAAAAACAAAAACTGGTATGCTTATTTATCCTCCAGAGATGAATCGATTCCATCAATTGCGAATTTCTAGTACCGGTCATAGGCGTCCGTTTTGGGTAGGTCAACGGTTATTTTAAGGCATAACTTTTTTGTCTTTAACTTTTAAGCATTTGTGACACTAGATTATTAAATTTTCAGGTATTCCAGTACTAAAATGTACTCTTACTTTAAGTCGGTAGGATACACCGTTTTCTAGAAAAATCGATTTGTAAATTTTTCGTTTTTTCTTCATTAAAGTTCAATTTATTATGTACCTACTTATTTTTAGCGACGAAGTTAGCTTGGACTATCAAGGCATGGATGAAAATTAATTTAATAAATTAAAAACAAATTATTTATTACAATGGAACGAAACTAACAAAAAAAGAACAAGTATCAAAGGTAGATTGTTACAAAAGTTGCTCGATGTGATGACCATTAGTCTCTATGCATAAGTTTACCCTTTTTCTTAGAGAACGCCGAATTCTTGCAAAAATTCCAAAGTTATTTCTAAATTCGTTGCAAGCATCTTGTATCCTGAACCAGAGTTGTGCGCGATTTTGTATCGGAACGGAATAAACAAATGCTTTTATGTATCCCCAAACACAATAATCGCAAGGATTCAAATCCGGCGACCTTGCTGGCCAAGCAACTGGACCGCCTCTTCCAATCCAATGGTCTTCGTAGTTATTATCTAGAAAGTCTCGTACATTCCTGCTAAAGTGGGCCGGACGGCCGTCCTGTAGAAACCATAAGTTTTGCCGAATATTTAAACGCACCTCATCTAACAAATCAGATAAAATATTTTGCAGGAAATGTAAGTAATCAGCACCATTTAAACGAGCAGGTAACTCCACAGGTCCAAGTAGATAATCGTCAACTACTCCTATCCAGACGTTTATGCTAAACCTGTGCTGATGCTTAAATTCTTGAACAACGTGGGGATTGTCACCAACGTACGAATAATAATGTGCATTATGTACATTAAAAATTCCATTTTTTGAGAATGTAGCTTCGTCACCAAACAAAATATTCCTGAAGAAATCTTCATCTTGATTTTTCTGATTCTGTAAAAATCTAGCGAATTCTACGCGAGCAGGAAAATCTCCTTCTAGCAGTGCTTGCACCTTTGTAAAATGAAAAGGATATAAATTTTCTTTGTGTAAGATATTTCCTACGGAAGATTTTGAAATTGTGGGGTACATGGCAGATAGTCTTCGAACGCTAATTTCTGGATTTTCCTAACTTCCATTAAAATAACATCTTCATGTTCTGCTGTTACATCATTATGTCTCCCTGTTTCATTATTTTTTGGGACCACTGAACCTGTTTCTCTTAATCGTTGATGAAGAGCTGTAAATGTTGAGTGAGTGGGATGCTGACGATTGGGAAATTTTTCAGCGTATCTACGTTGCGCCGCTCGAGCGTTACACCTCATTTCGCCATAAACTAAATGCTTATCGGCGTATTCCTCATTAGTAAAAACCATTTTTTTTTAAATTGAAATCGTTGTGTTTGAATAACACAAAGTAAAAAATGAAAAGATAAACTTCGCGAACTGACAACAATTTGACAATGAAAAATGTAGGTTTTACTTCTGTTGGCAGTTCAGAGCTAACTATTGCAAAAAATAAAAAATTGAACTTTAATGAAGAAAAAACGAAAAATTTAGAAATCGATTTTTCTAGAAAACGGTGTATCCTACCGACTTAAAGTAAGAGTACATTTTAGTACTGGAATACCTGAAAATTACATTAAAGACAAAAAAGTTATGCCTTAAAATAACCGTTGACCTACCCAAAACGGACGCCTATGACCGGTACTAGAAATTCGCAATTTATGGAATCGATTCATCTCTGGAGGATAAATAAGCATACCTGTTTTTGTTTTTCTAAATAGAAGCGTTCTGGAGGAATTTAAAAAAAAATAAATACAGGGCGCCATCTTCAAAGAAATCTAGCTCCCTTAGGAAGCATTTTCGGACTAGGTGAATTTGGGTTTAATTGTCTTAAAATTATCTGAGGAAACTCCGGTCTTCGTTTGTCAGGAGAGTTTCTGGACACCCTGTACAATAATGCATACACATATACTGAGGTTTCCTTATTGTAAAAGAATTGATAAGTAGTTTATACACCATCAATACTTTAGATTTTAAGTGTTTAAGTAAACATCTTCGAACTGAGGTAGTAAACCCGGACTTGGCCGAATTGCAATAGAGATACTTCGCATACCAGGGATGCACAGACTTATAGGGAACAGGTGCCACTCGGGAAAATTATAGGCCAAAGACGGGCCACTACAAAGAATACTTATTCACACAAATATTTTTATTTTTAAATGGTATGAATTACTACAAATGATAAAAATAAAAGAACATTCAAAAATGTTTGTTGTAATTATGTAATCGTAATGTAATCTAATCATTACAATGTAATATTTCATGTTTTATTATTTTGATGCATGACATTGCATTGACCTAACAATTTTGCTTATGTTTGGCCCCACATTACTTGTCACACGTAAAGTTGCTTCCAGATTTTCATTTGACAGACGGTTTAGATTTCTTGTTTTGTTACTGAAAACGTTTGCTCACAAATGTATGCCGATCCAAATAAGCTTGCGCATTTCAATGCATTTATTCGCAACTCTTTATAAGCGGTTTTGTCAACGCAACGGTAAAAGTTGAGTAAATTACCTTCATTAAACTTGTTTCGTAAATTATCATCATTTTGCATGTCTATCAATTCCAGCTGTATTGATGCCGGTGCATTTTCGGGTGAAATGTTGAAAGGATTGCTGAAAATGTCTAATAGAGGTTTAACTTTTTTGAAGTCTAGAAAACGATCATGAAAAGCTTGTATTAAAATATCAATTTTTTCAGCATAAGCGAAATTCAGTTTTATTGAATTTCTCCATAATTTTTTTGTAGTTCGGAAAATGGCTGTAATTGACTGAATTGATTTGTGTCCTGAAAAGACTCAATTTGCATTGAAAGGACGAAACATGAGAGTATAACTGCGAAATGAATTGACCTTTGCCTTGGAGTCGCGCATTTAAGACATTCAAGTGATTTGTGATGTCTACAAGGAACGCTAAGTCACACAGCCAATCAGGGTTGTCGAGTTCGGAGACGTCCTTTTTCTTTTCCGCCAGAAATATTTTGATTTCTTCAATCAAGTTAAGAAACCGCTCTAGTGACAACCCACGACTTAGCCACCTTACTTCAGTGTAAAACAGGAGATCACCATATTCGCTTTCAATATCCTCGAGAAATTTTGTGAATTGTCGGTGATTGAGACCTCGTGATTTTATTAAGTTTACAGTAGGTACTACAACTTTCATCCCATTTTGAAATCCCAATAATTTTGAACAGAGGGCCTCTTGATGTATAATGCAATGAAACTACATTAATTCCTGGGTATCTATGTTTTTAGTTTGTAAATACTCTTTTAACATAGTTATTATCCCAGATTTACTTCCAACCATTGAAGGTGCTCCGTCAGTCGTAATTCCAGATAATTTCGTTAAATCCAAATCCATTATAGAACATTTTTCCAGAAGATCTTTGAGCATGTCATTCCCCTTGGTTTGACTTGTCAAGGAACTCATACCAATCAGTTCTTCACTCACTTCAAAATTTTGCGTTACACCTCGTAAAAATATTAACCCGCTACCCGGTGAGCCAGCCGGTAGTAACTAACTCAGCCAGCCGGCGAGACAGCAGTCATTCAGCAAAAGTCAGGAACAGTTAGCCAGCCGGTGATACGACAGTTAGCAAATGAACAGTTAGTGAAATAGTGAAAGTGCGTGACCTCGCCGAAACATTAGTAAGTACTTTTAAGTTAGTTATAGACTTAGAAAGTAGAGTGTAAACCTTGTGAGATTTTATTTGGGTATGAATTAAATAAAGAACAGTTTAATTATTTATGTGCCCAAAGAACCGTGTTTCATTTAAACACCAAGAAATAAAGAGCAGTGTTTCATTTAAACCAAAAAGAGACAAATAAAGAAAGAAAGCAACACGAGCAAATCGGACAGTCGGTCAATCAACCCACCTCTACCCAAACACCATTGTCACCGGGAGGACGACTGAGCAGGTCCGGGCAGGCCACCCGATAACTTAACTTACCTTTTTCCCTGACTCCCGGTGTAACAATCATTGGGTTTCATTAACCGTACGTGTAAGGACTTCGACAACATAGCTTCACTCAAGTCTCTTTTTTATGCGCTAGTTGTTAGTAACTTGAATATGCCGTTGTCGTGTGGTATCCATATATGTTATATATATATATATATATATATATATATGTATATATATATATATATATATATATATATATATATATATATATATATATATGAAAAATTTGTGAAAAACTTATCTGCGCGGAATGTGCAAATATCGACATTTCACTGTTTTTACAGATCATCAGTGCACCTTATCCGAAGACAGACATGATATTCACTTCTATACTACGTGTATATATACGAACTGTAATGAACTTCATGTGTATGAGAATTAATAATTATTAAATATCATTTTACATGCGATTGTCGCTATAATTTGTTGCATTAAATTCTACAATTCGGCAAATCACTTTTGCCCTAGATTGTAGACGCAACAAGCCGCGACGTCAACTGTACAAGTTGTCAGTACAAATGAAAAATTTGTGAAAAACTTATCTGCGCGGAATGTGCAAATATCGACATTTCACTGTTTTTACAGATCATCAGTGCACCTTATCCGAAGACAGACATGATATTCACTTCTATACTACGTGTATATATACGAACTGTAATGAACTTCATGTGTATGAGAATTAATAATTATTAAATATCATTTTACATGCGATTGTCGCTATAATTTGTTGCATTAAATTCTACAATTCGGCAAATCACTTTTGCCCTAGATTGTAGACGCAACAAGCCGCGACGTCAACTGTACAAGTTGTCAGTACAAATGAAAAATTTGTGAAAAACTTATCTGCGCGGAATGTGCAAATATCGACATTTCACTGTTTTTACAGATCATCAGTGCACCTTATCCGAAGACAGACATGATATTCACTTCTATACTACGTGTATATATACGAACTGTAATGAACTTCATGTGTATGAGAATTAATAATTATTAAATATCATTTTACATGCGATTGTCGCTATAATTTGTTGCATTAAATTCTACAATTCGGCAAATCACTTTTGCCCTAGATTGTAGACGCAACAAGCCGCGACGTCAACTGTACAAGTTGTCAGTACAAATGAAAAATTTGTGAAAAATTTATCTGCGCGGAATGTGCAAATATCGACATTTCACTGTTTTTACAGATCATCAGTGCACCTTATCCGAAGACAGACATGATATTCACTTCTATACTACGTGTATATATACGAACTGTAATGAACTTCATGTGTATGAGAATTAATAATTATTAAATATCATTTTACATGCGATTGTCGCTATAATTTGTTGCATTAAATTCTACAATTCGGCAAATCACTTTTGCCCTAGATTGTAGACGCAACAAGCCGCGACGTCAACTGTACAAGTTGTCAGTACAAATGAAAAATTTGTGAAAAACTTATCTGCGCGGAATGTGCAAATATCGACATTTCACTGTTTTTACAGATCATCAGTGCACCTTATCCGAAGACAGACATGATATTCACTTCTATACTACGTGTATATATACGAACTGTAATGAACTTCATGTGTATGAGAATTAATAATTATTAAATATCATTTTACATGCGATTGTCGCTATAATTTGTTGCATTAAATTCTACAATTCGGCAAATCACTTTTGCCCTAGATTGTAGACGCAACAAGCCGCGACGTCAACTGTACAAGTTGTCAGTACAAATGAAAAATTTGTGAAAAACTTATCTGCGCGGAATGTGCAAATATCGACATTTCACTGTTTTTACAGATCATCAGTGCACCTTATCCGAAGACAGACATGATATTCACTTCTATACTACGTGTATATATACGAACTGTAATGAACTTCATGTGTATGAGAATTAATAATTATTAAATATCATTTTACATGCGATTGTCGCTATAATTTGTTGCATTAAATTCTACAATTCGGCAAATCACTTTTGCCCTAGATTGTAGACGCAACAAGCCGCGACGTCAACTGTACAAGTTGTCAGTACAAATGAAAAATTTGTGAAAAACTTATCTGCGCGGAATGAGCAAAGATCGACATTTCACTGTTATAAGGTGCACTGATGATCTGTAAAAACAGTGAAATGTCGATATTTGCACATTCCGCGCAGATAAGTTTTTCACAAATTTTTCATTTGTACTGACAACTTGTACAGTTGACGTCGCGGCTTGTTGCGTCTATAATCTAGGGCAAAAGTGATTTGCCGAATTGTAGAATTTAGTGCAACAAATTATAGCGACAATCGCATGTAAAATGATATTTAATAATTATTAATTCTCATACACATGAAGTTCATATATATATATATATATATATATATATATATATATATATATCTGCTATATTAATGCAGTTGAATCCATACAGCGCAAATTTCTAAAGTATTTAAGTTATAAAGTTGATGGAGCGTACCCTCCTCGTGGTTTGGACTACAGTTTATTCTTGTATCGCCATGGAGTTGAATCGCTGGAAGCAAGACGACACCTAATTACCACCAAATTTGATCAAAAATGTAATTCTTTATAAGATCGATTCAGCTGATTTCCTTGCAGAAGTGAATTTTCGAGTACCTCGTCCAAACTCAAGTGTGAAAAAAGTGCTTCTACTTCCAACGGCTAGAACAAATATATTGCTGAGGGCTTCCATGGTGCATTCTGCCAAGAACTTCAACAGTTTAAATAATTTTTCTGCAGACATGCTTCGTTAATTTGTTTCTTCGTTTAATGGTTTTTATCTCTTTTCTTTCACTATTCTTTTATATTTAGGCAGTTTGATTATATTATTTAATTAAACTTTGTTTTTAATTATTTTTCGCATATGTATTATAATTATTATTTGTTTGTGTTATCTGTATTGGGGTGACCTGTTGGACAATTAATAAATATTATTATTATTATTATATTCAAAGCAAAATTTGGCGATAGTTGATTTTGAGAAATGGATCAGTCACTTGGCCCATTGTTCGTATTGTTCGTATTATTGACCAAAAGTTGAGCTAGAATACGCTCCGCCAAGAACAGCCATGGTGGCTGTTGTATATACTATGCATTTGCCCGAAAAATTTTTGAAATCTTACTGCCATGAACTGTTCTTCCGAATAAATGAAATATTGATCAAAATTTCAAGGTTTCATATTTTTATTTCTTTTCAATTTCAAAATTATAGGTTTTTAAAAAATACACTCTATAATATTATAATACGCAAAAGTTTTATTAAGAGCAAATGTATTATAATATCTAGTTATAATTAAATCATAACACAAATAATTTATTTAGCTCCCCAGTAAATTGTGTTAAATTGCAAATTAATTTGTGTGTCGCTTTGAATGTATCTACTAATTATATTTTGTATCACTTCGCAGTAAATTTTGAACCAATAAAACAGCCTTGTAGTGTTTATAGCCTTTTACTACTAAATGTGAAATGTATCTGAAAAAATGCAATATCTTTAGTTAAGAGTGTCATTTAATTCAGTCGCGGTTGGCTGGTATTTTTTTATAGGAATACGTGGCGCTAGATTCAACATGCTTGCCCATTGGCCGTCGCAAAGGTTGTTGAAATTCATATCTTTCAGGTATAAACCTCCTAAGTTTCCAGGACCTCTACAACTTGGTTGAGTATCCCAAACTTTATTTTGATTTTCATTAATCCATCTAAAATATTGAGATAAATTTTGTAGTAATTGTAGCAAAAAAAAAGCATAAAACGCTTACAATGACAAATACAGAATATTGCAGTCACAGTGCCATGGATTCTTTGCCAGCATTATATAAATTAGGTTGTCTAAGACATCTAATGATTTGTCGGGTAGAAACTGGAATTGATTACTGTCTATACTCCTGTAAGGGTAAAAAATGCATTAAAATATTCTCTAGCTCGCTTTAGTCTTACAATTTTTGTAGTTTTGGGGTGAATGAAAATATGTTTTGATGGATGTTTTCCAATAAGTTTTTATTTATTAGCAGAGATGTTAAATTACTCAAGCCAAAAAAACTTTTCTCCTTTAACTCTACTAAGTTGTTAGATTGTAACATAAGTGCTTGTAAATTTTCTAGATCAATGAATACCTCTTCTGGTATGTCGGCTATAAAATTTTGATCCAACCAAAGCTCTCTTAAATTGCTTAAATTTATGAAATCTGTGGGAGTAATCTGAAAGAAATATTTTTATTAATTCTTTGATAGAATGGTGTATTAAAAAATTATCGAATACGATTTAGAACTAAAATTTCCAAAGAATGTACTTCGCATACAAAAAAATACTCTAAACTTATTATTAAGGAATTTTTACAAATATTAAGCCAACATTGTGGAGAACATAATACAGGTACAGTACTGTGCAATAAATTGGCGTACACTTAATATACGATAATTTAAATCAGGCTTTTGGTTTCCATAATTACGGGATAAATATAAATGTATATAGGTTTTGACACTTCCATTTGTCATATCGCGTCAAATCAATTTATCAGAATAATTGTACATACATGAGTAGGTAAACCCCACCAGTTTTGTATAATATAAAGGTATTTTTAATAATATAAAATATTATTAAAAATCTGGTGTGAAGAACACAAATACAAGATTCACAAAAAATATTAATAGTGAACCTGTATTTGTGTTCTTCACACCAGATTTTTAATAATATTTTTTATCCAACACCTCCTAATAATAGACCTATAACTATGGCGATTTTAAATCAATTATGTAGCTTATAACTCACTAGTGAGTTAAAAACATAATTTATCTCACTAGTGAGATAAAACAAGGTGAAATTTAGATTGCATAGAGACATTCAAACTGCTATAGTATTAACACATTTATATTAATTCTAAAGGGTAAACAATAGCAACTAATTAACATTTACACTAATATTAAAGTTGAAGGAAATCCTCTTTGTATTTGACTCTGCATTCAGGTTATTCGAATTTAGAATTATACTAGAAGACGTATTTGAAGTATCCTTAACAGAAGTTTGATGACCAGAAGTCGAGGACGTTAGACTGTCTGGACCTTGTATCTTTCTGGCTATATCAATCTTGTTGGATACTGAATCTTGTATATTCTGCCACAGTGGACGATTTCCACCCACCATGTCGTTTAACTGTTGTAATATCAGCTCCTGCGTTTGCCAGAAGAGATGCTGACGAACGTCTCAGACTATATCCTGTATATAATTGAGCTTCTGGTAGGTTGAGGAAAGATGCAACTTTCTGAGGTATCTTAGAAATGGTGTTAATTCCAACTGGCTGGATAGTGCATTTTTCTTTCTTGTAATTTAGGAAGAATCTGCCATGTGGAATACCTTTTGGTCTCATATAGACATATTTTCTGTAGAGGTCAAGAATATCTGTTGTAAATCCTTCTGCCATAACAGTGAAACTTCTAGATACATTTGTCTTTGTGTCAGGTATCGAAACATACAAGTATCATCCTTTATCTTCTATATCGTCAACTTTCAGCTTAGTTATTTCATCACAACGACACGCACTTGATATACCCATTATTAAGGCAACCTGCATAGAATACACGAACGAATAATGAATAAATACTTTGAATAAATATAAGAAAATAAATAATACCTTCATCATCAAATATTTATTGTTAGGAGCCTCATTCAGAAACTTCTTTATATGTAGCCTCTCCAAGATTTTCGCCTTTTTGGACTTGTGGGTTCTTGCCTCACTCTTCAAATAGTAAATCAATTTTCCGTATTTCGATATGTCACTATTCATATACACTTTCAAAGTACTTCTTAACATGGAATACTTCGTCCACAATGAAGAAGGTGCTATTTTCCTTCTATAAATATGGAAATACACCAGCATAACTTCTTCGTTAATTCCAGTGATACTTTGCTGTTTTCTCCATTCTTCAAAATGACGAAATTCTTTGTCGTAATTATCCTTCGATTTTTTTGGCAGTAATTTATAACATGCTGCTTGAGCTTCTTTCTTAACTTCTAGCGGAATGAAAACAGCCTCTTGCAACTCTTCCATTACCATCAACTTTTAACTGCAGTATTATTAATCAATCACTAATTTTGTTTGCTTGTTGATTTGCATTATTTATTCTCCATAGTAACTGTATTACTCTATATGAACTTTTTGCATTAGTCGTTCATAATTTAAATTTGACATGGAACGTCAAATTTATAATTTAAATTTGACATGGAACGTCAAATTTATAAAACATTAAAAGCCATTTTGAACGGATCTTAAGAGGTGTTGGATAAATTTTTGTATTGCACACGTGTGTTAATTACAAATAAGTCAGTTGAGAAAAGTAGCTCACTCGTCCTAGCGGACTCGTGAGCTAAACATTTTCTCGCGTGACTTATTTGTAACATAACACACTTGTACAATAAATAACTAATATTATTAAAAATACCTTTGTATTAAATCAATTTATCATACTTGACTGACAGATATAGATAGAAATATGCCCGCGCATTTAGATTTGTTAAGTAAGGCTCGCATTATAGGGAAATTTAAAGATAACTGGTCAATTAGTGCAGTAGCACAGCAATTCGGCATCAATAAATCTACTGTGCTAAAAATTAAGAAACGGTGGGAGGAAGAAGTAACAGTTTCGAGAAGACGTGGTGTTGCTCGTCCACGAATATCGACACACGAAGAAGACGTGCTGTATTTGCGGCATTTGAGTGAAAACTCTTTTAATACCGTTAATAATGCTAAAATTGCAGTAAATTTTCCTGGATCACTATCCACAGCTAATCAGAAAATTCAAGAATCAGACTTGAAAAGTTGTATGGCGGTTAAAAAATTATCGCTGACAGAAGATCACATACAAGCTCGATCATTATTTTCCTTAAATCATGTTTATAGGGAATTGCCTGTTTGGCAAAAGGTCATATTCGCCGATGAAAAGCTATTTCAATCTACGTATAATGGTCGTATACGTGTGTATAGACCGATGCATGCACGACTTAATGAAGAGTATCTATATCCAATACAAAGGAGTGGACGATTCAACGCAAAAGTATGGGGTTGGTACAGTTATAAGGGGCTAGGAGTTTGTTACAAAGTAGACGGGCGGTTCAATGCTGACAACTATAGCTAAATATTAGAAAATGTAATGCTACTGTCTGTTCGACAATTATATCCGGAAAATTTTATTTACCAACATGATAATTGTTCTGTACATACGTTTAATATTGTTAGAACATGGCTATATAACAATAACATTGAAACGTTACCGTGGCCCGCTAACAGCCCATATTTGAACCCCATTGAGAATATCTGGGGTTTACTAACTAAAAAAATTATATTCTCAAAATATTAATTTTCTTAACGTGAATCATCTTAGGGATTCTATAGAAAATGCTTGGGAAGAATTAGCAGTAGATGAAAATTACATGCAGCAATTAGCAAACAATGCCCCATCGATTGAATAGAGTCATTGAAGTAAATGGTAGTATGACGAAATATTAATGTTTTCTTGTGATGGTTTCTGTTTATTTTAATTTGTATTTTATTTTTCGTGTTAAATATTAAACATTTATGTAATGTAGTAAATTTTCTGTATACTCATACCTACATAAGATCATACCAAAAATTACTAAACTTAATAGTTGTATAGAAGATGAATAGAATCAAGCATTTTGACAACTAATGTCAATAATGAAGGCATTACTTAACCTTTTAAATATGGGAAGAATAAGCCGTTTTCACAGTGATAAAATAATACCAGAATGAGCAATAAAACGTGTACGCCAATTTATTACACAGAACTGTACATATTTGTGCGAAAATTTTAGATATGCAGTCATGTGTTTCGCCCTACTAAGGACTAGTCAGTACATGATACCGTATAGACAAATTTCTCGACTCGGCTACTTTTACGTATACAGTTAATGCATAGAAGACTGCATGGAAGAAAATTTAGCGCCGCCTATTGGCCAATGCCAACTATCCGAGGGCGAAGTCAAATAGCTCCATCTCCATGACAAGTGTAGTACTTGGTAAGTGACTTCCATCGAATTAACACAATCGTAATAGACGGAACTTGTATCAACGTGTCTCCATTATAGGTCGAAGAGTTCCCACTGAATACATAACAAAAGCAATTTAGAACATGCTTGGGTTGATAAAACCTTATAATTCGTATAAAACAAAAACATTTATGATAATTTCTAAAACATTATTAATAGTAATAAAAAACAAATTAACACTATTGCCGACTTGGTAGCCGGACACTGTCCTTAAGGGAAGCATCTGTGCAGTATGGGCATGGTTAACGAGCCCTGGTGTAAGAGATGTGAAAAACAGGAGGAAACCAGCCTCCATGTAATATGCACTTGTGAGAAACTGAAGGAACTCAGACAGAAACATTTCGGAAGAGACCTATTGAATCCCACGTGGGTATTTAAATTTCCTCTGAGGAGGATAGTGACTTTTATCGAGGACAGTGTGCTAATAGAGTGAAGCTCAGAGATCTATTGGGGGCGGTGCAAGCAGCACTGTGCTCAAGTGCTTGGACAAAGAATTAGGTATATAGACAGAAGTACATATTTGTGCGAAAATTTCCATCTAGACATGTAAACACGTCTTTCGTGCTATGCTCGATTCCTCAGTACATAACGCCCGATAGAAAAATTTCATAACAAAGACTAATTACCGCATACAGTGGAGGCATAAAAGTTTGTCAACATCACAAATGCTGACCTATTGGAGCTATTCGACTTGTTGTGAAGACATGTAAATACAAGTTCTCCTCTGTCGCAACTGTGTTCGCCCAATGGAAAGCTTGTCGAGTGCTTTCCATCGGGTGAACACACTTATAATTGTAATGTGGTTAGTGTTGACTCCATTAGCGTTCATAATGGCATTAGTCAATGGGTAATGCTGAATTTTCGACCATGCTTTCCTTAATTTATTCACTGATTGGGGTAAGGTTGTGTTTGTTAAATTTGTCTATTGGATATCATGGACTGACGGGGACACATTAGGAGCTGAACGTCCGAATGCCAATCTTACATCCTTCTTCACATTCTTCTTTAACACACTGGTTTCCAGTTCTTACAAGTCACTACTATATTCGCTTTTTGATCCGATGTGGGAACTACTAAGTCCGAGGATGCTGCTTAGGTATCTACCGACGGTGCGAGAAAATATGGATAATTATGTAAAAACCGTAGTTAAAAATAAAATACTATGGCTTACTATAGACGAAACTAGAGATATAAAAAAGATTACATTGGATCGATCCTTGTACGAACAATGATCTCGCAAGTACCGACACACCCTTATTTGTTAGTCTGTAAAAGACTGCAAGAATGTACTGCTGGAGCACTTCATAATATACTAGTTAGAATACTACACAACTTTGCAATTTTACCAAAGCAAGTATTACTGATGGTTATCGTTGCTGCCACAGTTATGCATTGCATGGGACAATTATTCAAAGAAGTTCCGCTAAACTTACTACACGTTACATGTCTGCTTCATGTTTTACATCTTGTAGCAGACACTCTACGAAATGTTATCGCGATGTAGATCAACTGATAGGACACACCAAAGCGGTTCTTCTTAAATATCCGAAACATATTCGGCTCTTTCATTTACAATGTTCTGAAATCCCCGAACCGCCGCAGCCAATTCTTACACGATGGGGTACATCGTTAGAGGCAGCATTTTATTATTTTAAATATTTTGATAAGATAATGTTGGTGATTTTACAACTAAACCCTAAACGAGCAGTTGCAATAAGGCCAAGTCAAATGCAATTTTTAAATCTTCAAGTTGCAGCAGTCTTAAAAATTATTTATGAGAATGACGTTCCAGTAGTGGACGCAATAAAAAATATTATCCTTAGCGGATTCAGCTGAAATTTTTGCCCATGTGGAAACAGTGCTACATACTTTAAATGAGGAAAAAATATTTATGTCAAAGATAAATTTAGTACAGTATTACGTAAAAATGTTTATTTTACTAGATCAAGTCAACTTTTTAACAACAGTGTTGCGAAAGATCCGTTGTACAAATTTAAAGGCCACTTTAGTTACACGAATATTACATTACTTGCTATGAAATCATTTTCATCTTTTTCTGCGTATAAGCAGATATATACACCGCAAAGGACAAATTTCAAGGAGACTACTGTAAAAACGCACGCTATGCTGCAAGTGTTCACTCATACACATCTGAATTTTTTCTAAGCATCGAAGCATCTTGGGTAAGTTGTTTAGTATATTTTATCTGCTTTTTCGATATCAGCACTAATCTGTTATTACTGCAAATAATATCCATTTTTTCTAATCGAAATATTTTTAAAAAATAAGCGCGCGTTTCTGAAGATTTCTATTTACTGCAGTATACTAGTTTTTATTATACTTTTAACGCCCTGTATCTTTAAAACGAAGCATCTTTCCGAAAAGCGTTCAATAGCAAAAACATAATCTTAAAATTACCTAAAGAATACATTTTAAGTTCACTTGTATATACCTCTTGTATCTTATTTGCTGTAAGATCTAAAATTTCCAAATTCTTTAAGTTGTTAAGGATTCCATTAGACAGGTGTTCTAATTTATTTTTCCTTAGATTTAAGTACGTAAGATGGTGTAAGTTAGCAAATATTCCTAGAAAAATAAAAGTTGTTTAATTTGATTTATTAATGTGTTCCATCCAGTACTAACCTATGGGTAAATCGGTTAAATCATTTTCCGATAATTTTAACAACTTTAACTCATATAAATCCCGAAAAATATCTTTGCGTAATGCACGGATTCTGTTTTGACTTAAATCTAAATCTTCAAGTTTTCCCAGGTCCTGAAATACATATTCAGGTAATGTTTCTATTTTATTGCCTGAGAGATGGATTATATTCATATTAAAACAATCTCTGAATATGGTTTCAGGTAAGTTATTAATTTGGTTATTAGATAGATCTAGACTTTCTAAACGGATTAAATTATAAAATAAATCACCAGGAAGTTCTTCCAGTTCATTTTTATGAAGTCTCCTGCAAAAATATATTTGACGTAAATATAATTAACATTTTTTAATTTTACAAATATCTCAGGTGGCCAAGGCTTTGAAATAAGGTAGCCGGGAGGTAATCCAGTTTATTATCAAATAAATCTATTTCGGATATGTGCACCAAATTTTCAAATGTGTTCTTATTTAATGTGGTCAAAGAGTTTACACCAAGGTCACTGAAATAATAATAATTAACGAAAAAAATTAAGGTGGCGTTTACTTACATTGTGCGAGTATCAATAGGTAGGACCTGTCGAGCTGGTAAGACATCTAAATTATCATTCCAACAGTTAATACTTTTTATTTCTGGTCTGCATTTGCATGGTCCTTTTCTACATTCAATCCATCGCTCATCGGAAGTAGAAATTGTCCACACTAAGTAGTTATGATATCATATACGCATAATAGTAATAATAATAGTAACGTTTATCACAATAACCTTTATTGCCCAATAGATTTAGAATGCAATTACCGGTTAAATATACTGACTTTCAAAAAAAAATCCGAACAGCCAGTAGGACTAGATCAATTTGAATGAAATTTATACTTAATGTTTGTTTAATCAAACTTAAGAAATTATTACAATTTAGAACTAAAATATTAAAAAATAACGATGTTATTTAATAATAAGTGGGTCCGCCGTGATTTCTTATGCATTCGATAACTCTTCGAGGCATGCTTGAAATTAAATGATTTATGGTTATCTCAGGCTCCTTGAATTCTGTGACGAAGATCAAGTAGGTTATTTGGTGGTCAGGGTAAATTATTCAGTCGAAAACCAATCATATCTCACACATGTTCGATTGGTGATAAGTCTCGGGAGCCAGAAGGCCATGCTAGATGTTATTTTTTTGTAAGAACTTTGTAGTAACACTTGCTTTATGAGGACGTGCGTTGTCTTGTTGGAAAAGGGGTTGAATTAACATTAGTAGGTATGACAGTGCAACAGGCACGTTATGTATGTAATCATTTGAATTCAAATTTCTGTCCATAAACACTAGAGGTGACCTGCCACCATCCCTATTTGATGCGCAATCCACAAATGACGATATTCCCGAGCCGTAGTTGCTCGAGGTTGTCAGTGTCCATGACGACGGTTATGGATTCCTTCTTCAGACCACCTGGACAAACATTGTAACACTGTCGACACGCCGGATCTTTTTGAAAAATCGGTTTCTCGCATACTAATAATGCGGCCTCTTTGGAATTCACTTAAATAATATAGAACAAATCGCTTCGAAATATTGCTTCAATCTGAAGGAAAGGCTAATTAAAATCATAATTTTTGTCTAATTTTTTTGTCCATATTGTTATCTTTCCTTATTAGAGACAAAATAAGTATTGATGGAGTTCTTCTGGACGTTTTATTTATTTTATTTATTTTATTTATTTTATTTATTTTATTTATTTTATTTATTTTATTTATTTTATTTATTTTATTTATTTTATTTATTTTATTTATTTTATTTATTTTATTTATTTTATTTATTTTATTTATTTTATTTATTTTATTTATTTTATTTATTTTATTTATTTTATTTATTTTATTTATTTTATTTATTTTATTTATTTTATTTATTTTATTTATTTTATTTATTTTATTTATTTTATTTATTTTATTTATTTTATTTATTTTATTTATTTTATTTATTTTATTTATTTTATTTATTTTATTTATTTTATTTATTTTATTTATTTTATTTATTTTATTTATTTTATTTATTTTATTTATTTTATTTATTTTATTTATTTTATTTATTTTATTTATTTTATTTATTTTATTTATTTTATTTATTTTATTTATTTTATTTATTTTATTTATTTTATTTATTTTATTTATTTTATTTATTTTATTTATTTTATTTATTTTATTTATTTTATTTATTTTATTTATTTTATTTATTTTATTTATTTTATTTATTTTATTTATTTTATTTATTTTATTTATTTTATTTATTTTATTTATTTTATTTATTTTATTTATTTTATTTATTTTATTTATTTTATTTATTTTATTTATTTTATTTATTTTATTTATTTTATTTATTTTATTTATTTTATTTATTTTATTTATTTTATTTATTTTATTTATTTTATTTATTTTATTTATTTTATTTATTTTATTTATTTTATTTATTTTATTTATTTTATTTATTTTATTTATTTTATTTATTTTATTTATTTTATTTATTTTATTTATTTTATTTATTTTATTTATTTTATTTATTTTATTTATTTTATTTATTTTATTTATTTTATTTATTTTATTTATTTTATTTATTTTATTTATTTTATTTATTTTATTTATTTTATTTATTTTATTTATTTTATTTATTTTATTTATTTTATTTATTTTATTTATTTTATTTATTTTATTTATTTCATTTATTTTATTTATTTTATTTATTTTATTTATTTAATTTATTTTATTTTATTTATTTATTTATTTATTATCCAACAGAATTTTAATTCCATTTACAGGATAAAGTCAAAATAAAATTGTAAATTATTCACACAACCACAAGTACTATTAGTAATAAAAAAAAAGTATTGCAACATAATTTGAAACATACTTGAGTGGGTAAAACCTCACTACATTTGTATAATACCAAAGTATTTTTAATAATATAAAAAATATTGCAAAAAATAGATTGCATGTCGATGCGATAATTCACATCAAGCTTTGATACAAAATAATACAAATCTGTATAAAAACAAATTTGTATCTGTATATGCATGGACACACAGTACGTATTTACCAGCTTTTGCTTCAACTACCAGACGCATGCGTTTCTGTGTAACCACTTTGTCAATGATAGATTTACGAAGCAAAAGACTGTAGTACACTTGCGGTCATGTAGTAAGTTTTGTCCTATCCGAAGACAACAGATAACCTCTTGCCATCTGACGGACAAAACCGACCACGCCGGTGCAAAGTGTTCTTCTCGAATAGCGAAGCTATTACTGATAAAGAAGAAAATACGCATATTACTGTGAGTCCATTAACTCGTCGCCAGATGGCGTAGTATAGCAAAAAATAGATTGCATGTCGATGCGATAATTCACATCAAGCTTTGATACAAAATAATACAAATCTGTATAAAAACAAATTTGTATCTGTATATGCATGGACACACAGTACGTATTTACCAGCTTTTGCTTCAACTACCAGACGCATGCGTTTCTGTGTAACCACTTTGTCAATGATAGATTTACGAAGCAAAAGACTGTAGTACACTTGCGGTCATGTAGTAAGTTTTGTCCTATCCGAAGACAACAGATAACCTCTTGCCATCTGACGGACAAAACCGACCACGCCGGTGCAAAGTGTTCTTCTCGAATAGCGAAGCTATTACTGATAAAGAAGAAAATACGCATATTACTGTGAGTCCATTAACTCGTCGCCAGATGGCGTAGTATAGCAAAAAATAGATTGCATGTCGATGCGATAATTCACATCAAGCTTTGATACAAAATAATACAAATCTGTATAAAAACAAATTTGTATCTGTATATGCATGGACACACAGTACGTATTTACCAGCTTTTGCTTCAACTACCAGACGCATGCGTTTCTGTGTAACCACTTTGTCAATGATAGATTTACGAAGCAAAAGACTGTAGTACACTTGCGGTCATGTAGTAAGTTTTGTCCTATCCGAAGACAACAGATAACCTCTTGCCATCTGACGGACAAAACCGACCACGCCGGTGCAAAGTGTTCTTCTCGAATAGCGAAGCTATTACTGATAAAGAAGAAAATACGCATATTACTGTGAGTCCATTAACTCGTCGCCAGATGGCGTAGTATAGCAAAAAATAGATTGCATGTCGATGCGATAATTCACATCAAGCTTTGATACAAATATAATACAAATCTGTATAAAAACAAATTTGTATCTGTATATACGTACTGTGTGTCCATGCATATACAGATACAAATTTGTTTTTATACAGATTTGTATTATTTTGTATCAAAGCTTGATGTGAATTATCGCATCGACATGCAATCTATTTTTTGCTATACTACGCCATCTGGCGACGAGTTAATGGACTCACAGTAATATGCGTATTTTCTTCTTTATCAGTAATAGCTTCGCTATTCGAGAAGAACACTTTGCACCGGCGTGGTCGGTTTTGTCCGTCAGATGGCAAGAGGTTATCTGTTGTCTTCGGATAGGACAAAACTTACTACATGACCGCAAGTGTACTACAGTCTTTTGCTTCGTAAATCTATCATTGACAAAGTGGTTACACAGAAACGCATGCGTCTGGTAGTTGAAGCAAAAGCTGGTAAATACGTACTGTGTGTCCATGCATATACAGATACAAATTTGTTTTTATACAGATTTGTATTATTTTGTATCAAAGCTTGATGTGAATTATCGCATCGACATGCAATCTATTTTTTGCTATACTACGCCATCTGGCGACGAGTTAATGGACTCACAGTAATATGCGTATTTTCTTCTTTATCAGTAATAGCTTCGCTATTCGAGAAGAACACTTTGCACCGGCGTGGTCGGTTTTGTCCGTCAGATGGCAAGAGGTTATCTGTTGTCTTCGGATAGGACAAAACTTACTACATGACCGCAAGTGTACTACAGTCTTTTGCTTCGTAAATCTATCATTGACAAAGTGGTTACACAGAAACGCATGCGTCTGGTAGTTGAAGCAAAAGCTGGTAAATACGTACTGTGTGTCCATGCATATACAGATACAAATTTGTTTTTATACAGATTTGTATTATTTTGTATAAAAAATATTATTAAAAATGGGGTGTGAAGAACACAATACAAGTTCATTTATGTATTTTTGAATGTATCTTCTCCAAAGACGTAGATACGTATTTCACATTTCTACATGATTCTCAATACGCCCCTGTTGGAGAAGACACATTCAAACAAACATAACTACGTTACTATCTAGCCGAAATTATTCAGACAGAGCGTGAAGGAATATTCAGCGCTGTCCACATAATAATAGCCGAAGCAGACGTGTTTTCTATAGTCGGTAACCACCGTATCTATACAAAACTGTATTCTCGTGTCTTCACTATTTATCGGCGTGAGCCGAATATGTATATGACAACATAATTTGAAACATACTTGAGTGGGTAAAACCTCACTACATTTGTATAATACCAAAGTATTTTTAATAATATAAAAAATTTAATTGAATCGGCCGATACTTGCTGGAAATCCATTATATGTAATTGGGATTTAAGTAAAACACTTATACTAGTTTCCAGTATATACTGGAAACTAGTATAAGTGTTTTACTTAAATCCCATTTAAATATAAAAAATATTATTAACAATGGGGTGTGGAGAACACAATACAAGTTCATTTATGTATTTTTGAATGTATCTTCTCCAAAGACGTAGATACGTATTTCACATTTCTACATGATTCTCAATACGCCCCTGTTACGGTGGTTACCGACTATAGAAAACACGTCTGCTTCGGCTATTATTATGTGGACAGCGCTGAATATTCCTTCACGCTCTGTCTGAATAATTTCGGCTAGATAGTAGCGTAGTTATGTTTGTTTGAATGTGTCTTCTCCAACAGGGGCGTATTGAGAATCATGTAGAAATTTGAAATACGTATCTACGTCTTTGGAGAAGATACATTCAAAAATACATAAATGAACTTGTATTGTGTTCTTCACACCCCATTTTTAATAATATTTTTTATATTATTAAAAATACTTTGGTATTATACAAATGTAGTGAGGTTTTACACACTCAAGTATGTTTCAAATTATGTTGTCAAATACATATTCGGCTCACGCCGATAAATAGTGAAGACACGAGAATACAGTTTTGTATAGATACGGTGGTTACCGACTATAGAAAACACGTCTGCTTCGGCTATTATTATGTGGACAGCGTTGAATATTCCTTCACGCTCTGTCTGAATAATTTCGGCTAGATAGTAACGTAGTTATGTTTGTTTGAATGTGTCTTCTCCAACAGGGGCGTATTGAGAATCATGTAGAAATGTGAAATACGTATCTACGTCTTTGGAGAAGATACATTCAAAAATACATAAATGTTCTTCACACCCCATTTTTAATAATATTTTTTATATTATTAAAAATACTTTGGTATTATTAAAAAAAGTATTGTAAATACTAACTCTTCCTAAGTATAAAAAATATAAAAAATATATCAAAAATAAAAACAATACACAATATATATGGATCTAAACAAAAGCTAGCGTTTAAAGGTAACAAAAACAAAAAAAAACACAAGAACGGGAATTAATTGTCAAAATTAATTGTCATACTACTACAACGAATATTTATCGCAAGTGTCAGAGAGAAGCCGTTTGAAGGTCAACAAAATACAGAAATGTATGTCTATATCAGAAGAAACCTGATTGAAGTTGCTGCTCATAATGTAGACAGGAGACCTGACCAACGCATTAGTTCGAGGAAAAGCAAGATAGAAAGTACGGGAAGGATGTGTGAAGAATAATAGGACAAAGAAATTAAAGTAAGATAATAGCGTTGTGCAGTCAACTTCGTTGTGAAGAAGCCTATGAGGGAAGCTGAGGCTGGCTACAAAACGTCTAAAGGGAAGAGCACGTTGAAGCGAGAAAGGAGTTGAGTGTGATCAAAGCCCCTATGGGGACAGACGCCGTCCAACTTAAACCACATGTATTTAAAAAATTGTCACTGAACTTGCTCAGGTAGACGATTTTGTGCTTGATAAAATCGATACTATATCAAGCTGGCATATTCTAAACGTGATCTCATTAATAAGTAACATAAGGAAATTAATACGGTCACGTTAGAAAATTCACCACAGTTACGGATAATACATCCAAGAGTTTATTTGGCCTGCTTAGAGACATTGCTGATATGCTCATTGAAAGGCAGTTTCATATCGAAGGTAACGCTTAAGTCTTTAATTGACTCGACGCGTGATATGCTCATACTCTCAAGTTGGTAGTTAAAGTGTAAACAACTTTCTCACATTCAGTCTTTTGGTGAAAGGTTAAATCTCGCACTAAAGGCGGTTCAATGATAAATTGTTATTTTTGCACCAAGTCTGTATGTTAACCAGATCAGTCTGTAGTCGAAGACATTCTCTCGAGTCAGAGACTAAAGAAAACATCTTCAAGTTCTCGGCAAAGAAAAGGTTATTAGACTCGATCTGGTCTGAGAGATAGTTAATGAAAGTAAGCAGTGGACCTAAGTGGATTACGGAACCCTAGAGGTGGCAATGTAAGGTGTTGATAAATATCTGTTGTAGAATACACGTTGAGGTATATTATGTAGGTAGGACGTTAAAGTCAACCAACGGTTTACTAAATCCAAAACTCACCAATATAGCTGGCGAGAGAGCGTGATTTAGTCGATCAAATGCCTTGGCAAAGTCAGTATATACAACTACACAAAAGGGAAAAATACGTATATAGGTATTAAATCCATTTACACGATGCCAGATGGCGGCAAGTATACCAAACAAATTTTTGTTAGCACGCATTACGCATTTGTTACAAATTAACGTATTACGCATTTGTGAACGTAATCTATGGGAATTTTTCCGTCGATATGTCACAGTAGATGAAACTTGAATACAGTATCATACTACATACTCGTTATTAAAGAAGATTTTTCTAAGGTTGCTTTACAGAGTGAAGGAGATTGAAATCTATCAAGGAAGTAAGCCGTATCTGGAATGACGTCCCAAGCGAGTTCGTAAATAGCCGCTTTTGTAATGTTAGCAGTGTGTGGGCGAGCGTTATCGTGTTGCAAAATGACTTCATGATGTCCTCCTTGCCCTTTTTAATTACTGTCTCAAGTTAAAGGAGTTGTCGACAGTAAATCCCGGTAGTGATGGTTACATTCGTTGGAAGTAATTTATAGTAGACGATGCTTTCGTTGTCTCATTAGATGCATAACGTCATCAGATTTGGCGGATGAATATAGTTGCGTTGGTCGGTTACTTCCGTTTTCGTTAGTGCAAAGATAAAAGCAGCATTTTTGGCCACAAGTAACAATATGGGAAGGAGGCGGTTGATGTTGTTCAGAAGTTAAACGGTGACGATCTAGCAAAGAGGCACAAATATTGACATGTTGATTCTTCTTGTTTCGCGGAAAACATGCGACAACCCAACACCCACTTTTTGAACTTTGTCCATGAAATTCAAATGCTGAATTATGGTCAATTAATTACGATTCATTATAAAGGACTATTTCGAAGTTAATTGTCGTGGGTTATCATGAATTACAGCCTTCAGACAATCTTGATCAAAGTCTGATGATCTTCCTGAAGCTTGTAAATCATTTATGGCAAAATTGCCCGCTTCAAATTAAGAAAATCATTTTCTTGCTTTATTTTCCCCAAATGCATTTTCTACATGAACGGCACAAATAGTTCTAGAGCATTAATTCCTCTGTTGTCAATAATTAATTTAAAAAAAAATCTGAAATTATCCAATTAAACAATAATACAATATTAAAATAACTTCGACATATGCATAACTTCTTTTTGAAAGTATTCTTAAATTAAAAACCAAAAACACTACTAACATATACTTTATCATGATATACAGTATGACGCAGAATAAAGTATACCGAAACTTTAAAATATATTTCTAGTGTTACATATTTTGGTATGATAAAGAAATTTTAATTATTGGTATGTTTCAGATGTTCTATTGTACTTGAAGGTAATTTTAGTATCTGTCCCGTAAGTTTCTGAACATTCCCCTGATAGCAGAAAGTGGTACTTCAGCCAACACCTGTTGAATTTTGTTTTTCAATTCCTCAATATCCTGGGGCACTGGATCCTGGTAGATCTTATGTTTGAGCATTTCTCACAAAAGGCATCAGGAAGTGCAAGATCTGAGAAGTTTGAGACAAACGGATAATCAGTTCTTTTGGACATGAGATGTTGAGGAAAATACCGTTGCAGAAGGAGCAAAGTTTTCCTAGCAGTATGGGCAGAAGCACCGTCTTGCTGAAGCAACTGATATCCAATACGTAAATTTCTCACCCGGCAAAACCACCTTAGGTCCTCGTAAAAAGAAGTCGCAATTGTTTTCCTGTACCTCTGATGGTTAACTGTTACACGCCTACGTTGTTCATCCTCCACAAAGTGTGGTCCAATTATTTCATGTCTGAAAACAGCACACCACACGGATATTTTTTAGGGGTAATTTAGACCTTTCAACAAATTCCTGCGGCTTATCAAAACCTAGGTATAGGGTTGTTTGCTAGTTGATAAATCCTGATAACAATACATGTTTGAAGTAAAGTTTTCATTTTCGAATTCTATAGCTAACGTTCTGGTGCAAAATTCCTACTCTCTCTCTTTTGTCTCCTTGACACAACCTGTTAACGACTTGTATACGGTAGGAATAGGTGCCTCATTCCTCTTTTCGCTATTCGGCGCTGGCTTTTTTTAGGAGACTGTAAAATCTTGTGGAAAATCCGACACATATTCTCGTTGTTTCCCAAACTTGTCTTTCTACATGAACGACTTTCCGTTGAGATAACACAGAAGCTGTGATTCTAAATTCCTCGAAGTGAGCAGATACAAGTTGCAAATTGGGTCCACCACTTCGCCCAATGACTTGGAATAACAATCTACAATAAACGCTTTTTCTATTTAACTAAAGGACATGCTTATTGAATTTTATATTCGTTTTGCACAGCACTAACAACTATTGTCACTTTGACATAAAAGTAACATTTAAATTATCAAGGATGCCTAGACTGGAGATCATTTAATTTCGGTATACTTTATTCTGTGTCATATTGTATACTTAGTTATTATAGATAATAGTTCCTTGAGTAATATCTTTAAATAGGATTGCTTAGGAATACAATTATAATTTATTTATTTAAATTTACCTATAATTACACAGGCCTGCATAAAATTTGTGATGACGTGATTTTTGTTTGTTTAGCTCTGTTTTTATATAGCAATAACTAATTAAAATACAGTTGGTCTCTACCACCCACAGATTTTTTTTGCACAAAAGAAAAAGAAAAAATTTTATAATATCCGTTTTAATACATTTTAAAATGAATGTACTACTTCAAATTCTAGGTATAAACCCAAAAATGATATTCTGTTGTGGTTTTAAAGAAATTTGCTAAATAGGCTCTCATTACCTGATGTAAATCTTTTATTACATGTATTAATTTTGGACAAGATTTCCGGGAATTTTTACCTGCTAAATCCTATTTATTATGCTTTCACTTTATTAGTACTGCGAAGAAGGATTTAAAATTTATCACTCCAAACAAAATGTATATTTTAATGTCATTTACTTCATTATAGCTCTCGATCAGTAAACAAGTAAAATGAATTTGTCTTTAGTGTTGTGCGTGGTATTTGATAAATAAACATTGCTTAAAAATATGTCTAGCCGGTGTTGCAAAAACAAACCAGATGATTTCTGTTATATTTGTGGATATATCGTCTTGAAAAAGTTTAAGAGACCAATTGGTGAATTTGTGAAAAATGCATATTATGCTTATTTCAAAATCAAATTAGGAGATCAAGATAAAGATTGGGCACCGCACGTTGTTTGTAAGGTATGTGAAGAAGGTTTAAGACATTGGACCAAAGGGAATAGAAAAAGCCTTCCTTTTGGAATACCGATGGTTTGGAGAGAACCGCAAAATCATCATGAAGATTGCTACTTTTGTCTTTGTGATATTAAGGGGCATAATAGAAAAACTTTGAAACATATTTTGTACCCAAACAATATTAAATCAGCTATTAGACCAGTTCCTCACAGTGATCATGTACCTATACCTATACCCCCCAAAATACTACAAGAAGATATTGAAACCTCTTCAACTTCCGGCTCCGTACAGATGGATAGTGATTTTGAACCATCAACCTCAGGTCAAAACCAACCTCAGCTATTTTCACAAGCCGAACTGAATGATTTAGTAAGAGATTTGGGAGTTTCAAAAGATCTTTCTGAAGTACTGGGGTCTAGGTTGAAACAAAAAAAATTGCTTGCCCCAGAAACTACCTTCAGATCTTCCTTTAGCTGAATATGACAGAAAAACAACCAAACGAAGCTTTTCTGAAAAACGAAAACGTTTTTTTAAAGAATAAATAACTATTTCTAATAGTTTCTATGTGTATATTTTTGTATTTTTTTAAATATAATATAAAACTAGATTTTACTGGTTTGAAAAATAACCTTACGTGATACAAAAAAAATAAAAGCAGATTTGAAATCAGCGCTACCCAATGACTAGAAAACAGTTAAAATTTTTAAATCAACATTCAAAGAGTCGAAAAATGCAGGCCTGTGTTATCAATCACTTAAATATTAAGAATATTCAGAATGTTTAGTATAAGAAAAAAATATGAAGGTGATACCTGGTTGATCTAATGATCTTATCCGCCTTTCCAATTTAATAATATCATTTTTGTATGTACAATTTTGAATTTCTTCTTGGAGCAGCTTATACACTTGACATGAGTCTATGTCGCATGTTTCGGCACTGTTTGTTAGTTTACAGTAACTGATAATAAAGTATGTTATCGAAAGTAGACGCATTTTGCTTCAGTGATTTTTTTCAAGGACCAAGTACTAACGAAATTCAGGCCCGGTTATAATAAATTTTAAATTACTGTTGTCCTGTTATTAAGCAATAAAGTAATCCAAGAAATTATCCATGCATATTGACCAAATTGTCTTATTATTTAGAGATAAAAATTAATGATGTAATTTCTTTAGTTTATAAAGTTTTAAAAACATATTGAAGCGTATAGCGTATGCATCGTACGTAGGATGCTTATTACATACAGATTTTAAAAAGTAATAGCTAAATCTTGAAATGAAAGTAAAGTATGTATAAACATTTTTGGGGCGAATTTTTACTTTCTGACTGTTGAAATAATTGAAAGAAAGTAATTCACTTATTCAATATTTATTTAAACATTACAGGATACCTAATACTAAAATATGTTTATAATAAATTAGCCACAAAATAACATAAAATTTATAAAATCAAAAACTCTAATTCATATTAAAATCTATAGTATTTAAATAGTTAAAAAATGCAGTTTTCGTACAATTAAATAAATCTATATCAAATGATAAGCAGTTCAGTTATTTATAGTAATTGAATTATTGAGCCGATAGATTGTTCGATGGAAACTCGCGGAAAAGACAACAAATTTTGAAAATTTGACAGTTTGAAATTTTTTTTTGTAATCTTGTGGACAAAAATACGGTCCGATTCATTTTTTCAGATTGTAAAATGGATTATTGCTCTCTCAAAAATTTACCAGAGAGCGGACTGAAGCGATTGAATGACCAATTGCCCCGATAAAACGTTGTGGCGGTATCATGTATATTATGCATGTTATAACAGCCCCACTATTTGCTTGCTTGATTGCATTCGTCGAGCAGATGTTGTTATTTCCGTCGTTATGAATAGCGCATTGTGACTATTCCCGTATAAATTCATTTCAACAGGGGCGTGTAAGGCAGAATATACATTTATATATTATTTCATTAGACTTCGTTAAAATAATCTCTTAAAAAATTATAACCGCTAATTTCCAATCTGTATTCTCGTTCTTACATGAATATATATTAAGCTGGTTCAGCCTTCTGCTTATTATTATGTGTATATAAACAATTTTTTGTTAATATTTCTAATTTAAAATTATATTTAAAATTCATATTACTAAAAATATGTTGACCGCGCCATCTATTTTAGAATAACAAAAACAGGGTAATCTATTTTATGCCAATTGGCAATTTGCAATTTTTTAAATGTCACTTAATTTATTAACATGTTTTTAAATTATTATAAGATATTATAAAAACCTTCGTATTATTCCTTATTCATTTTAAATTAAAGGTTTAATCTGGTATTACTAATTGGACACGCCTTTTCCTTTCGACCGGATATATTTTCCGAGGTAGTTAAGGCGTTGAAAAACAACAGAAGTTGGTTGTTAACGGAAAAAGAGAATTAATAAATAAATAAACGTAGCCACGTTTTATTAATTTTCATAATGCGTTTTTGAAGAATTTTAAGGCGTTTTCTATGTTTTAAAACGCATTCTGAAGATGGAAAATAAAGAATATTTCCATTTTAAAATATATACTACATTGGAGTTTCAAATTACCTTGAATTTCTAAGTGCTAATACAACGATTGATATCCACGACAGTCAATTATCGAGCCTTATCCTGTTAAAGCAACCCTTCTAATCTTTTTATTCAAATTGTTACGCTTTATTTGTATTATTTTTTGTTATGTGTATTAAATTGAGTTTATTTGTTTAATATGGTGTTTTCTTTTATTACATATTAGAGTATTATATTATTGAAAGGATTTAATATATTCTAATCTAGGACCACATAGATTATCACAATATATATATATATATATATATATATATATATATATATATATATATTGATGTAGTACAGCTTATACCCACAGTATATACATAACTTAATAAATTTATATGTCCCAAGATCGTAATATCTTAAAAATAATGGTAAGAAAAACGTTAATGATTAAATAAAAAGTATGTAAAAACGATGTAAGATCAAAATTAGTTTTTTAAATCATGATGCCGAACTTATTTGAATATTTTTATTTGTTTATTAATTTAGTCGGTCATTTATTAATTTATCATAACTTAATATCGCCAGAAATCAAGAATTTTAAAACTAATTATGATTAAAATATTTTTGTGCAAATAATTGTAAACACAATTGTAAATTTGACTATTGGCTAATCCCTGTAAAAAGTATGCAACTGGGATCACGTGAGAGTGTTTTAATGGAATGAAAATAGGCTGAAAGAGAAATATCCAATGTTGACATACTAAAATGAAGCATATAGAAATATCCAGAAAATTATTTTAGCAAAATTGACAAAATTACCTTATCTAAATTATTTAGAGATATTGCAGAATTTTAGGAAAATATAATTAATTTTCAACAACTTCCTGTTGTAGTCAGGACAACGAAACAAAAGTTATTGACGATAGAGATTTTTGTATAAGGTGATATAGAAACGACGATTTTTCAACGTATCTTTTAAAAAAATAAATAAAAATCAATTATATATACCTAATTGTATTATAAATGTCGTGTTAATGATAATAGAAAATATAAATACCTTATTGGAAGACTGACTTCGGCAGAAAAAGCATTTTTTATAATGTAATAACCATCAACAAGAATTTCAATGCGTCAAAGCCATTTTATTATAGAAGCATTGGCTTATAAGAAGAACTTTAAATCCTTTTCTGAAAACCAAGAACCATATAAAAGGATTAAATTAACATAACCGAGTGTATAACTTCAAGAACTTGTCTCGAAAGCAGTTCTACGGAAAGGATATTTTCCAGCCATTCGAGAGGTGCACCACAACACCCTACCTTCAAGATCCCGTGTGATATTTCCAGAACTTTCATCATCTTTTACATATACAAGGCCTGAAAACTCCATACTCTTCGTATACAACTAGTACACAAGTGAAAACAGATATGCTTATTTTCTTAAAAGATATTATCTTATTTGTTGAATCATTATTTTAAGTATAAACTCACGTTATCTTGGGGGCATAATACCATTTTCGTACAACAGTCATATATTTTATAAAAATCTCTAAAATAACCTTAATTTGTTGTGTTTACTTTACGAACCATACGTGCACTGTGTAGGCAACCTAATATAATTTGTAAGAAGGGGTATACATGCAACCCAACTTTGATTAATGTATGATCTAGCATATTAAGTGCATATTTATATCCTGTTGTTTATATCTTGTAAAGAAAACAATTAATAATCGTACTAATTATATATTATTTTACTCTATGAAATCGTTTTTTATTTTATGTATGTATGTGTACTATCTGAGTATCTAGAACCTACCTTAAAACCTGAGATTAAGAAGTGCTTTTGCTAAGTATTGTCAATTTAAAATTTACGAATTGGAGCTAGTTATTCAGTTATTGTATTAAACTTTATATTCATAATTCTCTTTACCATTAACATAGTATTATATCATTTTATCACCAGCTTAGAAGGTGGTGGATTATATCATATTGAAGCCCGAACGTGGTGGCTTTTGTCTTCATAGCTATCATATCATATCAATATATATATATATATATATATATATATATATATATATACATATATATATATATATATATATATATATATATATAATAACTTCGTGACCTTGGTATGATATGGTAAACCTAATCAGTAGGCGATTAAAGCTCTGTATATTACTTCAAAATATATATATTTCAAAAACTCTTCATGTTTCGGCAGTACGCCTTTATCAAGAGGATACAAAATATAAATGATTTATATTTTGTATCCTCTTGATAAAGGCGTACTGCCGAAACATGAAGAGTTTTTTAAATACATATATTTTGAAGTAATATACAGACCTTTAATCGCCTACTGATTAGGTTTACTATATATATATATATATATATATATATATATGTGTGTGTGTGTGTTTATTGTTCTTGAGACTATATATTTTCTATTCTCTTCTATAAGGGATTGTTTCTGGTTTCGTTCCTTTCAGTGTTATTTGGTTACAACGTTTAGAATTTTAAAAAAATCCGTTTTATATTGTTATATTGTATATTTATCTTATAATTTTTTATAAATATTAAGTTTAATTTACTACCTTATTTTTGGAGTAGTTTTCGTTTCTTCTTTTTAGTCCATTTCTTCCTGTTCTTAGTAATTTCTCTTTATTTTCATTAACTATGGAGAATTCTCTATATCTTGACAACCTTTCCTTAATAATTCGTTTTATGGAATATATTATCATTAGCTCTAAAACCGGATTGTTCTTCTTCCGTATACGGTCTGTATTCGTCTTATCATATTCTGTAGTATACTTCCGCAAATTTCACTGATGGTACTCGTTACGGAGATTCCTCTGTAATTATCGCATTGTAATTTGTTGCCCCTTTTATGTGCATCGAGGATATGCACACAATTTTCCAATCTTCTGAAGCGAATGTTCTATTTACACTTTTTGTAAAAACATGAGCCACCATTTCAAAAAGGTTGTCAGATCTGTTCTTTATTAGTTCGGAATTCAGATACAAAATAGAAAAATGTACTGAGGTGGGTCGGGATTAGAATTGTTTTTTCCATATTCAAATAAATAAAAATTTTGGTGTATGTGATGTGTAACTGTAATTAAACTGGTCAATTCTGACTTGAACTTTTAATAAAGGAAACAATTAAAACGAACGAATCAATGAAAAGTAAACCAAAATTGTACAGGGTGGCCCAAAATGACCGAAGGGGTTTGAGTTCATTATAACTTCTTATTTAAGACGTAATTATTAAATTTTATATATTTTAAATATAGTATATTAATGGAGAATATTTTTAATTTAATTATGAAAAATTATATCTCGCAAGTGGTGGCCATTTTCTGCTTCGTATATTCGTGCTCTTTCCAAAACATTTTCCATAACCTTTCGCAAAACTTCAGGTGTTATGTTGTTGATTTCGTCGCGTATATTATTTTTTAATTGCTGTATGGTTCGAGGCTTATTAATATAGACTTTTCCTTTCAAATAACCCCAAAGAAAACAGTCTGAAGCGGTTAAACCCGGTGAACGCGGAGGCCAATTAAAATCGCTTGTACGGGAAATAATTCGTTCACCAAAGATGTCCCGTAAAAGAGCCATTGTGTCCCTCGCAGTGTGCGCTGTGGCTCCATCCTGTTGGAACCATACTTGCGGATGGTTTTCCACGGCTGGCCTTAAAAAATTTTCCAACATTGTCCGATATCTAACACCAGTGATGGAAACGGCGACACCGTGTTCATTTTCAAAAAAATATGCGCCAATTATCCTTTCCGACGAAACACCGCACCAAACGGTACACTTAAGTGGGTGTAATTCTCGCTGTTGAACTACTCTTGGATTTTCCGTAGCCCATATCCTGCAGTTTTGCCTATTAACGAACCCATTTAATTGGAAATGGGCTTCGTCGCTCATAATTAAATTATGAATAAAATCATGATTTTCTTCTGCTTTTTGACGAAAATAAATTGCATAATCAAGTCGTTGCTGGTAATCTGTCGGTTTTGTTGGACAAGCTGAATTTTGTATGAAAACATTCTTATTGTATGAAAACATTCTTATTGTATGCAAAATTCTCTGCAGCGACCCTCTTGAGAGGCCAAGTTGTGTCGAACGTCTCCTGGTTGATGTTTCTCCATCTTCCCGAATACTCTCCTGTACCCGTTCAATATTGTCATCCGTGTGCACCGTTCGTCGTCTGCCGGCACCAGGATGGTTCCTTACTGCCCCTTGTTCTCGAAAATTTGCAACCAGACGGTTTATTGTTAACTCTGAGGATCCAACCAGCATATTAAAATAACGACGATATGCACGCACGAGTCAAAACAATGTATCGTTGATTTGAGAAATAAAGTTCAACGATTTTGGCACGTCGTTCAATTGTGTACTGTTCCATTTTAATTCCCCAAGTCTTATTTACAAAATACTGAAAAAAAAAAAATTATAATAAAAAAGTTATAAGGAATTAAAACCCCTTCGGTCATTTTGGGCCACCCTGTATATTCCTAGGTTAGTAATGAAAGGTAAACCAAAATTGTATATCCCTAGATTATTGTAGAAATTCGGGGACCCACTGTATACTACTATAATAACAATGTCAATAGATCTAAACACTTAGCCTAGCTTAGAAGATACTCAATATCATGACACGACAAAATTACAGAAGTTAATTCTATTTCATATAACTAAATTCTAATATTTTCCTAGTTTTTAATCAAGTAATATCTGATTCTTCTTATTAAATTTGAGAGCTAGTATTAACACATGATTATATCAATTTAGATTATTTTACTGAATTGGTTAATTTATGAGGAAAATAAGGTATATACGTGGGTAAACAGGATGCGATAAGAATTCATAAATATGTATATCAATACTTATCTTATTTCGTTGAGATTTATTATCACGCTACTTGAATAATTTTATGATCTTAATGAAATTAACATTTAATACAAAGGTATTTTTAATAATATAAAATATTTATAAAAATCTGGTGTGAAGAACACAAATACAGGTTCACTATTAATATTTTTTTGTGAACGTGTCCGAACATATCCCTCCCCTCCTCTCTGGGGAGGGATACAAAAAATATTAATAGTGAACCTGTATTTGTGTTCTTCACACCAGATTTTTAATAATATTTTATATTATTAAAAATACTTTTATATTATACAAAACTGGTGGGGTTTTACCCACTCATGTATGTTTCAATTATTCTGAAAAATTAACATTTTTGTAAAAAAAAAAAACGATCTGCACATAGTTTAAACTTAAATAATAACACAGGCCTGCATTTTTCAACTCTTTGAATGTTAATTTAAAAATTTGAACTGTTTTATAGTAATTGGGTAGCGCTGATTTCAAATCTGCTTTTATTTTTTTTGTATCACGTAAGGTTATTTTTGAAACCAGTAAAATCAAAAAATATAGAAAAAACACGATTTATTTCATTTATAAGCTAGTTTTATATTATATTAAAAAAATACAAAAATATACACATAGAAACTATTAGAAATAGGTATTTATTCGTTATGCTTCTTAAAAAAACGTTTTCGTTTTTCAGAAAAGCTTCGTTTGGTTGTTTTTCTGTCATATTCAGCTAAAGGAAGATCTGAAGGTAGTTTCTGGGACAAGCAAATTTTTTTGTTTCAATCTAGACCCCAGTACTTCAGAAACATCTTTTGAAAGTCCCAAATCTCTTACTAAATCATTCAGTTCGGCTTCTGAAAATAGCTGAGGTTGGTTTTGACCTGAGGTTGATGGTTCAAAATCACTATCCATCTGTACGGAGCCGGAAGTTGAAGAGGTTTCAATATCTTCTTGTAGTACTTTGGGGGGTATAGGTATAGGTACATGATCACTGTGAGGAACTGGTCTGATAGCTGATTTAATATTGTTTGGGTACAAAATATGTTTCAAAGTTTTTCTATTATGCCCCTTAATATCACAAAGACAAAAGTAGCAATCTTCATGATGATTTTGCGGTTCTCTCCAAACCATCGGTATTCCAAAAGGAAGGCTTTTTCTATTCCCTTTGGTCCAATGGCTTAAACCTTCTTCACATACCTTACAAACAACGTGCGGTGCCCAATCTTTATCTTGATCTCCTAATTTGATTTTGAAATAAGCATAATACGCATTTTTCACAAATTCACCAATTGGTCTCTTAAACTTTTTAAGACGAAATATCCACAAATATAACAGAAATCATCTGGTTTGTTTTTGCAACACCGGCTAGACATATTTTTAAGCAATGTTTATTTATAAAATACCACGCACAACACTAAAGACAAATTAAGTTTACTTGTTTACTGATCGACACTCAGAGCTTTAATGAAGTAAATGACATAAAATATACATTTTGTTTGGATTGATAGACTTGAAATTCTTCTTCGCAGTACTAATAAAGTGAAAGCATAATAAATAGGATTTAGCAGGTAAAAATGCCCGGAAATCTTGTCCAAAATTAATACATATAATAAAAGATTTACATCAGGTAATGAGAGCCTATTTAACAAATTTCTTTAAAACCACAACAGAAAATCATTTTTGGGTTAATACCTAGAATTTGAAGTAGTACATTCATTTTAAAATGTATTAAAACGCCTATTATAAGATTATTTTTATATTTTTTTCTTTTTCTTTCGTGCAAAAAAAAATCTGTGGGTGGTAGAGACCAACTGTATTTTAATTAGTTATTGCTATATAAAAACTGAGCTTAACAAACAAAAATCACGTCATCACAAATTTTATGCAGGCCTGTGTAATCATCAGATAATAGAATATTGGTTCTGATTTACTTCCTATAATAGTTATTTCTATATCAAGGCCGCGAAAACACACTTTAACGTACGAAGTGAGTAATTGTCGCCGAGATCGCTTGCAGCCGAGGTAGGACAATCTCGAATACGTTAAAGGTTTTCGCGGACAAAATATACACAACATTTTTTGGGCAACCGTGTAAATCGTTCAATCTATTATTTAAATTGAGACACAATTTAATACTTTTAGTGCTAAATTTAAAAGTGGCTTACTTGCTTTACATGCGTTGCCATAGAAATGAGACGAATACAATAAAATCCAAATCTCTCTATACATTCGAATACGCGAGTGTTTTTATAGTAAAATAAAACTTTTTTTTAACAAGGCGCAACAAACGTCTTCCCGTACTGGTGAAATAAGTGGACATAAGTAGCCCAAAAATTTCTCAAATACTTGATTTAGTAGTACTTTTTTATTACAAGTTGACGTTTGCTAATCATATACTCTATTTAGGCTAATATATTGTTATGGAATCTTAATAATAAAAAGGAAAATAACTTTGATTTAATCTTGAATGAATTATCTTATATGAAAATTTAAAATAAAATAAACTGATAATTATAATCAAACCGGACCGAAATTGACATTTGTTATAAAACAACATACAAGCCAAAAAAATTTCCCAAGAAAATTACATCACAGGCAACTTGGTATTAAATAAGGAGAGTTATATACGAATCATTATAATATAATATAGCAAAGGAGAGGGATATGCTCCATAAGAGCCTGTACTTCGATTCCAAGGTGGGATCGACATAGTCACCGTTATAGTTGCGACTATTTAATCCATCCGTCATGTAATGTTGATTAACCAATGAAAAAACTAAATTTTAGTAACTTCCATGGTCACAAAAAAATTACAGCGTTATTGAACTAGTAAAAATTGCATCGAATATTGTACTAATTATGGAAGTGAATATTTTAAACAAATTTTATTTACAGCGAAAATGAACACAGAAATATTATTCTCTAACAAATTGAAATGTACATTTCATTTGTACAATTGTACTCATGTACAATTTGTAATGTTTTCAACACTATCATATTCACTTAAAAGGTTGGTACTGCTGTTGCTAGCAGCTACACTGGATCTCATCTTCGCCACTATTTTTTGAAGGTGTTTTTTGACCAAAATCATTTTAATAACAAATAAATATCTTTAAACTTTAAGATTAATATCAATATATAGTTGTATGAAATAAATAAAGATGATAAGTGTCAGGTGATGATTGTTTTCATTAATTGTAATTTAATTATTCCTTCTGTGTGCATTATTTCTTAGTTTGACATTTGAAAATGATATACGTAAAATTTGACGCTGTTCGTATTCATGGTGATAAGGAAAGTATTTCTATAACGCACTAGTGGGTTATAGATTATAACATTTATAACATAACTATAGATCGTTCCAACCTCCGTATTCAGTATGGGATATAATAGCAACTTTTATCTCTTACTATCCTTAGTTGCTGTCATTAACGCTATATTCACTTTCGGCTGCTATGTTGCAACTTATTGACATATGCTGTCGGCATCGACAACAGTATCTATCTGTCTATTAATATCAACTGTCAACCGTCATCGTCCTACTTTTAAAATATTTCGTTAAATTGTTAATTTGTTTATATAGTTGTACAAATTGTTCTTTTCAGAACACTTCTATCTTTTTCAAACGTGCACAGGATAATATGGGTATTTTTATTGATTTTTATAAACGTTATAACATAATATAAATGTAGTTACAGTTTTACTGCATTAATGGAGCCTGTAGGAAGCAAACGGCGCAAAGGAGACAAATTTAGCCGTAAGGAGAAGTGTATGATTGCAAATGTTTTTAATTATTTCAATAAATCAATGAATGTGAGTGCTGCCGTTCAAGAAGCAAGTAAAGCTTTGGGTATCTCAGACCGTGCAATATATCATGTAAAACAGGAGCAACGAACTGGTTTATTATCAAGTCCAAAAAAACCTAAAAATAGGAAAGGCATAGAACTAAATGATCGACTACATACATATGATGAAAACACGCAAGCAGCTATTCGAGGTAAAGTGCATGGCTTTTTTATACAGAATATGCCACCTACATTAAATACAATTCTTGCTGCTGTCAATGCTGATGATGAACTTCCTAACTTCAGTCGAACAACTTTACATAGATTGTTACACGATATGGGTTTCGAATTTAAAAAAGTAGGACGAAAAAGTATACTCATTGAAAGAGATGAGATCATTAGGTGGAGGCACAAATACTTACGAGAGATTAAAAGATTTAGAGAAGAAGGTACAATTTACTTCTTGCTATTTGACATGGCTGTAACTCTATATAATTTCAGGTCGAACTATTATATACAGTGACGAGTGATGGGTGAATACAGGGCATGCGTTAAATAAAACTTGGACAGATACTACTATTCAAAATAGTCGACAAGCTTTTATTCAAGGACTAAGCACTGGTTTGAACTCACCAACCGGGCTTGGACCTCTTTTTGCATTACTTCATGCTGGTGGTGATAATGGGTTTGTTCCTGGTGCTGAATATACATTTCTTTGCAAGAAAAACACTGCCGACGTTCACCATGAGATGGATTCAGAAACATATGAGGATTGGTTTATAAATAAATTACTTCCAAATATACCACAGAAGTCAGTCATTGTTCTTGATAATGCTTGCTATCACTGCAGAAAATTGGAAAAAATTCCAACAACAACATGGAGGAAAAACGATATCATTGATTGGCTCAGTGAAAAACAAATACAAATCAGTAACGATATGCTAAAACTAGGCCTTACTGTATTGCGTGTCACAAATTAAACCGCAATATGATCAAAGTAGGATTGACGAATTTGCAAAAGAAAAAGGTCGATTACCACTTTACCATTGCGCGTTAAATCTTATAGAAATGGTGTGGGCACAACTTAAAAACTACGTAAGAATGAATAATACCACATTTAAGGTAAAAGATATGGAGCAATTCATTCGAAGAGCGTATAGCACTGTAACAGCTAATAATTGGCAAAACTACATCAAACATGTAAAAAATATTTAAAAGGAAATGTAGATAGTGGATAATTTGCAAGACGACATCGAAGAATTAATTATTCACGTAACACATTCGTCATCATCTGAAGATCAAAGTAATTCCTCGACTGACTAAAAAATTAACATGAGACATAGATATGTGTGTGTAATTGCTATTCCTTTCTTAAATATTATTGTATTATATACGTATTTGTATGATTCCAGTTCTTTTTGTTACAAAAGTGGAAACTATTATTTGTTATATGATTGTTTCGGCCTTTACTTGATGAAATTCCATTATAACTATTAAGGTAAAATAAAACAAATTTTATGAATTTCACTTTTTAATTATCACTGTAACGAGTCGTTTCGCACCAACCTGCATATGTCTGACGAAGCCCAGGTTGGTGCGAAACGACTCGTTACAGTGATAATTAAAAAGTGAAATTTATAAAATTTGTTTTATTTTATCTTAATAGTTATTATTTGTTAAAGGATCATCATCGTTTTTAATTTAATAAATTGCATAACACCCCAATATCGAAGTAAATATTCACTGTACTTTGCATAGATATCGTTCATATGTATATTTGTTTAGAAATGTGTGTAGTATTGTTAATAAATATTGAAATACAGCTATTTTCCTTGTAGTATTCTTTCCTATAATTTTAGGTGCAGAGAATTCGCTATGCACTCTGTTAAAATTTAGTTACTTTAATAAAATAATAAGCAAAATGTCATATGAATCTCAATAATTTTGCACTTTCAACGTCAAAAAACGTAAATAAAGGTTATGATTCGATCGCGTGAAATGTCAAATAATTAACCGGAAATGGTAATGTACAGCTGATTGGATGATTTGGCAACCATAAAACAAATTCCCATAAGGCGTATACTGAATACGGAGGTTGGAATGATCTATAGTGAATTATTGACTTTTACTTACTCAAAATTACCACAGTTGTAGCTTCATAATATTTAGGTGTTGGATAAATAATCATATATTATACAACAAGATACTTGAAAATACCCGATTATACGAGACGTATTGCCTGAAACACCATTCGACCTTTGGTCTCGTGGTGTTTCAGGCAATATGTCTCGTATAATCGAGTGCGTGATAATAATAATACATCAATAACCGCTACATGACAACTACGGAAAGGCCTGCATTTTCATTGGTTCATAATTTTAGAATGATATAGTCGGTATAACATTACTAATGATTAATTAGTTTATTAGCCAATCATTTAGTAGTATTTGCAGATACGTGTTTTAATTCTATACAATAGCAATATTATTATACTGATTATTTTTTAATAATTTTATTAACCAATCGTTTAGCAGTATTTGCGGACACGTGTTTAATTCTGTGCAATCACAATATTATTATAGTGAGAATAATCTTAGTACATTATTCTCCCGAGAATATTTTCTAGTATTTTGTTTCTGTTTGTTCACAACGTATTTTCTAGTTTTGACACCTGTCACCAGTATTATTGCAAATTGGAAGCAATGAACCATAAGCGATTTAGTTCATCATCAGTGGAAGATATAAACGCACAGATTAAAGAAAATTCGCGCAAAAATACTATGGTTAGTAATAATTCAATATGGAAACAATTCCAATCATTTTGCGACGAATGGAGTTACAAATTAGAAGGAAATACACCAGTCACAAAACTGGCAAACATTTTGAAAGACTGGGGATTTAATATGAAAAGGTGCAATGGTGAAGATTACAAAGAAGCCGTTATTAAAACAATGTGGAATAAATCCGTAAGAGTTGCACTACAACGAATTTAGTAGAAAATTAGACCCCTTTAAAGATATCGAATTTAAATCTGTGAGAGAAGCCAGAAATACAAGAAGTAAGATATTACAACAGGTGCCAGAAAAAAGGAAGCAAAGTTCTGCAATTCTAACTAATGAACAAATCATGGAAATAATAAAACGCTACGACGAGGAGACACCCTTCGGTTTGCAAAAATGCTTTTATCACATTGCTTTATATGAGCTAGCATGGCGTGGGGGAGAAGGTTGTCAATGTTTAGTGCATTATTTTCAAGAAGAAACAGACAATGCTGGTTTGGTCACTGGAAGAGTAGAGTATAATCCGGTTTTCTCTAAAACAGCGCAAGGTGGGGCACAAAAGTTGACTGATAGTAAATGGTTAATACCAAATACTGAAAAGCCTGATGCGCGTCCTGTCCGATTGCTCAAGAAATTGCTAAGCAAGAGGAACGAACATATAAAAACTGACAGACTTTTTTTAACAGTAAACATTGCTTGGGATAAACCGTCTTCTTCAGGATGGTACAAAAATATGCCGTTGGGGTGAACATAATGTCGAAGTGGATGAAAGAATCGGCGGACTTGATTGGGCTGGACACTAAAAAAATAAAAATTACGTACCATTCTTCAAGGTCAAGTGCAGTGTCTCATCTAGCGAAAGCAGATGTTAACGAGCAGGAAATAATAAAAATTACGGGCGCTCATCTAGTTCATTGAAACCGTACCTGCAGTTGAATAATGAACATCATTCAAGTTTGATTACTAACCTAAGAGACAAGGGAGAATTTATAACTTTTAACACAACAGAACAGAAGAATGTTGCAAAATCCACCACTCACGGACAAAACATTTACAATAATTGTGAATTTCACATACAAACTTTTAACACTAATTAATTTTGTAAATGTACAGAAATAATATTAAAAAGTTGTATTTTTATGCTGTATTTTTTATTTAAACATTAAAAAATAATCTTTCGAATACCACTCGAGAGTGAGAAATAATTAGAAAATAATTCTCCAGTCTTTCTCAAACTTGTTGCCATTCGGGAATAGCCACTCGAGCCCTACGGGCTCTCGTGTCTATTCCCTAGCAACAAGTTTTCGAAAATCTGTCGAATTATTTTCAATATATTCTCACTCTCTTGTGATATTACTATTGAGAATAATCTAGTTACATTATTCTCCCGAGACTAATTTCTAGTACTTCATTTTTGTTAGTAGACAACGCATTTTCTAGTTTTGACATCTGTCACACTAGTTTCATTTTAAATTGTGAAAAATGAACTAAAAGATATATAGTTCAGCATCAATGGAAGATATAAACTCAAGAATTAAAACAAAATTCGTGCAAAAGTATGGTTGGTAATAATTCGATATGGAAGCAATCATTTAGCGACGAACGGGGTTATAGGCTAGAAGAAAATACACCGCTCATAAAACTGAACAACATTTTGAAAGACTGGGCATTTAATATGAAAAGGTGCAATGGAAAAGATCATAAAGAAGACGTTAAAATTAAAACCATGTGGAACAAAACCGCGAAATTAATTTAAGAGTTGTACTACACCGAATTTAATAGAAAATTAGATCCATTTAAAGATATCAAATTTAAATTCCCAGGAGAAGCCAGAAATACGAAACGTAAAATATTACAGACGGAGCCAGCAAAAAAGGAAGCAAATTTCTGTGATTTCAACTAAAGAACAAATTATGGAAATGATAAAACGCTACGACGAGGAGACCTTTGGTTTGCAAAAAAAAATTTTGTAACGTTGCTTCATATGAGCTAGCGTGGGGGAGAAAGTTGTCAATGTTTAGTGCATTGTTTTAGAGAAGAAACAGATAATCCTGGTTTGACCACCGAAAGAGTAGAGTATAATCTGATTTTAAACAGCTCAAAGTGGGGCACAAAAGTTGATTCATAGTAAACGGTTAATACCATATACTAAAAAACCTGATATTTTTCCTGTCCGTGAACAATCGGACAGGAAAAATAAATTGCTAAGTAGGAGGAACCAACACCATTAAAAGTAACATTGCTTGGAATAAACCGCATTTTTCAGGATGATATAAAAATATGCCGATGGGGATGAATATAATGTCGAAGTGGATAAAAGAATCAGCGGAAATGATTGGGCAGAATACTCAAAAAAATAAAAATTACGAACCATTCCTCAGGTCAAGTGCAGTGTCTCATCTTCTGAAATGAGGTGTTAACGAACAGGAAATAATAAAAATTGCGGGCCTCTGCTCATCTATTTCATTGAAACCATACCTGCAGTTGGATAATGAACATCATTCAAATTTGATTAATAACCTAAGAAACACCGGAATAAGTTATAACTTTAAACACAACAGAAGAGAACAATATTGCAAAATCCACCACTCAAGGACAAAGCATTTACAATAATTGTGTATTTCACGTACAAACTTTAGCACGTTTAATTATATTACACTACAAGTGTTTCTTTAGTTTATAATGAGTTAAACTGTTAAATTAAAAGAAATAATTTTTTGCTAAGACCCCTTATAAAAAGACATTTTTCGTCAGCGAATACTGCAGCAAAAATTTGATTTCCGTTACTAGTGAGAGAAAATCCCATAACGTTAACTTTCGTCCCTAGTGACGAAAATTACCTACAAACTTTCACCTGTGTCTAGTTGCCTACTGTCGCTGTATCCTTTCGTTTTTAAATAACGTCAGTTTGTGGCTTTATCATGACTTCTAATTCAGAAAATGATTTAGATATTCCCAATACTCCACCACAAATAGTAAATCAACCTGAGAAAACCTCTGCGGGCTTATTACTAGAAAAATCGAGAAAGAGGTATGAAGCAGTCTATGTAATATTCATTGAATAGAGGGCTGATAAAAGCAAAAATTCATTTTCAGAAATTATGCTAAATCATAACTAATTTAAGTTTGATCTACAGTTTTGTAATTTTTAATTGAAAATAAAATATTTGTTTACATAATTCTTTTAAGTTTGTTGTAATGCCATAGGCGAGGTAGTAGAAAAGGTATAGTGCTTAACTCGTCGAAATCATTTTTTTAAGCTCGCAAACATTATCGAACTCGTCTTCGCCTCGTTTGGTAAACTGTTCACTGCTTTAAAAAAATTTTACTTTAATAACAATAAAAAAGTTTTATTTCTTTTACCTCCATAATGGCTTTGGGTGGAAAACACCACAACTATTCCTCCACTTAACTCACGTTTATTCCCAGGCAACATGTTTTCAAAAATCTGTCGACTTATTTGCAATTTATTCTCACTTTCTTGTAATACGAGGGACACCTTTTATATTTTTACAATCGACTACTAGATGGTGCTTTTGACATATGTAATCTCTATATTCTTAAAGTTTGACATTTGTCAGTGAGAAATCCGCGATAGCTTAGAAATTGAGTCAGTAGTTTGTTGACAGTGACAGTTTTAAGACAGTGAGTTTGTAAAGTAATGGAGATTACTCGTGAAGATTTTCGTTGGATGATTTTTACGATTATAGAAAAGGCCTAACTCCACAAGAATGCATTATATCGCTTCGGTCAACTTTTGGTAACGAAGCACCATCAGAGAAGACAGTTTACAATTGGTTTGCAGAATTTCGTCATGGTCGTGCCTCAGTGAGTGATGAATCACGGAAAGGTCAACTAAAAACTGCTGTGATTCCAAAAAATATCGATGCTGTGCGGGAAATGATAGAACACGATCGACATGTGACTTACAGTGAGGTAGAGGCATCTCTTGGCATATCGCAGACTGCAATTCATTCGATTTTATATGAACATTTATTTGTATGGATTCCACATAACTTGACCGAAGCACAGAAAGCAGCTCGCTTGGTGTAAAGAGATTCGCAAAAAATTCGATGTAAGATCCAAAAAAGCGTATACGACATCATCACAGGTGACGAAACATGGATATATGCGTATGACCCGGAAACCAAGCAACAATATACTCTATAGGTGTTCCAAGACGAACCTAACCCCACAAAATTTGTTCGTGCAAGGAGCATTTCCAAGAAAATGATCGCTTGTTTCTTCGGCTGTACAGGATCATCGCAACAATTCCTTTAGAGGATCGAAAAACTGTTAACGCTGAATGGCATACAGTAATTTGTTTGCCAAAAGTTATAGACGAAATCAGGAAGAACAACCGAAAACGTCGCATTATTCTTCATCACGACAATGCAGTTCCTAAACAGCACGTCTAACAGTTGACTATTTGAAGGATAAAAGTGTAGAAATAATGTCTTATTGTCCATATTCACATGACTTCTGGTCTAATGATTTCATTTTATTTCCCTGTGAAAGAAAAAATGCGTGAGCAGCGATTTTCAACACCTCAAGAAGCAGTCGAAGCCTTTGAAAACCATGTTTCTGAGATATAACTTTCAGAGTGGAAAAAATGTTTTGAGAACTGGTTCGTACGCATCCAAAAGTGTGTAGACCATAAAGGCGAATATAAAATAGTTTGTTCCTAAAAATTTTGTTATCTTTCCAGATTTTGTAAAAATATAAAAGGTGATCCTCGTATTATACTTCTGAGAACAAAGTTCTAAAACGTTTATGACTGTCCAAAAATATGTTGCTAAGATATATATTTGACAAAATTAAATGTCATCACGTTAATTATCTTTGACGGCGCTAAAATATGATTATATCTTGGACTTTATACATTTGCTATAATTAAGAATAAATTATAATGTATAATTTGGCAAAAAGAAGAAGTTTGCCAAAAATTGGTGACACACCCGATAATGTTGCAGCTAATACCTATATTTTGGACGATTACAAAACTATCAGGCGTAATAAGTTTTGGAAGCGTTTGAATAATTAATAATCTTTCCATTTCAGAAAATTTTGCACCATTCTTGAGCAATACACATAGAGATTTTTCAATTGGACGAAAATTATATACTCAAGCAGTTTATAACGTTGAATTGCCTAGAAGACATATTAAAGTAAAATTATTGCCAAAAATTTAAAAAACACTTTATTTATTGGAAATTTTAGGGTGGTTCTTCGCTTCGGAACATTTCCGATAGGTCCTTTTTCTTACAGTCTGATACACCAGGACCTGGATATTATGATACTAAGAAAATAACAAAGAAAACGCAACTACCTTCTAATCTGCCACCGCCAGGAAAAGGAAAGTTATATCTATGCACACCGCCTCATTGTTCGAATGCGGTTCCGTCTATTCCTAGCAAAGTAGACGAAAACGGATATTATTTTGACGAATCTGGTGAACTAGTTAAATATCCGCCAGATGAAAGTGACACAACTTTAGGACCTGCTTTTTACGATATACAAATAGTAAGTTAAAAATTTCGGTCCAAATATTTATGGCTGTACGTGTATCTTGCTTTTCTAAAGGCCGCTTTATAGTTTGCAATATTCGCTACATGCAATTATTATGTGTAAATCCATGAAATTATTTTTGTCAATCAAGTTGACCAACACAAATGAATATGTTTTTGCAGACATAAGTCATAAAACTTGTTTTTAAGTTAAACAAAAATAAAACAGTCAATAATTTATATTTCGTTTAATTTAAACATTTTGCAGGTAGTACCTGATAGACCTATTTGAAAAGGGTTTAAAAATCGTAATTTTCATCTTTTCAAAATTTTCCATCTTTTCGAAAAAATTAAAAATTAATGCATAAAAAATGCAGATACTTTTTGGAACTATTATTTATTTCTACAAACAAACTGAAAAATTTAATTTTAGATAAACATATTAAATAGGTAATCATAATATAATAACTAGATGCCGGACGCCTCAAGCCGAAGTTACGATGGAACATGTAATAATAATAATAATAAACCGTTTATTAACCCAACAGAATACATCCAATTATGGGGTTATAAATATAAATACATGTATATAAGATAAGCATTAAACATAACGTGCGTATTAATGGAAAAATTATCCTAAACTAAATTAAATCTAAGAAGTAAAACAAATACATTCTTTCACAGAAACTAAATACCTGCAGTAATTATCGCCAAATACATCTAAATTATAATTACATGAATTATATAAATGGCACATTCTATAAAGTGGGGAGTTTTTATATGAATTAGTTGCAGCCTGTCTGTTTAAGAAAGTAATTGAGTTTCTAGTGTTGAAACGAGGAATATAAAACCGAAGCCGTGACAAAAACACCGGATCATCTATAATATTATGAACCAACTTATACAAATGTAGTAACGCAATAATTTTTCTATTATTAGATAAACCATTAAAACCAAATTGTTCCAGCAAATTATCATATGATAAGGCAGAATATACACAATGCCTTTTGAAATACAAATATTTTAAAAATCTCTTCTGTAGTGACTCAAGCAGGTTAACATATTTCAAGTACGCTGGTCACCAAACTACACAACAATACTCAAGCCTGCTACGAACCAAGGAATTATACAAAATAGTAATGGGGTCAATATTTACAAAGTCTTTGCAAGATCGCATTATAAAACCTAGCAATTTGCAGCAGTGAGAATAAATATGAAAGATATGTTTATTAAAGGTTAATCTACTATCAAATACTACTCCCAAATCTGTAACCTCCCTATATCCCTGAAGATTTACACTGTTAATTTCATAGTTGTATTCAACATTGGCAGCTTTTCGAGAAAATGTCACTACTTTACATTTTCCAACATTAAGATTTATACAATTTCTTTGACACCAAGCGCACAATTGATCCAAATCACTCTGCAGGATATCACAGTCAGCAGAAGTATTTATTATCCGATAAATTTTTAAATCGTCAGCATAAAGTAAACAGGTAGAATCAAATTTATCACACACATCATTTATAAATAGTATAAACAACAGTGGACCTAGATTCGAACCCTGTGCAACTCCACCCCGGGCAAGATAATTTCGTGACCTGATTCCCTCATATTTAACGTATTGCTGCCTCCCAGTTAAATAATTTCTGAGTAAAAGCAGGTAGTCGGTATGGAGTCCAAACCGCTCCAACTTCCGCAGAAGTATATGATGTTGTACACAATCAAAAGCCTTACTAAAGTCTGTAAAAATGACATCAACCTGTTTTCGCTCATCAAGGGCCTCAGATACTAGCTGGGCAAAATTGCTTAAATTGGTCGCTGTTGATCGGCCCTTCAAAAATCCATGGTGATTATTACAGATATATGGCTTTACATGATTATAGATTTCGGTGAACAGTATCATCTCAAAACGCAATCCAGACTTAAGCACAGGTGTCACTCTCGCTCTTTTCCACTCATCCGGGAATACCCTCTGACAAATGATTGAATTGTAAATGAGTGTCATCGGCTTTAACAAACACTCAGCACAATCCTTCACGAAAAATGAAGGAATAGCATCTGGACCCGTAGTCATTGTACCCTTCAGTTTCCTGATGGCATTGCGAACATCACGATCAGAGACACTGGACAATGGCAATGTATCAATGCTGGTAATGGTAGTCTGCAACTGTAGCAAACTCGAATCCCGAGGACCACTTGCATCGTAAACTGAACTAAAGAAGGTGGCAAATTCCTGCACAATATCCAAAGGCTTCGATATCACTTGGTCATTGCTGATCATGTGGCCCGGTATACGTGACTGTCCCTTTTTTAAATTAATGAATGACCAGAGTTTACGTGGATCAGATTTGATTCCATTCTCAGTACTATGTATATAGCTGGAGTAACTCAGTCTAATGCTGGTTTTAATGGATGAGCGGAGAGCACAAAATCGATGCTTATAATAATTCGCTCCGTATCTTTTATACATCTTGTGATAATGATTTTTACGCTTCATATCCTTAATAATAGCTCTATTAAACAACGGCGGAAAATGTTTGTTCCTAATTAGTTTAAGCTTGGGTACGTATTTATCAATGGCCGCATACAGTATCCTATAGAAAACGTCACAGCTACCATTGACGTCAGAATTCGTAGCATACATCTCGAACGCCTCCCAATTAACATCAGCAATACAAGTATATAGGCCATTAAGATCGGCTTTCTTGAAGTTATATCGCCATATGACTTGACTATTAAAACCATACACAGCAACGTTCCCAATTTGGAGTAAACACTCCAAAGGCGGATGATGTATATCTTCCTCAACAAGAACCTCCAGACTTCGCTCAACCTCGCAAATGTAGTCAGTCCCAACCAAAACAAGATCCAGAAGTCTATTGTTGTGATTCAAAACATTATTACATTGTTTTAAATTATGTACAGCAGCAAAACCAGCCAGTTACACAGAAATATTATCGCCAATACCAGTCAATGTGGAATTATAATATCCAGGTACATTGAAATCACCAATCACAAGAACCGTACCCATGGTAATCAGAGCCACATCAAGAAAATCGAATAAAGTATTGAATTTCGCTAAGCCAATACCTGGTGGAACATAAATCGCAACAAACACAAGAGACACTGATCCAGACTTAACGCTTACTGCCACAATATCAATTTCTTCAAGAGGCGACACAATATTCATACCTGAAGAATAAAACTTATCCGACACTGCAATGACAACACCTCCTCCCCTTGAATAGCTTCTATCTTTCCTGAACACATTGAAACTACCTGGAAATAACTCAGAATTATTTATACCATCAGTAAGCCAAGACTCAGTTAACACAACAACATCAAAATTTGTAGAACATATATTATTAAAAAATTCACGAGTTTTAGAGCGTAAGCCTCTCGTGTTTTGGTAATATAGGTGAAGTGAATTTGCACTATTGCTTATCTGATGGGCAGTTATGCGTTTTTTGGCTTAACAATTTTCGGTATTCCCCGTAGATACTTGAGAATGATAGGTTCTCCTTGAGCTTTACGTTCCAAAAATTCCCCCTTGATTACTGCACTCCCGCTGCTGAATGGTTAGGTCATGACGTATATAAATATTCTTATAAGGTTCAGGAGACTTCAATTCTTTAGAACTACGCATGATTGTAGAGACAGATTCTTCATCCTGTAAGACTACTTTAATTGGTCGTGTGGCATTTAAGGTTTTCTGACCAAGACGTATAACCTTAGTTACGGTGATAGGCTGTGCAGAAATAGACTTGAATAAATCATCGACATACGTTGTACCAGATCTTTCACGAATGTCAGTAGTCAGTAGTATAGATAGTCTTTAACATCGCTAAGTAGAACACGCAGTTATTGAATAGCAGTATTCATTCGGTTAGCCGCACATATGTTTTTTGTCGTTGAATTGTGACGCAACTACTTCAATATTACACTTAAATTCCTTTCTTCATGGGCGTAGATAGAAGCGTGAGGAGTATTTATAATTTATTTTATTTATTAATTTATATTTCGTAAGATAAATAAAGTACGATGAGTTAGTTTCTTTTTTCATTGTTTTAACTGTGTCCAGTTAATTTCGTTAAGTTTCAATAGCTTAGGCATACATTTATAATTTTCTTTTATTTAGATCTAGAACATTGTTTAAGTTACCTTTTCAGATATGATATGGAACAATGTCGAGAATGGCAATGAAACAATGGCGAGTTGGATTAAGAGTCAGACTGATTATATGTCCGCTGCCAGTGATTCCGAAATTTATTGCAAAGTCTGTAAACATCGCAAACACACAGAAATTAGGCCCGTTGAGATCTGACAAGTTTAACGAAGAGCTCGGTGAAACTTTAATGGAGGCAACTAATCCATTAAATAAATTTAGCAATTCCACCTTTAAAACATTTCTTCAAAAATATACTGGTCGAAATGTTCCTGATGAATCCACCTTACGCAAATATTATGTTCCTAAGTGCACGAAATCAGTAGAACGCATTAGAAGCTATCTTTCAAATCAGTACCTATGGATAAGTGCTGACGAAACTGTCGATATATGTGGTAAATGTTTTAGCTGGTGTACTACATCCAACTATTCCATATAACGTATATATAATAGTAACAAAAATTATAAATAAAGTTGATGCGGAAGCAGTAGCTAAAACCATTTACGAGAATATGCACCAAATTTGAGTTGTCAGTGACAGTGCTGGATATATGTTAAAAACATGCAGACTCTTAAAGGAAACATATCCTAATATGCTGTATATTATTTGTGTAGCACATGTTCTCCACCGAATCTGTGAATATATCAGACACCTTTCAGGCAGTTGATAGACTTGTATCCGCTTTTAAAAAAGTTTTCAGAAAAGCACCATTGAGAGTAGCTCTTTACAGGAAAGAAACTTCTCTCTAGTGCAAGGAACTAATACAAATTCCAAATTTAAAAAATCAGTTCTACATTTTCAGGTACACTTTGCAAATTTCCTAAAACTAATCACTTATTTTGAAAATTAAAATATCAAATTAAATGATGGATTAACTACATTAGATGTGGCATTAATAGAATGGAGAAAAATCTATTATTTAAATGAAACATGGGTGAATGCAGGTTACACAAAATCAAAATTTGAAAAGATACAACGGTAGCTAATCCAAGGCAAGCATTTGGTCTTTCTAATGGTTTAAAGATCCACCTGGCAAAGGAAAGCGACTAACTGTGCTTCACATTGTCAGCGAAACTGGTTTTATGAATAGGGGTTTGTTATTGGTATTGAATCCAAGAAAACTGTTGATTATCATTAAGATATGAATAGTGAGGTATTCAGTGCATGGATGCAAAATATATTATCTTTTCGTGAGCCCAATGTTATAGTAATATATAACCATTCTACTAAAACAGAAAAGTTACCTACTGCATCATGGAAAAAGGAGGCACTTATTGAATGGCTTTTAACAAAACGAATTTTAGCAGATAACACTATGATAAAGGTTGAATTGTTTGAATGCGTAAAAAATTACGCATCCTGTCATCCAGTTTCATACGTGGTCGATGAAATAGCTAGAGAAAGTGGTCGTACAGTTTTACGTTTACCTCCATATCACTGTAACCTGAATCCCATTCACCTGGAATGGGCTCAAGTTAAGCATCATGTTGGGACCAATAATAAGACATTTAAATTGGACGAAGTAAGAAATTTATTATTGAAAGGATTAGACATGGTTGATGCTGACACATGGAAAATAGCATTCATCACGTTATAACAGAAGAAAACAAGATGTATGATTTAGATAATATTGTTGAAAATTTTACTTTTATTCTAAATACTGAGTCACTGAACGAACACATGCTTAATGAAGCACTGAAACTGGAAAAATGCTTACGCTTTACCTATCTTTGGACCTTAAATTGCTATTTTACCCTTTTTAATAAGTACTTACTTATTTTTGTAAAATGAAAATATTTTTAAATAAATACCTTTTTTAGATGTATATTCCTTTTTATCCAAATTATCTGAAATGATGTGGAGTTAAATGAATTTCCTTATTGCTCTCTCATTATAGGTACTATTAAAATAACTGTATTTTGTAAAATGCTATTTTTGTTAAACTTATGTTAAACGATACACAAATATTATGATAATTGTAATACACTGTCACCATCAATCCTTTAAATTTATTAGTTTTACATTTACCCAATAGTTTTGTTCTCTGGTAAAATCAAAGTAAGATGTAAATATTTCTCCTGTGGTAATTTTAGCACATTCTGATTGTATATACGCACCAATTTATTGTAGATGAACACCTTAAAAAAATAAGATTATAACATATTGACTGAAATCTTTTATGTAAGTCTAATACCTCGCATTGGTGTATATTTGCCGCTTCTTGCTTGCATAAAATTATTAAAGTCTAAGCTTTCTTGGTAATAAATATGTTAATAAACAAACGGCAAAAAAAAATTTTTATGTAGGTTAGTAGGTATATAACCTCACATATGAAAACAATTGTATGATCTACATTTTTGAAATTCTTGTGTAAATTATACTCAGCTTGCAGCGCCATCTGATCCATTCTTATTTGGAATGGACATTAGTAGCATTTTATAGAATGTTAAATGGTACTAATTTCCTTTCTGCAAAAGAGGTGTTATTTAATATAGAATTTGCTTCCTTCGAAAACGCCATTTTACTAAAAATTAACTTCAGCCCTTTTTGCATAAAGCGATTAAAATATTTATCACATACAGAATTCATCATTTAATAATTATTCTTTTAAACAACTCATACTCAACTCATGTTTTCTTCAAATATTTCAAGGGAGGCAATTAAAATACAATTTTTTTGTTTGGATAACGTGCTATCACAACACAGGACAATACACCAAATGTAGGTAATATTTATAAAAAGACGCGAATTTAAATCAAAACTAGAATTGCAGCTAGCTTGTATATAAAAATAGAATATGTTCTATTACTTGTAATGCGAGAAAAATTGCAATCAGCTGACGAAAATGGTTGGATTGCATATGCGTGCAATAAGAATTGCTGCAAGAAAAATTGCATACAATGGAAAATGCAAACTGTAAAGCGGCCTTAAGAATTTTAGTTGTAACTTCTTCAGCGCTTCAGTTAAGCTGGTTCCCTTTTTACTAAACAGACTGTATATATTTTCTTGAAATATCAGCACTAATATACAGAGATAAAATGAAATAGCAATGAGAAAAATTACAAAATTTAAATTTTTAATGTAACGCACGGTACAAGCAATAAAATAAGTAATCCTTGATACTATACCGATACATCAGAGGAAAACCAATTAATATATTTTATATAGAATAAAAGACATCAACATATCATAAAGAAACTCAGAATATTATACTATTCTGCACTTCTGCTACTAAAGTTTATTCAAAGCGTATAGGATTTTTGCACTTTTATATAATGCAACAGTACAATTATCACATTTAGGCTATTTGCAGAAGTAAGGCATATATCACCAAAATTGGTGCCTAACAATATTAAAACTGTTGTTTATTACTTTTCGAAAAGTAGGATATAAATATTGGAAAAGTATTTCACTCAACTATTGCTTACTAGCAGAAGTACCTAATCTTTGTTTAGAATTTAATTTTAAATATTACAGAACCCGTTCTTCGCTACAAACAAATATAAAGGATGTGAATGGTCTAAAAGAAGTGCGAAAAGAACCACTATAGATACCTCTAATAATCCTGGGCCAGGTACCTACCATATTCAAACAGAAATCGGACGCATGGACTCTCGTGACGAATACGTACGCGAGATGGCGAGACTGTTTAGTCACATTCCCCGTACATTAGAGGCAAACGAATTGAGAATATTACGAGAAGTAAGTAAAGGATGCATATTCTGTACCTATTTTCTTTAAATAAGTAGCTCTTGTTTCTGTAATACTCGGATATGTACACATATAGGTATGTACATTTGTATATACCTAGTAAATTATACCAATTCCCAATTCCCGGTAGAAAGTGATATAAAAGTCCTACTTTCTGACCCTCAATACAATAGCCGTGTATTTCTGCAGATTTATTAGATTTTTTGATTATTAATTTTACACTTGTATGAAACTAATCAGGAGTTTTGCTTTGAAAATCACTTCTTCGTACAGCTGCCTTACGTTTTTGTCTGAAGCTATTTTATATTACTAAACACAAAGTAATTTGTAAGGCCATAACGGGAACTGCATCTTAAGCAATAGAAGCGGTGTGGACAGTTCTGTTATGTTTTCCTAATAATGAGTGACTATAAATGATTGCAATTTTTTTTCTTAACCCTGCGACTGCGCACTGTATTAAATTTAAGACAACACTTTTATTTTCACTTTAAATCGCGTACAAACATTATTTAGGTTCACAAACATTATGTCTTTAATTTAGGACGCCTTTATGGCTTTATGTATATGGTACATAAAGCTCAATATCCATCAAGGACAATTTAGTTTACGCCTACGCATTATCAAATTTCTAGAATTGTAGTTTTCATAGTTGTACTTGCAGAGCGGATATAACCGTACATGTTTGAGTGATTTTTATTGCAAACATCTGTGTAAAACATTTGAATTTACTTTATAAAGGTAAGATTATTACATAGGTGCACTATTTCTTTACTTATTTTTTATATTGGTTTACAGAATTGGTCATAAACTTAGTTGTATTAAATTTGAGACATAGCGCTTTATCTTTGGTATGGTTTGGAGGAAGAAGTATCTTACAGAGGCCCAATTAGAAGAACTTGCGGCCCAGTTTTTCGAAAGTGAAGATGAATTTGATGATTCTGATGCTGATAACGATGAAAACTGCCTCATAGACAACACTTTTGAAGAATGTGATATACAAGATCTTGCCATTGAGTTTGAAGATGAGGGATTTATATTGGAAAATGAACTAACAGACAGTAACGGAGAGACCACGAAAAATAATGACATTGAGAAAAATACTGAAATAAATAATACTGAATCTGAGATTCATAACAAAGCCGGACCCAGCAATATTCAATCAGTTGCAGCAATAATACTAAGAAAAGACTATCTCAAATTATGTGAAGAAAAAAAATTTGGTTTTGGATGAAGATGCTACAACTTTCAAAGGAAGTGAGATTCTTGGTGGTAGTTTCATGGATTTAGCTACCCCATTTGCGTTTTTTAAATAATTTTTTGATGATAAATCACTACAAAAAATAGTTGACGAATCGAATATCTACATGATTAAAAAGGATCCAAATAAGACAACAAATCTCACAATATCAGGGTTGCAAAAGTATTTAGGCATATGTATAATATATGTCCATCGTACATATGCCTAATGTAAGGTCTCTTTGGAGTAGTCGATTGGGATTTTCAAGGATAAAAGAAACAATGAGCCAAAAACACTTTGAATCTATTCGGAAAGTGCTTCATTTTAATGACAATTTGTACATATTACCCAATGATAATGAAAACCATGATAGGCTCCATAAGTTGAGACCAGTTATAACTGCCCTTTGCTAAAAATTCCAGAGTGTACCATTAGAGCAAAAATTATCAGTCGACGAGCAGCTGTGTGCAATCAAGGCCAGGCACCACTTGAAGCAGTACATGCCTGCAAAGCCTCATAAATTGGGCTATCAACTGTTCATTCTCTGTGGAGCTAGTGGGATTGCCTATAATTTTGAAATGCACACCGGCTGTGAAAGTCAAGCAAAGTTCAGATTACCAGATGAACCAGATTTGGGAGCAGCTTCAAATACTGTCGTACGTTTGTGCAGAGTTGTTCCACATAATCTAAATCATGTGGTCTACTTTGACAACTATTTTATTTCTCTACCACTTATGTCATTTTTGGCAAACAATGGTATATTTGCATTGGGAACAGTAAGGAAAAATCGCTTTCCTAATTGCAAATTGCCTACCGATGATGTAATGAAAAAGAAAGACCGGGGTACTTCTTACGAGTATGTTTGTAGTTTTGATGGCGTCGATGTAACATCTGTGGCATGGAAGGATAATAAGAATGTTTTCTCGCTGTCCACCTTTATGGGGGAAGAAAACAGTTAAACGTTTCGACAAAAAAGAAAAGAAAACTGTGGATGTCCAATGCCCTAATCTAGTTTTAGAGTATAACAGGCACATGGGTCGCGTAGACCTTCTTGATAGCTTTATTGGTCGCTACAAGATTATTAAGCGTAGTAAAAAATGGTACATGAGAGTATTTTATCATTTAGTAGACCTTACTTTGGTAAATACTTGGCTGCTCTACAAGAGAGTCGCAGCTCAAAGGAACGAAAATAAAATTCTAAAATTAGCAGAATTTAGGGCAGAAGTTGCCGACTGTCTTTGCAAGGTTGGTAATGAGCGCCTATCAAAGAAAGGGAGACCCTCAGATGTAGAAACGAAAATTACCGAGAAAAGGAAACGCTCCGCAACAACTTCCTACATTCCACCAAGGGACATAAGGACGGATGGCCAATCCCATTGGCCTATTTATACTAAAGAAAGGCAACGATGCAAATTTCCTACGTGTAAATATTGTTCTCAAATAAAGTGCAACAAATGTGGAGTGTACTTATGTTTAAATAAGAACAACAACTGTTTTGTGCAATTTCCTACTAACTAAAAACCTAATATCTTAAAATATGTAACAATGTATTAATAAACCGCTTTGTCTTAAATTTAAGACAACTAAATTTTTTTGATTTTTGAGAAAAATATATGATTTGGAATTTTTTAAATATTTTTCTAGACTTCTAAAGAATATTTGCTGTAACAAAATATTTTTTATAAGTAATAGAAAAAATTGCGCAGTGTAGGGTTAACCTGGCAACAATTATAACTACTGAAATAAAACTGAAAAAGCAATATTACTTAATTTCCACTTTATCGAGGTAAAATACCATTATAATTGTTTCGACACACGTTATCTTCCTCAGATAGAGTTGTATTGCAAACTGAACCTAAAGGATGTTTACAAATTTAAACTTAAATAAATTATAATAGTGAAAAAAATAATTATACTCAGGATGGTACAATAATAGGCACTTTATATTGAAGATGTAAACTTTATTACACAAAGAGACCAAAGTTTACCGAGTACAAACATAAAAACGGGAAATCAAAATAAATAAAAGAATCAGTTGTAAAATAGGCCTAATAAAGCAGAATTGCCGAAATCTATATGATTGTTGAGTAAAAGGTCTGAATTATTATATTTCAAAATTTCCATAATTTCATGTAAACTAAATTTGTGCAATTTATTTTCTGTGTAAAGTTATAATTAAACTTATGGGCTTCTTCTCTCAAATATATTGCATAATGTTAGTCATACTTGTTATTAATATAACTACATTCATGTTCTTTGATTCTTTTAGAAAAGGATCTACTTACTAGTCTCGTCTATATAAAATTTCTGACATGAACTAAACTCAAGATTGTAAACTCCCGATTTATTGTTTTTATCTGTTTTTTGTTTATTATTTTTAATAATTGAACCTAAAGAGTTGTTGGTTTTGAAAGCTATGTTATGACTAAAGACGGCTGACTATGTGCCCCAGCAGTGGCGTTGCGTGGAGAGTTTAGCAGAATAACAGTGCGCTTACTTAAAAATAAATATATCGAATCCCTATACAAAACGTTAAGAAAAAACATAAATAACTTACCCAACATGTTTACATTGTTGCAAAAAAATGCGGATGTGCGCGATGAAAAAACTGCACCATAATATATGTTTCTGTATTAGTCTCGGAAAGGTTCGTACGTAGCGACGTATATATATGTTTATATACAGAGAAGGATTGTTCGACGTTGAGAGATGTTATATTTGCATAGTTAAAGCGCTCTTTGTATCTGTACAACTTCAGCTTCAAGCTTCAGTATTGGTAAAAAGTTTCCCTAATTTTGTAAAATCTACATTTTTATCTAATACACTGTTCAATTTTTCACGGACACAATCACTTTTTTCATCTTCAAGGATATGCAGCACTAGTTTTACGTGGTCAATAATTGCTAATGAGTCCGATAAGGACAGCGCAGTGTTCTTTAAATTTTTTATTGCGTCCAGTATTGGAACGTAACTGTCGTAAATAATTTTTAAATTTGCTGCAACTTGAGGATTGTTAAATTGAACCTGGCTGAGCCGTATTGCAGCTGCTTCTTTGGCATCTAGTTGTAAAATCACTGATTTAATTTTTTCAAAATGGTTATAATAATAAAATGCTGCTTCTAACCAAGTACCCCATCGTATAAGAATTGGTTGCGGCGGCTCGGGTATATCAGGACACAGCGAATGAAATAGCCGAATCCGTTTCGGAGATTTAAGGAAAACCGCTTTCGTTTGTCCTATCAGTTGATCCACATCAGGATAAGTTGTACGTATAGTGTTTGTTACAAGGTGTAAAGCGTGAAGCAAACATGTGACATGCAGCAGGTTTGGTTGGATCGTTTTGAGTAAGTTTGCCGTGGAACACGTAACCTTGGCAGCATCGGTAACTAACATTAACATTTGCTTCGGTAAAATCTCAAATTTGTGTAGTGTTTCTATTAATACATCATATATCGCTCTGACAGTACACCCTTGCATTCGTTTACAGGTTAGTAAATAAGGAGGAGAAGGAGAGACTGTTTTTTAATATCTGTAGTTTCGTCTATTGTTAACCACAGGAATTTTTTTTACCATATTTTTCGTACAATTTACAATTCTCTCACGCACTGACGGTACGTAATTCCGTAGCGTACTTCTTGCTGGTAATTTCCACGTAGGATTGTATTTCTTCCAAAACTGACGAAATATTGGGTGTTCCACTTTCTGCATTGGTATATTGGTCGCAATTAACATCATTGTTAAATCACACACAAATTTATTATATGATCTGCGTCCACTATTATTCGATTTATGTTTGTCACTATTTATATGTCTTTGGCACTGACTTGCTTTCCAAGTTAATAAAGTTGTTTCACAAACTAAACATTTCACTACGGTACCGTCATATATTAAATCGGGAAACCGATGTAAAAATTTCTTTACTACGTTAGCATGCAACCGAGTCGATGCATTGTTTCTACGCACTCCCGACATTTTCAACACGATTGTGTTAACAATGTATCGCTTACAATGTCTCAACGGCAACTGAATTGATCGTCGTACGCCTCTACTCGATCCCTCCACATCACGCTACTGTTCGGGCACATAGTCTGCCGTCTTTAGTTATGACTATTTCTCATTTAATTAGAATATTTCTTTGAGATTATGTAAATCATTTTTAGGTTAGGCTCAAATGACATATTACACATTTAATTCTCTTTATTAATGATCATGTTGGCGTTTGACGTTTTAGGTTAGTTGCGCAAAAGGAGACACTCTTCCCATGTTATTTAAATGTATTTTTTTCAGCTTCGCCGTACAATAATAACCACAAAACTGCGGCCGGACAAAAATGAACCCTTTGAATGTAAGGTTGTGAATAGTATAATATCGAAATTATTATACCCTTAAAAAAATAATATATCAAAAATAATTAAAATTATGTTTCTTGGAAATATCGCACATAGGTAATCTCAGTATTATAATATTTTTCTTTTGTTTGAAAATACGCTCATGATGAATCAATACCTAATGATATCTAGACATATTTACGTTACTTCTCTTGCATACGCACGTATCAAATATTCATTATCAGAATATAATGTTTTCTTACAAATGATTTATACTGATTGCTGACATAGTCACCTCAATAGTTACATAAATCTTATGAATAATAAAATGACGATTTTGGAGATATTATGCAAGCAAAGTAATTTTTTTATAAAAAGTTTTAAATGATCTTTGAAACTTTCATGATTGCGTCAATGAATTTGACATTGTTATTTTTTTGTTAATTAACCGAAATGTTCTTGTTAGTTCAATTCATGGTAGAATTGATCGAGAATCGCAACTTAAATGTTACTTATTTATTATTAAATGAATTCTGCTAAAGCTACGTATAGTGATATTAGAACGCTAGTTGAGTAGTGTTTTGCCAGATGTTTGAGCGCCAAATTGTTACGTAGACGCTGATTTATTTGTATTTTCCACCTCCTGGGACCGCCAAATTGTTAAAAGATGGACGCTTGTGGCTTGTGTCGATTTTGCTCCGGGTACTAACAATAAAGAACGTATTTAAGGTAATATAATTATAATGTCTCAAACGTCTAGGATTCATGTTGTATGATAAAAGAAAATTTATTAAGTAACGAAAACATAATGACATTGTCATTAAAGTTTTATTTAATATTTACATAAAAGCATTGAAGCTTTGAAATAGATTAAAACAATCAAGTAAAAATTGTATGTACAGGTAATGTCGAATAAGTATTCACCAACAGAAAATAAACTAATGCCTTTGTAAGTGCAATTAAAATAATATAATTAAGAAGATAGAGCTACTTACTTGTTTATCCGTGACAAATAAAAAGACACGTAAAGGAACGCTGGAGAGTGTGGTTCACTACATTAGTTGTAGTGCTTGTTGGCGGAGATATTTACCTCTTGAGAGTTAGAGACTGAGGGAGATTGACTAGAGAAACACCACTGTAGAAAGGGTCGTTTTTATGATTTAGTTTGTGAATACCCAAAATAGCGATGCCTGAAGAATTAAGAGTTAAATTAAAGACACGAGCTAAAGGGTTGCGATATCAATGAAATTAATATCATCAATATCAACGCCACATGAAATAATTTAAGTGACCCTTACAATAGTGACTTATATGCAACTATTAAATTATGTCAATTTTAATACGCAGTCGGTATAATTTCGACATGAAGAAAAAATAACTCAATAATAAATAAAGTTAGTAATTAAGATATAATTAGGATATAAATGTAGTAATTAAATGTAAATGTACAATATAAACACAAAAGGAAATTTCTAGAGTTATATTAAACGCTTGTTCGGTCGCAAGTGGTTTCGTTCGTTTGATGTTATAAAAAAGAAAGGCTTTTTCTTGAAAATATAAATAATATACCAGAAAGGGTCTTACTATTTTTTTTACATATTTAAATTTGATTTATTTGTAAGTAATACAATTTAAAACGCTATTAAAAAATCGTTATATATGATAGCAAATGAAACACAAAATATTACAAGTTTTGCGACTTGCACTAGGTCATATCGTTGATTTAATTCCGACTATAGTTTGGTGCACTCGCAGGTTAGTATTTCCATGAATATCTTTACATTTAGAAATATTGACTAATGCAAAATATGTATACCTTGCTCGCTAAGCTGATTATTCTTCGAATTTCCTTTGTTTTCTGCGAGGTTGACTCTTAAGTACACGAAGTTATTTACTATCCCTAAGCTATCTTTGGTCTGTAAGTTTTGGATGTTATTCCTGGTTTGAAGGAGCATCCATGGTTTTTTTCTTGAATTTACACCTAGTTACACCTATAGATTTAGTTTTCCCGTTGAAGATGCCTTACGTTTTTTCGCCTGCAATTTTTCTCTGGCTCATGCTATTAATATAAGCATGTACCTATGCTGTTTGTTTGTATATTGTTTCTGCATATTCAGATGTGCCCGACAACGTGTTCCCATACCAAATAGAGTTAGTGCTGGACCATCTATTTGCTTCAACGTTTAAGTTGTTTGGAATGGTTAGTTTCATAAATCGTTAAAATAACCCTAATAATAGTAATAATAAAACTTTATTTAGCAACTGCTATACATGCACAATAAATTTTGAAAAATATAAATCATTAGAAAGTTAGAAAAATAATGTAACCATTCACAGAAGATTAAAACTAAAAGTTTTGCCTAAAAAATTCTATCACAAGGATCTTAAATCTATTCAAACTACCACTGGATTTCATGTGCGTAGGTAAACTATTAAACAGTTTCAGTCCATTCATAAACACATTCTTGGTTGTTTGCATTATATTATAGTTTTCAATATAGTAATCGTTGGTATTTCTGATTCCGTAGTTGTGAACGGTCGATCAACCGTTGCTAATTTGCCACTTAAGTAAGGAGGCATTATTCCAATTTTAATTTTATAGATGAAAACCATGGTCTTATATACTATGTATTGTTTTACACTTAATAAACTTAAAGTTTCTAGCATTAGATTATAATTGGAGTATATCTGTTACATTTTAATACTATTCGCAAAGCCTAATTCTGTAGTTTTTGGAGTTGCTGCATCTCATTCCCATTTATACTAAATAAAATGGCAGAGCAAAAATCAAAATGTGGTGCTATTAAAGATTTAAACAACAACAGCCGGGCATACAGTGACAAATTAAGACTAAATCTAATTAAGAAAAATACCCTTTTGGAAATTTTATGTGATAGGTATTGAACGTGAGTTTTGAAATCTAAATTAGTATTCAATATTAGCCCCAAATATTTCATATTCTCAACTCTGTCTATTTTCTTAGAGTCCATATACAAATCTATATCATTAAAATTCAATGTAGAAAATCTTATATTTAGTACCAATTATCATGAATTTAGTTTTACTTAAATTCAGTGCCAGATTATTCTGACATACCCATTTATACAATTTATTTATTGGACAGTCATGCTATCCACCATCTCCTTAATATCATCATTAACTATACCGTGTGTCCCAATTTCGATGCTCACCATTGGTATCTCGGTTATTAGAAGATATAGAACAACGGTTAAATGGGGAATGTTTTGCAGAATTCAATACTCGCAGCAAATCTCATTTCAAATTTGACCTAACTTTTTAAATTTTTAAAATATTTTGAAAAATCAAAAATTTGCCGATTTCGTTATTCCTCAATAACTCGATAACGCTTAGTCTGACCTAATTTAAAGTTTTACATTGTTGAGACTCTTTTTTAAAACAAATTATTTGATACAAGCAGAAACCCCCTATTGTCAATTGTTTTTAAGTTATTACCACTATCTTTTGTTTTTCATATGGCGGCTATATTGGATTTTGGGTTTGTTAGGTATTCCTCAAAATGTGCTTTTCAACGATGTATAACATGCCTGAAAAATTTTTATTTATAAGGAAAATATTAATAAAAACGTAAATTAATCTTTAATATGAAATTAGTAGGCTGAAAAATTAAACATATGTGACTGGCGTCACATATGTCGTTTTCCAATCTTCAATAAATTTACCAGTTCGAAGTGACATATTTATAACATCGAGAAACCTGTCAGCAACTAATTCACAGGAATCTCTGAAAAGCTTTCACAGTGGATGTAACTTTTAACTTGAAATTTTCAAATAACTCGAAAAATAAGCAGTTCACGAAAAAATGCCCAGATCTAAAATTCAATAATTCAATGGAGAAAATATACTAGTGCGTCGAGCAACAGTCACCGGAGAAAATAATAAAGTCGCTCTATTAGCTGCAGCGACAATGCTTGGAAAACTTTAAAACGTCATGAGTATCATCCATATCATGTGTCTTTACATCAAGGTCTTCATGGCCTTGATTTCCAAAATCAGATAACTTTTTCTCAGTGGGAATGGGAACAATTACAACAAAACCCGAATTTTTTTCGTTACGTGTTGTTCTCCGACGAGCTGTCTTTCACAAACCACGGAACCGTTAATCGACGCAATACACATTACTGGACTGTTGAAAATTCGTAGAGGGTTTGCCAAGTTGAACACCCTTGGGCTGTCAACGTGTGGTATGGAATAATTGGGAACAAAGCCATCGGCGCCCACATTATTCAAGACCATTTGAATGGTAAAATGTACCAAGACATTTTGAAAAATGAACTGCCAGCACTACTTGAAGACGTTAGCTTAGAAGTGCGAAACATGTGGTTTCAACATGATAGTTGTTCAGCACGTGGTAGCATGTGAAGGGTTTAATCGTAATTTCAATGGTCGCTGGATCAGTAGAGCTGGTTCAGTAAATTGGCCTGCTAGATCACCAGATCTTATTTCGCCAGATTTTTTTTATTTATATCTTAAATGCAAAGTATACAATCAAGTACCAACAACACGTGAAAATATGAATGAGCCAATCAGAAATGCTTGTGCTGAAATTTAAGATGATACATTTCTTAGTTGTCTGCACTCATTTGAAATGTGGATCAATAAGTGCATTCAAATCGAAGCCCGTCATTTTGAGCACTTGCTTTAATTGAAAGACGATGAGGTGAAGGGAAATCTAGCACTCTGATAAGTGAGAGGCGTAGGGACTAAATGAAGCACCCTGATACGTGAGAGACGAGAAGACTTAGGTTAATCAAGCACCCCAAGGTGGTACTACATACACGTCGTTGTTGTTGGGTTACGCTAAAAGTAATTTATTCACCAGCAATTTACATATCTACACAAGTGACATTTTCCCAGTTATTCGAAATTTGTAAGATGAATAAAGTTTTTCTAACTCTAATTTTCATTATTTACAAAGAAAGCGTATTTTATTGCACAAGTATTGCAGAATCGTATGCAACCTATGCATACTGAGTGCTAGAAATTGAGAAAAATTGAATTTCGTCGATTAGAGCGCCTTCTATCATGAATTTAGAAATGTTTCAGACAAATCCTAGGTATTTTTCCAGTAGAATTCGAATCTGTAATAAAATATACGGGTTCCTATTTATGATTTCAAAGTTACCCCCGCCCCATCTACATGAAGGGAGAGATAGGGGCTAATTCTAGCACTAATGTATTTTCTCTATTGAATTATTAAATTTTAAATCTAAATATTTTTTTGTGCACTGCTTATTTTTCGAGATATTTTAAAGTTTCAAGTTAAAAAATACACCCGGTATAAGGAGAGTATCCTACCAAGAAGATAAAGAAGAATATTATGTGGTTTTTCTAAAACAGCGTTAAATAAAGTTTCCATGAGCGAGAAAGAGAATACTACAAATATGTGTAACTATAGTATAATCGTCCAACAGATGCAGTAGCAAATTAAGGCAACCTCGCATTGACATCACATTAAAATGTCCGATTAAAACCGCTTAAATCACATATTATTGACATATTACAAAAATAATAACCTAATTTCGGATGTCATATAAATGAAAATTGAAAATGAGTAATAAGATAATCTATTTCTTATTTTTTCAAGTAGAGAGTAAACACATGTGGTTGCCGTTTCCTTAAAAGAGGTAATTTTGTCGTAATTTTTAGTCGATATACACTGTTGGAAAAAAGTGACGAGCATACCCTGTATAATCTGAAGACGTGGTTCTAATACAGTGAAATTTGGTATGGAAGTAGTACTAATGTAGCATAACTTACTCTCACCTGAAGAGTGGCGCAGCCCTGCTGGGAAGGGATGTATTAATAGCGGGATTATCACGCTACACGACGAGGCATGGAGTAAATATGTCGTTGTATGGTATCGGGAGGGATGTCCAACCATGCTGCTTCAACTCGCCTCCATAGCTCCTCCCAACGTTACCCGGGGAGCCTGATAACGTTGAAGTCTCCGACTGATCATATCCCAGACATGTTCGATCGGATTGAGATCCGGAGAACGTGCCGGCCATGGAAGCATCCGTATATGGTTCTCTTCCACAAAAGTCTGGGCAACACGTGAAGTGTGCGGTCGGGCGTTGTCGTGCATGTATAGAAGACGTGGGCGCCGTCGAACGTAGGGAAGCACAACGGGCCGTAGCATCTCATCTATGTAGCGTCGAGCCGTCATCGTATGCTGTATACGCAGCAGACGTGTACGTCCGCCATGTGTAATAGCACCCTATACCATAATTCCCTGCTGGAGGTGGATAGGGCGTGGTTGGATGCGCTCCTCGAGGTGACGCTCACCACGTCTCCGATGAACCTAAATTCGCGCGTCACCGGTGCTCAATTCGAATCTTGATTCGTCCGAAAACAAAATGTGCCTCCACTCGACAACCCACTGATGTCTAACCTCCACCCACTGGCGCCGTGTACGGCGGTGATCGCAAGTCAGTGGAATCCGCTGGAAGGCACAGCGCTCTCATAGTCCACTTTCTAGCAAACGCCTCCGCACAGTTCGCGTAGTGAATACGCCTTCTCATCCTGCTGGCCAAACTGCTCCAAGTTGCCTTGAGGAAGACGTACGCGACGCTAAAGCGTGGTGCACAAGGGCGCGATCCTCTCGTGATGTACTCGCGCGGGGCCGCCCCGTTTGTGGCTGAAGGCGCGTACGTCATTGCTCCATCCATTCTCGCCAGTCCCGCTGCACTACCGATAATGACCGCTCGAGACGGCGCGCGATATCATGGAAGGATAATCCTGTCATGCGCTTCCCTACAACCATTCCTCGTTCAAACTCACTCAGATAACGCAAACGGCCTTCCATCACCCACAAAGTACAACTACAACTACCCGCTTCCACCACACTAACAATAACCGGATTCTCCCTCCCCGCATCGGTCCCCATGGAGACAAAATAATGCAGCTGTCGGAGGCATTCAGTAAAAAATGCAGCAATAGGAAAAGTCAAAACTCGCTGCACAAGCTCGTCTAGAGGAAACTTTAATGCTCCGCTAAATCTACGCATTTATCTTGATACGTTCAGATTATACAGGGTGTGCTCGTCACTTTTTTCCATCAGTGTATTTGTGTTGTTAAGCCAGTGTATACATGGACGCCGTGTAAAGTTGCGTGATCAGTTGTTCTAGCTTTACTGTGCCCCATGTGCGACACCTTGATTAGTGGTTTTACCTACTGATGATGACAACTTAGTTGTCGAAATACGTATTTAGGATACGATTAATAATTGTGGTAAGGGATTATATACATTTTTTAAGTTTTTATGTTTTTTTGGTTATAATCATACATCTCCAACATATAAAATTATATATATCTAGTAAATAAAAAATACACAATTGTTTTGTGAAGATTTAATAGAAACAAGGTCGTTTAATTTCATTATGAAAATCTGAAAATAATTTAAAATGTTTTTTTTTGTAAGAAGAATAAGAAGGCAATTGAAATTGAACAAGTATGTAACAGCTCATGTTCCACAAGTCGTACAAATAATTACAAAGTAAGCGAATATGAATTATAATAATGTAAACAAAATAATAATAAAACATTAAATAAAACAATTAAAGAATTAATTATTACAAGCATTGCATGTGGAGGTACATTGAAATATCATCTTTAAAAAATATCTTCTTCACGACTAGATGATGTAGACGAATCATTTACACAGGCCTGCATTTTTCAACTTTTTGAATGTTGATTTAAAAATTTTAACTGTTTTCTAGTAATTGGGTAGCGCTGATTTCAAATCTGCTTTTACTTTTTTTGTATCACGCAAGGTTTTTTTTCAAACCAGTGAAATCGAAAAAAATAGAAAAAACACGATTTATTTAATTTACAAACTAGTTTTATATTATATTAAAAAAATACAAAAATATACACATAGAAACTATTAGAAATAGTTATTTATTCTTTATGCTTCTTAAAAAACCTTTTCGTTTTTCAGAAAAGCTTCGTTTGGTTGTTTTTCTGTCATATTCAGCTAAAGGAAGTTCTGAAGGTAGTTTCTGGGGCAAGCAAATCTTTTTGTTTCAACCTAGACCCCAGTACTTCAGAAAGATCTTTTGGAAGTCCCAAATCTCTTACTAAATCATCAAGTTAGGCTTGTGAAAATAGCTGAGGTTGGTTTTGACCTGAGGTTGATGGTTCAAAATCACTATCCATCTGTACGGAGCCGGAAGTTGAAGAGGTTTCAATATCTTCTTGTAGTACTTTGGCGGGTATAGGTATAGGTACATGATCACTGTGAGGAAGTGGTCTGATAGCTGATTTAATATTGTCTGGGTACAAAATATGTTTCAAAGTTTTTCTATTATGCCCCTTAATATCACAAAGACAAAACTAGCAATCTTCATGATGATTTTGCGGTTCTCTCCAAACCATCGGTATTCCAAAAGGAAAGCTTTTTCTATTCCCTCTGGTCCAATGTCTTAAACCTTCTTCACATACCTTACAAACAACGTGCGGTGCCAAATCTTTATCTTGATCTCCTAATTTGATTTTGAAATAAGCATAATATGCATTTTTCACAAATTCACCAATTGGTCTCTTAAACTTTTTCAAGACGAAATATCCACAAATATAACAGAAATAATCTGGTTTGTTTTTGCAACACCGGCTAGACATATTTTTAAGCAATGCTTATTTATCAAATACCACGCACAACACTAAAGACAAATTAATTTTACTTGTTTACTGATCGACACTCAGAGCTATAATGAAGTAAATGACATTAAAATATACATTTTGTTTGGAGTGATAAACTTGAAATCCTTTTTCGCAGTACTAATAAAGTGAAAGCACAATAAATAGGATTTAGCAGGTAAAAATTCCCGGAAATCTTGTCCAAAATTAATATATGTAATAAAAGATTTACATCAGGTAATGAGAGCCTATTTAACAAATTTCTTTAAAACCACAACAGAAAATCATTTTGGGTTAATACCTAGAGTTTGAAGAAGTACATTCATTTTAAAATGTATTAAAACGCATATTATAAGATTTTTTTTATATTTTTTTTTCTTTTGTGCAAAAAAAAATCTGTGGGTGGTAGAGACCAACTATATTTTAATTAGTTATTGCTATATAAAAACTGAGCTTAACAAATAAAAATCACGTCATCACAAATTTTATGCAGGCCTGTGAATTATTAGTGTCCCACATTTTCTTCTCTGTTTGAATAACATGTTTAATAGCATTTTCCCAATTTTCAACAGAAACATTGTCAATACCTTGTTGAAATAATATTTTCACGTTTGCTAATGTAAATGTGGTATTATGTCTGTCTACATATCATTTCACTTGTGCCCATATTAGTTCAATCGGGTTTAATTCACAGTGATAAGGAGGAGTCTTAATACCGTTCTGTTAGTATTTTCTGATAGTTCATCAACAGCAAATTTTGAGGGCCAGACAAATTTTCTTTTATTAATGCTAACAATTCTGCTTTAACCATGTCTCCTTCATATGCAGTATTATTACAATGTCTAAATAAGTCTTCAGAAAAAAATGGTCTATGAAATATAATAGATAATATATAATTTACAAACAAAATGAATGAAATATAATAGTCAAAAGTCAAAATGCTAATAGATGTCAACAAACGATCGATTTATACACTATTGTGAGCGGTCTCCTTGATTAACCAATTGGAAACGGTATTGGTTATATAACGTATTAGTCCTACACCGTTGCCTTAATTTGCTACTGCATGTGTTGGACGATTGTACTACAGGTCAGATGTAGGTAAGAGTGGCTATAAGCAAAGTTAAGTCTTTATCAAAAACTTTAATAATTGCAACTATAGTTTTTCACCTGCGGTATTGTCTGCAGAAATTAAAATGCATTTGTACAATAAAGAAAATAATGAGCTCAAAGATATTTTCTCTAAAATAAAATTGTTTTTTTATTGTAGAATATTCCCGGCCCAGGTGAATATGACATTAACAGATCTACATTGAAGGGGACTAAGCATACTGGAATCAGTCCTCCACCACTTATAGTTGCTGCACCAAGATTTAAAAAAACCATATGCGATGGTCCAGGCCCCAATACCTACAACTTACAAAATTATCCAAAACGTAGACGGTGTTCTATTTTAAAAATACCTTTTAGCATCGAAGCTTCGCGGACAACCTTTAAAGACATTTCATTTGGACCAGGTTCGTTTGCTAATTTTTGAATTTTACGTTTTGTGACGTTTTGTGTCATCTAATTTCAATTACTTAGGGCCAGCTGCTTATAAAGTGAAAGGTCCTTTAGAAGAAATGTTGACCAAGAAAAAGGCTTATTACTCAACAGCCGAAGCACCCTTTAATACAACAGCTAAAAGAAAAATGGATTTCGTTGAAGATGACGCACCATATATGCCGGGACCAGCAAACTATCTTGTAGAACCATTAGAAGTATCGAAGAATAATGTTTCATGTTGTCATTTTAAGTCGACAACATCAAGATTCCAGGGATTAAGTGCGTCTGTAAGTAATATTATGGAGGTATCATAATCAATGACCTTATTATTTAGTACATTTATTCCAGTTTATTAAAGACATGTGTTTATACTTGCCAATATTCAAAATTTACCCTAAATATTTCATTAACAGTAAGAGATGGAACAGTGCTGAAGTAGAAAACGCTTTCTTGCATTTTACGTTGACTTTTTACATTTCTTCTGATTATGTTTGTATTTTAATAATAATAATAATAATAATAATAATAATAATAATAATAATAATAATAATAATAACAATAATAATATTTATTGATGTATATATACATACATACGTCATATTGATATATTCAGTATAAAATATAAATGAGAAAAGTACAAAATAACAATAAAAGAAAAAACAAATTAAAATTGATGATCGAAAAAATCACTTAACGAGTGAAAACACTCCTCTAGTAGTATGTCTTTGGCTTTGATTTTAAATCGTCCACGGTCCAGGCCTTTCATTCCATTGGGAATTTTATTGTAAATTTTTAAGGCTAGGTAATTTGTACTCATTTGACTTCTCTGTAACCGATGGTAAGGTATCACTATGTTATTTCTATTCCTGGTGCCGTAATTGTGGAAATTACTATTTAAGTAGAACTTTTGGTGTGTATTGTGGACATACTCCAGACAGGTAAGTACATACAAGGATGGCAAGGTCAGTATTTTATATGTTTTAAACAGTTGCCTGCAGCTAGTTTTGCTGGAAACACTACTAAGAGCCCTAATGGCACTTTTTTGCATTTTAAACACCGATTCATCTGCCCCTGACGCGCCCCACGCTAGGATCCATATGTAGCTCTACTCTGAAAATTAGAAAAGTAGGCCGTTCGAGCTGCTTCGTATGTTGGTACCTGTTTTATCCTACGAATAGAATAAACAGCCGCAGCAAGGCGGCGACACAAATCTTCCACATGGCAATCCCAACTCATGTCGCTGGTGAGTTGTAGACCCAGAAATTTGATGCTCTCTTTGCTCTCATTAGAGATCCTTTTTGTTGTAAGTGCTAACTGCTGTGTTTTATCTTGATTTAGCTTCAGGAGGTTACTGCCAAACCATATCGCCGGCCTCCATTAGCGCATGCTCCAAATTTATACTTCCCTCTCCCATTTCCTGGGCCCGAACCAAAATGGATGTATCATTCGCAAACTGGGTAACTTTCCCTGCTGATATGTTCTAAAGTAGATCATTCACGTAAATTAGAAAGAGCAGAGGACCTAATATTGACCCCTGTGGAACCCCTCGATTTATCGATAATGTATTCGAATATTTATTAGTCCAGTAAACTGCTTGCTTTCTGTTCGTTAAGTAAGAGGAAACAAGTTCATTTGCTCGTCCTCGCACGCCGTATCTGTGCAGTTTATGTAAAAGTATTGGATGGTCCATGGAGTCAAAGGCCTTACTCACATCGCAACAACCAAGAATCACCACTTCCTTGCGATCAAAAGCATCTGCAATATGGTTCAAACGCTCAGAAATTGCTGTGCTAGTAGATCTGCCTTTTAAATAGCCATGTTGGGTATCCTTTAAGAGTTTGTATGTCTCAAAATAATTAAGTAATCTTTTCTTGATGATGGTTTCTCAAAATCTTTGACATGATTGGCAGTATTGAGATTGGTCGGAAATTTGCTTTATCATCCGTGCCCCCCTTATGTATAGAAAGCACTTTGGCTACTTTCAATTGATCAGGAAATATGCCACTGCACAAACAACTATTGAAAATCTGCGTTATAGGATCCATTATATAATCTATACTCTTTTTTAATACAATGACATTTAACGTGTATATATCAGTGGTTTGTTGATTTCTAAGGCTATATACTATTTCTTTGATTTCTTCATTTGTTGTACGGCCAAGAGGAAAGGTATTTGGTGAACTTTTAATATTTTTGGAAGTAGGTCATCAGGAGCTAAATTTGGACCCCCAATGGACCTAACTGAATCATTGCCAGTATCAAGAAAGAAAGAGTTAAACTCATCAGGTGTAATATTTGACAAAACATTCCCATCACGCTTATTATTTCCCACTTCTCTATTTATTATATTCTACACTGCTCTAGACCTATTTTTAGTTCTTTGAATGTAATTTGAGTTCATCCTTTTCTTGCTCAGGATTATCTGTTCCTTGTATTGCTTTTTTAAGTGACTATATAATTCACTAGCCTCCCTCTCGCCGTAGCTCTACTTATTACTTCAACGCTATCAAGAACATTTCTCATTTCTTTAATTTCCTCAGTATACCACGACATTGTAGTTGCTACTAATATTTTTTACTACTTCAGGAAATTATTCATCAAAAATATCCCAGTAGAGAGCAAAAAAGCATTTGAAACGTTCCTGTATGTTGTCAATAGTATACAGTGCACTCCAATTTACATTTAAAAGCTTGTTCACAAATGTGCAAGAATTAATCTTATTCATTTGTCTGGTGTTTACCTTAGTCAGCTTTAGTGTTTCAACTTCGTCCTTAATTACTAAGGATATTCTCTGACAAAAATGGTCAGACAGATGAGGATTAAAGGTCTCAAAAAATGTTTTGTTTATGCCCTCCGATATAAAAATATTAGTTTTAGTTTTTTGATACTCTGGAAGGCTCACTAAATATTTTATGTAGCCCATAAGTTACAAATAATTTGCTCATACGAATCGCGTCCTTCGTCATAATACGGAAATCAACATTGATTTAATAAATCACTAGGCTTATGTTCTATACTTTTGAAACTTTTGCGTTATACATAATAATGAACAAGTTGATGTCGTCTATACTGGCTTCTCTAAGCTATCGATAGTATAGATTATGAGATACTCTTAATTAAACTTGATTTAATTGGTATTACTAACTTGTGTGATAGAATGAGTGCTATAAATTACTCCTTGCTGACGACCTGAAGATTTAGCAAATTATTGACGGTGGGAAAGATTTTTCTTCTGAAGCGATGTGCGTTGTTGATAAGGTAGATATCATGCGTTCAAAAAAAAATAGCTTCAGAGTTGGCTATAAAATTTTTAGGTGTTTCGTAACTTACCCGCACCGTTCTGAATTGTCAAATGTTACTGTCATTAGTGTAAAATAGTGTAAATTCGATAATTGAACGGAATGGTAGTATGACGAAATATTAAATATGTTTCTCTTCTTTATTTTTATATATTTTATTGTTTCGTTCAGATTTGTTTTATCTTATCTTATAATTTCATAATGGTTGCATAAGTTTTGTATTTTCAATTAAAGTTGCTAATATGATCTTTAAATTAGAAGTATTGATAATAATAACTCCTTAATAATACTATATTATACATACTATCATTTATTTAATATTTGCATTTTGTTGGTATACTGAACGTTGAAACCAATGACTAATTAAAATAATCGATCATATCGCAGAACTATGCATGACATTTGTCATTTACGTAATCTAAAAATATCTGTCAAAGTTAAATTATTAACCTTTATTGATTAAAGTTGCTAAGAAAGCGACTTATACAACTAAAATATTACAAAAATTAATCATAGGACTAGTAGTCAATTTTATTGCACAATACGCGTGTAGATGCATGGCCGGAGTCAATTTTGAATAATTTGTTGAAATATTTATTACTTATTTATTTGTCAATAAATTCTGTAAAAATTGTTATGAAATCTTTTCCCATTTCTATTTTGGCAACTAAAAATTCGCGTATCAGTATTTATGACAGTACTAGGTATAGTTGATCGCACAGTGGCGTAACAAAATTTTTTTAAATGTCTTTATCATTTCTTTTCTCGTTTATGAGAGTGAATTTTAGGAAAATATTTTGGAATTTATATGCTAATAAAATTGAATCTTTCCATTTCTCATACGTCGTCTCTTTATTTCAAGGACGCCCGTTATATTATGTAGAATACAAAAATATCATTCTTTTGTTAGAATTATGGTGTATTTTGAGGAAGTTTAATATGTGTGGACATTATTTACTTAACCTTTATTATATATATATGTATATATATATATATATATATATATATATATATATATAGGTAAACCTAACAAGTCGGCGACTAAAGGTCTGGTTCATTACCTCAAAGTACATACACCCAAAACAACCCTACATGTTTCGGCAATCATGCCTTTGTCAAGGGAATAAAAAATATCAATTCCCTTGACAAAGGCACCATTGCCGAAACATGTAGGGTTGTTTTGGGTGTATGTACTTTGAGGTAATGAACCAAACTTTTAGTCGCCGACTTGTTAGGTTTACCTTATCATACCAAGGTCACGAAAATATTATATATATATATATATATATATATATATATATATATATATATATATATATATAACAATTGTTTATTTGAAAAGTCAATCTAGGTTACTTTGAAATTTTGATAGAATAAGACGCAAATATATTAGTATGTGTTTGTTGTTCCGTAAACGTAAATCCAAATGACATTTGATAATGTCAATCACAAATATCAGTTAGTGCATAAAATAATCGTGCGTCGATTCTGGTTTAAATAAATTGCTTCTCAGTTTTAAAATGGCTTTCACTTTAGCACATTAAATTTTTTTAGTCCAGGCTTATTTTCGAAGTGGTAATAAAATTGATGGTTTATGGGTTTATTCAGTTCAAGATTGCATGATAGAATTTCAAGTTGAGTTTCCACATATTGTAATAGATTATATACAATTTAAGAATACTTGGGATAGAACTTTAAAACTTTTTTCTGAAACTGGTCGTCTCTTAAGAAAATCAGGCAGCGGAGCAGTTAAGTAACGTACACCTCAAGTTGTCAATCGTGTTGAAGAAATAATGGAAAATGAACCACAAACATCTGTTCGACATTTGAGGCAACAAATAAACCTTTCTGTTGGTACAACTCACAAGTTATTAAAAAAAGATATGCAACTTTATCCATACCGTGTCACAGCAATACAAGAATTGTTAGAAATTGATTACCCATGTAGACTACAGTTTTGTAATTGGTTTATAAATTTGAACAATAATGGAGAACTTTCGCAAAGAGTCATCTTTACTGATGAAGCATGGTTTTATAAAACGGGATACCTAAATTCACAAAATACAAGAATTTGGAGTAGTGAAAATTCACATGTAATTAATAAAGAATCGCTACATCCAGAGAAAATTGGTATTTGGGCAGCGATAAGCCAAAGGCGAATCATTGGACCAATATTTTTTCAGGGAACGTTAACTGCTCAAAGGTACCGTACGAAAATTTTACAACCATTTGTCAATCAGTTGCATGATGATGAACTCAAAATGCATATTTCCAACAAGACGGAGCACCTTGTCACTGTACTGCAGAATCTTTGGATTATTTAAGAGAATTTTTTGATGAGCGTATAATTAGTCGAAATACTGAAATTGCCTGGCCTGCACGTTCATGCAATTTAACACCTTGCGACTTCTCTTTGTGGCCTTATCTAAAAAATAACATATTTCGAACACCTATATTGAATTTGAATGATATGCTACAGAGAATCGAACAAAAACGCATGGAAATTAATAACAATCCAGTAATGTTGCAGAATATTATCAGAAATTTTGAACGGAGAATTTTAAAGTGCATTGATCTTCAAGGACAACATTTTCAACATTTGTTATAGTTTTCAATAAATACCTATTATTTGTTATTTATTTGTATGTATGAAACTGTCAAAATATACGACTTCGTAGTTTAAGTAGTAAATTTTAATTTACGACATACTTCAAAATGTTCTCAGTAAATCACATGCTACTAGATTGACTTTTCAAATGAACACTTGTTATATATATATATATATATATATATATATGGTAAACCTAATCAGTAGGCGATTAAAGGTCTGTATATTACTTCAAAATATATGTATTTAAAAAACTCTACATGTTTCGGCTGTATACGCCTTTTTCAAGAGAATACAAAATATGATTCATATTTTGTATTCTCTTGAAAAAGGCGTATACAGCCGAAACATGTAGAGTTTTTTAAATACATATATTTTGAAGTAATATACAGACCTTTAATCGCCTACTGATTAGGTTTACCATATCATACCAAGGTCACGAAGTTATTATATTTATATATATATATATATATATATATATATATATATATATATATATAATAACTTCGTGACCTTGGTATGATATGGTAAACCTAATCAGTAGGCGATTAAAGGTCTGTATATTACTTCAAAATATATGTATTTAAAAAACTCTACATGTTTCGGCTGTATACGCCTTTTTCAAGAGAATACAAAATATGAAACATGTAGAGTTTTTTAAATACATATATTTTGAAGTAATATACAGACCTTTAATCGCCTACTGATTAGGTTTACCATATATATATATATATATATATATATATATATATATATATATATATATATATATTGGGGAAATACATTATTATTATCACTATTATTAGAACAATTAATTACGAATGCTTTCGTATTAGAATAGATAAAAGTGTTTTTCTATTTTGCGTTCGAAATGAACTCATTATGAAACCCAAAACAGTATCGAAATGAGCCTCATTTCGATTCGCTTTTCTTCATTTTTCAATGTTGGCGTTGTTCGAATACAGACATAAATATCATTGCTGTCATATGATTTTAAGAATTTATGTACATTTGACATATATGATATATGTCCGTATTTTACACAAACAACGTATGTTGTATACAATTGACAACAACATATATATGTTTCTATGTCACTCATGTTTATATTTTTAAATGAAGTATCAAGTAATGTTAACGAAAAGTAGTAAATAATATGTAATACTAGTTGTATTTTTGTTTGTTTACCCCTGTGTGGTTATTTGTCTAGAGTAATTTTACACTGAAATAGGTGGTTTATTTGGCGGCATACAGTGTTTGCTGAGCCTCAATTTATGCGATTGGATTGGCATTGATGTATCTGCCGCAGGTTACTTGTGCCCTCGACCATCTGTAGGTGATTGTCTTTCCCGCTAATTTTCTTTGTGATATTTTTGTGGCCCAATCTACGTGCTTCGCTATTTCTAATGCATAAAATACCAACTGTATGGTTCTTGTTTCGGATTCCTGCTAACGGCTTCTATAGCTATTTGATGATGCGATTTGCCGTTCAAGTTTTAAGATAATCGGAACTGGAGAATCTGTTGTAGGAGTGAATTAATCCACGTAGACCGAAAATTTCATCGAGGACCACGTGTACAGCGGAACGACTCCATTTGATGTGGTGTATCTTCGAACTTTATGTGCACCTGTGCTAATTACGGCGTTTCGACTGATTATTTCTCAAAACTTGCAATTGTGTGATATATAATATCACATACCAAAAAAAGGATAAAGAATTCATAATTTAACCCCTTATGCTCTGAACAGTTAGTAATTTTTTTGCTTGTAAAATAGATTAGTATAGTTCACATTAATTTATCCTTTTGTTTAGTCTGGAATCTCTAATAGTTTCTTTGTTCAGTTTAGAGTTTAGAATTGTTAATACCGGTTGGTTATTATTATTGTGAATATTTTGATACTATGTATATGTTTAAAAAACGTTTTGATATTTTAATATATTTTTGTGTATGTCATTTGTTTGTATAATGTAATCCCTTATTCTTATTCTATTTACTTTTATAATAGATTGCGCCATATTTGAATTTTATATACTATTATGATGGTTCGTTATTGTCAGTTTTTTTAAATTTTTCATTTTAAATTGTTTAATAAATGACGGTAAATATAATATTTTTTTAAATAACACTTAATTTAAATAAATTATATAAAATATTATTAAAAATCTGGTGTGAAGAACACAAATGCAGGTTCACTATTAATATTTTTTGTGAACGTGTCCGATTATAGCCTATCCCCAGAGACGTAGATACGTATTTCACCTTTCTACAGGCTCATCATATTCGGACACGTTCACAAAAAATATTAATAGTGAACCTGCATTTGTGTTCTTCACACCAGATTTTTAATAATATTTTATATTATTAAAAATACCTTTGTATTATACAAAACTGGTGGGGTTTACCTACTCATGTATGTTTCAATTATTCTGATACACTACACATGCGGTTAAGCCGTAGTATGAGTGAAGACACAAACAAAATGCAGTTTTCTAGAGAGATTGGCTGTGCCACCTTTGGAAGGGCGTCGTTACTTCACATTAATTATGTGGACGGTATGCGAGGTACTTCGGCTGTCTGACAACAGGCAGCGCCGAATATACTTCTGCGCACGGTCCGGATAATTACGGTGATAGGGCGATATGGTTCTTTTTTGTGAATGTGTCTGGGAATATCCTTTCTCCAGCAGGGGCGTACCGATGAGCCTGTAGAAAGGTGAAATACGTATCTACGTCTCTGGGGATAGGATATATTCGGACACGTTCACAAAAAATATTAATAGTGAACCTGCATTTGTGTTCTTCACACCAGATTTTTAATAATATTTTATATTATTAAAAATACCTTTGTATTATACAAAACTGGTAGGGTTTACCTACTCATGTATGTTTCAATTATTCTGATAATAATTAAAGTTTTACATTATTGTCACATTCAAGGTTGATTTATTATTTTGGTTCATTAATGTATTCAATTATGGCAATAGGTAAAGTTTTTTTTTGGTTGTATTGTGATGAGTTACCAATTTAATTTTAAAACTTTTCAGAGTAATTTATTAATATAGTATCAAGTATCAACATGAATGAATAATATACTTACTTTGGTGTATAAGTTTCTGAAATGGGGTCTGGCGTTTATTTCGTTCCTGTAACTTTGTTATTATATTCTCGCGCCAATTAAAATCTTCTATAGCTATTTTATGTTTGGATGCTAAATATGATTATAGTGCTCAATCATTTTATTTTTGATTGCAAATATAATACGATTAATTAAAAATGTGTAGATAGTCGAGTAGATTTTATATTACCTTGTAATTATGTCAGTTGTCTACGTTTAATTTTTTGACTTCTGTCATTTTCCTAAACTTGACAATTTATATTAGTGTTGGGTACTCGTTAAAAGTGAAATAGTACCATTTTGCGTAAAAAAAAATTTATACAATGAAATTATATTTATTTATTTTTTTTAATTAAGGGCACACAAGGTGTTATTATATTGGTGTTTTCGACATATTTTATCATTAATTAGCTACACTGTGTACGTATCGTGCGGACAAAGTTTTCGTGCCTGGTTGCCATGGCAACTTAGCGTTTATTAAGATTAATAATATACTTCGCGGATAGCAAGATTTAAATTTGAAAATGTCAAGTATCAATGTGACCAACTGCATGCTTTATATAAAAATTAAACTCTGAACTTTCAAATTAAATAATTCCAATTTAAGCAATTTATTAATGTAAAAAACGCAAAATAGAAAAAATAGTATAAAAAACTCGTTTCATAAGGCCTTTTGCCGCACTCCCTCTTTAGAAAACTCGCCGCAAGCGGCTCGTTTTCTAAACTGATCTCGTGCGGCAAAATGGTGCCTTATGAAACTCGTTTTTTAATATACTATTTTACTACTAAGATATTTATACATATTGCAAATGCGTTACAGTACGCCTGCATTAATTACTAACTGGCGGAGACGTAATTATTGGATTTCGAAATTCAATAAATTTATATATTTTATTTACGATGGATATTAAATTTTGATTTATTTATAAAAATATATATGGATATACGTATATGTGTAGTTTAATTTATATACGAAATTTTTAATAATCCTCGGTTATTTTTTTGTCGTACCGTACAGATACAATAATCTGTATGTAAATAATTTTAAAAATAAAATGTTTCAATAAGTTGTTAACTTTGGTTAAAAAATATATTTAAATAATTCTTATTTATAATACTTTCACGATAGGAATGCGTCCACGTCATTAATGTTTGTTCGGAAATTTATTATTTCGTAAAATGCAGGTTATATGAACTTGTGATTTAAAAATAAGTAGGGTAGAAGTCATTAATCAATGTTTACCGATGCGTCATCATATTATTGACGTGTAGTATATTTACGATTATAGACGAGGCACGTTATAAGCATACGTCATAATGGTGTCATACAGTAACGATAAGTTTTGTTTATATTTTTCCATTGAACGTTCTGTAAGTTGTCTGAATTAGATCGTTATACATCGACATTTCCCGCAACAACAGATGTTACAGGACGGCATTTTCTTGCTTGATCCTGAAGCGAAGTTCGACAATACCTTAATTCTTGAAACAAACGATATATGGTTGTCTTTGATAGCGCTTCATCACCAAATGCAGAAATTAAATTTTTTATGTACTGTTATTTAGTTAAATTACAACAAAAATCATAATAAATAGTCTCGGCAAAGAGGGGCCAGTTTAAGCTTTATAAGGTTAGTACTTCCTATAATAGTCATTCTTCTCAAACAACAACAGCCATCTATACGTCGGGTCGGGTACTTCTCATCACTTTTTAATACATATATACAGTTAAGCTCACATAAATCTAGTATAACCTATCTTGTCAAAATTGTCAAAATTTTCTTAGTTTTTTTAAAAGACAAGTCAAATGTCAAGAAATTTTTTAATACAGTTAAGAAAACACAATAAACTAATACTTAATTGATCCGCCATTCGCATCAATTACTGTCCTTAATCTTCTAGGTACAGAATCACTTCTTAAAAAATTAGGTTTTTCAACAATGTATTTCAACAGGTATTTTCAATAGATTTCCATAATTGTTCCCTATTAGTAAATCTTATACGAGATCTATGAATTTGCTTTGTCATTTTCTTTATTTTCTCTCAAATATTCAAACTAATTGTGATATATATCAGTTGATACTCTTTTTCTCGTTTGCGACATATACTGCCTTCATTTTCCCATCTTTTTTAACTTGTAGTACTGTAGATTTGTCCAAATGAAATTCTTCTGCGGCTTGTTTAATGGCAGCTTTCCAAATTTAATAAAATTTGTGCTTTGTCTGTCGGAGTCAGTTTTCCTACCATTTTGGATATCAAAAAGTGACAAATGTCCTTTTGACGTTACAAGAATGAATTACTTTTAAAAATTACAAAACACTTCGGATTAATATGCTGTTCATCAAATTCGATTTTGCATAGGTAGGACTAAAAATCTACTATTAGTAATTTCTATATTAAATGGCTATGCTAATATAAGCCAGAAGTACCCCACCCGACGTATAGATTGCTGTTGTTGTTTGAAAAGAGTATCAACCTTATTAAGAATTAAACTTGCCTCTCTTTGCCGAGTCTAATAATAAATCATAGTGTGAACATTTTCAAGAGTTAACTCCATAACCAATACCATTAACGAGCTTTTTAAAATTGCACTCTGTACTTTGTACTGACTGATATTTGGATAATCGGACAAAAACGTCATATTTTTCACACATTTCAGTATACCAGTGCACATGTATCATTTGTCAAACTAAACAGCGTTGTCAAATTCCCGAAATTTCTTGACTGTCCCTCGTACATATATTGACAAATATTAAATCAAACAGGCCAACATCAAAAAGTATTTATTTATCGATAGATCCTTACTTATGTTGTAATTTTTAAATAGAGACCAGATTTATTAAAAAAAATAACATAATTATATTAATAACGAGAATTGCGACAATTTCGCAAGCAACAAAATCACATATTAGATATTTTTAATGTAATGGTATTGTGTTTTGCATTAGTGTAATAATAATGGTAGGCATTATTACTTGCTGGTCTCCAAATTATGAATGATAACATCTGTATGCATACGAGATAGGGTACGTAATTAATGTATGCCCAGAATGTTCCCATCAATACAGTATCTGTTTATGCCATTAGGGCTCAGCAAGTTAAAAATGATGAATTTCTATGCGATTAATCACTCCTATTACACTGCAAAAATTTGACAAGGTTATCTAGCTATGTAGACCATAGATGTGACGCATGTATATATTGCATATACAGACACACATTTCTAAATTATTTCAGGAAATGAAGTCCATTCCCCATTAAACACTCAATTGCAATTGCATAGTTATTACTTGTAATGTGAGGTATGGGCACCAGTTTGCGTGCAAATGTTTATAATCAGTCCTTGTATTATTTTCGAGGATTCATAGGTCAATTCTGTGAATATCTGTAAGATCTGCAAAACCAAATCTGTAACTATATATAGATTTACATATGAAATTGCAATTCTACGTAAATATTTTGTTTACAGAATGTCTGTAAGTGTTACAGATAAACCTTGTCCGTAAGGCAGTTCCAGACGTTTCAGTTTAAAAAGAAATATGAATAAGATAACTCGACGATTATTTATTGGAATTTTATTAGAGGAAGACGAAGACAGGTGGGTCAAAAACAATTTATTAATTATTAATGATGTTATAAAAACATTTTAAAATCATAACCTACAAATAACAAGTGTTTATTTGAAAAGTCAATCTAGGTTACTTTGAAATTTTGATTGAAGAAGACGCAAATATATTAGTATGTATTTGTTGTTCCGTAAACGTAAATCCAAATGACATTTGATAATGTCAATCACAAATATCAGTTAATGCATAAAATAATCGTGCGTCGATTCTGGTTTAAATAAACTGCTTCTCAGTTTTAAAATGGCTTTCACTTTAGAACATAAAATTTTTTTAGTCCAGGTTTATTTTCGAAGTGGTAATAAAATTGATGGTTTATGGGATTATTCAGTTCAAGATTGCACGGTAGAATTTCAAGTTGAGTTTCCACATTTTGTAATAGATTATATACAATTTAAGAATACTTTGGATAGAACTTTAAAACTTTTTTCTGAAACTGGTAGTCTCTTAAGAAAATCACACAGCGGAGCAGTTAAGAAACGTACACCTTTGTTGTACACGTTGTCAATCGTGTTGAAGAAATAATGGAAAATGAACCATAAACATCTGTTCGACATTTGAGTCAACAAATAAACCTTTCAGTTGGTACAACTCACAAGTTATTAAAAAAAGATATGCAACTTTATTCATACCGTGTCACAGCAGTACAAGAATTGTTAGAAATTGATTACCCACGTAGACTACAGTTTTGTAATTGGTTTGTAAATATGAACAATAATGGAGAACTTTCGCAAAGAGTCATCTTTACTGATGAAGCATGGTTTTATAAAACGAGATACCTAAATTCACAAAATACAAGAATTTGGAGTAGTGAAAATCCACATGTAATTAATGAAGAATCGCTACATCCAGAGAAAATTGGTGTTTGGGCAGCGATAAGCCAAAGGCGAATCATTGGACCAATATTTTTTCAGGGAACGTTAACTGCTCAAAGGTACCGTCCGGAAATTTTACAACCATTTGTCAATCAGTTGCATGATGATGAACTTAAAAATGCATATTTCCAACAAGACGGAGCACCTTGTCACTGTACTGCAGAATCTTTGGATTATTTAAGAGAATTTTTTGATGAGCGTATAATTAGTCAAAATACTGAAATTGCCTGGCCTGCACGTTTATGCGATTTAACACCTTGCGAATTCTTTTTGTGGCCTTATCTAAAAAATAACATATTTCCAACACCTATATTGAATTTGAATGATATGCTACAGAGAATCGAATAGAAATGCATGGAAATTAATAATCTTGAAGGACAACATTTTCAACATTTGTTATAGTTTTCAATAAATACCTATTATTTGTTATTTATTTGTATGTATTAAACTGTCAAAATATACGACTTCGTAGGTTAAGTAGTAAATTTTAATTTACGACATACTTCAAAATGTTCTCAGTAAATTACATGCTACTAGATTGACTTTTCAAATGAACACTTGTTATATATACATACTTTATAGGAATTACATGCGAATATTATTATTTTAAATAACAGTAGTCAATAACGATAATAATATATGTATTGATAGTGACAAACACCATTCAATACGACCAATTACAGGTTAGGTTACAATATGGCGCAAATCGACACTTTACAAATAATAAACGTGAAGATAGGCACAAATATTTTATTTACACAAAAATGTATAGAATTACGTCTAATCGTACGTCTGTAAGTAAATACTTACAGACTTCTATAACTTTACAGATCTGTAACATTACATATATGTACGATTATTGCACAGAATTGACCTATTAATTGCTGAAGCTTCATATAATTCTGTAGCAATACTAAACAAGCGAGCACAGAAAATAGTTGCAAAATGCCAAGAATAAATCTATTATGTATCTTTCGCATGTTACGAATTCATTTGTATCTTTACTTGTCTGCTTCATCTGTTTGTATTCTATTTTATCTATTCACCTCTCGTCCAAAATCTCGTTCGGATAAAGATTATTTAATAATGTCGATGAATTTATTATTGATAAAATTATTATGCCTCTTTAGGGATATGAATTTCCGACATTTAGAAAAGTTTTATACACTCCGCCAAAAAAGTATCGCATAAAACAAAAAGGCATTTATTTATACGATGGACAAGCAGAAATTATTGAGAATAATGTTTTAATATGTTAATATTTTCTAAGGATTTTATTTTAAATATGCTCAAAGTAATTCCCTGCAGCAATGATACACTGACCATTCCTTCTTTCCACTGCTTAAGAGCCCCTCAACCATCTTTTTTCAGAATACCTTCAAAATAAGCGTGGTATTAATCTTTTCTTCAGACGAAAACTTTCTACCCCACAAATTGAGTTTAAGCTCAAAAAACACCCTTAAGTAACACATTGCTAAATCAGGTGAGTACTGCAGATGTTCTATTACTTTATATTTTTTCCAGACAAAAACTGAAGAGTTAAAACTGGCGTATGGGACGATGCATTATCATTGTGTAGCATAATTCTCTTCTCTGGAACTCTACTGAACACTTCAGGCAAACATTCTTCCGTGTACCACTTGGCTGTAACTGTATTTTGTCCATTTACCTTAATTGTAATTTACTAAGCCCGTAGTTCTGAAGAATACCGCATACATAACCCTTTTCATAGCACGCTGCTTCTTAGTAATTTTAGGAGTTTCCCCATCTTCGTGAATCCATACACGACTCTCTTGACGGGGAGGAAAGTCGAAAAAGGGAATATAAGCTTCGTCATCTTTCACTATTTTGGAAAAAATTTGGTGCCCGCCGTTATTTAAGAAATTTAAAGTTTCATGGCAAATTCTTACACGCTCTACTTTTTGGAAGTCAGAAAGGTGATGCGGCACTAAACGACTTACCACTTTTTTAAATGCAAGTGATCGTGTATGATGGTTTTAACGGCCGAGAATCCAATCTTGAGTTGATGCTCGAGTAACACATAAGTGGCTTTGTTGTCTTCTTTAATTATTTTTCTCAGAGCAGCAATGTTTTAGTCGGTAACAGCCGTAGGAGGACGCCCTGCTCCTTTTTGATGCTGAACAGAATTCATTTCGCGTTCGAATTCCTTATACCGTCGGTAAATTGTAGCCAAGGAAGGTGCTTGTTCAAGTTAAATCTAAACTCTCTTGGCACTCATAAATGCTTAAACCTCTTTTAAAATCATAACGACTTATGATTCGAACGGTTATAATATCGTAAATATGAAAAAAAAAACAAAAGAAAAGGAAGGGACAGCAAACAAGTTTCGGGCGACGTGGATTGCCCCACCTACTCGCTTCTACCAACGTCTAGTGGCCCACCTGGCTACAAAGACAGCCTCAGCCCAGGGGGTAGGAGACCCAGAGGTACTTAAAAAAGTTAAAGAAAAAGTGGAAAAGGCGCCATCGAATTTAGTACCGCTAGACGCCGCAAATTCGGACAGTGACGATAAATCAAAAATGGCAAACTACGCAGCGGGCAAGTGACGCATCAAACCGTCCGAAACCAAAAACAAAAGAAAGGAGACGTTTCTTTTAAATTCTTTAAATTCTTCTAAATTGGACTAGTCACCACAAAAGCGCTAAAATATCGCCATTAATCTAATTTGAAGCAAAAGATTTTAATAATAATACTACACCAAATAAAAAGGAAAGGAAATGAACGTATGTAATAAAGTCGAAACTAATTGACACGCTGAATACTATACCCAGTAATTAAAGTACACCCCATCAAAATACATATTTATCCGGTTCACACCTATAAATACAAAATTGTTCGCCAGATCTATTGAGCGAACCTGGTATATGTCTGGAAGTTTAGTTACATATATATATATATATATATATATATATATATATATATATATATATAGATAATTATTTCGTGACCTTTGTATGTTATGGTAAATTCAATTTGTTGGCGATTTAAGGTCAGGTTTTACTTCAAAATATATATAGTTAAAACAACCCTACATGTTTCGGCAACTGATGCCTTTATCAAGGAATATAAAATATAAATGACAGTATATTAATGTCATACATTTGAGTTGCTATGGATAAAATTATTCAAAGATACATTCCAATTGAATAATAAAAAATCATGCCTTAGTATTCCAAAGTCTATCTGTTTTAGATTAAGAAAAAGATTGACTGGTTATAATTGATCAAATTGAGAAAAATCTAATTTCTTAAATTTAAAATTTCAAATTACAAAACTAGAATATAAATTTAAAATCTCAAATTTCAAAACTAGAATATAAATTTAAAATCTCAAATTACAAAACTAGAATACAAATTTTATTTTAACGTGTCGATTAGAAAAGAAAAACACAAAAAAAAACCTTGCACACGTAACACAACATAAAAATATTTCGATATTTTAACGCCAAAATTTCTTTTTTTGCCCAGGAGCAACAGGTGTGCAATTTACGTTGTACTCTGGACATAAATTTAAATCGTCTCAAAATTTAGCACAAAATTAAACAAACTAATCAGGGAGGCTATTAAATTAATTAACTACAATGATTATGACGCTTCGACTGGCGTAACTACACAAATAAAGAAAAATATTGAATATGATGTGGCTATTATTAATTTGAAAAATATTCCAGTGACTTCGGATGTGGCCTTCGGTAAAAGTTAGGCGCAATATTTAATAGAAATCCAGATTTAATAGCATTGCAGCAATTGCGTGTGGGGACAATGCCTGAAAATCTAACTGCTAAATACGCTGAAATAAAAGAATATTTCCAGTATGTACCCATAACCAGTTGCGATGTAGATAGGACGTTTTCTATCTGCAAGGATGTATTTCATTCAAAGGGAATAAAATTTTATAGAAGAGAACTTTGAGAAAGTATTGCTGGTTAATATTAATATTTCTTTACTCAACTTGAACTACAAAATGAATAAATAAAAACGTATTTCGTATTTTATAGATCACCACCCGTTTTTTCCAATTATATAAATAAAATTAAAAACTCTTTAAAAATACAAATTTTCAATAGTACGCCCGTGGGCGATGAGTCTTCGGCCTCTAGGGTCCGGTGCCTAGTTATAACGAACGTAATTTCAACAACAAACCGTCTAATGACAGATAAAGAATTGTTGTAAATAAACACTATATGATTGTTCTTCACAGTCTACTAGATTTTCTTATTCTCAATAAATTCAGCTTATCCCTCGTATACATCTACACTCGTGGCTATTAATCCAGTCCAACGCGATGTCAGTGGCTTCAAAGAAGTCACTCATCTCACCTCTATATACTGTAATGTGGAACTCAGCTGTAATATGGTGAATAGTCTTGCGAAGTTCCCCGCAATCGCAGGTCGGTGTCTTAGTTGTTGTCTGTGTGACTTTTGGCAATTTTTTGGCTTAAACCCAATTGCGGGGTAGAAAGTTTTCGTTTGAAGAAGAGATTTATACTGCAGTTCAGGCTTACTTTGAAGGTATTACGAAAGAAAATTGGTTGGGAGCTTTTAAACAGTAGAAAGAAAGAATGGTAAAGTATATCGTTGCTGGCGGGAATTACTTTGAGTATATTTAAAATAAATTCCCAGAAAATATTAACCGTGTTTTTTGTTCTCAATAATTTCAGCTTGTCCCTCGTATGTAATTCTAAATTTAAATCCATATAAGTCATACTCTAAATAATAATTTAAGCATATCTCAAATTTTGTGGGCTCCAACGTCTTCAACGGTTCTGTATTACTCTGTATAATAGCATCAATATTAGTGGCAAAAATAGACGTCGATGAATGATCTTCGCGAAATTTGTCCCTGAGAGTGATGCGTTCATAATGAGATTTGGCAAATCAGCTGTAAACATTATACTTAGACGGTGGAATCTAATAAAGCCGATCGATGCGTTAGACTATATTTGAAATCGTAAGAAATCATGGTCGGAAAATGTTCACGGGAAAGTTCAATTTTTGCATAATAATGAAATTTTCTTTTGAATGCTGTGTAATCCATATGCGATTGAAAAATGCGGGCACCACTTGCTAGATTCCTAAAATTTTCCCATGAGTCTACTTATAAATCTCCATACCTACTAATATAATGCCTTCTTTTCAAGTAGCGCCAGAGAAGTAGCGACACTTCAACAAAAATATAGAAAAATTTCGCATTTTAGTTAGTTAAATTTCCTTAATCAAAGATTCGAATTCTACATGCATGCATTGCCATTCCAGTTGTCATTATTTACAGTAAGTTTTTGTTTCATTTCAACTGTATATCGAAAACATTTTAATGTCCTAAAGGTATTGATGTTTTAACGAGTTATTTACAGTCGCTTATGTGTGAAGTTTGTTTTTGAATGTTTTATTTTTGTATAATTTAAGCAATCTATTGCCTGTCAGAAAAATTAAACCGTCATCCGTTACATGCGCATGGATTTACATTTTAACTAGAACACGTCCATTGAAGTCAATCGGTGCGTATTTAAAACGTTTGCTTATTGAATCTGGTTATGATATGGGCTGTCGTACACAAATATGTACATGTATGTACGGGAATAGGTGAAACAGAACGTCTAGTAAGTAAATATCGTCGTGGAATATACTTTTTAAACTGGATGTTCTCACGATGATTTTGAAAGTTATCTAAGGGAAAAAGCGCATGGGTTACCTTACAGCATATACAACTGCCTTTATCTTACATACGAGGGCTATTTGTAAATTTAAATTAACATTAAAAAAAAGAAAATCGAACTTATTTATTCAAAGGATTCCCATAGTACTTATTAGCGTTCTTCGCTATGTGGACCATTGGGAAATTAGCCAAAATATTAGTTCTCGCACGGGGAACTGAAAATGTAGCCCATAAACATGTACCGTAATTTGGTATAAGAAATTGTACTTCACCGAGTAATGATGGAGAGCCAATTCTGTTTTTTTTATTAAAAAGTTGGCACTAAAAACATTCCTCCGTTCCGACAAGGACTCCATACCATACTCACTCAAGTCTACACCACGCGCTGGATATATTCCATTAGTTCTGAAAGAAATATATTTTGAGGTAAGAAATATGCCTCTATCGTATGGGATACTATATCTTAAAGTTCGACATTTTTGACAGAATTCTTACTCAGAATGTTCTACGGTGATCCTTGGTAAGGAGAGGACCTTTGGCTGGTACTTGTGGTGTCGATTGATATTCTGTCAACCTTTTCCTAACAGGCTAAACATGAATTTGTCGGTTATGTACGTTGACTAACTCAATCTGGAGTTTCCTTGCAGTAGTAAAGCGTTGTCGCAGGGTACACAAAAAAAACGATCTTGCACGATATTTGTTGACCGTTTTTTTTTTGTCTAGGTCTGCTTTTATAACTATGCGTTTCATTAAACCATTCACTGCACCTACTGATGATTGAAGAATGGATATTTAATGTTCTGGCAACATTCCTTGGCCACTGTTGATTAAAGCTATTGCTTAAGCCGCCACTTCACTGCTCAAATGACGAGTTTGTCAATTAATACAAAGCTATTTTTAATAATATAAAATATTATTAAAAATCTGGTGTGAAGAACACAAATACAGGTTCACTATTAATATTTTTGTGAACGTATCCGAACATATCCCTCCTGAGAGATGCAGATACGTATTTCACCTTTCTACAGCGTCATCGGTGCGCCCCTGCTGGAGAAAGGATATCTTCAGACACATTCACAACTACAACAACACAACAACTACATGGTTAATCCCGTTCAAATTCACGTGGGATCTCTGGATTTAGCAGCAGTACATTCCGCAACCCAAACCATAATCCTGATGAGCGATGATGAAGAAGAAAAGTTCAACACGCTCATGGAGTTTGTGCATGGTGTGCAACCTGATCAAAAACTAATTGCATTTTGTGGTAAGAAGGCTCGTGCAAGTCATTTAGCTTCAGAATTAGTATTACTAGGGATAGGCTGTTAAAGTATTCATGGTGATTTGGAACAGAGTGATAGAGAGTAAGCTTTAGTTGACATTGCAAATGGAACGATTCAGATTTTAATTGCTACCGATGTTACTTCGAGGGGGTTGGACATTGAAGACATTACGCATGTTGTAAATTATGATTTTCCACGAAATATTGAGAAGTACGTACACAAAGTTGGGTGTACGGGAAGAGCAGGTCGGACTGGCGACTCAATTAGTTATTTTACTAGTGGAGATTGGAGCCAAGCTAAAGTGTTAATTGAAATTTTAGAGGAGGCAAATCAGTTCGTTCCTGAAGAACTGGTTGACATGAGTAATAGATTCGCCGTGTGGAAGAAGCGTAAGGAAGAAGGTAGGGCATTTGCCAATTCCGATCGTCAAAATCGTGGTGGTCGAAGGGATGGGGGCGGAAGCGGTAGGCGTTGGTGAATTTAGAACCGTAAAATAATTCGTTATTTAAATCTCATATTTAGCAAAAAATGTATTTTTAGTTGTATTTATTTTGGACTGTTGGAGAATACAATATATTTAATCTCAAGTTTGTCTGTCTTGACGATTCGTTTTAACCAAAATTAATAAAGAGTAAGAAAATTTCACAAAACTTCCTAAAAATTTAACAGAATGACACACAATCTGTCAGAATTTTTTTTAATTCTTAAAAAAAAGAATAATGCAGACCTGGTAATACAGTGGTGACAGTTTTTAGTTTCAATGTGTGTAATATCTTATTTAAGCATTTTTTGTTAAAATGTCATGAAGCAATTGCAAATCGAACAGAAATAAGTAAGTGTTGCGTTAATTTTTTGGCGCAGTGTATGTTTAAAACAAATTGCCTAGAAGCCTATAAAAATTTTATATATTCACTTCTATTTTAATCTTTGAAATTGTTTATGTTCTTCATCGATCTAAAAATAAAGTTAATATTGAAGATACTTACTACTGCAATTTAACTTGTATAATCAGAACCACCTCTAGCAGTTTAATAATAATTTTCCATTGTTTTATACGTAGGCTAAACCATTTGTTTAATATGTAGTATAAAACTATTTACAAAAACATGTTTTTGGATATTAAGATATATTTTTTTGTCACTACCAAGGAGCAATAATACTTAGATGAATTTTAGAGCCATAAATATGACTTGACTAATATCTATTACAAATATCATCATAATACAGATGTCCTGGAAATACAGAGACGACGTATGAAAAATGGAAATATGCCATTATCTAGAACATAAATCCAAAATATAGTGAGTCAGTTACGATGCGAACCCAAAAATTCAACAGCTGAAATTAAAATTATGCACCGCCTGTGGATAATAATGTCTATAAAAAAGAACTAGACGCAAACATATGCCGCAATATTTATGTTTATAAGAATTGTTAAATACTACATTGTTTAGACTGCTGTCGATGTTATAAAAACTCTACAATGAAGCAGCTTTGTTTACTTATGGTTCAGTAATGTCAATACGATTACATACGAATATCAGCTGTGAATCATTTACAAATTCGATTTTCAAATAGGTGAAACAGATGGCAAGCTCCGTTGAAATGTCCGCTTTTAGCGTGGAGACACGCCGAGGGTGACAAATATTTTGGATTCATATTCAATATAATTACATCCTTGTTCATTTTATGTGTATTACGTGAATGTTTATTTTTGTTACGAGAAGTAACAAATATAAAATATTAATATGGATTCAGAATGGCAATAAAAAATATTTACAGGCAAACACACGCTACAATGTTTATATTTATGAAAACTCTCGAAGATAACATTGTTTATACAGGTTTGTATGTTAAGGGTTCGAGAAAAGTCAATAATTAAACACTTAAAGCGAGACTAAATCTAACAAAACTACTCTTTTTGTTATAATTCGTCAGCTTCAAGATATCGTCTTCGATAGTTTTTATGATATAGTCGGTTACACAGTCGCGTGACAAATATATTTTAAATATTTTTGTAATTTTTTTCTCGCTTATGAGAGGAAATTTTGCGAAAATATTTTGGATTTATATCCTATATAATTACATATTTCCATTTTTCATACGTTTCCTCTTTATTTCAAGGACAACCTGTATATATATTTTGACACTCGACAAGAGTTTTTATTATATTAATTTTGGTACCATCGATTGCTAGTTATGTATTAATTTTTTGTTGTTTTTAGTTGTTCGTATGGATATTAATCTATAAGACAATAAAAGTTTATTGTCTATTGCTAATGTACATAATAAATAATATATTTAAATTGAAAGGTTGTAAAGCATTTTTTTAAATTTCAAAAATAGATAAAAACAAAACGAAATCTGTTAAATTTAGACGTTACTAACAATTAATCGTGTTGCTTTTAGATTGCCCTAAACAATTCGCGGAAAAATATCGAAGAACTAAATTAAGGAGCCAGGGATGAAAAATTATGCTATCCTAGAGGACCCTATTTAGAATGCCGAATAAACCGTTCATTCATCTTACTTCAGCTCAATTAGCAATGAAGACGTATATAAAGACCGGTCTTTTAAATGACTTGGATTTCCCTCGCAATAAGGGCTTTATTAAGATGTATCGCAGCAAACAAACCGTGCTTAAATAATTATGTAATGAGATTAATGTTAAAGACTTTTTCTCGTTTAAAGGATTAGTTTAAATTGGAGATACAGGATATTAGCAAGGCGGAATATGCAAATTGCATTTACAAAATACAGAAATTAGATTATCACTATAGTCAGTAGAAAAACTATATTATAAATACTTGACGATGGTATAATATATGTTCATATGCGTATAAAGTAATACACATTTCTTTTTTGAATAATTGCATTTTTTATAGTCTTTTAAAATATTCCACTTCAGCGCATTTTTACATCCATGAAAATCACTTTTAAAAACATATTCTTCAAGATTTCCTCGTCATGTTGTTTATTTTATTTTTAAACGCGTCAATAGCTTCATAAATCTTAGCTCATCGTAATAGAGATTAAAGATTATCCGTTTTTAGACATCAATAAATTAAATATATTTGTATAATCAAATATTCAAAATTTAATTCAGGAACAATGTAGTATTTTATTTATCAAGAACGAAAAATGACGTTTTAAAGGACGAGAAAGTTGTTTATGGCCGAGGCGTCAGCCCAGGACGGAATTACTTGCGAGGACCTTTAAAAACACTTTCCGTTTATGGTGAATACAACGGTTTATTTCATAGTAAAATTTAATGAATTTTAAACAAAAAGAAGTAAATTTATTTCATACTGATGTCAAAAATGATATTTATATCCTGCAGAAATTATTCGTAAAGATTAGGTAAGTGGTAACTAATATTTCCATAGTGATGGAAGTTTGTTACAAATTGAAATGAAAAAGCCGCGTCAATTTTTTGTGTTTTATTCGATTATTCGTTTTAAAATGGATACAAATGAGATATCGCAAGATATTCTGTCTAAAGGTCATCGCGTGAATAAGAATTTGGTGCCATATAAGTAATGAAAACATTTCGAATAAATTCGAATTATTCCTGTCAACAACTGACGTATAATTTTAAAGTATAAGAACTTTAATATTTTACTTTAAAATACTTGGACTTTTTTGTGCTATTAATAATCCGAAAAATGTCATTTTTGACATTAGTATCAAATAAACACGTTTATAATGCGATAATGCGTGTAACAAATAACGACAGTGGTGGAATGTATATTGGTGGCCCAGGAAAAACATTTCTTATTTCAATGGTACTAGCAACCATACGGGAACACAAAATAATGTCGCAACTCATGGAATTACGCCGATTCTTGGATGGTTATCGAACAGCACATTCACCATTTAAATTACCATTGAATATACAAAACAGTGAAACAGTGAATGAATAAAAAATCGTTGGAAGCATCATTGCAAAATTTATAGTGAATCTTGATATATATCGTTGACTTTTAAGTAAACTTTAAATCCTATTTATTGCATCCTAATTAACGCAGCACGAGGTCTAAACCTAACAGAAAGAGATACATTAGTGTACCAGGGTCGGTCTTAGTTGATATTTGTATTTATTAAAAAGTCACTAAATAATAGCTTCAATTAATAAACTTCGAATGCAGAATGTATACAATAAAATTTCAGGAATAATTTTTAAATGATTAGTGAATATCAAATTATATATTCAATGTCCCTATTTTTAGCTTTAAATTTTATAAAATAGTGGTAATATGTATGTTTGAATACGGTTATGCGTGTGGTTATCTGTATGTTAACTACCTACAGCTGAAATTCCAGGTACTTGAGGTGACTTAAACTATTCACCGCTTATATAGTCAACGGTATATTTTCGGATATACTGTACGTGGAAACTAGATGGGTGTTTAAAAGCAACACGTTTGTGGAGATATGTTAATAAATTTTAGTTGACGACAAACGTGGGTGTTAAATTAAAAAAACGATCCTTCTGCAGAACATTTTTGCGATACAATTATTGGAAATAGTAAAATTACAATTGAAGACACAAATTGCTGCATTAAATTACCAAATAATTTTTACAGTATCACTCACACACAAGAATAATTCATTTAATGTGTATTTCCAGATATCAAATAAAATTACAAAAGTCATCAAAGGTTAAGTGGACGTACAATATTAGCTGCAATGTGGAGGTAAATTTCATTATCAGTATTCAATATATGTTACCAGAAGAAACAGCTATTTATAAATGAATAGAATCTGTTATAGATCAAGATGAAGCAATAAACTATCTTAATTTAAATGAAATCTTAAATTCACTTGAGTTATTTGCATTGCCCCCACATCATTCATCTGAAGGTTGGTGTTCTTATCATTCTTCTTAGAAACATTGACACATCCCGTCTTTGCAATAGTACCAGATTGGTAATCAAAAATTATTAAACAATCTCATCGAAGCAATAATTTTAATTGGAAAATTAAAAGTGTGCTAATACCACGTATACCAATGATACCAATAGGTATGCCATTCCAATTCAAATGATTGTAATTTCCAATTAAACTGGTTTCTGCCATAACGGTAAACAAATTGCAGTGACAATCATTGCAAGTATGTGGATTGAATTTGGAGAATCCATGTTTTCCTCATAGACAATTATACTGTAAAGTTTTTCTTTTCGGGTTCTTAAATAAAACTAACGTTAACGTAGACACACACTATAATAATAATAAAAACTAATAACAATTTAGAAACTAACAACTAACAACAAGCAGATTTATGCATTTATATTTATGTAAGTTCACTCGGCAATGATTTCGTATCGAATGAATTCCTAAATCCCTTCCTCGACGGCTTATATATCGCTGTTGAATCTCTCGAGTTTTCTATTCTCGTTCGTTCTCTTTCTACATCTATCGAGAAGGCGCTGGAGGTATGATACGTGACGTATCGTTGAATGAATCATCACAATACGTTGTATGCTCCCGTGTGGGAAAACCAAGGGATTTGCTTGTATACAGGGTTTTTCACGTAATCCGTTCATTAGAAGTTTTCTATGTTAACACCTTAGCACAAATTTGTGGCACTTAATATTGATACTTGGTGTGTTAAAATAAATATTTACACTCATGAATCACTTTCGCTTATACCGGAAGTCATGGCTAACTTTGATATTTTAAATGGAATATTATATTTCTTATTGCCGAGTTTAGCTAATAACTTTATAAAACATATTGCTATGAATAGTGGGTTAGTAGTTGGATGTACCACTATTCACACCAACTCTGTCCAGCTTAGATACTCAGTCGGTTACTTTCTTTAAATGGGACTGCTTTCCTCTCCGGGTTTCCAATGGAAAACGTGGAAAAATAATTTAATTAATACCACAATCAGGCGCCACACAAAATTTATTTGTGAATATTGTTAGTTTTACTGAAGTTACTGTTAAGCACACAAGTGGTAAGTTAAACAAAAAGATATACAGAACTTTACTCAAATGAATCTTTAATACAAAAAAATAAAAAAGAAAAAAAATTCTTTATAGAGTGTAAAGAATTGTGTAATACAAACTTACTCTTAGAGGTAAAAGAATTTGTTGAAAATGACCGCAAAACAAATCCAAACGTCCTCTGATTACTTCCGAATTAAATTAAATCTAATAAATTCCAAAAAATGCAGTCACATGTAAATAAAAAATGCCCTTGACTTCAGCGTACAAAATTTAAGTTATAGAAATTTTTTACGAGAAACTTTAAAAAACTTTCTTTGCCATTTATATATTAACTACGATTAAAATATATATATCAAAATTCACAATTGAAAATACAATATTAAATGCATACAAATTATAATAATACAATATAATTTAGTAATAATATAATTAACTTACTTTATATGAAAAAATATTTTTTCACGAGACACCTAGAGCTAGAAGAACGTACGAAATTAACTACGAGATCAGCAAACTCGTATTAAAATAACGATAATGAAATCAAGCACATCAACTAAATTAAATCAAATCACGAAGCTACTAATAACTAAGATAAAAAATATATCTTATCACACGTCTTCTTAACTCGGATAACAGTTAGTATCTGACAACGGATACAGCATATCCGGTGTGCTACAACAACGCTAGTCAAAATAAATCAGTTCAAAATAAAAATTATACTCATAGAAAATAAATTTCAAAAATTATACACTGGCATCCAAAATAATTGTTCAAACATAAATAATAAAAAATTTTCCAAATTTTTGTGGGGAAAAATCTACAGCAATACGAATACGATTACTTTACTTTAACACATGTGATAGCTAATAAACTGCTGTTGCTGAAGATGGCAGAAATCCCTAGCGAGGTAAAGGCAAAAAGAACAAAGAGAAAGTAAAATATTATACGAGATTTGAAATTCACGAAGTATTTGGTTACCATTGCCTACTACAGTACTTCCAGAGTTAATAGGGAAGAATAAGAACATTGATATTGATATCTGGTGGAGAATACGTTATTGATTGAGACCATATATTGCCATATTGAATTGAGTTTAGTTCTATATCCTACGCGTACTAATGAATTAAATTGGACGGAACGAAAAATTTACATTTCCGGTCGAGATTTATAGTTGCCGGAATTTTAATGCCCGGGGTGCCGTAAATTGTAAAACGCCGTCGGCCAAATAAAGAAGAAAGAAACGTATGTATGCGTTTGTGTATCTGGAACGGTATCAAACTCCACCAACCAGCACTACTATACCGACCATACAATCGTCTATACGTATGCCGAACTGGAACCCATAAACATGAATCAAGCATACATACTAAAGTAAAGTGCTTGGCAAACGTCATGCAAAGCGATCAGACCGTTAGGCGGGCAAACAATCAGCGCTTAGACAATATATTTCAATTAACTCAACGCTCTGTGTAAATAGCGACAGGAACTAAGCACGACACTGTCAGTTAGCTACTTGTTTGTTATTTACACCCCTATATCCACCCCTCGCCCAGCAGGTCGCCAACTACCCGCTAGATTATATGGCTTTATAACCGCGCCAAGTTATATGGCCGAACTCTCAAGTTTCGGGTAGTTATGTTTCAATTGTTTCAGTGGGGGTATTTGCTGAGGATTGTTTTTGCGGGTAACATACGTATACTTCGCATTATGTTTTACTGTTTTACATAATACCATCGGTCGACCCTGTTTTCTACCGAAAGCGTTATACTTCACGCAATAGTTGAGAATAAATGTCGAACAACTCCCATAAGAAGCAAAATAGCGTATGCTACTATAATATATTAGTTTAGCATTTTTTCGTAAGATGTGGGTGTAAATGTGAATGTTCATAGACAACCTAATTAGATAATTGTGCTAGATATGTACTCCAAACACACTGTTAGATCTAAAATATTTAGAGAATACATCGCAAAGCTGCTCGAACAAAGACTGCCAGTGGCGCAGGTGATTTAGAGGGCAGAGGTATTAGGGATTATTTTTTAAAAATGTTATAATCGTAAAATAGTATATTAAAACACAAGTTTCATAAAGCACCATTTTGTGGTATTAGTTCAGTTTAGAAAACGAGTTTTCTAAATTGTCTTTTGTCACAAAAGGCCTTATGAAGCGAGTTTTTTATACTATTTTTTCTGTTTTACACTTTTTACATTAACAGATCGGAGACTGTGGCTTAAAAGTGAATAATAAAATTAAAAAATCCTTACCACAATAGAATTTAATGGTTCTAAATACGTATTTCTACAACCACGTTGTCATCTTCAGTAGAAAAAACAGTGCAACACTTGAACGCACAAAAACACTCACAGAAGGATTGTTCTGAACGTCTTCTAGTTTAACACTAAAATCTTCAATCTTAAATGCTACAAAAATTACCTACATCTTGGTAAGCCCCACCTATTCATGCAAGAGCATTAACCCATTATTTGTAAATTCTATAGAATAACCCTTTAGAAATATTATAAAAGCCGTAATTTAACATACATTAAAAATCCAATTATGAAACTAATCCTTAAATTATGTTGAAATATAAATTTGGAAATTAATGTTGAGTCAGAATTTTAGTCACGATGAGTTAGATTTATTGAACAAAGGGTTAAAATATTATTTGACAAGCAAAAAGATGCCTACAGAGGAGATTGTTGCAAGCATCGAGACCTCTATTAGGAATTTTGAATATACATCAAAATCCTATGTCAGAGAGACATGCAAGCGACAGATCCAGGAATCTTTACAGCAGCACAAACAATTTTCAAGTAAGAAAGACTGGAACACTATCAAAACTCTCAGATTGAAAGATTGTTTATATTTAAAAGCAGATAAAGGGAATAAGTTAGTCATTTTGAACAAAATCGAATATTCTGATAGAGTTAATAATTTAATTTCTCAAGGGCCTTATGTAGAACTGAATAAGAACCCATTAACCAAAACGATAAGTAAAACTAAAGCCGCGTTAAAAAATTGTCCAAACTTAATAACTAATTCCAACCTTTATAAATTACAATGTGCACTCACCGACTTATTTGATTTCAAAATGGTTAGTGAATGAATTCAGAAAATTACCAGAAAAACCAGTTAGTTTATCGGTCAATAATTCTTTAGAATTTATTCAGAAAGTTAAAGATTGTCGACTGGAAGATGGTGACATTTTGGTTTCATTCTATGTAACTTCCTTGTTTCCTTCAGTACCTATCCCAGAAACGTTCAAATATTTGTCTGAATTACTTCATAGCAATCACGTTGAAAAGGAAAAAATAAATTAATATTTGCAGTTAACAAGCCTTTGTATGGTCCAAAATTGCTTCCAATTCGAAGGCAAGTTCTTTGAACAGCAACAGGGTACATCCATGGGCAATTGCTTATCTCCATTTATCGCGAATTTATTTATGAGTCACTTTGAGATTGAGTTTAAAAAGTCAGCCAAATATTTTCCAAACATATGGGTCAGGTATGTAGACGATGTGTTTGCAATTTTTGATACCAATAAGTGCGACTTAGATTATTTTGTAAAAGAATTAAATTCAAAATTTCCTAGTATTAAATTCACGGTTGAAAAGGAAAACAACGGAGGTTTGCCATTTTTAGATACCTTAGTAATTAGGAATGACAAAAACTTAGAGTTTGATATTTACCGAAAAGAAACCAACGTCAACAGATTTATAACCGCAGATTCAAACCATACTTTTCAGCTCAAGAGTGCCTCTTTCAATTTTCTTATCAATAGTTTGTTAAGCATGCCATTGACAAAGGATAGATATAAAAAGGAATTAACTTTAATTAAGAAAATCGCGAGTTACAACGGTTTCGATTCAGAAATAATAAACAAGCTAGTTAGAAAACATAAAGTAAGAAAAACAATTCAGGATTCCATGTTTGCTACCTCAAATTGATTCGAGCAAAAAATTTATTAGTTTACCGTTTCACGAAACTACGAAAAATTTAAGTAAAACCTTTAGACAGTATAATGTTCAAGTAGCATTTCGGTCGAATAACTCCCTAAAATCTTTCTTAGGCAACGTGAAAGACAAAGTTGAGGTAAACAACAAATCTGGAATCTATTAAATAAATTGTAAGGATTGTGATAAAAAATATGTCGGCCAAACAAAACGTTCGATTCTAACTCGTTATAAAGAACATGTTTCGCATATTAGATTCAATAGACCGGGAAAATCAAGTGTTACCCGACATATTCTTGAATCAGATCACACCGTAACATCTGACTGTCTGAGATTAATAAAAAACGTCACGCGCCCCCGCGAATTAGATAGTTTTGAGAGCATTTTTATCTTTAAAAATAGGAATAACGTAATTAACGCAGATTTGGGTCCTATACCAGGTTCTTCTTTATTTGAGTTAATTGACAGTTAGATGTTATTAAAGCAAGAAAAATAGGAAAACCATTAAAAAATATTCGAATTCATGGAATTTATTTTTAAATTCGTTTCATTACAATATTTGCCATTAAAATATTCTGACTCAACATAAATTTCCAAATTTATATTTCAACATAATTTAAGGATTAGTTTCATAATTGGATTCTTAATGTATGTTAAATTACGGCTTTTATAATATTTCTAAACGGTTTTTCTATAGAATTTACAAATAATGGGTTAATGCTCTTGCATGAATAGGTGGGGTTTACCAAAATGTAGGTAATTTTTGTAGCATTTAAGATTGAAGATTTTAGTGTTAAACTAGAAGACGTTCAGAACAATCCTACTGTGAGTGTTTTTGTGCGTCCAAGTGTTACACTGTTTTTTCTACTGAAGATGACAACGTGGTTGTAGAAATACGTATTTAGAATCATTAAATTCTATTGTGGTAAGGGTTTTTTAATTTTATTATTCACTTTTTACATTGATAAATTGAAATTTTTTCATTTAGAGATTCAGAAAGTTCAGTTTTACTTTTACTTAAAGTATGCAGTTGCATGACATTTCCAAACTTAAATCTTGCTATCCGCGCAATATTATTTATTAATGTTCATTAAATTACTTGATATTTTATTTAAAAATATAAATATGAGTGACATATAAACGTTGTCAACTGTAATCAATATACGTTGTTTGTGTAGGATTTTCTTTTCTACGTATATCGTTCTGTAAAATGTATTTGAAATTTTTAAAATCAAATGACAGCCATAAGATATTTACATCTGTCTTCGAACAACGCCAACATTGTAAAATTAAAAAAAGCGTATTGAAATTAAGCTAATTTCGATATTGTTTTGTGTCATAATGAGTTCAGTATGAACGCAAAATATAAATATGAAACTTCAATATGAGTAATGCATTTAATTGATGCTATATAGGGAAGAAAACTATTATTTACAGAAGTATTAATATGAATTTTTAAATCTAGCTAGTGATTAATGTTGTTGTTATCATAATTTAAATAAAATTAAATCAAATTAATCCAATAAATTTTTTGTTACACAAACTTTCTTAATTTAGTTAAAGCCTATCTTATACGAGGGATGCCATTTTTGTTTTGAAAACTTGGATATAGAGGGCGCCACTAGTCAAGCGTCAGTACTAGAAATTTACCTCCATATTTAGTTAGCCAAAATCCTAAGTTTCAGTGCGGTACATGTAGTATTGAAGCTACAACGAACTGTCAAAGTTGACAAGTTAGTCGAGAAATGGAATTAAACCGTGAAAATTTTCGAAGACAATTATTTCAACACGAATGCCTCGCCGAGTTTGTTTCTGTTTTCGGTATTGTAGAAGAAGTTGCCCCCATAATTGCGATTAACTCCTGGACTGGGTTATCTCGCTTCCCAAACACACAATATGAAACGCAACTTCACTCAATCGTTCAGGCTTCTTTGTCTTGATCCGCAAAAGCTATTTAAAACTCGATAAACTAAGAAACACGTGAAAATAAATTCTCTTAGTCGGCAGGACTCACAACTTATTTCGACTAATCACTAGCTTAGCCAACGGCCTTCTAAAAATTGGAAATATCAAAATGCACTATCGAACAATTACAGCGTTTTCCACAGCTAAATATAGATGGCATATCATGTACTACAAAGTAACAAAGTTAATTAGATCTCATTGCGAAAGTGAATAGTTATTAAAAAAACCTATACATATAATTCTATGGATATTACTTAATAACCTAATAACTTATTATGTTAGTAAGTAGCATCCATAGAATTATATGTATATGACTATTAATTGTAATCTTTTACTATATTATTATGCAATATTCTTATCATATATTATGTAATAATAATTTTTTTTATGTATAAATGTAATTTAGTTTTTGTTGTTTTTCTACTCTTTCCTTGATTTCCAGTAAGCGAAATACATAAAAAATAAAGTATATAAAAAAGCATAAATGGTAAAATTGAAGCATATATTTGACATATTTTTGGGAAGAATGCAACATATTTATGCGCATATTTAAAGAATTTCTTGTGCATAAAAATCTCCTATGTTAATTGGTACTTATATAATTGTACAGTTAACGTTTTTATTAATAAATAATTAACATATTGCTGTGTTCTATTCTAATCGATATAAATTGAATAATTAAATAAAGTTGAAAAAAATAATGAAAAATTTAAAACAAGTAAATTTTTAATACACCCTGTATGAACATCGTCATAAAACAAACCTCGAAGTTTATTTTTATGTAAAGTATCTTGTTATTTTCTGTAAAAATGTTTTAATATACGACAATACAGATCGTGTTAAGAAAAAACATATCTGTCTATATTTGGTAAAGTTAAAATGTCATGTAAATTAGTATATCTCTTTACATTCTGGTTTATAATTATTAATAACTTGAATTTAAATCATGCTATATATACCAATTTATAAAATAGTAAGCTGCATAATCAATACATGAATTTTGTAAATTTCTTTAGATACATAAACGTTGTCTATCGTAACTGTTAAGATGAATGAGAATTTTCAAGCAATCTATTAAAGTTTTTAAAGTAGCGAATATATTATTAACGGCATCGGATGGGAGAGAAGGACAGTATGAATGAGAGGAAGACAGATGACATGCGGTCGGAAGAAGGCCAAGAACACATTTAAAATATAAAACACTATTAGAAAAAGGATTATTAAAAAAAGGTACATTATTGGAATCTAACAAGATCTTCAAAGTTTTATATATATATATATATATATATATATATATATATATAGCAACTCAATTATTTGACATTTATATTCTGTCATTTATATTTTTTATTCCCTTGACAAAGGCATCATTGCCGAAACATGTAGGGTTGTTTTAAATATATATACTGTGAAGTATTGAACCAGACCTTTAATCGCCGACTTATTAAGTTTACCTTATATATATATATATATATATATATATATATATATATATATATATATAACAATTGATAAACTATTGAAGTTTTTCGGCTTTTATATGAAATATTTACAAATATTAAATTAGAATGTATGTAATTGCAGAGTAAGTGGAGATGTAAACATTGCTGTCTACAAATTACAAAGCAAATTATACGAAATTTTTAATTGAAAAATATGGTCTACGTTGTGACTCGAACCCAAGTCTACAGTTTGCCGGACTGTCGCTTTTACCACTTAGCCACAGTAGACCTAGGTTCAAGCTATTTAGAAATGCATTATAAAGTAACAGTGTTAATGAATCAGATGTCGGTTATTGAATGTAGATGTCAAGGTGAAAGCAGAAGTCAGTTTTGAAAGCTCATGTCAGTTTTGATAGCAGATGTCATTTAGTGAAAGCAAATGTCAGTTATTGAAAGCAGATGTCTGTTTTTAAAGCAGGTGTCAGTTGTCAGCTTTCAAAACAGACATCTGCTTTCAATAACTGACATTTGCTATAGAAACTGACATAAGCTTTCAAAACTGACTTCTGCTTTCAACTTGACATCTACGTTCAATAACTGACATCTGATTCATTAACACTGTTACTTTATAATGCATTTCTAAATAGCTTGAACCTAGGTCTATTGTGGTAAAAGCGACAGTCCGGCAAACTGTAGACTTGGGTTCGAGTCCCAACGTAGACCATATTTTTCATTTAAAAATTTCGTATGATTTGCTTTGTAATTTGTAGACAGCAATGTTTACATCTCCACTTATTCTGCAATTACATACATTCTAATTTAATATTTGTAAATATTTCATATAAAAGCCGAAAAACTCCAATAATTTATCAATTGTTGTATTTAATAAACGGCTAAGAAATTATCTAAACACTTATATATATATATATATTTATATACATAAATGAGAATATTTTCTAATTAAAAGATTTTTATACTATATTTTATTAAAATTTGATGACATTTTAAAAATAGAAGAATTAATGTATAATTTAACAAAGTGTGAATAAGAAATGTATTAAACTTAACATGCTATCGTATTATTTCTCTTCTTATTACATTAGATGTTAGACCTAGTTGCAAGGAACCCTTTTTGTAAAACAAAAAACCATTAGAGTAATTCTAAAATAAAATAGGTGTGTATGATGAATTATGATTCATGTTTATTAATTAACGATTCATATTTAAATATTTGGCGCCCATTTTGGAAATCAAAGAACACAGCAATATGTGTTGTATATTTTAAATCAATTTACTTACCGTTTTAGATCGTTAAAATTACTTACCGTCGAGTTTAATCTGCGTAAATGATCAAATAGAGTTCAATCGCTCTAAAAATTATAACAGACTCGTAACTAGAGTGGACCAATTCGGAGCGAAAGCAGAGGCGTGACTTTCAAACTTACTTAAAATACACACATTTCTTGCGTCTTCTATCGAACATAGCTGTGCAACATTATTAAATACACAGAATACACTTTCCTGCTGCTATTATACGTGTACACACGATAACCGTGAACAACATACTAAGTAATCGTGAACCAATTCGTTAGTCACGCCTCTGCTTTCGCTCCGGATTGGTCCACTCTACTCGTAACCTACAGATCGTACGTTAAAATTTCCGTTAATTTATAACGGACTGTTTATTTTAAAAGTAACGCTTACAGAATCGACTCCAATAGCTTCTTATTTTTCTCATACTGCTTTTAAATATTCTTAGATATATTGAATGTAGAAGATGTAATTCGCAAACCTCAAAATCTTAATATCTTCAACTCTATTTCTTTTAGTAAAATATATGTACCTGTCATTCCATACGAAACCTAATTTATTAAAAATGAAAAATGAGACTAATATTAAGTATATTAGTGTTATGCTTTGCAACATTACTTCGTATATATATATATATATATAAAACATACCTAATATAGTTGTTTCGTGTGACATATTACATCTAATAATCGCCATGTGGTAAGAGGTAGTGTAAAAAACATCCCGGTTACTTGTAATAATGACTGTAATAAACGTAATGTATGAACTTAATAAATTTCACATACCACAGGAAAACGCTGAGCCGGCAACTTACAGCATCTCAGAGACGTTCAACAAAAACCGTAACCGGACATCCCACAACACCGGAAAGGTGCCGTTTCAGTCTACGCAACCCAAGTGCACAGAACGAATATCCGACAATCCCAGTACGTCATATTTATTACCTTTCTCCACTATTCTTTTCTCTTTCTTTGTTTTTCTTCTCCTTCTCATATACCGCTTATAACCGACAGCGAAGGAATAACGAAAAGGGAAACAGAATAAAAAAGTAAAAAAGAATGAAGGAATGGTTAAACTCTCCACTGTTGGAAATTTATAACGCGAATTAAATTAAAGCGTGCAGTCTGAAATAATTTTTGTTGTTGACGCTGTCAACTCCCGCAAGAATTAAAGACTCCGTTTTCATATTATAGTAGGTGTATTTAAATTTAAAATGAAGAACTGGCGGTTTATATGTTAATTAGTTATTAAGCAGTTGTATTTTTAACATATTCGTACTTTTGACTGCAAAAAAGAGGTTGTATTCTGCGAAAATTTAAGGCGAATTTAGATATTTACTGAGATATGTAAGTAGTTAATAGTTTCGTCGTATTTCACTGTTTATGATTATGCAAAACTTTTTAATGGAAGATTAAAAATTTAACAAACAACTGTTTATACATAAGTTCTTTAATTTCGTCGCATAATTAATATTAAAGACTAACATTTGTATTTCTGTAACGCCAGCTTGTTGATAATACCGGGTTACTACAAAAGAATAATCGGGTTTAAGAAAGCTATATTTCAGAAAGTATTATAGATATAATAGTAAATGATATTTCTATAGTCAGCGACAACCTTGGCAAGCGCACACCGAAGCCAGCACGCAGTATGCAAAATGACGACGATGTAACAAAAAGCGTTTTGCGTGTTAGAGTACGTGCGATGTTTCTCGCTTGTTACGGTGCGACGTGCGTTTCGACGGTAATACGAAAGTGATCCTCCAGATGATCAGAGCATTCTACGATGGTATCGAGAATTTCAGACAACAGGTTTACTTACTAAATGTAAAAGCACCGGACGCCCAAGCAACGGTGGATGCGGTTAGACAATGCTTCGTGCGTTCGCTACAACAATCTACCAGTGGCGCAGGCCGTGCACTTGGTATTCCGCAGCAAATTGTTTGGAAAATTTTGCGGAAGCGTTTGTGATTCAAGACGTATCGTATGCACATGGCGCGAAGTTTACGTCCAGACGATTATGTCAAGCGAACCTAGTTTTGTTGTGACATGCAGACAGCAACAGAGGCCGCTAAATTTGCTAACCGCCTCGTGTTTAGCGACGAAGCGACATTTCATTTAAGTGGCAAGGTGAACCGTCATAACTAGAGAACGGACACGTTTACCACATGACGCAAAGCCCAGTGCAGTACTGGCGAAAGGCTGTATTTCTAAAATATTTAATTTTATTTATATAATTGGAAAACGAACGGGTGGTGATCTATAAAATTACGAAATACATATTTATTTGTTGAAAAGTTGTATTTATAAAGTTTTTAATTTTATTTATATAGTTGGAAAACATACGGGTGGTGATCTATCCATCTAAAATTACGAAATACATATTTATTAATTAATTTTATTTATATAATTGGAAAACAAACGGGTGGTGATCTATAACATTACGAAATACATATTGCAGTGGAATGTGCTTTTAATTGCTTATTAATTTTTTTATTCACACTACAACTATTGCTTCCGGCTGTTCAGTCTAGTAGATTCCTTGAACTCACTTCTCACGGGTCGCTCTTCTCAGATGGGGCCAGGTTATGTTAGAAGTAAAACAATAAATGTTAATAAAAGACTCAATTAACTAATTTACAATTTTTAATTCACAAAAGAAAAAAAAATCCCTTTACCGAATGTATAGGGAGCTAAAGCCAAATTAACAGTAGCATTAGGAGGAAAGACTCTTTATGAATATGACTCGCACAAAGAGAAAAACCCCCTGTGACTCTCGAACAAACATAAAATTAATAAATAATTGAGAAATTTGTCAAGTTTGACCTCTACTTTAACCCCTACAATTTCAAATGTCAATAACAACAAAGTTATTGAAACCGCGTAAGAGTCTTACAGTCATGCGCAAATAAAACACGACAAAATTCAACCCACAACTAAAAAAAAATCCAACCTGAATTTAAAACGTTCTAGAATATTATCTTGAAGAAAAACTCCACTAAAAAAAAAAACATGACAATTTTCTCTAATACTCATATACTACTTTAAATATCAAAATTATCACAAATAATACATAACATTAATTATAAGAAAATAATCGTAGCATCAATTATATAAATTAAATATTTTTTATCAAACTTACATCGATCCAAGTACTGATAACACAAAAACTACATGAGAGATATCATACTTTATTTAGATCACAACAACGAGATCACCAACTCTCGTAAAAATCGAAATAACATTACATGCACATTTATAAATGCATAAACAAAATTAAAAACCCGATTTTACTTAAAACAGAGAATAAAAAATGAACTTCTTATCCTCTACAACCGGTCACTTTGGAAGTCTTGATATCTCTAACAAAATTTACCGCGAAAAATTCCTACATCTAATTCAATAGTACCACAACTGTCCGCATCAATACGTTTAAACTAATAAACATACAGAGTCAGTCAAAAATATAATTACAAATATAATAAATATTAATAAAATTCAACTGTTTTACATAATTTAAATCTTCCATCTTTTTCTCTCTCTCTGGATAGAAAAATCCACTACAATATGTATTTGTTGAAAAGTTGTATTTTTAAAGTTTTTAATTTTATTTCTATATTTGGAACATTTTTATTTGTTCATTTTGTCGTTCAAGTTGAGTAAAGGAGTATTAATATTGACTAGCAATAGTTTCTCTAGGTTTTCTTCTGTCAATTTTGTTCTCTTTGAATTAAGTTCATCCTTATAAATAGAAAACGTCCTTTCTACATCGCAACTGGTTATAGGTGCATACTGGAAATATTCTTTTATTTCTTCATATTTAGCCGTTAGATTTTGTGGAATTGTCTCCATACATAATTGCTGCAATGAAATTAAATCTGGATTTCTATTAAGAATTGCTTCAAACTTTTGCCGAAGGCCACATCCGAAGTCACTTGGAATACTTTTCAAATTATTAACAGCCACATCTAATGTGGTTAATCCGTCATTTAATTTGAGATTTCGATTTTCAAAATAAGTGATTAGTTTTGGCAATTTTCCAAAGTGTTCGTGAAGAAAGTACAACTGATTTTTTAAATTTGGGATTTGTGTGAGCTCTTTGCACTCACCAATACTTCTAGCATCCTCCTTTAGCAGTGTTACGAAATGTTTTAGACTATCGAAATTCTCAGCATAATAACTAGTCGCTTCCAGCCATGTTCCCCATCTAGTTATTACTGGAGTGGGAGGCAGTGACGAGATGGAAATTTTTCCCTGAAAAGAGCTACTCTCAATGGTGCTTTTCTGAAAACTTTTTTAAAAGCTGATACAAGTCTATCAACTTCCGGAAAAGTGTCTCTGATATATTCACGGATTCTGTGGAGAGCATGTGCTACACAAGTAATATGCAGCATATTAGGATATGTTTTCTTCAATAGTCTGCCTGTTTTTAACATATACGCAGCACTATCACTGACAAATAAAAGTATTTTTTCTTTGTACGTGGCGTCCGAATGAAGCATTTTTTGCATATTCTCCTTAATGGTTTCAGCAACTGTTTCCGAATCAACTCTATTTATAACACTTGTTGCTATTACATATGAGTTATAGGGAATAGTTGGATGTAGTACACCAGCTACAACATTTACCACACAGCGTGCTAACATATCCACCGTTTCGTCGGCGCTTATCCATATGTATTGATTTTAAAGATGGCTTCTAATGCGTTCTACTGCTCTCGTATAGCACCAAGAAACATAATATTTGCGTAAAGTTGATTCATCAGGAACATTTCGACCAGTATATTTTTTCAGAAATGTCTTCAAAATTGGATTGTTCAATTTAAATAATGGAATATTAGCTGCCATAAAAGTTTCACAGAGTTATTCGTTAAAATTGTCAGATTCCAACGGGTTCAATTTTTTTTCGTGCTTTAACGATCCTACGTGACGTTTTACGGTTGATTTATTGCAATTTTTCAATAACGTTTCACACACTTCACAATAAATTTCGGAATCACTGGCAATGTACATACAATCAGTATGGCCCTCAATCCAACTCGCCATTGTTTCACGATGCTATTCTCGACGCTCTTCCATTGTCTGAAAAAGTAAGAATATTCTAGATCCAAATAAACGAAATTAAATAACGAAATTTTATGCACACTTACGTGAAAATAATTGGAAGATGTTGCTTAAATGAAAAGAAAATGAATGTACGTGCTATTTCTCTTACGAAATACGATAAACTTATTTATTTTATCTACGTACACGACACCACTGAAAACACTATATTCTCCGAATACAATAGCTGGGTTGTCCATTGTTATCGCTGCGAGACCAGGTGGCCGAGTAAGTCAAACAAATACTTCATTGAATTACGCCGGGATGTACTGAGCGACGTTATACACAATTCCAATTGCCGATTGCGTTTTATGGAAATTGCATCCGTTCTCTAGTCATAACATTCGGATATGGGGTACGGAACCACCTCATGTCATTGTGCAACATGAAAGGGACTCTCCAAAATTTAATGTCTTCCGTGCTGTATCCAACACAAAAGTGTACGGACCGTTTTTCTTCCGTGAAAAAACTGTGACCGGTATATCCTACCTCGATATGTTGCAATTGTGGTTATTTCCGCAACTGACACATGATTCAAACAACTTTATATTCCAACAAGATGGTGCTTCGCCTCATTGGCATAATGCAATGCGTCGGTATCTAAACGAGGTGCTACCTCAACGTTGGATAGGTCGTTGTGCTGAAACAGATGTGGCATTGTACGCGTGGCCTCCCAATTCTCACGATTTTACCCCATGCAATTATTTCGTATGGGGGTATATTAAAGACAGGGTTTACGTACCACCATTACCTACAACACTTGAGGAACTCAGAAGACGCATTACTGCTGCTGTTAAGAGTATCGGCCGAGACACCTTGCAGCGTGTATGGACTGAACTGGACTATCGTTTGGACGTTTGTCGTGTGACTCGAGGAGCCCACATTGAAAATTTGTAATAATATGCTCACAAACTTGATTATTTTCTCTGCATATAGACATATCACTTACTATTCTATCTACAAGACTTTCTGAAATATGGCTTTCTCAAACCTGATGATTCTTTTGTAGTAACCCTGTATAACGTGTGTATAAATTGTCGTAAAAGCTACACCCAGCGACATTCTTCGTTCGGTTCTGAATATAAATCCTTAATGTTAAAATGTCGTATCATGGCTTAGTTTGTTTTCACGGGGTTCTTAAATGTCAGACTTTTTTCTTATTTTAAGGGCTTTTCGAGATCCTTGCCCATAAGCTCACCAAGCTAAATTCTAATTCCGGTTTTTCATAATGTGCCAAAAACAATACACAAAAATATCGAAAAGCATTAGAACTTTGACATTAGGGAAGAGACACTTTACGCTTCGTGGCCTTTCGAAGCCACTTTACTATTGACACACACAAAAAAGACCAACGGTCAAAAGGTAAATCCACAAAGGTAGAGGTAGGAAGGAATGTCGAATATCGTCGATTGTCGAACTTTATATTTTAATTTTACATGCTGTCAAAAATTTTAATATCGCCTCATATACTGTTATTTTATTTGTCCGTAATAATATATACTAATGCGATTAGTAGGAATTTCTATTCCTAAGTGTTGTTTGTCGTTGAATTGGTGACGCAACTACTTCAATATTACAGTTAAATTCCTTTCTTCGTGGGCGTAGATAGAAGCGTGAGGAGTTTTTATAATTTGTTTAATTTTAGTTTATATTTCGTAAGATAAATAAAGTACGGTCACTTAGTTTATTTTTTTCATTGTTTTAACTCTTAATTACATAGTTACATACTTCGTAATTTTTGTAATAGAGCCTGTTTACGGTGAGTTAGTTGTATTGCTTTAACTGTTAAGTATATACTTATTTAATATTCACTTAATTCATAAATTTATTATAATGTATAGAATTCACGGTTTGCTCTTGGTGAAACATTATTAATAATTTACTAAATAAAACACTTGGTATATTTGTTTCACAAAATGTATTTAAAATATCTCTGACATATGTTTCGACTTATACAGTCATTCTCAAAGAGTCATGTAAACTAACTGAAAAGAATACTCCTACCAATATTTATGGGTTATTTTTTAAAACGTTTATTACAGCATCGATTGTGGGGGTATTTGAAAAATCCAACTGCGTGTTTGTGACCTGTCTGTTGAGATTTATGGCTTTTTTTATTTCTAAAATTTCTAAGAAGTCAAGCCTTTTACCCTTATTACAAGAGTGTAAAAGTTTGAAATTATTAGCATTAAACAGATGAGAATTTTGAATACAGTGTTCCGCGAATCCCGTGATCATATTGCCATGTAGAATAGAACTTCTATGCTCTTTGATACGTTCTTTTATAGAGCGTCCTGATTGGCCAATGTATACCGCGTCACAATCACTGCAAGTTAATGCATACACCCCTGACTTATCACGCAATTCTGTTTTTCCTTTATTGTTAACTAGAATATTGCCTAAATTGCATTTATTTACTAGGATGACATTTAAACCTAATTTATTTAGTTTATTAGAAACTTTATTGCTAACCCCAGGTATATAGTTTAGAGTGTGAAACACTTTGTTAGTTTTTATGTATGTATGTCCGGAGTAAAAATTATTCATAAGGAAAGCGCGTTGTTTTCTGTAAATCATTTTGTCTAAGAATTCTGTTTTGTACCCGTTATTTCTAGCTATAGTTTTTATGGTATATACTTCTTTTTCAAAGTTCTTATTATTTAGAGGGAATTTAATCAGTCTGTGTATGAAACTGTGAAAAGCTGTCATTTTTATATTCCAGGATTGGTTGGAATTTGCCGGAATTACTGTATCTGTTGTAGTGGGTTTTCTAAAGATATCAAATTCAAATCGTTTATCAACTCTTGTTAATTTTAAGTCTAAAAAGTTAATCGTTCCGTCTACCTCTTTTCTATTGTGAATTGTATTTTTTTATTACGGGAATTTAAATAGTTAAGAAATTGGTCCAGCTGTCTGTCAGTGCCCGACCACAAAATTTCAAAAATCTATTCCGAACATCGAATTACAGAACACTTTATTAAACCTAATTAATATTTGTCTTAAACAAAATTATTTTAAATTTCATGAAAAATTTTATACACAAACCAACGGTTTACCGATGGGTAGCCCTCTTAGCCCGTTACTCGCTGAAATTTATCTAACAGATTTTGAAGATAAACACATTCATAATTTCAACTGCAGTCCTTTATTAAAATACATTTCCTTTTGGGGCAGATATGTTGACGATATTTTGTGCTTGTGGTCGGGCACTGACAGACAGCTGGTCCAATTTCTTAACTATTTAAATTCCCGTAATAAAAAAAATACAATTCACAATAGAAAAAGAGGTAGACGGAACGACACTACAACAGATACAGTAATTCCGGCAAATTCCAACCAATCGTGGAATATAAAAATGACAGCTTTTCACAGTTTCATACACAAACTGATTAATTTCCCTCTAAATAATAAGAACTTTGAAAAAGAAGTATATACCATAAAAACTATAGCTAGAAATAACGGGTACAAAACAGAATTCTTAGACAAAATGATTTACAGAAAACAACGCGCTTTCCTTATGAATAATTTTTACTCCGGACATACATACATAAAAACTAACAAAGTGTTTCATACCCTAAACTATATACCTGGGGTTAGCAATAAAGTTCCTAATAAACTAAATAAATTAGGTTTAAATGTCATCCTAGTAAATAAATGCAATTTAGGAAATATTCTAGTTAACAATAAACGAAAAACAGAATTGCGTGATAAGTCAGGGGTGTATGAGTTAACTTGCAGTGATTGTGACGCGGTATACATTGGCCAATCTGGACGCTCTATAAAAGAACGTATCAAAGAGCATAGAAGCTCTATTCTACATGGCAATATGATCACGGGATTCGCGGAACACTGTATTCAAAATTCTCATCTGTTTAATACTAATAATTTCAAACTTTTACACTCTTGGAATAAGGGTAAAAGGCTTGACTTCTTAGAAATTTTAGAAATAAAAAAAGCCATAAATCTCAACAGACAGGTCACAAACACGCAGTTGGATTTTTCAAATACCCCCACAATCGATGCTGTAATAAACCTTTTAAAAAATAACCCATAAATATTGGTAGGAGTATTCTTTTCACTTAGTTTACATGACTCTTTGAGAATGACTGTATAAGTCGAAACATATGTCAGAGATATTTTAAATACATTTTGTGAAACAAATATACCAAGTGTTTTATTTAGTAAATCATAAATTTATTGCAAAGTTTGTAAAATATCGTTAACAAGTTCCAAGAAATCGCACGTAAAACGTCACTTAGCATCGCAAACACATACATAGAAATTAGACTCGTTAGAATCTAACAATTTTAACGTAGAACTCTGTGAAACTTTAATGACGGCAAATATTCCATTAAATAAACTTAAAAATCCCACCTTCAAAACATTTCTCCAAAAATATACTGGCCGAAATGTTCCTGATAAATCCACATTACGTAAATATTATGTTTCTAAGTGCTACACGAAAGCAGTAGAACGCATTAGAAGCCATATTTCAAATTAGTACCTATGGATAAGAGCCGACGAAACTGTCGATATATTAGAACGCTGTGTGGTAAATGTTGTAGTTGGTATACTACATCCAACTATTCCATATAACGCATATGTTGATGCGGAAACAGTAGTTACAACCATTTACGAGAATATGCACAAAATGCTTCATTCAGATCACAGGTACAAGGAAAAAGTATTTTTATTTGTCAGTGACAGTGCTGCATATATGTTAATAACAGGCAGACTATTAAAGGCAACATATCCTAATATGCTACATATTACTTGTGTAGCACATGCTCTCTACAGAATCTGTGAATGGATCAGATACCTTTCCGGAAGCTGATAGACTTGTATCCGCTTTTAAAAAAGTTTTCAGAAAAGCGCCATTCAGAGTAGCTCTTTATAGGGAAAAACTGCCATCTTTGTCACTGCCTCCCTCTCCAGTAATAACTAGATGGGGGACATGGTTGGAAGATACTAGTTTTTATGCACCGAGTTTCGATAGTTTACAAAATTTCGTTACATGATTAAATGATGATGCTCGAAGTATTTCTGAGTGCAAGGAACTAATACAAATTCCAAATTTAAAAAGCAGTTGTACTTTCATCGGCAACACTTTGGAGATTTGCCAAAACTATTCACTTATTTTGAAAATCAAAATCTCAAATTAAATGATGCATTAACCATATTAAATGGGGCTATTAATAATTTGAGAAATATTCCAAGTGACTTCAGATGTGGCTTTCGGCAAAAGTTAGGCGCAGTTTTTAATAGAAATCCAGATTTAATAACATTGCGGCAATTATGTTTGGGGACAATGCCTGAAAATCTAACTCCTAAATACGCTGAAATAAGAGAATATTTCCAGTATGCACCTATAACAAGTTGCGATGTAGAAAGAACGTTTTCTATCTAAAAGGATGTATTTCATTCAAAGAGAAGAAATTTTGCAGAAGAGACCTTGAAAAGGTATTGCTAGTTAATATTAGTACTCCTTTACTTAACTTGAACTACAAAATTAACAAATAAATGTATTTTGTATTTTATAAATCACCACTCGTTTGTTTTCCAATTATATTAATAAAATTAAAATCTATTTAAAAATACAAATTTTCAACAGTACGCCCGTGGGGTTGAGTCACCGGCCTCTCGTGTCCGGTCCCAAATGATTACATTTCTAATAATATATATAATTACATTTAAAAAGTTATTTGTTACTTATTGGATTAATATAAAAATGATTTTATTTAAGGTCCTGCTGATTATTTGGGCCATACACCATTTCGCATAAAAGGCAGGTCCTTTGATAGATCCTTTAGATTCGAAGAACATGATCAAGAAGTACCCGGTCCTGGAGCATATTACGTAAGTAAATTACATTATGTCTTACCATTTTTTATTATCGGGTGTCCCATGACATGAGTGCTACAGTTTAAGGATGTGTTATTGAAGCAATTTCAAGCTAAAAACGTCTGATGTACATATCCGTAACCGTGCCTACAAGCATTTGAAGTTTTAGATAGCCCTACTAATGCTGGTATTTTGTACCGCTGTTGATATGCTCGCTATTAACAAATCGGGGTGGCTGTGATTCATCATTTCCTATTCATTGCGACAGTAAAGGTTAACTAAGTCAATTCATTTAGCGTGTTTCTTTCTTCATGGTACATAAAATAGTCTTAGAAGTAAATTTCTTAAGTAGTAAACATTTTAATTCAAAATTTTTACCGATAATTAGTTAATTTTCCGACTCAACTTGAAAAATAAATTAAATTATGTATAGGTGTTGACAGAACATATTAATATTCATTCAATTTTATACAGTTCAGGTATTAAAACTTGTCACAGAGTTTGTGTTTATAGCTTTTCTACGCCACCATACGAACAGTTACCATAATAAAGTCTTTACAATACTCTTTCAGTAGGAGAAAATCAATTTCTTCCATACGACTGTTGTAAATAATAATATTTAGCTATTCGATTAATAATTTCAATGCATGGACGGACGTAATAAATTTCATATGCATTAGACATCAACATTGTTAAAGGAGGCACATAATTCATAGAGGAGCCATCAGTATGATAAATGCAAACGCCAATACCAGTCACCGCAATTGTCGAGTTCGGGGACAGACAAAAATCGCAGTCATTCTTCTCAATTTACAGCTTTCAGCTACAGTTAGCAGGTACTCGGGGAATTATTTTTAATGCTTCATATATCTTCTCTGATCTTGAGTAGAATAGTAATCCCATTTGAAATAAATAAAATAATCGCGCACGGATCTATTGTCATATTAACAATTTTCATGAAAAATATTGTCTTGATTGATTTATATATTCATATTATATATATATCGAAAATTAATTATAAATTAATTCATATTAAATTAATAATTAATTATTAAATTAATTATATATATATATATATATATATATATTGATAACGTCCCCCTTTTTACTGGGCTGTGGTGAGATTATAAAATGTTAATGAGATAAAAGTGTAAGATAAAATTATGTATTTGAAAAGATTAGTCGGGCGCCTTAATTTATAAAATCTCACCCCAGATTGCGCTATCTTTATCTCAAATAGCCAACTAGTCGGAAAGCAAGAAACTATATTTAATAAAACTTTACTAAATGTGGGTGATCTCGGGCTCGTTGTGAGTTTTAGGTTGTTGCTTCCAAAAAAGAGAATAATATTAATGTTGACGCTTAATATAATAACTCCCACAAATAAATATGAACAAATAAAAGATTCATGTAAAATTAAAAATATTATGTTTATTAAATTAAAGGAAACTGTAAAAATATAACGTATTACAAATGTGATATTAACGAAACTGCATATACGCATAAACAACAAGGTGTTACTAATGTGAAAAGAGGTTATGTGTGTTAAACTAATAAATAATATGAATATAAATGTGAATACTCTTATTACAATTATGGTGAGTACCCTTTTATTGTTATCTCTAAGATATAAATAGGTTGTTTAATTAAATATAAAGATCATGACAGGACGTGGTAGATTAGGTAAATAATTCGAGAAGATTATAAAATAAAAGTTTAAAGAATTTAATTTTTGAAAAAAAAATAAATATTATCTGAAAACCTGTTATAATAATGATGCTGATGTATGTTTGTAGATCGTCTGTGTGAATTGGGAAGATCCTCGGTGATCCAAAAATGTTCGGGTGCAGCACAAAATGATGGCGGTGTAGGTGGCTGTTTACGCGGACGCTATCGAAGATTTTCCTCGGACTCCGTCTTCGGTGCCTAATTACTCACTGCGCTCGTTTCTGGCTGTAGAATTTCAGGTATCGTTGTTGATATACGTTAGACTATATTGTTGAAGTTCGGCGATGGATTCTTATATATATTTCTTCTGATTTTCTATCGTTTTCGGTGGAACTACGTCTGTGACGCTATATTGTTTGAAAGTTCGTTATTACCGAAAATTCTTGTAGTAATTCACTTGACGATCGAGTTAATTACTATTCTGGATACTTTTTATCACTTTTAGTTGAATTTATAATTTAAATTTGTGTTTTATACAAGATTTCTAAGGCTTGGTCTAAAAAGATGCGTCTATTTATTTTTCAAATTCAAGGATCGAATTCTTCGACAGCACTTGTCTGAATATTACCAAACACGCTATCTATTGATATCAATAATCTCGATGATTTACCCTTTTAACAATTTTATATAAAAAGTATTTGATTAATTTAGAATATCTAAATGATTTTAAAAATTATATTATAAATTACCAAGTTAGGTTAAGATAAATTTGAATGATACAAATCGCATACTGCGCATGATAAATGTAAACCTAGCGAGATGTCAATTTGTAGGCGTGTCTTACTAGTGTCGATATAATACAAAGTTGCATATGGATTTGAATATGTTTTTCGCGCTAATATTTGAAAATTTGAATATGATATAATAAAATTAACTAATGAAAGGAAAATGTATATAGAAATTTAAAGAATGAAATGATCGTTATAAAAATACATATGCACTTCGATACTACTAAGACTTAATAATATTATTTATATAACCATTATATTATAACCCTTTTTCACTTTGTATGTCTTATTCTTCCTATTTTAGATGCAGCTCTATATGGATAACATGCATCACAACAATGTCCCCGTCGAAAAAATGTCGGAATGTACAAATGAGGACATTCTTTTCGCTGAAGATGATGTAGGAAATGAAAGATAACAACCTTGTTTTTCTAAACTTATTACGTGTCGTTCGAATTAAACAATTAGAAAGAAAAATAAGTTAACACCATAATATAAAAACTTTATGAATTGTAAAAACGAAATGTTTGTTTGTGTGATGAACTTCCTTAACATTATATTAGTATACCAAAGTCTTTTCTTCCTTTTTTTTTTTTTAATTATCAACTATTATTCTATTGTTTCTTTGTAACTTCTCTTTATTTATTCAAGCTGTCCAAATTCAAATTATCCAGTCTAAATTAATGTTTCTTGTTTAAGTATATTTATTTGTAATTATATAACAATAGTTTAGTTGTAGTATTCATTTAATTGATGTATTTTGCGAGCTATAACATACCTTTCAATGTAATTAATAATTTTAATGACTGTATTTATTCAATTGTATATTACTGTTTTCTTTGGTTTTAAATTTGTATTATATACTTCTTGTACTAATTACATTATATATTCAGGTATTTGTTCGTAGTATTATCATTGGGGTTATTTTATTTATATCTTTTATGGATGGTACATGCTCAATAATTCTATTAATAAATTGTTATTCTTAGTCTTTTATTATAATTGATATACTGATATAAGCTTTAGCTTTCATAATAACTAATTCTCTCTTCATACATGCAAGACGTTACATTCACATTCTATTCTCTAATCAATTAAAATACCACTCCTTTAACATATATATTCTACCTTATTAGAAGACACTTTTGTCTATATTTTAATATTCTCATAATAATAATAATTCATTTATTTCATATATAATTCTATACACCTCTATCATATGTATTAATACCTTCAACCTTCAAAATCTTTACCTAGTCCCTCTTATGTCATATCTACACTCCTTTATTATTTATTTTCAATTATGTTCTCTCTTTTTCAATAATAATACGTTCAAACTTTCATTTTGTTTTTTTTTTATAATTAGCATGTTTATAAGTGAATATGTTCCCCTTTTATTAATTCGATTGATAGTACCAATATTATTTTAAATAATTGTTCTTTTGTAAGCTTATTTTAACCATCTAAATATGTGGTGTTACCCTTTTTTTTTTTTTTTTCAGTGTATTATCTCTCTTAATTATTGTAAATAAGTATTAATATTATAGCTCCAGTTATGTTTGTTTTCTTTATAATTTTATTTATTAATTATCTAGCTAGTTATATATTCATTTATTGTATTATAGTTTTATTATGTGTTCTTTCTTTTTCTTATTAAATTGTGTTTATCATCTGTTTGTTTATGTTTAATATAAGTGTAATTATTTTAATTTATCTGTAATTATAACTCGTATCCCCGTATTCTGCTTTGTTCATCATCGTTTTTTTTTTTTAAATGTCGATATTCTGTCATCGTATTTATTTAAATAGTTAATTTTCGACGAACTGTTTTAAAGATATTGATGCTGTTATCCCGGTGTAGAAATATCATGTTACCTCTTCCTTGAGATATATGTAAGTTTTTGTTAATTAGTGTGTATATATTTATAATTTTTGTGTAAATGTGTATATTGGTATTGATTTTTATACTGTATAAATTATGAAGAAAATTGTTATGATTTAAGTATTCGTATATCATTGAATTGTTTATCATGCCTTCTTTATTTATTAAGTTAGTTATCATACTATCGTGTATAGTTAAATTTGGTGAAATTAAAGTGATGTTTTGTATGTTAATTTTGTTAGTTTGTATTAAGTTGGTTGCATAATTATGATTAATATTCTTGATTTTGATATTGGATAAGTTAAAATTAATGTTATTAATCCCCGTCTTCTCTATGTAAAAATTATTACATTCCCTTTCATTGTTTATTAAGAAACTCTGGTATGCTTTGTCATTTATTTGAAATTGATTGTATAAATTATTTTTAACTTGGTATCTACGCAGTTTGTTAATATTCACGTCATGTATGACTTTGGTTGCATCAGTGTTGTTATTATTGTGAATATTGGCGTTTATCTGTCGATCTCCCCGTACTTGATTGTTTATTATTTCTTTTTGTTCTTTATTTATGTTACTTGAGTTAATTGTTGTCGTACCCTGTACCTCTTTTTGTATGTTAAATATATTAGAAATGGTTTGTTTTTGATCGACATTTCCGGAATCTATTTTATTAGTCTGATTATTGCAATTATATTCCAATTTGTTGGTTGTGCCTAATCGTTTTGTCCATTATGAATTTAGTAAATTAATGGTTTCATCCAGTTTAATTAAGTACTTAAGTTCGTTTTCTTCCATCCTTTTCTGAGCTGTAGAAATTTCTGCTATCTTACCCTCTAAATCAACTTTGAAAGCACTTAATTTGTTATCGATGTTTGCATTATTTATTTCAAATTTTTGATTAATATTGTTCATGTTTATCTCTAATTTAGTTGTTAGATCACTATTCATGTTGCTTATGTCTGTTTTCATATTAGTTAGTTCTTGTTTTAAGTTTTCATTGTTAGTGTCTAATTTGTTTGTTAAGTCTTGTTTTAGGTTATCGTTATTTGTATCTAATTTGTTGTTCATATTTATATTGTCTTGTTTTAAATCGGTCATTTGTGTCATTAATATCTGTAACATATTCATCACCTGGCCATTGTCTGGTGGACTTACCCCTTCAGTTGTAGACGCTTGTGTCACGGGAATGTCTCCCTGTTCAACCCTATCTTCTTCAGTACTGTCCTTAACTGCTTTGGTTCTATGTCGAGTATCCATTTTGATATTTATTAAATTTATGAAGTTTACTGAATTTATATAAATATGTATCCTTTATTTTAAAAGTATGATAATAATAAATAGTTAAAAAATACAGAGTTATATTTAAAATATGAATAATAATACTCGAGACACCGTAATTTTATTAGTGAATCAAAAGTTAAATAAAATAACGTAAGCACAAGGTGATATTTTCCCTTTCACTAACCTTTAATATGTCCTAGAATCCTCCAAAGTCTGCGATGTAGTGAAATAAAGGTAACAATCTGCTGTTATAATAGGAAAAACATGTACACACAACGACAATAATAATCTACACCTTTTTGTCTATATAATATATGAAACAATTTGAAAAGTATCAATTATTTGCAATATTTAACTTTGTAGATGAGTTATCAACAAGAAGCAACAGGCCCACGTTGTCGGCGACAATTGATAACGTCCCCCTCTTTACTGGGCTGTGGTGAGATTATAAAATGTTAATGAGATAAAAGTGTAAGATAAAATTATGTATTTGAAAAGATTAGTCGGGCGCCTTAATTTATACAATCTCACCCCAGATTGCGCTATCTTTATCTCAAATAGCCAACTAGTCGGAAAGCAAGAAACTATTTTTAATAAAACTTTACTAAATGTGAGTGATCTCGGGCTCGTTGTGAGTTTTAGGTTGTTGCTTCCAAAAAAGAGAATAATATTAATGTTGACGCTTAATATAATAACTCCCACAAATAAATATGAACAAATAAAAGATTCATGTAAAATTAAAAATATTATGTTTATTAAATTAAAGGAAACTGTAAAAATATAACGTATTACAAATGTGATATTAACGAAACTGCATATACGCATAAACAACAAGGTGTTACTAATGTGAAAAGAGGTTATGTGTGTTAAACTAATAAATAATATGAATATAAATGTGAATACTCTTATTACAATTATGGTGAGTACCCTTTTATTGTTATCTCTAAGATATAAATAGGTTGTTTAATTAAATATAAAGATCATGACAGGACGTGGTAGATTAGGTAAATAATTCGAGAAGATTATAAAATAAAAGTTTAAAGAATTTAATTTTTGAAAAAAAAATAAATATTATCTGAAAACCTGTTATAATAATGATGCTGATGTATGTTTGTAGATCGTCTGTGTGAATTGGGAAGATCCTCGGTGATCCAAAAATGTTCGGGTGCAGCACAAAATGATGGCGGTGTAGGTGGCTGTTTACGCGGACGCTATCGAAGATTTTCCTCGGACTCCGTCTTCGGTGCCTAATTACTCACTGCGCTCGTTTCTGGCTGTAGAATTTCAGGTATCGTTGTTGATATACGTTAGACTATATTGTTGAAGTTCGGCGATGGATTCTTATATATATTTCTTCTGATTTTCTATCGTTTTCGGTGGAACTACGTCTGTGACGCTATATTGTTTGAAAGTTCGTTATTACCGAAAATTCTTGTAGTAATTCACTTGACGATCGAGTTAATTACTATTCTGGATACTTTTTATCACTTTTAGTTGAATTTATAATTTAAATTTGTGTTTTATACAAGATTTCTAAGGCTTGGTCTAAAAAGATGCGTCTATTTATTTTTCAAATTCAAGGATCGAATTCTTCGACAGCACTTGTCTGAATATTACCAAACACGCTATCTATTGATATCAATAATCTCGATGATTTACCCTTTTAACAATTTTATATAAAAAGTATTTGATTAATTTAGAATATCTAAATGATTTTAAAAATTATATTATAAATTACCAAGTTAGGTTAAGATAAATTTGAATGATACAAATCGCATACTGCGCATGATAAATGTAAACCTAGCGAGATGTCAATTTGTAGGCGTGTCTTACTAGTGTCGATATAATACAAAGTTGCATATGGATTTGAATATGTTTTTCGCGCTAATATTTGAAAATTTGAATATGATATAATAAAATTAACTAATGAAAGGAAAATGTATATAGAAATTTAAAGAATGAAATGATCGTTATAAAAATACATATGCACTTCGATACTACTAAGACTTAATAATATTATTTATATAACCATTATATTATAACCCTTTTTCACTTTGTATGTCTTATTCTTCCTATTTTAGATGCAGCTCTATATGGATAACATGCATCACAACAATATATATATATATATATATATATTTAGTGTTAATAAGAATTAAAATTTCTTTCTTATTTATTTTATTGGCCGTGTGCATAATATTAAAATAATAAGCGTTTTTTGGTTTAGCGACCTTTATTGAAATTCAATTTATTTAACTAACGACGTTTCGACTTTTTTGTATATAATTAAGTCTTTTTCAAGTGATTTAGAACTGAAAAAAAAAATTACAAACGAAAGGTAAGAATTATATTTACATTATATGAATGAATTAAAATTAAAATAATGATTAGAGTAAAGAAAGCTCAAATTTAGTATCCAAGTTTTGTATCCTTATAATTTGAAATTTAAAGTATACAAAACTCACCAATTTATTTCGTGCTGTCTTCTTTAAAAAAAGACAGCTTTAAAAAAACACCAGATAACATTAAAACACAATTTTGATTTTGAAAATACAAAAATAATAACCAAGCAAAAAAATACAAAGGCTAGGGAGGTATTAGAAATGATTCACATTTTCAAAAATAACAAAACAATCAACGACCGAAACGAGATTGATGGACTTTCAAAACTGTATTATCCGCTCATTAAACAATAGAAGACAAACCAACCCACACAAAAAAACAAATTTTTTTTTTCCTCATAGTAAACACACTGTATTTTCCCAAACACATGGCCTGACCAAACAAATTTTAAAGACGAAATAATATAAAAAAATTTCATTTCTATAACAAGACATTTAGTTACACTTAAGATTCCGAGATACGCTGTTCGGACCCTGTAGTGAAGGGTCGACATGTTTCCGACCATGCATATTGCACTGGGCATGTGTTTTAACACGGAATAAATTGGCGAGTTTGGTATCCTTTAAATTTTAAATTTTAACTTTCTTTACTCTAATCATTATTTTAATTTTAATTCATTCATATAATGTAAATATAATTCTTACCTTTCGTTTGTAATTTTTTTTTAGTTCTAAATCACTTGAAAAAGACTTAATTATATACAAAAAAGTCGAAACGTCGTTAGTTAAATAAATTGAATTTCAATAAAGGTCGCTAAACCCAAAGAAAGGTTATTATTTTAATATATATATATATATATATATATAGTAAACCTAATCAGTAGGCGATTAAAGGTCTGTATATTACTTCAAAATATATGTATTTAAAAAACTCTACATGTTTCGGCTGTATACGCCTTTTTCAAGAGAATACAAAATATGAATGACAGGATATAAATGTCAAGTCATTTAATCGCCTACTGATTAGGTTTACCATATCATACCAAGGTCACGAAGTTATTATATATATATTTAGTGTTTAAAGAATTTTGTTTTTCTTTTTTATTTTATTGGCCGTGTTTTAATATTAAAAATAATAGATTTTTATTGGTTTTAGCGACCTTTTATTGAATTTAGATGTTTGTTTGCGACGTTTCGACTTTTATCAATTCAGTCTTTTTCAAGCATCTGGAAACAAGAATCATTACAATGAACATGAGAACTGTGTTTGTTTTGTGTGATATAACAATTGAATTAACAATTTTAAATTTAACATTGTATTAAGAAATGAATTACGAATTAGGTTAGTGTTTTACGTTGAAAATTAAATAACATTAAATTAAAATAGCTTAGAATGGTAGGGGGACATTTATGTGATTAATATCTGTATGAATTAATTGGAGACTTAACAAAAAATTAACAATTTTTAAGTTCAAAATTAGATTAAAGATGATTACAAATTGAGTTAACATTTAACGTTGAAACTTACATAAAATAAAAATAAGAATGGCTAAAATGAACAGGTAGGGAGACATTTAGGTGGTTAACAACTGTATGACTGATTGGAAAGATGAATTACAATACAATACGTAAAGAGAACAAAGAAAAGTCAAATAAAACTCACATTTGTTGTTTGTTCTACACGGGTACGCATTCATGTGCCACATGTGTTTGGACACCCGGGACCAATTTTCTTAGAACGAACATGCTTGTGCGGATTTTGTAAGTGAACTAATGCTTTAGTTTGCGGGGGTTTAATTTCTGTTTTTTGGAATGAGCATGGTAGTCACTAAAACATAATTTTGATTTTGAAAACACCAAAGTAATAACACAAAAAAAAGGACACAAAAGCTAGAGAGGTCTTAGAAATGATACACATTTTCAAAAATAGCAAAACAATCAACGACAGGAACGAAATCGATGGGCTTTCAAAACTTTATTACCCTCTCATAAAACAATAGAAAAATCAAAAAAATCCCCCCTGCACGCACAAGACAAAAACGGGAAAAAAATAGCTCACATTAGAAATAACAATGTTAACTTATACCCCTAAATACGGTCCTGACTACCATGCTCATTCCAAAAAACAGAAATTAAACCCCCGCAAACTAAAGCATTAGTTCACTTACAAAATCCGCACAAGCATGTTCGTTCTAAGAAAATTGGTCCCGGGTGTCCAAACACATGTGGCACATGAATGCGTACCCGTGCAGAACAAACAACAAATGTGAGTTTTATTTGACTTTTCTTTGTTCTCTTTACGTATTGTATTGTAATTCATCTTTCCAATCAGTCATACAGTTGTTAACCACCTAAATGTCTCCCTACCTGTTCATTTTAGCCATTCTTATTTTTATTTTATGTAAGTTTCAATGTTAAATGTTAACTCAATTTGTAATCATCTTTAATCTAATTTTAAACTTAAAAATTGTTAATATTTGTTAAGTCTCCAATTAATTCATACAGATATTAATCACATAAATGTCCCCCTACCATTTTAAGCTATTTTAATTTAATGTTATTTAATTTTCAACGTAAAACACTAACCTAATTCGTAATTCATTTCTTAATATAATGTTAAATTTAAAATTGTTAATTCAATTGTTATATCACACAAAACAAACACAGTTCTCATGTTCATTGTAATGATTCTTATTTCCAGATGCTTGAAAAAGACTGAATTGATAAAAGTCGAAACGTCGCAAACAAACATCTAAATTCAATAAAAGGTCGCTAAAACTAATAAAAATCTATTATTTTTTATATATATATATATATATATATATATGTATATATATATTTCATGACCTTTGTATGTTATGGTAGATTTAATTAGTTGGCAATTTAAGGTTTGGTTTTAGTTCTAAATGTATATATTTAAAACAATCTTAAATGTTGCGGCATACGATGCCTTTTTCAAAGAATTTAAAATATAAATGACAGTATATTAATGTCATACTTATACATATGTCGTTGCCATGGATAAAATTATTCAAAGATACATTCCAGTTTAATAAAAATAAATCATGCCTTAGCATTCTAAAAACTGTTAGACAACAAAAACAGGGGAATGGCAAGCCATGAGTTATTATTATGTCTGCGCCGGTGGAGCGGCTTAAGATGATAAGCTGTCGGCATTCGCCTTAAATGAGAAGGAAAACCTACTCGGACAGCCAGTCAGAGATCTATACACGGAACTGTCAGCATAATAAGCAAATGTACAGATATTTAAATAACTTAAGATATATATTTATATAACAGCAACATATATTGTGATGGTAAATTGCGGATCGTTACATTATTAGGTTATAGTGTACACTGCTTAAATTTTTTATATCACTTCTGTTGTTAATTGAATTTTTTTCATGTTTAATATTAATCATTTCTTTAATTTCCCTTTTCATTGTGTTTTGCTCTCTATCGATTATATGTGTGTTTGCAAAATCGAAATGGTGATATCGTTGTAGTGTGTGTGTAAATAAAGCAGTTTTGTCTGTTTTGGTATTTTATAAAATACCATGTCGAAATTGCGATAGTTACAACATTGGCGAAACTAAACAATATTTATACAAAAGAATACAAGCCCACAAATACTCTAAAACAGAGAAAACTGCTTTATTTATACACAAATGACAACGCGATCACCATTTCGATTTTGAAAACACACAGATAATCTATAAATAACAACACACAATGAAAAGGGAAATTAAAGAAATTATGAATACTAAACAGGAAAAAAATTCAATTACCAACAGAAGTGATGTAAAAGTATATACTATAACCTAATAATGTAACGATCTGCAATTTACCATCATAATATATGTTGCTTTTATATAAATATATATCTTATGTTATTTAAATATCTGTATATTTGCTTAGCATGCTGAAAGTTCCGTGTTTCGATCCCTAACTGGCTGTCCGAGTAGGTTTTCGTGGTTTTCCTTCTTCTTTAAGGCGAATTCCGACAATTAATATCTTAAGCTGCTCCACGGGCGCAGACATAATAATAACTCATGGCTTGCCATTCCCCTGTTTTTGATGACAATTACAGATGTATAAGTATGACATTAATATACTGTCATTTATATTTTAAATTCTTTGAAAAAGGCATCATATGCCGAAACATGTAAGATTGTTTTAAATATGTATATACATTTTGAAGCCAAATCGCCAACTAATCTACCATATATATATATATATAATAACTTCGTGACCTTGGTATGATATGGTAAACCTAATCAGTAGGCGATTAAAGGTCTGTATATTATTTCAAAATATATGTATTTAAAAAACTCTACATGTTTCGGCTGTATACGCCTTTTTCAAGAGAATACAAAATATGAATGACAGGATATAAATGTCAAGTAATTAAGTTGCTATGGTTTAAATTATTCAAAGATACATTCTAGTAATAATAATAAATCATGCCTTAGTATTCCAAAAAATAGATAACAAGGTGTGAAAATATGTGTTGTTCGCTGCTAGCAATTTGTGTCTCCTTCTGGGTATGAACTTGTGTGTTGGTTGCTGCTGGCAGCTTGCGTCTCTCTATGGGTGTGTGGTTTTGTGTGAGAGCGTAAGTGTAGGGTTTTGTATGTCGGTGCGTTCGTGCGTGTGTTTAGTGATCGGTCGCATGAATTTAGAGAGGTCGGATAACCAGCCGTTGCGTAGGGCCGCCAACCCTTTCCCGACAACTTCTTTACAATTCCGTGCAGTACTTGCTGCAAAACTCTAGGGGGGTCTGCCCGTTGGACAGTCAGGTGCCATTCCGCCTTTCCAGCAAGAGTGAGGAACCATGCTACGCGGCGCTATCTCGTCGCCGCGCAATGCACACACCACTAGGACCGGTCCTGGGCGACAACCTGGCTAGGTTGCCGTTAACAGCACACACACGTTCGACGTGTGTGCTATGCCCCCGCTTCGGCGGAAAACGTTAAGATGGCATAAGTGTGACCATCGTCGACCGAGGTAGCCACTAAGAGTGTTCCCTTAGTTGCGATGAGCAACCCCGTACAGAGTGCGCTTCGCCTGTCTGCGCCTTGCCTCGTTGGGGCGGGGGTCAGACCGTCGAAGTACTGCACGGAATTGTAAAGAAGTTGTCGGGAAAGGGTTGGCGGCCCTACGCAACGGCTGGTTATCCGACCTCTCTAAATTCATGCGACCGATCACTAAACACACGCACGAACGCACCGACATACAAAACCCTACACTTACGCTCTCACACAAAACCACACACCCATAGAGAGACGCAAGCTGCCAGCAGCAACCAACACACAAGTTCATACCCAGAAGGAGACACAAATTGCTAGCAGCGAACAACACATATTTTCACACCTTGTTATCTATTTTTTGGAATACTAAGGCATGATTTATTATTATTACTAGAATGTATCTTTGAATAATTTAAACCATAGCAACTTAATTACTTGACATTTATATCCTGTCATTCATATTTTGTATTCTCTTGAAAAAGGCGTATACAGCCGAAACATGTAGAGTTTTTTAAATACATATATTTTGAAATAATATACAGACCTTTAATCGCCTACTGATTAGGTTTACCATATATATATATATATATATATATATATATATATATATATATATAGTAAACCTAATCAGTAGGCGATTAAAGGTCTGTATATTAGGTTTACCATATATATATATATATATATATATATATATATATATATATATATATATATAGTAAACCTAATCAGTAGGCGATTAAAGGTCTGTATATTACTTCAAAATATATGTATTTAAAAAACTCTACATGTTTCGGCTATATACGCCTTTTTCAAGAGAATACAAAATATGAATGACAGGATATAAATGTCAAGTCCTTTAATCGCCTACTGATTAGGTTTACCATATCATACCAAGGTCACGAAGTTATTATATATATATATATATATATATATATAATTTAAAAAAATTATCGACCATACTATATTGGTTAAAATAAATTAAAAACGAGCAAGCTCTCTGTCAATTAAAACTCATTTATTTATTGAGCTAATAAATAAATGAGTTTTACTTGACAGACCGCTTGCCCGTTTTAACTTATTTTAACCTTTATATATACATATATTATAGGTAAAATTCCTTTGAATGTAAAATGCCGGATCAAATTAACTCTAATATGTGTATAATTTTACTGTTAATAAAAACAAAATTCATAAGTGATCTTATAGAATGAAAATATCAAATTTGCTATCATATATGTTGTATTTACATTAGAATAAAACAAAACTATTGCGAAAAGTGCGAATTTATAAGAATTTAAAAAAAAATAAAGTTTACCGTGTAAAGGTTCAAATGTCATTAGACATTAGACAAAGGCCGAAACGACCATACATAACTCCGAAGAAAGACTTGTGAAGCGATAAGGGATACAAAAAACAGATGTGGCAAAAATATATACCTAACTATGTAACAGTTTTAAATAAAGTAAAATTGAAATACACAAAATCAGACCAGAATATATATAACACAATGAATTTTATTTAATTTTAATGAATTTCATGAGCCCATTATAAGCATTCGTAAACGTGGATGTGCGTTCTTTGATGTTGAGATCATTAGTTATTTTTCTGATAATCCCAACACCAAAGAACACACATCCACGTTATCTGTTAGTCATCTTCAGCGATGAGGCGCATTTTCAATTTAATGAGTGCGTGAACATTTAAAATTATCGGATTTGGGCGAGGAAAATCTTTGAGTGATTCATGGAAAGCCATTGCATGCAGAACGAGTTACTGTCTCGTGTGAATTCTGGGCTGGCGAAATAATAGGGCCCTACTTTTTCGAAAATGGTGCTGAACAAGTAGTAACAGTGAATGGCGTATGTTATCGCAATTTGCTAAGGGAGATTTTGTGGTTACTCTTGGATGGAATGGATATCGAAGGAATGATGTTTCAACCGGAAGGGGCATCCTCACACGTCACACGGCAAGCGAAACAATGGATTTGTTCCGAGAAAAATTTCCTGGGCGAATCATCTCACGCAATGGCGACCGGAATTGGCACCCACGCTTGTGCGATTAGCCCCGTGTGACTTTGTTTGGGGGTACGTGAAATTTCGTGAATATGACAACAATCCACGACGAATTCCTGAGCCGAAGGCGGAGATTAGATGTGTTATTGGCGAAATCGAACCACAATTATGCGCAAAAGTCATTGAGAATTTCATAAAAAGAGCAAGAGCGTGCCAGCAGAGTCGTGGGGACATTTGTTCGATATTGTGTTCCACACTTAACCGCAGTGTGTGTATTGTAGATTGAAATAATTTTTTTTACACTTTTTGAATATACAATTGCAAAATTAAATATTGCGCTCTTAATGGGACAGTCTATATTTAATTTAAGATTCATGTATGAATAAAAATTTAGAAATATTTGACATTTTCTCTCCACGGCAAGCAGATTTAAGAATTAAGCTATTGTTTGTAGGTAAATACTTCACTGGAGTATAACTGGTGGCCTATTATGCCACCTAGACATTGCCTTTTCTTCTCTTAGAATTACACATATGGAGATGTATTTGTAATGATAAAAAAGAACCCGGTATACACAATGTTTCGGGCGGATGTAAACTGGGCACCAAGTATATGGATTTACCTGCCCTGCAAAAAGGATTGCTTAATCCTACAGGTAATCTAGGCAACAGTACCGTTCGGGTAATGATCGCTTTAAAGCTTAAAGTAAGAAATTAGACGTTAATAAATTAAGGAATTTCCTAATGACCAAATAGATTATTTCAAATGTATTTTTATTTGTACAGCCTCTATTGTATTATGCTATAATATAGTCTATATATAAGGAAACATTTAGTTTGTGTATTTAGTTATTTCTTGTTTGCGGCGTTTGCTTAAAGTAAGAAATTAGATCCGCTTCTCAGTCTCGAGTTTTGTTGCACACTGTTAAGAATTATGGAGGTCTCTTTCGTGGACAGTAACAACGGAAAATGTTTGCTAGTGGTTAACAAGTACACCTTTTCAAAACAGAAAGTATTTAAGAGTGGCGAAGTGTTTTGGCGTTGTACAAAAAAATCCTTAAATTGTCCCGCAAAAGTGTTTACGCTTGGTGCAGAAAATTTAGTGAGCAGAAGCCAGCTAGAACATAATCATGAACAGAATCAGAGTAAATTAAACCGAAAAGTGATTTCAAATGCGTGTAAACGTAAAGCCGTTGATGATATTTCCGAAAAACCAGCGAAAATTATTCGTCGTGAACTAGCTAAGGAACTGCCGAAAACAATTACGATAACAGATTTCACGTATATCCGAAGAAATTTGTACAATGCAAGTAGAAAATTTCTTCCTGGGTCGTTACCACAAAATAAGACAGAAGTCTATGATATAGTGGAAGCTGCTAATGTTAAAACAAGCAAGGATGAAAGTTTCGTTTTTATAAATTGTCCAGTGAGCAATATCATAGTGTTTTCTTGTGAAACGAATGTTAGAAGTTTATGTGGAATGCGTAAAGTGTACATGGACGGTACATTTTCGTATTGTACAAAATATTTTTTACAATTATTTACAATCCACGGACTTAATAATGGACATTATATTCCATTGATGTTTTGTTTGTTGCCTGATAAACGCAGTGAAACGTATGCAACATTATTTGAAATGCTAACAAAAGAAATCTTTGAACGTAACTCTACAATATTACGACCAGCTGAAGTTTTTGTAGATTTTGAGAAAAGCATTCACACAGCGGTTCGCGCTATATGGCCATCAGCACAAATCTATCGTTGTCGTTTCCATTTGCACCAATCGTGGTTCAGGAAAATCCAAAGTTTGGGTTTAACAGCAGAATTTAGAAACACAGATTCCGAAGTAGGAAAATTGCTGCGATATACATTTGGATTAACGTATTTGAATCCTGACGAAGTAGGCGATTGTTTCGCCTTAGATTTGTTTGCCGAAAAACCTGCTCATGCACAGGCTGACGAATACGCCGATTATTTATTGGAGACATACATAGAAGACGATGTTCCTTTTCCTCCACATATGTGGGCTACTGCAACTCCATCGATCACTAACACCACAAACGCATGCGAAGCGTTTCATTCCAAACTAAATGAGTCATTTTATTCAACACATCCATCTATTTATATTTTTATCGAAAAGCTTAAGGAATTTCAAATAGACACTTATGTTAAAATTCAAAGTGTACACACACCAGCAAGAGTTAAAGACACAGGCGCAAAACAAAAATTAAGAACTCTAAATGAACTGTGTGAACAACTAAATAATGGAACAATATCACGATTACACTTTGTGTAGTGTATATCATTTTATTCATCATTATGACTTCAAATACACTATTTTTTTATTATAGTTTTTATATAATTAAGTATTTGCTTTTATTATTGTTTTCATATGAGTACATATTTTTTATTTTCTATCTTTTTGCTGTACTTCAACTTGAAATACACTATTTCTATATTATTGTTTTTGTTTGCTTTATACGGTGCCCAGTTTACATAGACCCTCTGCGAGTACATTTTTAGCTAGTGCCCGAATTACCAACCAGATTAAAATTTCAGGTAGGTTAGTGCCCAATTTACATCCAGCCAATGTATCATCAAAACATCTATTAACAGGATCTAGTATTATGTTAATACGATGTATGTATAAAGAAAAAGATTCTACATTTTATTAGCAGATTTTCTAGATAGTTTTGAACAATATAAGATTTGATGAGAAAATTTTAATTCCGTTCTATAAGACTAAAGAACATAGGATTCTCGTAATTAAAAGAAAATCCTTAGATTATACTTTTGATCTTAAAATTTGTCGAGTAGACAAAAAATTCTTACAACGTATCTTTAGCAGTGAAGTAAGACCAAACGCTGAAAGTGCGATATTTTAAAAGCCTTTCATTGAAAACTTGTCGGCTCAGATCGATAATCCTTAAGAAATTTTACATCAACCTTTAAAAAGAGGCTACCATCTCTTTCCCTTTTCTCTCTTTTTAGTTCGTTATTCTTCCTTTCGTGTTCATGCCTCATCTCTGTCATTTCAGAGCGACATATGAAATATCCTCTCCTCTGAGTCACCATTATATATCAAATGTCACATCCACTACGGCATATATCAATATACCGAGTAGTGCGACACGAACAAATTAGAGCGGGGTATGTTCGTGTCCGCCATCGTAGAGCCAGAAAACAAGTGAGAATCTGCAATCAAGAGGACATTATAAAACAAACGTGTCCTTTTACGATTCACAACTCGAGACAGTTACATTTCTGGAGTGTAAATTATGAACGCGATTTGCAAATGTTCTTTTGTTGTCGCTGCCTGCATTAGAAGTTAACATAAATCGGATCGGGAGTGTGGGTTTTGCGTACACATGTTCGCGACATACACACGTGAAATGACTTTAACCGTTCAACAATTGCTACAAATACATCTTAGTTAAAAAATGCACATGGGTACACTCATGTACAGACATTCGGTAAATAATTTGAATGCAGCTCATATATACGAGGAAATATCAGAAAATAACGAGACTGGTGCTGTAGTACAAAAATGAAACATTTATTTAGAAAACTCCAACAACTTCAATCCTTCAAAGTATTCTCCATTCTGTGCAATACACTTGTCCCATTTGCATACAAACCACTCTACACTATTTCTCGCCTGCTTTCAATGTCACTACCGCTAGTTCTGAAAACCACGAACAGGTAGCGCTTCAGCTAGGAAGACTTCCCTATAATGAATTGCTACCGGGGTTTCACTGTTTTTACGAATACATACATAAACATGGTATACTAAATCTACATTTTTAATTACGCTATAACTCGAAAACAAATAAAAATCGCATAACAACATTTGAGTTTTTTTACATTACTGTCACCAGTAGAATACACTCCTTGAGTTTGGTCGATTCCTCACGACTCACCCTGTATATTTAACGTTTGTGCTATTTTCTCCATTCGTATTACTTTTTCTAATTCCAAAAACACAAAATAAACGTACAAAAGAAAGAAATAACTTTAAGAAGCAACTTATTTTACTCAGTTGGAAGAATATTTCGAAAAGTAAAAGACCTATTTCTGTTACGCTGTTAATAGTACCTACAGAATGAAGAACCTAGCAGAATGGGGTGTTTAACTGTGCGAGAGAAAATTGATGCGGTTCTGGTGTACGGAGAAGTTGGTAGAAGTTTTGATAATGCTGTTAATCTTTACGCTCAGCATTTTTCGACAATTCCCTACTGATGGAAGTGTTCTACCGAAAAAAGGACCCGCCGAGCAACAGTCACTGGAGAAGATATTGAAGTCGCTCTATTGCAGCAGTGGCTGTTAAACCTCATATTAGCACAAGAGAAATAGCTCGCGATTCTAGATTGTCCCACACCAGTGCTTGGAAAATTTGAAAACGTTATAAATATCATCCATACCATGTGTCTTTACATCAAGACCTTTATGGCGCTAATTTCCAAAGTGGGCAAGTGAACAATTACAACAAAATCCCAATTTTTTTCGTTACGTGTTGTTCTCCGAAGAGACGTCTTTCACAAACCACGGAACGGTTAATCGACACAATACACACTGGCTTCGCCAAGTTGACCACCAGCGCCCTTGGACTGTCAACGTGTGGTGTGGAATAATTGGGAACAAACATTATTGAAGGCTACTTGAATGGTGAAATGTACCGAGACATTTTGGAAAATGAACTGCCAGCACTACTTGAAGACGTTACAGGTGATATTTTCCCAGTTATCCTAAATTTGTAATATTAATAAAGTTTTTCTAGGAGTAATTTTGATTATTATAAAGAAAATGATTATTTATAAAGAAAACGTATTTTTCATTGCTCACGTATTGCAGAATCGTATGCATAGGTTCTCAGTGCGAGAAATTGAAAAAAAATAGTTTCATCGATTACAGCGTCATCTATCATGTATTTAAAAAAATGTTTCAGAAAGATACTACATACTTTTTCCAGTAGAATTCGAATCTGTAATAAAATATACGGGTTATTTAAGTGTTCAAGTTACCCCAGTTCCACCTATATGGAGGGAGAGGGGATAATTTTATCACTAATGTGTTTCCTCTATTGAATTATTAAATTTAAAATCTGGACTTTTTTTGGTGAACTATTAATTTTTCGAAATATTTGAAAGTTAGAAAATACACCCGGTATACTTCTGTATGTATTCACATATACAGTGTGTATAAGCCAAATGGAATAAATTCATTATTTCGGTTACTGTACATATTTATAAAAAATCCCGACACATGTCATATTTAATTTATAAATTAACATTCTTCAACGTGAAAATGCGATCCCTACCTTCAACCCCCTTCGAATGACAGGTACAACCCCCATTTTTTTAAATGGGAAGTATAGGCTTGTGATATATCGTTGTAAAGGTCTCTTTATTCTCTATTCAAAAATGTTATAATTTTCATGTTTGTTGCAACAATTAAGATAGAATAAAATAAAATCATGTTGTTATCGAAATTCGCTACAATATACTCAAAAAATAATATTTAATGCAAAATGTAAAGAAAAATTTAAAACGTCAAAAAAAATATGAATGTCAATGAAGTAGATGTTCAAAATGTTCACCATGAACGTCTTGGCAACATCCTAATCTTAAATAAAACTGTCTTCTAACATTATTTAACATATCAGGCGTGATCGACCTAATAGCAAGCGTTATTCGTTCTCTTAAGTCATTTAAATCCAAAGGTTTAGTTTTGTACACAATGCTCTTCAAATATCCCCATAAAAAAAAATCAAGTAAGGTCAGATCAGGTGATCGCGCTGGCCATTCTATCGATCCTCGCCTTCCTATCCACCGATTGGGAAATATTGCATCGAGGTACTGCCGTACATTGCGTTGGTAATGTGGTGGTGCTCCATCTTGCTGAAACCATATCGTATTCATTGGAACTTGAGGGTTTCCTGGATCAGGATATAAATTTGCCAAAGTTGGAATGACATCATTTTGAAGTAGTGCCAAATAACGATCGGCATTCAAATTGCCCTCAATGAAAAAGGGACCAATGATATGGTTTCCAACAATACCTGCCCAAACATTAACTTTTACTGGGTATTGTGTGTGTTCTTCCCTCATCCAGTGAGGATTTTCCGTAGACCAGTAGCGGCAATTTTGCCGATTAGCATGACCGCTAAGAGAAAAAGTGCACTCATCAGAAAACATAACGTCTTCTAAATTGATAATATTGTTATCCAGCATGTCCATCATTCGCTCACAAAAATAAGTTCTTCTATCAAAATCGTCTTCCATAAGCTCCTGAGTAGATATCATTTTATAGGGATGCATTTTATTTTCTTTTAATATGTTTACTATCGATGTATGGCTAACATTTAATGTAGTGGATGCATGTCTACTCGATGTATGTGGGTTTTCCATAAACTCAAGCATCACATCTACTTTGATTTCATCACTCAGTGCATTGGCAGCTGGTTTTTTTATCTGCCTTGCATGACCAAACTCTCGAAACTGCTTCTCTATCTTACTTATTGTTCCTTGAGCTATAGGCAGTAAATCAGGAAATTTCTCATGAAATAGGCGGGTTACTTCTTGTTGTGTTCGGGTTCTATCTCCGTAACCAATCATTTGTATGACTGTTATTTTATGCATTTCCGTTAATCTAACCCTTTCCCAGAATTGTATTTTACGAAATTCAAACTAAAATTATCAAACTGTCAATTTAAATGACAACTTTTAAATACAAAACAATTTACTAAGGCGTTTTAAACAAACTAATGTTGCCACGGAAACTTTTTAAAGTATTTTTAATGGATACCATCTAAAAAGCACATTGGTATGGTTTTTACTCACTTTCTTACTATGAAGACCTAAACGGGAAGTAAGTAATGCAATGATGCCTTTGATGTATGTATTAAATCTTTATAAACGCAAATGAGCATCTACTTCATTGACATTCATATTTTTTTCTGGCGTTTTAAATTTTTCTTTATATTTTGCATTAAATATTATTTTTTGAGTATATTGTAGCGAATTTCGATAACAACATGATTTTATTTTATTCTATCTTAATTGTTGCAACAAACATGAAAATTATAACATTTTTGAATAGAGAATAAAGAGACCTTTACAACGATATATCACAAGCCTATACTTCCCATTAAAAAAAATGGGGGTTGTACCTGTCATTCGAAGGGGGTTGAAGGTAGGGATCGCATTTTCACGTTGAAGAATGTTAATTTATAAATTAAATATGACATGTTTCGGGATTTTTTATAAATATGTACAGTAACCGAAATAATGAATTTATTCCATTTGGCTTATACACACTGTATGTATAATTGGATAAAGTTGAATAGAATATTAAAAGTTAGTGGAACATGGCACTTTCAATTGAACGAATGCTACGATACTGAATACACTCGCGGCATATACATACAACAATAATAATAACGTTGCTCGATACGATTACATTGCCGTGTTGACGACACCTGATTCTATACAAGTATCTACTTTGCATGATAAAAGGAAGACTGTTAAAATCAAATTCATGTCCATATAAATTTTATTTTATTCTCGATTGAAATACAAATATCGGTCTGACTATAACGAAAACGATTTATTTGATTGGGAATTGTTTACAACTTAATAAACATTACAGGATTCCGCAAAACAGCATTTGTCTTGGGTACAATGCTGGTGTAAGGAAAAGTTTGTGATTAATGTGAATTGCAGTACAGATATACAGCGTTAGTATAAAAGAATCGTCGAGCTTCAAATACATATATTTCACAAACTATTACAGATATAATATTCAACGATACATAAAAATAAACACACATAGTTTAATTTGGCATACAATCATAAATGTTCAAATTAAGGAGAATAAAACACACTTGGTATTATTTCACAATTATTATAACGAGCCATCGAAAAAATTCATAATTGGAGTAGACTGTGAAATTGGGTTGGTACTTTAGCCACTCCCACATAATGACATTTATTATTTGACATTGAAACTATAAGTTTGTGTCAAATTTTTCAAAACTCTTATTAAGAAAATTTAATTTATTTAAAAAATGGTGTTCAACATAGAACAAAAAGCAAAAATTATCGAATGTTACTTCCGTACAGGTGTGAAAGTAAATGGCGAGTGGCAGTATTCAATTACGGAATGCATGGCTGATTTTAGTGAAGAACATCCTGAATTAGTGTTTGACTACAATGATTTTTACAATGTTTTGACGAATTGTGTAAAGTTATTCAGAGAGACTGGTAGCGTCGGTCGAAAAACTGGAAGTGGACGGCCATCTAAACGTACAGCTGATAATATTGATGCTCTTCAGCATATTATTGATGAAAATCCAAAAACATCCATTTCAGTAGTGACCCAACAAACAAATTTATCTTATGGTACGTGCCAATTCATTCTTAAAAAAGTCTTACATTGTCATCCATGCAAGTTGCAATGTTTTCATGAACTTTATACAGTAGATTATTTAAGACGAGTGGAATTTTGTCAATGGTTTCAAAATAATCTACACAATCAGAATATCCTTAACACAGTTTTTTTCACGGATGAGGCCTGGTTTTATCTTTCTGGATATGTTAATTCACAGAATATGTGGTGTAGGTCCTCCGAAAATCCTAATTTTTTGTTGGAAAAACATTGCATCCCCAAAAAGTTGGTGTTTGGGTTGGATCAACAACTCACCGCAAATGCTGCATAAAATTTTTGCTGGATTGCGGAGAAGAGTTGGCTTGTGTTTAGATGTAAGTGGACAACATTTTCAACAACTACTGTAGTTTTATGTAAATTTTGATTATGATTTCGATATTAAATAAATTATTTGTTTTCTTTTTGTTGTAGTATCATTTCAATGCCATAACCTTTTTTTTACAATGAAACCAAATGAAACTGTCAAGCATCAAGTAATGTGTCATTATGTGGAAGTGGCTAAAGTACCAACCCAATTTCACAGTCTACTCTAATTATGAATTTTTTCGATGGCTCGTTATTTAACTCTATGTATACATTTCGCTTTGCTGCATCATTAGGAGTTTGAAAATAACTAAAGCTGGGATTAAGGTATCGGCAAAAGGACGGTTTCCTATAGACACGAAAATTTATTGAGTTATCCTTTATCTGTAATTTTAAATCTAGAAAATTTAATGAACGATCTGGTAGCTCCTTTCCATAGTAAATTGGATATTTACATTTGTTCCGTTGAGTAAATTCAAAATACATTTTATCTAATTGTCTATGTGAGCCTGCCCATAAGCATATTATGTGGTGATTCTTGGTTGTTGCGATGTGAATGTGAGTAAGGCCTTTGCCTCCATGGACCATCCAATACTTTTGCAGAAACTGCACAGATACAGCGTGCGAGGACCAGCAAATGAACTTATTTCCTCTTACTTAACGAACAGAAAGCAAGCAGTTTACTGGACTCATAAATATTCGGATACATTATCGATAAATCGAGGGGTTCCACAAGGGTCAATATTAGGTCCTCTGCTCTTTCTAATTTACGTGAATGATCTACCTTATAACATATCTGCAGGGAAAGTTACCCAGTTTGCGGATGATACATCCGTTTTGGTTCGGGCCCAGGAAATGGGAGAGGGAAGTATAAATTTGGAGCATGCACTAATGGAGGCAGGCGAATGGTTTGGCAGTAACCTCCTGAAGCTAAATCAAGATAAAACCCAGCAGTTAGCACTTACAACAAAAAGGATCTCTAATGAGAGCAAAGAGAGCATTAAATTTCTGGGTCTACAACTCACCAGCGACATGAATTGGGATTGCCATGTGGAAGATTTGTGTCGTCGCCTTGCTGCGGCTGTTTATTCTATTCGTAGGATAAAACAGGTAGCAACATACCAAGCAGCTCGAACGGCCTACTTTTCTAATTTTCAGAGTAGAGCTACATATGGCATCCTAGCGTGGGGTGCGTCAGGTGCAGCTGAGTCGGTGTTTAAAATGCAGAAAAGTGCCATTAGTGCTCTTAGTAGTGTGTCCAGCAAAACTAGCTGCAGGCAACTGTTTAAAACACATAAAATGCTGACCTTGCCATCCTTGTATGTACTTACCTGTCTGGAGTATGTCCACAATACACACCAAAAGTTCTACTTAAATAGTAATTTCCACAATTACGGCGCCAGGAATAGAAATAACATAGTGATACCATATCGTCGGTTACAGAGAAGTCAAATGAGTACAAATTACCTAGCCTTAAAAATTTACAATAAAATTCCCAATCGAATGAAAGGCCTGGACCGTGGACGATTTAAAATCAAAGCTAAATACATACTACTAAAGGAGTGTTTTTACTCGTTAAGTGATTTTTTCAATCATCAATTTTAATGTGTTTTTTCTTTTATTGTTATTTGTACTTTTCTCATTTATATTTTATACTGGATATATCAATATGACGTATATATGTATATATACATTAATAAATATTATTATTATTATTATTATTATATCATCCATATACCTATACCATGCTACTATCAGGGATGTGCTGCCCCTCTATAATTTTGAAACCAGGATTCCTCAAACGAGTCCATGAAAATATCTGCTAAGAAGGAAGACAAAGGCGAACCCATTTGTGATACCTTAATCCCAAATTTGTCTAATCATTCTATTACCATGAAGCATGCGGCTTTTAATTCCATGATTTTTAGACTATTGAATGTCCCTATGACATCAGATAACTATTATATTGAACTGAATACTATCAAGGAAGGGTTATTATCACATCTAGGTAATGTCTTGAACAAATATAGGTACACAGTTAACAAATTCACCGTTAATCAACGCGAACTTAGTTAAATCTTTGCTTTCACATAATTCCGAATATTTATATTTTATATGGCCTTAATTGTCCTCGTACTTAAAAAAATTTTCAATCTTATTCCTGGTATACTTTTGTTAATTTTCGCTGGGTTTTTTTCCTCAAAATTACGTATATTGCCATGCCCTGAAGTCTCTTTCCCTAGAATGTTTAGTGTATTATATCTTGTATACTTTCTTACCGTTAGATTGTTGAGCACATTTTGTATATTATTTCGTTTTCACTTGTTCAATGCGTTCTGGAGGGGCTATTGGCTCTTAGTAATTCATAATTTGTTACGCTTGAAGATTTTAACTTTAACTAGTTATTTTAAAACTCCTGATGATGCCGCAAGGCGAAATGTATACATAGAGTTCAATTTAATAATTGTGAAATAATACCAAGTGTGTTTCATTTTCCTTAATCTTTACAATGTTTCACCAAGAGATTTTCATCATTTCAGTTAATTCGTTCAATATAAGCCCCTCTCGTCACACGGCATATGTTTAAGGGGTAGTCCAGGTCATTCCACATACGCTCTAGTGTATCCCCAGTGATGTTACATGCTCCTCACGCCTACAGTAACGCGACCTCGGAGCCCAGCAAGGAAAACTGGTTGTGGTGGCACGTAAACCAGATCTTTAATGTGTCCCACAGAAAAAATCGCACTCCGTAAAATCGGGAGACCTCAGAGATTAACTTAACAAAACTACATTTTCTTCAGCGCATTGTCCGATCCAGCTTTGAGGAAGTTCTTCGTTAAGATAGCCACGTACGTGGTTATCCTAATGGACTGAAGCCCCATCTTGCTTGAAGATGAAATTGTTGCTCTTCTTGTTAAATTGCGGAAACAACTACAACTTTAACATTTCCAGGTATGTCCTTCCAGTCACAACGTTTTCTTGGAAGAAGAAGAGACCATCTGCTTTAGTTTTCGAAATTGAACAGAATGCGTTAACTTTCGGCCAATTTCTTTCATGTTTGACGGTGACATGAGGATTTTCTGTGCCCCAGATACGCAAATTGTGTCGGTGTACTTTTACGTTGAGATGAAATGTTGCCTTATCTTTAAAGACCAGATGGGCTGCAAATTGATCGTCCCCCCTGTTGATGGCCAGCGGGACGAAATTTTTGGGCAAACTGTTTACATCGCGAGCGCTTCTTTAAATTTGTCCACATAGTTTTCTGTGGAAACTTAAGTTTTTGACTTGCTTTGTGCGTTTATTGTTGCGGGGTACGCGTAAAGCTTTGCCTAACGGCATCCACCATGTCGTCAGCAACACGTGGTCTTCCGTGTTGCGAACCCGGTGCTTTTGCATTTTGCTACAAGACTGTATCCTTAAATTGCCGATACTACCGCAGAACGCTCTACTGACCTGGACGACCGCGTTGGTACTGCCTTCTGAATGCACGTTAAACGTAATTACCGAGAAACTTCTCGCATACTCGAGCACACAAAACGCCTTCTCTTGCACCGTTGCCGTTTTACAAACTGAACTACTGAGTTCGATCTGCATTCTTGGAGGAAATTTACCCCGTAGAATCCGAATCTATCATTAGAATTTACCTACAGCCCTCGCGAAAGGCTGAAGGTTGGTAGTGACATTCTCGATATGGAGGAGGGGGCACGCGAAAAACCGTAAATCTGGATCTGATACATCTAGTTACGTGAAATTTTGCATACGGACTTGCAGAGGATCTATCTGCTAGGAAGAAAATTTGGAACATCCTAGCTGCAAAGGTATGAGCCTTTGCAGCTAGGATGCACCTGAATTATATTACCAAAGGTCAAATTTACACAATCGCAGCTATATATTTTATAATATAAAAGTTCTTCCAATTTGACCAATCTAAACATTAGGATAGTCGCTACACTTCAACATATAGACTTCTGACTGTTTGTATTTGGGGGTCTTACCGTCATTATTTTTAATAATTTTATTTTTAACTTTAACTTTAAACATATTATTTCTATTATTACTATTGTTATTATAAGATTTTTCAAATGTCAAATATGTACTAATTTTGATGGTCCCAGTGTTCTCTATTGAGACGTCACGGTACAGTCAAGCGGAGTTTGTATTTATTAATAAAGATTAGATTTGCATATCAGTTTTACTCGTTTGAAGAATTTTTGACTAACTGTATCATGATAACATAAAACTCGATTGCGATGCCTTGGGTTACTGTACTTAAACTGAGCAATTATAACGATTGGATATTAATAGCTTTGTATTATAAAAAAAAGCTGGATAGGCAGCGCAGTTATGAAAGTTATAAGTGCTATTCCGTCAATACAACGATTACTTTGATCTATATATCATTTATTTCTTATTAATATTCATGCGAAAATTAAATCCGTTATTAGACTTTATGTGCAATTTTCGGAATAACCAATACAATTTATTTTGCGGTTTTGACATGTTCCCGGAGCGACCTATATGTCTCCAGTTTATTATTTCGTAATTTAATTATCTTCGCATAATGCGAATTTGGAAAAAATCTGTCACATGCCTGAACTTGATATGTTAATAACGTGTTATTATGTAAATGTGTGAATTTGTATGGCGTTCCTAGTGGGTAGTTCAATGCGACGCCGGCTTTTATTAAAGTGTAGCCACCGTTACGAAAACCAGATATTCTGGTTTAAAGCATAGGGGGTACACCCGACCGATGCAAATGATACCATAACGATTTCAGAATATATTGGCCGATTATTTTTTCTTTCTATTCTTTTTTTGGTTTTGCAGGGTACTAAAAATAATATCCTTATCTATATCCATTTATTAAGCAATTATTTCATTTTTCAGCATATTAAATAGCAATTATAAATAGTACGAAACCAGATATTATCATGGCGGATTGATAAATAAGGTCTCTAACTCTATAAAATAAGATTAACAAAAGACGAAATAATAAAGCAAGTCTAAAAATGAAGTAAATTTATTGTATTACCAATGTACGTAATTGTTTTTCCATAAAATCACCATAGTGTAATACATTTCTCCATACGCTGAATCCATTTGTTTCAATGCGTCCATCAAAAAATATCTTGTCTACTGTTAATCCAATTGGGAACAGCAGCTTGAGTTTCAATGTCTGATTAAAAATGTTGACTTTTCAATACCTCCTTCAATTTTGGGAACAATTAAAAATCTGAAGGTGCCAAATCAGAACTATAGAGAGGATGCGAAATAACCGTGAATTTCAGGTTGGCACTTCTCTATCATTTTGCTGCTGTAATGCGATCTGGCTTGTCGTGGTGCAGGAAAAAATCATTCTTGCCGGTCTTCTGCGGATTCTTCAGTGAATATAACAGAATTAATCGTTTTCGAGGTCATAATGATGAACCCTAAATTTGTCCGCGGTGGTGGTGTTCTCTACAGAATTATCTGCTTCACGTCTATCTGGCTAAGAAGTTTTTGATAAGTAGATATTTTTAATAATATAAAATATTATTGAAAATCTGGTGTGAAGAACACAAATACAGGTTCACTATTAATATTTTTTGTGAACGTGTCCGAACATATCCCTCCCCTGAGACGTAGATACGTTTTTCGCCTTTCTACAGGCTCATGTATGTTTCAATTATTCTGATACATTACACATGCGGTTAGTCCATAGTATGAGTGAAGACACAAACAAAATGCAGTTTCTAGACACACGGCTGCGCCATCTTTAGAAGGGCGTCGTTAGTTCGCATTGGTTATGTAGACGGGGTGAGTAACTTCGGCTGTCTGACATCAGGCAGCGCTGAATTTACTTCTACGCTCGGTCTGGATAATTTCTGTGATGTGGCGATTTGGTTCTTTTTTGAGAATGTGTCTGAAGATCCTTTCTCCTGCAGGGGCGTACCGATGAGCCTGTAGAAAGGCGAAATACGTATCTATGTCTCTGGGGAGGGATATGTTCGGACACGTTCACAAAAAAATATTAATAGTGAACCTGTATTTGTGTTCTTCCCACTAGATTTTTAAAAATATTTTATATTATTAAAGATAAATATTTTGTCTTTGTTCTTTCATGATATTCGTTAATTGTCACAGGATCCATCTGGTGCAAATTTTTCGGTAATTCAAGGTCTAAACAATGTACTGGACTGTAAAAATTGTTTTCTACATTTTACGACGCTATTTATTCGAATTTTTAATTCTGTTCCTATCTGTTCCATGTTCCTATCTGTTCTTATCTGTTCGTATCTGTTCCTATCTGTTTCTATCTGTTCCTATCTATTCCTACCTGTTTTTATCTGTTCCTCTCTGTTCCCCTCTGTTCCTATCTGTTCCTGTCTGTTCCAATCTTTTCCTATCAGTTCCTATCTCTACCTATCTGTTTCTATCTGTTCCTTAATGTAACTTAGGGCTTCCGGATGTATTGAGAACCACGGTCCTTAGTAGTTCAACTGGCAGAGCAATAGTCCGGCAAACCATGGACGTGGGTTCGAATCTTGCTTAAGGGCGAATTTCTTTAGTTAAAAATTCGAATAATTAGCGTCGTAAAATGTAGAAAGGAATATTTACATTCACATTACTTCGTGAAAAAGCAATTAATTCGCAATGTACTGAACTTATTCTTGACTTGACGTGACTTGTTTTTCATATTGATACACTAACACTAGAATACAAGTATGTATGTCATTTTGCTATATCTATCAACAACTTGCCTTATGGAAAGTGCAAAAGAGATTTTAGATGTACTTCTTAATTTGAACCAGTGATACTTATCCACCTTGTGGAAATGACTTATCGTACTTGCGTGTAGATGTTCGATGTTTGCAATAGTTTTTGCTGGTCCGAAGTTGATTTTATGGCCTATCAGTAAAATGTACTCGAATAGGTTTTAATAGTCTTCTTTGCGGGTGCTTATTTACCGGTTTCATTGCCCCACATATTGCAGTGAATTTTTCCCCGAAGAAAAATTTTAAAGAAACTATAAAAGATTATATATTTATGTGTATTTTATTCCAGAAAAATATTTAAGAATATTTAATATTTATTTAAAAATTTATTATAATGTGTATTTTTGCCCACGACTGTAGATTGTTCGAACGTTGTATTGATGTATGCAGTCCGGGTCGAGCGGAAGAATATTGCAATTGCAGGTCTTTTGATTTATGTTAGGCATGCGGATATTTTCTATTTCCGGAGGGAAGAAGGGCAGAGATTTACCAGCTATCAAAGAGATAGGTCCAAGTTCTTATCGCTGAATAGAAACTTCTTTTTTATTCAGATATTTTAATTAAATTCGGTTTGCGTTGTTAGCTTTGTGATATTTGTTGTGTTAAAATTAATTTGCGATAATTACGAGTCTGTAAACTTGTAATTTTGATTTATGGGACCTATCTGAAATCTCTAAATTTTTTGTGAAGTGACGTATACATTAATTAATGTATGTATATTTTTGCAATTATATTTATGTATTTAGAAATAATTTAGTAAGATAGTTGAGCTCAATAAAGTCAATAATTTTTAGTTTATAAAATATTTTGTAATCAGAGGAATATTAAGGAAAATTTTCAGATTTCTTTTGAAGTTTTTTTTTGAGTAAAATATTCTATAAGCTTAGATTTGGTGGGAAAATTTTTATTTGTTTCATGTTCAATGTGCGCATGAATTAAAATTTTGTTGCGTGCGCTTACAGATAGTTTTGCTGTTTGACGTTTAAAATTGGGATGACGTAATTTGATAAGTCTGACAGTTTTTCTAAATATTTATTTAATAAATTTGTTCGGGGTTCATTAGTGAGGTTTTTCATCTTGAATCAGTTATATTTATCCAAGTTTTCCTCACAATTGAGGCACATTAGGTGTTTCAACACTACCTTATACTTGATAAGGTAGAATTTGTTTTTTTTTTTTGAAAGTACATGTTTGTGTTGTTAATGCTAGTTTTATTTCTTTTCTAATACCTTTTGTTTTACTACTGACCCTGTGAGGGTAACCTTGAAGATACAACAGCTCCTGGAAGGCGAACCCGATTTGAGCTAGTCCTGCCAAGCTACTGTGTATTGTGAGCCAATTAAAATAAGCAATCAACATCACAATTCACTGCAATATGTTCGGTTCCAGGACCGCACACTATTTCGTATACACCTTGTTCGAACTATATATAACAGTCCAGTTCTTATACTATTTTCAAATGGTTGAAGTTAAAATGCGATGTTTTTAAAATTATTTATCCTGATGAATTCCTGTTTTTACAGGCTACCTTGTATCGTTCGCCTTCCTGTGTTCTAATTGTTGAAATGCATAGACGAAAATTAAGTTTAGAAGAGGCGCCTGAAGTTGAGAAATATGTATATAAATATGTATATTAGTCTGCAGATTTTATGAGTACTGGGTGAGTTGAGTACAATTGTAACAAGGTAGAGAGGAATAAAGAAAATATTTAAAGGTGCGTCCTTGCTCTGTTAACGTTCGGATGCCAAACAAGGTGCATCATACCGTAAAGAATTGGCATAGAGTTGCAACACTAATATTGGTTCCATTGATGATACCCCTAACCGTCTGCAACGTGGTGCAAATACGCGGTAGTACTTGGAGAATGCTCGCTCTATATCAACTGAAGTAATAGTTACGAATTTTAAATATTTGTCACAGCTTTCACATTCAGGTGTATAATTTATACGTTGACTTATACATCCTCGTAGGGTAAGTTCCTTCCAAATAACTATTTATTGACGGTGTTTAGGGTATCTGTTTTCATACAAAACAACTAGTTTTTCTCAATAAATTCGGTTTATTTTATGTATATTTAAAATAATCTTTGTAAAATATACACTTTACCATAGTTTTCTAAATAGCAATTTCTTTGAATTATTTCTGTAGGTGTTGTTTATTTTCATTGTTCAACGTTTCCAGACGCTAGTGTAAGTTAGTCTTTAATAATAAATGGAATTTAGTTGATGGAAGACCTAAACTGAATTATTTATTGCGAAATCGTTTTTAGAGATTCTCACTAATAGAAATAACCCCGGCGAAAGATACATTATCTTTGAGTGATGTAGTTACAGATAAAAAATTTCTGATGAATTTTCGAATTCATCTTGAGAAATGGCTGTGTTCAATGAACTAGAGCTTAAAGATATTAATTTTGAGGGAAGTTACAAGTTTACTCTCTTGTATATTATACGATAATATATCTTCTGTTGGTTTGCAAATGTTAATAGTCATCTAGTTTTGCACTGTATATACAAACAGTAAATGGTTAACTTACTTGCTATTGGAATTTGATCACGCAAAAACTAGACACCGTTTATAAATATTGCGAAGTTTAATTCGCTAAAACCGTTCGCCAATTTAAAACTGCTCGTCTTCGTAGCATAACTGTACGATCATGCCGAATTGATTGAAGGCGGGTAAATCGGAAATGCAATTGATTTTATCAGTCGGAAATGCACTTAGGATTCTATAAAGTGGAGCTGTTAAAGTTTATCGTTCACGCGGATGCGCCATTTTGCTTATTTTACAACCGCCAGGGATAGTTAAATCAATGTTAAAGTTTCGAATTATGTTGTCTGGCTTTAAAACATTAGTTCACAAGCGAAAACGGTATTACGATTTGGTTTGGTCACTTCCACCGTACACCTAATACTATACGGCACACCCGGATCTACCGTGTATGTATGGACAATTTAACAATACCGCCAGGCGGTCAGCGTGCAGACAGATAATTTTGTGACGGGGCGGCGTGTTGGCGTTGATGTCTGTGGGCTTTTATGGACTATTGGTTTAATTGATATGACTTTATTGGTGAAACTGAAGTGCTAGACTGTTAACTATTACGACGAAGGTGTCTACTACTACATAGATATGGTGTTTACGGGTTATGTTTTTACAGGGCTTGTTAAATTAAATTGTGCATAAAAGAAATTAAAAATTTTCGTTGTTTGTTTTTATAAATAATACATAAACAACTTGAAAAAGATATAAAAAATAAGATTTAAATGAGTTGATTAATAGTTAAATCAATTGAATTAATAAGCTTGCTATCACTGATCTTAGTTTATGCTCTAGTAAAACATCTAATAATGACATCATATTGGCCCTGATCGGATTTAGTGTAATTTTATCATGACCTAAATGAATTAAAATAATACTTAGATTAAGATCTCTCCACCTTCTTGTTCTAGTTCTTTGGGTTGGACGCCAGTAAGTCCAGGCACTTGAGCACAGTGCTCTTTGTAACACTCCCAATAGATCTCTCAGTTCCACTCTGTTGTGTCCTCGATAGAAGCTACTATTTTCAGTGAAAATTTGACTACCTTTGTAGGATCCAATAGATGTCTTCGAAACTGCTTCTGTCCTTTCCTTCAGTTCCTTACAGGTGCATCTTTCATGAAGGTTAATTTATTCCTGTTTTTCACATGTCCTACACCAGGATTCGCTGTCCAAGTTCAAGCTGTACAGATACCTTCTTAAAGACAATCGCTGGTTATCAAGCCGGTAATAATTTCAATTTCTTTTTTATTACTATGAATTAGTTTGGCTCAAAGCCTAACGTCTAGTTCCTCTAGTAATGTCTTAGTATAGAGTTGACCTTCCGTTAGCCTTCATTTCTTTTTATATTCTCTATCTACCCATAACCAGATCTCCCTTCTAACGGAATCCTTGGCGATTCCACATACAGGTTCTGGTCCTATGAAATTCCCTTCCTTCGCCTTACCTTATTGCCTTTAATGTCCTTATGTCCTGGCACCCATATTATTGTCACAGTATTTATTATCTTGTACCAGTCTATTGAGGACTTGTTTACAATGATTTACCAGTTTTGACCTAGTAGATGGATTTATAGTGACTTTAACAGCCGCCTGACTTTCAGTCGTTATTCTGATTCTCTTTTGTTTGTGCAGCTGGCTTCCTGAACTCTCTCAACGCAGGCTGCCACTGCAAACAATTCGGTCTGGAAAACCGTCGTAGGTCTCACCAGATTTAATAATACTTCCTTTCGAGGGCACATTTCACATATACCTGCACCTGTGCCCCGATTGGATTGTGATTCATCCGTGTATCAGTTGCCGACTTTTGTCGAAACGGACATTTGCATGTTCCCTGGCCGGTAAAGATATGTTCAGCTTAGCTGTAAACATAATCTCATTTGTCATAATGTTCGCCGGCATTTTAAGATCGGTTCTCCCAGGATAGTTCCCTTGGTATAATAATTGCATTTTTCAACTCTTTGAATGTTGATTTAAAAATTTTAACTGTCTTCTAGTAATTGGGTAGCGCTGATTTCAAATCTGCTTTTATTTTTTTTGTATCACGTAAGGTTATTTTCAAACCAGTAAAATCAAAAAATATAGAAAAAACACGATTTATTTCATTTATAAGCTAGTTTTATATTATATTAAAAAAATACAAAAATATACACATAGAAACTATTAGAAATAGTTATTTATTCTTTATGCTTCTTAAAAAAACGTTTTCGTTTTTCAGAAAAGCTTCGTTTGGTTGTTTTTCTGTCATATTCAGCTAAAGGAAGATCTGAAGGTAGTTTCTGGGGCAAGCAAATTTTTTTGTTTCAACCTAGACCCCAGTACTTCAGAAAGATCTTTTGAAAGTCCCAAATCTCTTACTAAATCATTCAGTTCTGCTTGTGAAAATAGCTGAGGTTGGTTTTGACCTGAGGTTGATGGTTCAAAATCACTATCCATCTGTACGGAGCCGGAAGTTGAAGAGGTTTCAATATCTTCTTGTAGTACTTTTGGGGGTATAGGTATAGGTACATGATCACTGTGAGGAACTGGTCTGATAGCTGATTTAATATTGTTTGGGTACAAAATATGTTTCAAAGTTTTTCTATTATGCCCCTTAATATCACAAAGACAAAAGTAGCAATCTTCATGATGATTTTGCGGTTCTCTCCAAACCATCGGTATTCCAAAAGGAAGGCTTTTTCTATTCCCTTTGGTCCAATGTCTTAAACCTTCTTCACATACCTTACAACCAACGTGCGGTGCCCAATCTTTATCTTGATCTCCTAATTTGATTTTGAAATAAGCATAATATGCATTTTTCACAAATTCACCAATTGGTCTCTTAAACTTTTTCAAGAGGAAATATCCACATATATAACAGAAATCATCTGGTTTGTTTTTGCAACACCGGCTAGACATATATTTAAGCAATGATTATTTATCAAAAAACACACACAACACTAAAGACAAATTAATTTTACTTGTATACTGATCGACACTCAGAGCTAACGAGCGATCATTAAAATTTTCACTCGTAGCTGGCCGTGTATATAAAAATTATGTCGTAGCTTTAGTCATTAAGATGTTATTTCAAACATCTGTCAGTGTCAAATATATATTTTAAAGTTTCATCAAAAGAAAAAGCAATGGCCTTTAATGATATGCATAAAGCATTTATGGTAGAATGTTACTTCCTGACATCTCAAAAAATTGATGGTATTTGACAACATTCAATAGAAAATTGCCTTGCGGAGTTTGAAGAGAGATATCCAAATACTGTTCCTAGCTATAAAACTTTCCGTGATACGCTAATGCATTGTGTAAATCTTTTTCGTCAAACAGGCAGTATTTTAAGGAAAAAAGGAAGCGGTCCTCCTCTCAAGAGAAGTAGCCGCGTAATTGAAAATGTCAAACAAATTATTATTAACGAATCTCCTCAAACATCTATTCGCAGAGTTTCGCAACAAGTTGGGCTTTCGTATGGAACATGTCAAAAAATTTGAAAAAAGGACTTGCACATGTATCCATATAAATTAACTTCTGTACAAAATCTATTACCTACGGATTATGAAAAAAGAACACAATTTTGCCAATGGTTTATTCAAACAATGACAGACAATATTTTAAATCATACTTTTTTCACCGATGAAGCTTGGTTTTATTTGAAAGGTTATGTTAATTCGCAAAATATGCGTATGTGGTCCAGTGAAAATCCTCATTTCTACAGAGAAGTTCCTCTACATCCAGAAAAAAATAGGCGTATGGGTAGGTATGAGTCGTCACCGATTAATACGACCAATATTCTTTGAGGGCACGACATCGGAGAAATATCGTAACGAAATTCTCAGTGATTTTACTAATCAATGGACTAATGATGAACTCCAAGTCGGATATTTTCAACAGGATGGGGCTACATCTCACGTTACACTTGAAAATATTCAGTTTTTGCAACAATTTTATGGCGATAGGATAATAAGTAGAAATACAGCGATTCCATATCCACCACGATCGTGTGATTTAACAGTCATGGATATTTTTGTGTGGCCATATATAAAGAATATTATTTATGAAACACCAATTAATAATCTACAAGAGTTAAGACATAAAATCATTGAAAAATGTGAACACATCAATAACTCACCGCAAATACTGATCAATGTTTTCAATGCTCTACGAAATAGAGTGCGATTATGCTTGGTGGAGAATGGTCATCATTTTACACATTTTTTATAATATTCTATTACTTTGTATAAAAATTATAAATATATTTAATATAAAAGTCAGCATTTCAAATTATTTTTTATCATGACGTTTGAAATTATAATGACAGATCTCCTCTAATAACTTAAGTTAGGACATACTTTTTGTGTACATGGCTTACTTGAGCGAAAATTTTAATGATCACTCGTTATAATGAAGTAAATGACATTAAAATATACATTTTGTTTGGAGTGATAAACTTGAAATCCTTCTTCGCAGTACTAATAAAGTGAAAGCATAATAAATAGGATTTAGCAGGTAAAAATTCCCGGAAATCTTGTCCAAAATTAATACATGTAATAAAAGATTTACATCAAGCAATGAGGGCCTATTTAACAAATTTCTTTAAAACCACAACAGAAAATCATATTTGGGTTAATACCTAGAATTTGAAGTAGTACATTCATTTTAAAATGTATTAAAACGCCTATTATAAGATTTTTTTTTAATTTTTTTCTTTTTCTTTTGTGCAAAAAAAAATCTGTGGGTGGTAGAGACCAACTGTATTTTAATTAGTTATTGCTATAAGAAAACTGAGTTTAACAAACAAAAATCACGTCATCACAAATTTTATGCAGGCCTGTGTAATTATTATTATAATTAATAAAGATAACAGAAAACTCCAGCACTTGTAAATAATCAATTGCACACTGAAGGGAAATTTAGTAATGAAGCTCCAGCCGATCATGTTCAACTTATAAATAAATTAACAACTTGCAAGCAAAAATTACAACTAATATAAATGATATTTAACCATGAGAGGAAATGACTAGGTTAATTATAAAAATGACCTTAAAGTCAATATCCTATATATCAATATTATACGCTTGTGGCAGATTACGTGCATTGTCACCAACCTTTATCAAAAAGCATGGCCGTCTTTAATGAGGAAAATTTTTGAAGGCACGTTACTATGTATGTATAGAAAATATGGTACTTCGCTAGTTCATCAGATATTTTATTGCGCGTTTCAGTTTCATACTAAATGTATATCCGTCCATCTTCTACCATATGAACAAAAATTATTTAGATAAAGGATGGCCATGGTTTGGAGGATCATTGTCTTTGATAGGTTCAGCCTGTTGTTGGTTCTACATGTTGGTTGGATGTCAATTTCGATTTAAAGTTTTATTGGATATGGTTTAAATGTCAGTTTTCTTTTTAGCTAACATAGCCAATATAATTACAACTACTTCAAATCAAAACTGACATTTAATTGGCAACAAAAAGCTGAACCTATCAAAGACAATGATCCTCCAAACCATGCCATCCCTTATCTAAGTAATTTTTGCTCATATGGTATTAATTACACTTAACAACAAATTCTACAAACAAACAGAAGGTCTGGCAATGGACTCACCTCTAAGTCCTCTATTAGCTGAAATTTTCATGAAGCATATTACAGAAAAAATTCTTTCATCACAACTAGGTAAAAAACATATTAAATTTTGGTATCGGTATATAGACGACATCCTAGCTTGCTTTAAGGGTACTCATCTTCTTCTTCAGGTGCCATCTCCTCTCAGAAGGTTGGCTATCATCACGGCTATTCTCATCTTTGATGCTGCGGCTCTGAATAGCTCAATGGAGATGCATTTATACCACTGTCTCAAATTATTTAACCAGGAAATACGTCTTCTTCCTATATTTCTTCTTCCCTGTATCTCATAGACAACTACAAACATTTCTGAACTACATAAATTCAATCCATTCTAATATCAATTCTACAGTAGAAATAGAAGAGAATAACAGTATTAACTTCCTGAATTTAAAATTAAACAAATTAGATCAGAGCTTAAAATTTAATATATATCGTAAACCTACTTTCGCTGATTGCATTATTCCCAAAGATTCACTACACCCTAAGACACACAAACATTCATTTTTTAATTCTATGATACATAGAGCATTAAATATTCCTTTGTCTAATGAATCTTTTGTTCGTGAAATCAATACTATAAAACAAATAGCGGTAAACAATAGTTATAAAAGTAGCGTAATTGACAGTATACTAAAGAGAAAACAGTTACAAGTGGCCCTTAGTTTAGTATATCCTAAAGATAGTGCTAATTTGAAACAATTTGTCTCGTTAACTTACTTCGGTAAAATAAGCGAGCAAATTGGAAATATAATTTCAAAAAATAATAGTAATGTTAGTATAGCTTACAAACCATATGTAAAAACAAGTAATTTCATTTTTAACGCAATACCTAAAACAGATATCAATAATAAATCAGGAGTGTACAAATTATCAGACTGGTCGAAGTTTTATTATACGGGTAAAAGAACACATGAGGTCATATAAACTAAAGAAGACAGATTCAACATTCGCAAACCATCTTATTACAGAAAGGCATACATTTGGTCATCATAAAATATTGCATTTGGCCGAGAAAGGTCGTAAATTAAATCTTTTAGAGTAACTAGAAATTTTTAAAAGCGGAAACAACACAATAGATATTGTTTTGAACGACCAGTTGGATCTTATATATACACCTCTTTTCCAATGTTTTATATAATAGTTAAGTATATAGTAGTAATTTTAAATAACATCATAAACCACCCCCATATATTTTTGTGTCATTTATAAGATCTATGTAGGCCTGTAATTTTTGCATTTTGATAATGACATTGTATGTCGAAACCGCGGTCACTATTACATGTGAATAAAGTGGTATAACAAAGTTATTATTTTATTTTATTATTTTCAAAATGAATTACCACAAAGTTACGGCTACCAGTATTAATTTACTTAGGTATTTCTTACAATTTGAAAATTACTATATACTCTTGATTGTTAAACCTGCCTGATATTAATCCACTTATTGGTTTATGCCTAAATACTAGGATTCCATTAATACATTAAGGGAAGGAATTAGTGAAATCTGAAAAAAAATAATATTTTCGATTTACGAAATAGAAAACATGCTAGTAAACGAAGAAACATGCCACGCACCAATGATATTATTGTGTTTATTACGTAATTCTCTAATGTCGTATTTTTATGGTTAAAATAATATTAATAATAAATAAAATATTTTATTCTGACATTTATTTTATTTTTCCAGGAATTAGTAATAATTTAACAAGAAATTTATACTTGAAATTATAACTGCCTGTATATGTAGGCAGAAAATAAAATAAAATAACTGAATTAAATTTTAAATTGATTCTAGACAAATATTACATCATGATATTCATGATTTTAAATTTATATATCCTGCAAAATACGGTATTTATAACATATTGGCCGAAACATCTTCCATAAAATTTAAATTTATTAAATTTACTAAAATTACTAGATATATGTAAACTGTCTGCATGTGTAAGAAATATATATCAGATTGTAAAATTATTCGAACGAACGAAATGTAAAGATATTAATTTTACACAATCGCATATTTTACGTCGCTTAATAAGTGGGAAAACATGACAACGTAGCCATTTATATACTCCCACGAGGCATCGTAATAAAGCAGTACCGTCATCTATCATATGTGCATGACCGGCATGTTACAATTATTCTTAGTTTAACAATATGGACTGGATACATTACCTTTCATTCATAATCGATACCTGGTTTATTTGGATAGAGTTTAATAGGTGTAACTTTCACTATGTCTGGCAGACTCTTTAATATACACGTTAAATACATGAATAAAGTACACCTATTTGTTTATATTAATATAAAATAATAAATATAAATGCGTTAGTATTTCAATTACTTAACAATATCATTCAAATACGAGAGTGGTTCGGAATCTACGTGGCCTAGCAAAGAAAACGCCAGTTTTTTGCCAAAAGAAACATTTTCTTCTTCAATGTAGTCTCCTGTTCGTTCAACACACTTATTCCAACGATATTCCAAATTAATAATGCCTTCAATGTCGATAAATGCAATTAATCGAAAATATTTACAGCAGCGATTACCTCGGAATTAGACGAAAATCTGTTACCAGCGACCCATTTTTCAGGTTTGGGAAGAGATGATAATTCACTAGGAGTCAAATCCTGGGAATAGGGCGAATAAGGCACCAATTCAAATCCAAATTTATGAATTTTTGTCATTGCAATCGCAGACTTGTGGGCAGGTGCTTATCCTGATGGAAAAGCACTATCTTGGTTGCCAAATGAAGCCCGTTTCTCTTTGATTTTATCACTTAATTGTTGAAACAAATTGGCATAATATAATTCCATAAGAACTCAAAAACAGTTTTTATAACCTTTCCTGCTGATAAAACTGTTTTTGCCTTTTTCCAGTGTTTGGATTGTTCTTTGGTTTCGGGAGTATAATAGTGGACCCAGGTTTCATCAACGGTAATGAAACGATGTCCTTCTGATTGCGGCGAAAACGCACCAAATGGTTACGAGAACACTTAAACGATACAGTCTTGGCCTCGTGTGTGAGTAACCGCGGCACCCAACGCACCGAATATATTTTTATTCCAAATTCTTTAGTTAAAATTCTGTGCACACTATCATTTGAGATACCTACAATGTCTGCTATCTCACGCACTTTTACTCGACGGTCAGTATCGATCAGTGTGTTATTCTTATCTTTAAAGAACAAAATACAGCCTGAGCTGGGGTCTGTTTACGGGGACCAATCGCCAACGATTGAAACCATAAAACGATAGGCAATTCAGTTAAATGTGGCTGGTTAAATGGTTTAAATTTGATGAACAAAGCAGTGAACGCCCAAAAGACGTGTTGTGCACAAAGATATGATTCAAAAATATGATATGGTGCTATATTACATGATGAATTCAAAAAGTGTTTCTTTGGAGACTGTGGTTAAGTAAAAAATTTAAAAAGGTATATAACCCCTTACCACAATTATTAGTCGTATCCTAAGTACGTATTTCGACAACTCAGTTGTCATCATCAGTAGGTAAAACCACTAATCAAGGTGTCGGACATGGAGCACAGTAAAGCTAGCACAACTGATCACGCAACAACTTTACACAGCGTCCACGTATACACTGTCTTAAAAATACAAATATATCGACTGAAAAGATCGACAAAAATTATCTCTCTTAAGGAAACGGCGTGTGTTCTTACTCTTTTTGAAACGTCTACGACCTTTTTGCCTCCTTTTCTAAGAATGAAAAGAGACAGCTGTAGGCGATCGGTCCCTTATCTCCGTTCATAGAATTCTGTTTGTTTTATGTTTTATTTTATGTTTTAATGGCCTTGACAAGTTTTAACACTTTAATCCACATATTGTGTAGTGTATTTAAAGCATGGTTGGCAACGTTAGATTTATCCACTCTATTGTATTTAATACGTGATATGTGCCCTTTAAACCGGGTTATTATTGGCCGTTTTGTTTGGCCTATATATTTAATTGCCGAAGGTATGTAGAAATTAAGAGAAATCCGTTACCTAAAATGATTAGTGACACAAAAGACGCGTTAAAGAAATGTCCAATTTTAATAAATTCTAGCCAAAAGTATAAATTAAATGTTAGTAATCCTTTAGTACCAAGAATGTATTGTTTGCCAATGATACATAAACCAGGTAACTCGATGAAACCTATCGTTTCAGGTATCAACTCACCGACAAATTTGATTTCCAAATGGTTAGTGAATGAATTTAAAAATTTACCCGTAAAATCAGAAAGTTTGTCAGTTAGTAATTCCTTAGAATTTGTTAAATTAATTAAAGATTGTGAACTGGAAGCCGGGGAAATTTTAGTTTCATTCGATGTAACATTATTCCCTTCGGTACCTATTCCAGAGACAATGAAATATTTAGAAGGCTTGCTCCATAAGAATAACATTGAACCTTCAAAAATAAAAGAATTCATGAGATTGACAACTCTGTGCATGACGCAAAATTGTTTCCAAGTAGGAGAAAAATTTTATGAGCAGAACCAAGGCACAATAATTCATGAGGGGGTGGAGGAGGACCTCCACCTTCTCAAATTTTGAGAAGGTGGAGGTCCTCCAAAAAGTGAATAATTTAAGGTGTAGAGAGTTTTGGAGATGGTGGAGATCCATAATAATAATAACGTAATGAATTTCAGATCGGACACTAACAATTTAAGCGCAATATATGCTTTTCTACTGACCTTTTCAAATACCAAAAATTTAAGTCACCATAATCCACATAACACTAGCTCAATTAATGTTATTTAACACATTTGTCCCTCCGTAATATATTATATAAAAAAAAAAAATTTTTGTTTGTAAATTTTTTTAATTTTTGTTTAAAATTTTTTTAAAAAAAAAATTTTTCATGAGATTGTACTTGTAATTCCAATCGTTAGAGTGAACCGTTTTTGTAACGGCACATTCAAGATTTAATATGGGACTTTTTAACGTCATTGTATAATTTTCGTTAACCTTGACATTGGGTCTTTTCACCGACGCATGTTTTTTACATCTGTTTCACATAGAACGACAAACTGCATTGAATTTTAAATAAATTCCATGCAGTTCCTTTTAACATCCGAAATGACAGAGTGTAATATTACATCATGAGTGAATTGATTCACTACACGTTGCTCATGATTGTTTTTAGATGTGTTGTTATATTATAAATTATAATAGTTTTTTTTTAAAGAGTTTCAAATTAATTATGACGTTTTGTTTGTGTTACGTGGGACAATTGACAAATTTATCGACCTATCATGTTTTGTAATATATAATTTTCGCATAATAAGTGTTCACATTTGTAAGTAGAATTTTTCTTATGATTGTTTGACTAAATATCTAAGTTATGTATATATTTTTTTTCTTATTAAAGTGACCCCCGAAGAAGCTCTAAACCTCAGAGCGAAATATAGGGTAAAAAAATAAAGAACATTAACTAATTAATGGTTTTTTATTGCCGGATTCCCCAACAACAATTGTTTTTCATATATATATATATATATATATACCGTTTAGTTTCTTTTATTTTATTTTAAGAAAGCTGAGAATAGATAAATATCACGAGAAATTTGATCACATGTATCATAATGAATTCGACAGGTAAATTATGTAACAAAGACACTCAAGACTTTGAAGTACTAAAATTAAATTTATAGGTTTATTTGTTTTATGTTGAAATTTTTATTTGATCGTGTATAATTTCAATTTCTGCTTTAAAACAGAAAATATCACACAGCTATCTTTAAACTTGTAAGTAGGGAAAAATTTCACGAACATTTAAAGATATCTGGGTATTGAACTCGCAATTTTAAACTCTCGTTAAATATTTAAGATATTAATTAAAATATATCGTGTTGTTGACTATTTTATGTAGCAGGGTAAAGTCTTGCCGCGTAAATATGAAATAACACATTTTTCTTTTGTAATATTATTAATTTATACTACTGTTAAATCCACAAACTTTACAAATTATTAAATTTTAAATAAAAACACTGTGTCATGCTTTAGCATCTTGTAGGGTATAAAACTCACTAATCTAAAGTAATACACATCAGTATTTTGAAAGATTAATATTGGAATCTAACAAGATCTTCAAAGCTTTTTTTATATATATATATACAAATGTGAATATTCTGTGACTAGATATAAGATTTACATACTATGTTTTATTAATAATAATTGATGACATTTAACACATATAAGGATTAATTTATAATTTTACAAAGTGTGAATACAAAATATATTAAACTTAACATGCTATCGTATTATTTCTCTTCTTATTACAACAGATGCTAGGCCTAGTTGCAAGGAACCCTTTTTGTAAAACAAAAACCCTGAGAGCAATTTTAAGAGTCTAAAATAAAAATATGTGTGTATGATGATTGATGTTTAAATTAACGATTAATATTTAATATTTAATATATTGGCGCTTATTTAGAAAATCAAAGTACACAGCAGTATGTCCCTGAAACAGAATGTAACTTACTTTGATCTTTTTTTGTATCTCAAAAAATAACAGATATCGACGGAATTCGCACCAGCCTCTATACCGAATACTCAAAAATTATACTTACAACTTTAACGCACATAGAACAGTAGATTTTTCCTATATCTATACGTAGTTCTTTCCTCACTGACGCTCTACTAACTTTAGGCATTTTACTAATAAAAATAAATAAAATACCACAACACTACAAAACACAAGTCGATGTTATCTCTTCAAAAGCACAATCAGAAATCAAATTCAGAAATCGATTTATTATTTACCTACTTATGTAAATATAGGTATAATAAAACCCCTGTTAATGGTTTAAAACGACCAATTTTGTACCTAGGAATTTAAGCCTGGGAATACCCATACTCTTGGACCTCTTAATTTTTTTTCTTGAGAACTGCAAACATAATAGAATAAATTACTTCATAATGGAAGATATACCAAATTGTTTATCTTGAACCGCCTGCCAAATATTTACATCAGTGTTTTTCAACCCTTTTCATGACACGACCCCCCTAGTATCAAAAAATATTTCCCGACCCCCGACCCTTTTTTTTCATGTATGTTAAAAATATTTAATCCATACAAAAATTTTAGGCGTTTGCGTTATTAGGATTCGGATATAAATATACAATTAAGTACGTAATACATATAATTTTAAATCGAATACGTGGCCAATTGATAACTAACAAACAAATACAAACATATTGTTAGGGCCGAGACTCCCAGCGCCATCTGTTGGTAACATTCGGAACTAGTACAGGTTCCGCCAACGGATTGCGCTGGTAGTCCCCCGCGCGCTCCACGGCCCGCGCTAAAGGTCCACAAGTTTCGAGACGTTTCGTTACGCTTCGAGATGATTCTCGCTAGAATGCGCTGGTCTATAAATAGGGCGGTCGACCGCGGTCACGGTAGTTGAGTGCAAGACCGCGAAGCAAGTGGTCGTGTCGTCTGCTGTTTAGTTGTTTGAAGAGCGCGAATCACTTGTTTTACGTATTTATTTGAGTTGTTTGTTATAATTGAAAATGGATAAATTCCTGAAAAGATCATCAACGTCTAAGTCTAGCGGCAGTAGTGGAATAAAGAAAAAACGTCTTTATGACGACAATTATTTGAAATTTGGGTTTACTGTGATTGAGAATAAACCGCAGTGCGTAATTTGCTTTGTAACTTTGTCAAGAGAAAGCATGAAGCCATCGAAGTTGGTACGCCACCTAAACAGAAAACATCCTAATGAAAAAAATAAACCCGTGGAATTTTTTGAGCGAAAATTAATAGCTCTTGAACATAAAAAAACCGCTATAGGACAAATGTCCAACCTAAATGAGAAAGCGTTGCTCGCTAGTTATCGTGTAGCTTTTCGTGTGGCTAAAGCAGGAAAACCTCACAGTATTGCCGAAAATTTGATTTTACCAGCGGCTTTAGATATAGCAGAGATTATGTTTGGCAAGCAAGAGGTCGAAAAGCTCAAAAGTATACCTCTCTCTGACAATACCATTCAACGCAGGATAAGCAATATGGCGACTGACGTTCGTGATCAAGTCATAGAAAAAAATATGAAAAGTTCTTTTGTGTCCTTGCAATTTGATGAATCAACGGATATTGCGGGTTGTGCGCAGTTTGTAGCTTTTGTGCGTTTTGAATCCAATGACATATTAATGAAACCCAAAAATACTACAGGTCAGTGCTTGCATGACACGTTCCTTGAAGCTACGCAAGATTGGGCACAAAAATGCATTGCTATTTGTAGTGACGGAGCAAAAGCCGTGACTGGTGCGAAGAGTGGATTTATTGCTAGACTGAAAGAACAGATGCCAAACGCTTGTTGGATGCATTGCTTTCTCCATCGCCAAGCTCTTGCAGCCAAAACTTTGGCACAAGACTACAGTCAAGTTCTAAATATTATTATTAATATTGTAGATTCTATTAAAGGAAAAGCGTTGTAGACTCGATTGTTTCTAATCATTAGTGAAGATATGGGGGCACTACACCGCAATTTGCTTTACCATACAGAAGTTAGGTGGTTATCAAAAGGCAAAGTACTGACCAGAGTTATGGAACTTCGCGCTGAACTATTAGTATATTTACAACAAGCCAAGTCACATTACTCTGAATTAATTTCTGACCCGGAATTCCTTTTGAAATTGGCTTTCCTTTCTGACTTATTTGAGCATTTAAATAACTTGAATGAAGGTCTTCAAGGGCGGGATGAAAATGTCATTACAGCAAAAGACAGACTCCATGGCTTTATAAAAAAAATTGAATTGTGGTCATCATCTATAAATCAAAACAACTTTGATTCATTTTCGTCAACACAGTCTTTCATTGAAGAAGTCGGAAGCGAGATAAACATCAACTCATATATATCTGGTATGAAAATGGTGTTAGATAATTTGAAGAAAGAATTGTGTCATTACTTCTCAGTGCAAGAGATATCGGATAACACTGGGCAAAGATGGATCTTAAATCCGTTTTTAAATGCAGCTATAAAGGAGGCAAATTTATCAACTAAGCTCAAAGAGAATCTGCTGGAATTATCTGCCGATGGGATGGTACACTTGGAATTCAAGTCTGAAAATTTGGATACCTTTTGGTTAAAAAGAAAAACAGAATACCCGGAATTAACAACCGAGGCTTTGAAGTGTTTGATTCCATTTTCTACCTCGTACTTGTGCGAGTTGGCATTTTCATCAATGGCCCAAATAAAAAGTAAACTAAGAAATCGCTTAAACTTGGAAAACGATTTAATACTTAAAGTTGCAAAAACGGATCCACGATGGGAGAAATTGATTGAACAAACTCAAGCGCAACCTTCACATTAAAATGAACGAGTACTCGAAGATTTTATTTTTTGTTAATGTGTTTGTATAAATAACATAACGAGTATCATTTTGTTAACTTTTTTTTACTATATCTGCCTTTTTAAAATTTATTGATTTTTTTACTGAGTTCTCTCGACCTCTCGCGACCCCCCTACAGAGGCTTCGCGACCCCCCAGGGGGTCGCGACCCACAGTTTGAAAAACACGGAATTTTACATCATTCAAAATTCTTTCAATCATGCACAATATGCTCTTTATTAAGGATATATACAAATATTTAAAAAAATGCATATAATATGCAATATATGTAAAATATGCGCTTTGCATACTTGGGTTACATTAGTAATGAGTAGGGTATTATATGCAAAACACGCCTTTTTAATTGCTTTATTTCAGTCAAAAAACATTAAACAGGCCCAGAAAACTCATAATTTTGTTGATATACCTTTTAACAACAAAATAATGAGTTTTCTGGGTTTATTTAAAGTTTCTTGAACGAAATAAGGAAATTAAAAATAGCATATTTTGCATATAAACTGGACTCTAGTAATGAGCTACAAAGAAAATACATTGAAAAATAAAATAATATTTTGCGATTAAATTTGTGTTTTCTTGCATAAACTCACGAATTACATAAACCTCCCTCGTACATTAATAGATAGATAAATAACAACAAAGTTTTCTATAGTATGATTACGCGGCAACGAAGTATGTGAGTAAAGAATAGCCGATAAGTATTCCTTATAAATATGTAAATCTAAATACTCCATTTCAAGTAGTTTTTAGTATTTTAATAATTATAAGCCTCTTTAACAACTGTCTGTATAAAACCGACAATTTGAAACTTGGAAAAAAACATAGTTGTTACAACAATTCCATTAATTAATAGAGAGGCACATAAATGTCATGCGGTATTACATTGCGTTGATATTAAACCGCTACAACCGATGTTCATTTCTCACGCAATTAGTATTTATCTTCACATGTACAACGTACTCATATTCCTTCATTAAAAAAAGCAAGAAATAAGCTGAAACACGCGAAAGTTCTACGAAAGCTTTCATTATATGCGACATTATATAAACATTAATGAAGATTTATACAAAATTATTCGTATTTTTCCTACGACGCGCTAATATTTACGCAAGAGGGGTTGAAATCCAGCTGTAACCAAAATACAAGTATGAGAAACCGCCCTGAACTACGTATTAGTGTTTCCAAGTCTATGTTGACTTTACTACTTAGCTAGTTCGAGAAACGGTTGCTAAATGAGGCGAAGACGAGCCACGTGTCATCTTTATACAAGTTAATGTGAGTTTGCTGAGTTTCCAGTTATGTATTTTGCCTGTTTCCATTCGCGGAAACTTCATTTAACGGATTTGCGTCTGGCTAGGTTATAGATATGTGCACGAAAGGGGTGTACGCATATCGATCTATTTTATCTCAAAAAATTTGAGAGGAAATAAATTTTGTAGTGTTCGGATATCGATCTTAAAGTAACTAATATGGAGAAAGTTACAGAGATTGTTTCTAATGAAGAAGAAAAAACTATATTTTATTCTTTATTCATTGTTAGGTTTGCTTTAAAACCTATATAGTTTAGCAAAAAATAGATTGCATGTCGATGCGATAATTCACATCAAGCTTTGATACAAAATAATACAAATCTGTATAAAAACAAATTTGTATCTGTATATGCATGTATACAGTTTATTTTATATGTGCCAGCATTATTGGCTATTTGGAAAACGAGAACCAATCTTTTAAGTATACTGAGTAAAGACGGCAGACTATGTGCCCCAGCAGTGGCGTTGTGTGGAGAGTTTAGCAGAATAACAGTGCGCTTACTTAAAAATAAATATATCGAATCCCTATACAAAACGTTAAGAAAAAACATAAATAACTTACCCAACATGTTTACATTGTTGCAAAAAAATGCGGATGTGCGCGATGAAAAAACTGCACCATAATATATGTTTCTGTATTAGTCTCGGAAAGGTTCGTACGTAGCGACGTATATATATGTTTATATACAGAGAAGGATTGTTCGACGTTGAGAGATGCTATATTTGCATAGTTAAAGCGCTCTTTGTATCTGTACAACGGATCTTCAGTATTGGTAAAAAGTTGCCCTAATTTTGTAAAATCTACATTTTTATCTAATACACTGTTAAATTTTTCACGGACACAATCACTTTTTTCATCTTCAAGGATATGCAGCACTAGTTTTACGTGGTCAATAATTGGTAATGAGTCCGATAAGGACAGCGCAGTGTTCTGTAAATTTTTTATTGCGTCCAGTATTGGAACGTAAGTGTCGTAAATAATTTTTAAATTTGCTGCAACTTGAGGATTGTTAAATTGAACCTGGCTGAGCCGTATTGCAGCTGCTTCTATGGCATCTAGTTGTAAAATCACTGATTTAATTTTTTCAAAATGTTTATAATAATAAAATGCTGCTTCTAACCAAGTACCCCATCGTATAAGAATTGGTTGCGGCGGCTCGGGTATATCAGGACACAGCGAATGAAATAACCGAATCCGTTTCGGAGATTTAAGAAAAACCGCTTTCGTTTGTCCTATCAGTTGATCCACATCAGGATAAGTTGGACGTATAGTGTTTGTTACAAGGTGTAAAGCGTGAAGCAAACATGTGACATGCAGCAGGTTTGGTTGAATCGTTTTGAGTAAGTTTGCCGTGGAACACATAACCTTTGCAGCATCGGTAACTAACATTAACACTTGTTTCGGTAAAATCTCAAATTTGTGTAGTGTTTCTATTAATACATCATATATCGCTCTGGCAGTACACCCTTGCATTCGTTTACAGGTTAGTAAATAAGAAGGAGAAGGTCCTTGCGGTGTCAGCGTCTGTACTAGAATGGCTAGGATGGACTGTTTTTTTAATATCTGTAGTTTCGTCTATTGTTAACCACAGGAATTTTTTTTTACCATATTTTTCGTACAATTTACAATTCTCTCACGCACTGACGGTACGTAATTCCGTAGCGTACTTCTTGCTGGTAATTTCCACGTAGGATTGTATTTCTTCCAAAACTGACGAAACATTGGGTGTTCCACTTTCTACATTGGTATATTGGTCGCAATTAGCATCATTGTTAAATCACACACAAATTTATTATATGATCTGCGTCCACTATTATTTGATTTATGTTTGTCACTATTTATATGTCTTTGGCACTGACTTGCTTTCCAAGTTAATAAAGTTGTTTCACAAACTAAACATTTCACTACGGTACCGTCATATATTAAATCGGGAAACCGATGTAAAAATTTCTTTACTACGTTAGCATGCAACCGAGTCGATGCATTCTTTCTACGCACTCCCGACATTTTCAACACGATTGTGTTAACAATGTATCGCTTACAACGTCTCAACGGCAACAGAATTGATCGTCGTACGCCTCTACTCGATCCCTCCACATCACGCTACTGTTCGGGCACATAGTCTGCCGTCTTTAATACCGAGTGTCTCAGTTATGTGGTTCCAATAGCGTACCTCCGTTATCTAATAAAATAAAATTTCAAATTTGGTCCATCTGATATACACCTAATGGCCTTTAAATTGATCTTAACATTAATATTCTTTCACTTTCGGCTCAACCGAAAACGACCCTAACTTTTTTATTTTAAATAGCACCCTGTATATTTTCCCTAAAACTTGAATTCTACTGAAAATTCCCTTTTCCGTGAAGTATTACACTTTGTACTTAGACGTCAAAATAGAAGTGAACTTGCATTTTAAATATTCAAAAATTGGATACTTCAGCCCCTGTCCAAACCGGAGAGGAACTACTGCGTAACCAGGAGAGAACTTTTGGCAGTAGTTAAGACCATTGAGAATTTTTACAAGTACCTGTATGGGCAGAAGTTCCTTACAATTTAAGAATCTCGAAGGTCAGGTAGCTAGATGGATTGAGAGGCTACAGGAGTATGACTTGAGTATTGACGACATTGAACACAGAGCAGGCCTCAAATATCGACATGCAGATGCTCTTTCCAGAAGGCCCTGTCCAGAAGACTGTCGACATTGCAACCGAATCGAAGACAAATCGGCCAACGTTCGTCGAACCACCGTGGTTGATGACCAATGGCAACCTCACAATTTGCACGCAGATCGAGAAGCTGATACGGATCTTGCAGTCTTCAGGGCTTGGAAGAGAAACGGACAAAGACTGACCTGGCAAGAAATTGTTCCCATTCACGAGAATTGAAGTCATACTGGGTACAATGGGATTTTTTAACCATGGAAGACGATCACCGAAGACGTGAGGTCGAAAATCACGAAGGAAGCGAGCGGAAGATGCAAATGGTGGTTCCCAAGAAAAGAATATCAGAGGTATTGCGAGAACTTCACAATTGGGCTTCTGTGGGACATTTTGGCGTCCATAAGACACTGGAGAAAGTGCGCCAGAGATATTACTGGGTGAATTGTTCACGAGATGTGAAAGAATGGTGCCGAAAGTGTGCTAATTGCGCCATGCACCAATACAATGTAGGAAGCCCATTTGAAAGGATCGCCATAGATGCCGCCGGCCCTTTTTCTGAAAGCGACAAAGGAAATAAATACATAATAGTTGTCATGGATTATTTTACCAAATGGGTTGAAGCATATGCTCTACCAAATAAAGATGCTGGAACTGTAGCAGACGTGATTGTGAAGGAGTTCGTCAGCTGTTTTGGTGTACCCCTGGAACTCCATTACAATCAAGGGCGAAATTTCGAGTCCAGTCTATTCGACAAGATGTGTGGACTTTTCGGCATACGGAAGGCGAGAGCAACTCCCTTGCATCCACAATCAGATGGGATGGTAGAGCGAATGAACAAGACCATGATCAGATACATATCCAAAGCGGTCTCCGAACACCAGAGAGATTGTGACGAACATTTGCCATTATTCCTAATGGCATATCGGGCCTCTATTCAAGAGACAACTTGCCAATCACCAGCAAACGTGCTATTCGGGAGGGAGCTCCGATTGCCCTGTGACTTAAAGTTTGGAAGCAAGCCTGGTGAAGATCTTGCCGGATAGGATTATGTCAGCACGCTCAGACGACGACTAGATAATATCCATGGACAAGTTTGACATAATATCCAAGATGCGAGTGAGAGAATGAAGGAGAGCTTCGACATCAACGCCGAGAAGGGTGGTTATCATGAAGGCGATCGGGTTAGGTTATGCAATCCACAACGCTGACGGGGCCTATCTCCAAAACTTCAAAACAGTTGGGAGGGGCATACGAGGTGTTGAAGCGGATCAACGATGTAATATACTGCATCAGGCGAACACCTCATACTAAGCCAAGAGTCGTACATTAATTGATTAGCCCCATACTCTGGAAACAATAATGTCGAAACCGCTGGCTTGCACCGATTGGATAGCCAATACCAGAAACCAACCTTCGAAGACTTTATGGAAGAATATTCTAGTTCGAGAAAAGCTCGGTTTGGAGTAACAATCGAGAAACAGCAAGATTTGTTTACGGTGCCGCCATACTACGCGCTTGCTTATTGCGTAGCCAGAGATCTGCGAATGGCCAAAGGAATTGCCAGGGAATTTAAGGAGAGATTTGGTAGAATCGAAAAATCAAGGCAGTAGGGACCAGCAATTGGGATGAGTCGCCAAATAACAAATGAGGAACAGCCCGTATTTTATTTGGTCGCGAAAGAACTGTCAAGCCTGAAGCCAAAATATCTTGCCTTATGGGAGGCCCTGGCCCACTTACGTGAACAAATGTTACAACAAGACCTTTTGAAATTAGCAGTTCCAAAATTGAGTTGTGGATTGGACCGCCTGGACTGGAGAATTGTAAGGAGCATGTTAGAAGTAATCTTCCGATACACTGATGGAAATTCTGGTATGCAGTTACTGGCTTGAATATTCCTGTCCATCCAGGCAAGATAAGACCGTGGACTGTTATTTAGATATGACGTTATAATGTAACGAAGGCCCTTCCTGTCGATTTCGCCATCGGTTGAGGGAATCAAAGCATGACATGTTTCAGGGCGAAACTTCATGTTTAGGAAGGGGGCAATGTGATGACTCATCCAACAATACGTCACGTGTAATACCTCTCGCGCTTCTCGGCAGATCTAGAAACGGAAAGACCTAGTCTAAGAAAAATCGAGAGGCTCGGCGGCCCAGATATACAAGCCGTCGAAGAAGGGATGGGAATTCATTCGATACCAGAGCATCGGTGAGTGAACATAAATACAAATACATAAATATAAATACATAAATGTGCTTATTGTTAGTAATTAGTTTTAAATTGTTATTTGTTTTTATTATTAATATAGTGTGTGTCCACGTTACCGTTAGTTTTATTTAAGAACCCGAAAAGACAAACTTTACAATACTAACAGCCACAATAAATACATACATATTTTCACTAATTTAGTGAATAAATTAAAAAATAATTTACTATTATTTTCAGGAATGGCACATTTTACTATCGGACATATTCTAAACGTTTATCTTTCGAAATTGACGCAATTCGTAATAAAATTGAAATGGGTGCACCAGGTTTCTTATTTCGGTATGATACAACAGCATTTACTGAGAGAATTTACAGTATGTAATGTTTTTATGGTAACAACGTAATAAAATGCCCGTCACTTTGTATCGTCACAGTGTTTCTTCAATATTACATCTGTTAGAGCCATGATTTTACGGTGTACTACGCTATGAATGTCAACGTGGAGTTCTTATATTTTTTAAATTTTCTGTTGACATAGGGAATATGTTAATAAGCAACCAATTATGTTTATTTAGTATTTTATTGTCATTTTTCGTTAATGTGTTACATTATCTTCTGTTTCATTAAATTTATTAAGGTTAATCTCTTTCTGTGAATGGGGCTATCGCCAGTATCGCAACTTTATCAATTACTATTACTAATGCTATTATAATTACGATCGTTATAATGTTATTATTGTGAAAAGCTAAGAAAAATACCGCACACGTAATACTTGATATTTGCGCCTATTAAATAGAGTCGACCTTCCATTTAACAAAGTAGCTAGTCTCCGAAAAGAAATTCGTTAAATCAAAATTTCGTTATGTCAAAACACATTTTAAAAGCCTGTGTGACAAAAAAAAACAATAAATAAATATCTATGCAACAAATATATCGCTAGAACGCACTGTTTCTAATGAACTCTTCTAAATCGATAGACGACGAATGGACTCGTCGTTTACAGCTCTGTGACGGACCGCTTCGAATAAATTAGGCATCGTTTAAAGAAATATTTTTTCAATTTTGCGTTCGTAATGAACCCATTATGAAACTCAAAACAGTATCGAAACAAGCTTCATTTCGATCCTGTTTATATTTTTAAATAAAATATCACGTAATGTCAACGAAAATTAATAAATAATATTTCGCGGATAGCAAAATTTAAATCTGAAAATGCTGCTTTCTACATATTACGCCGCTAATTTATTCGAATTTTTTATAGAAAGTCGTAATATGTAGAAAGCATATTTACATTTACATTACTTCGCGAAAAATGCAACAAATTTTCACAACGGCCTACTACGGGCAAGATATATATCATCCATTTCCTTGATGTAACTCAAGGCATCCCCACAAAGATTCGAATTCACTGCCTTTGATAGCTTAGTGATTAAAGCGATGGTCCGACAAGCCATGCACGTGGGTTCGAATCCTACTTGAGGGCGAATTTTTTTCTATAAAAAAATTTGAATAAATTAGCGTCGTAATATGTAGAAAGCATATTCATATTTACATTACTTCGCGAAAAATTAGTAAAAGGAATATTTAACTAAAATGAAATTGAGGTAATTAACTCTCGCGATGGACCAACACTTGTACGAAATGTTAAATTAATTTACAATTAAGTAAATCGTATTAGATTTTATTTCCTTCGCTGAAATTTCTATGTATGCTGCCTTTAGCAGAAGCGGCTTTCTGAAATTTAGTCTATTACGTTCTTGCTAAATAAACACAAACTGTAACATCACATATTACTCAAAATGAATGTAAATTACCCGTGCGAAGCTTAATACACACGCCTCAGAATCTACGATGAAGTATTTACAAATAAACACGTTAAACGCTAGGACAAATTTACGTACTTCACACTAAACGCGTGCTATTATTTATTTTTCCTATGTGCCGGTCTGGTTGACTGTGAAGGCGACATTATATTTTGCCGTTTATTATTTTCTTTAGATATTTATAACTCATCTAGGACATTACTTGCAAAGTTTCTAGAGTATTCGCGATACAGATTTGTATCTATTTTCTAAATTCGGGAAGCTACTTGACTTTCAGCGTTGTAATATTTACGATAAACAAATATTACTAATAGTGAGTACAGCGGTAAAATTCTGAAATCTGGAAATACTTCTGCTCATAGTATGATACATGTTTATTAGAGGGACGTAGAGGGTATATCAAAATATAACGAGACTGGTGCTATAACTTCTTTCGCAACTAGAATTTTATAACACAAAGAATAGAACATGAAACATGTGTATGTAACATGTGTATTAAAATTATTTTCTTCTGTTCCAATACGAAACGTAAATCTCTGGGCAGTAGTGAACTTCGCACAAAGCCCTAAACAACGGGATTTGTGAAAGTATTGGTGCTAATCCGTATACGAAACTCCGTACAGGTAAAATGCAGGTATCATGTAATGATGTGCAATAGGTTATTCTTGTTAATTCTCTTAGTAGGTACCATTTCAATAATTTTTTATATCATGATACCTTTCTCAAAGAATTTAAAATATATTTATATTTTAAATTCTTTGAGACAGGCATAACTTGCCGAAACATGTAAGATTGTTTTAAATATATGCATTTTTAAGTAAAACCAGACCTTAAATCGCCAACTAATTAAATCTACAATAACATACAAAGGTCACGAAATAATGATCTATATACATATATATATATATATATATATATATATATATATATACAGGGTTAGTTGAAAGTATAGAGACGGCGATTTATTGTCGTTAATATTAATTTTAGGGAATTATGTTCAATATAAAAGTTTGTTGGGATATTTTGATCTACATTTGAGAATATTGGATTTTTTTTTCTTCAATTGTTTTTTAGATACGCCTGTCCGCGCATTTTTTTTAAACGGGAACTAGTAAATTTTACTCTACCATTCGATAGAGTTTTTTTTGTTTTTTTTAACTTCATTTTAATAACTATTTTATAAGAAAAAGCCGGTTCATGTGTTTAACAGATGTTCGGTACATCGCAGATAGACAGAAGCATAGCGATAAACAAACTTGAGCGACATAATTTTATCAGTGGTTATTGTGTACGTCAAATCTTAGGCAGAAATAATTCATTTGTGCAATTTGTTGCTGTTAATATTAACAATGGAGAGTTTAAGTGAACATGAACGAATTGAAATACTTATGATGTTGGGTTATGGAGATAGACGCAGAAGTTTACAAGACGTTAGTAATTTATTTAATGATACGCATCCAAATAGAAATCCAATTTCTAAATCCGTTGCTGGTAAAACTTTAAGACGCTTTGAACAAACGGGTAGCGTTAAAGATTTGCCAAGGAGTGGTAGACCTGGAACAGCAAAAAGCGATGATAACCAACTGGATATTTTATTGGCTGTATCTGAATATCCCCATTTATCAACCAATCAATTAGCGGCCAATTTCAATATTTCACAGTCATCGATCGTGTCGTTTTTAAAAAGTGTAAAGTATAAACCTTATAAGGTACACCTTGTACACGAGTTAACGGAAGATGATTTTGATAGGAGATTACAATTTTCTGAAGAAATGTTAAATATTTGCAATAATAATGAAAATTTTATCAACAATATTCTTTTCTCAGACGAAGCTACTTTTTGCCTTACCGGTGAAGTAAACAGACATAACTGCAGATACTGGTCATCGGAAAATCCCTCTTTGTTTTTGGAGCACCATACGCAGTACCCCCAAATGGTTAATGTTAGGGTTGGCATTCTAGGCGGTCATATTATCGGTCCCTTTTTCATCAATGGCAATTTAACTTCGGCTCTGTATTTGCAGTTATTGCAAAATGAAATAATACCTGCTAGTGCTACGCTCTATCCTCATGAAAACAATGAACACCTGCCCAATGACAGTATCTGGTTCCAGCAAAATGAAGTCCCACCACATTATGGTGTAAATGTTTGTCAATATCTGGACAACGTTTCTCCACACAGATGGATTGGAAGACGAGGAACCATTGAATGGCAGCCCGTTCGCCAGATTTAAGTCCTTTAGATTTTTTTCTTTGAGGATACGTAAAAAACAAAGTTTACAAAGAAAAGCCCGATAACGTCGAAGATTTACAAATCCGAATTACTAGAACGATACAAGAAATTCCCCGAGATTTTTTACAGAACTCTGTTCGGGGTTTTGTAAATCGATTGGGTCATTGTCAAACTACTAACGGACGACAATTTGAACACTTAGTTTAATTTACTTTGTTATTAATTTGTTTAATTTTTCTTGTAAAAAAGTTATTAAAATGAATTTAGAAAAAATATTATTGTAAAGAGAAAAAAAACCTCTATCGAATGGAAGACCAAAATTTACTAGTTCCCATTAAAAAAAAAATGCGCGGACAGGCGTATCTAAAAAACAATTGAAGAAAAAAAAAATCAAATATTCTCAAATGTAGATCAAAATATCCTAACAAACTTTTATATTGAACATAAATCCCTAAAATGAATATTAACGACAATAAATCGCCGTCTCCATACTTTTAACTAACCCTATATATATATATATATATATATATATATATATATATAAGGTAAACTTAATTAGTCGGCGATTAAAGGTCTGGTTATTACTTCAAAGTGTATATATTTAAAATAATCCTACATGTTTCGGCAATGATGCTTTTGTCAAGGATATATCCTTGACAAAGGCATCATTGCCGAAACATGTAGGATTATTTTAAATATATACACTTTGAAGTAATAACCAGACCTTTAATCGCGGACTAATTAAGTTTACCTTATCATACCAAGGTCACGAAAATACTATATATATATATATATATATATATATATATATATATGTATATAGATCATTATTTCGTGACCTTTGTATGTTATTGTAGATTTAATTAGTTTGCGATTTAGGGTCTGGTTTTACTTAAAAATGCATATATTTAAAACAATCTTACATGTTTCGGCAAGTTTTGCCTTTCTCAAAGAATTTAAAATATAAATATATTTTAAATTCTTTGAGAAAGGCATCATGATATAAAAAATTATTTTTGTGTTTTCAAAATCAAAATTATGTTTTAATGTTATCTGGTCTTTTTTTTAAAGCTGTCTGATTTTTTGCGTATTTGTGTCCTTTTAATCTTTCATGTAGTAACTATTTTGTTTGGCCTATGTATACTTTGTCACAGTCTATGCAGGGTATATTATATGTTGTATGTGATTGTTTAAGTGTTGATGTTGAGTCTTTTAGTTTTGTATGTAGGAATTTTAGGTTTTTTCCGCTTTGATGTGCTATTTTAAAATTAAATGGTTTAAATATATTGTTTAGTTTTTCGGACAATCCAGTTATATAAGGGATATTATGTGGGGATATATGTTAGTTCATTGGTTGTTTTATTTTTATTTTGGCACTTAGTTTTGTTATATATTTTATTAAGTCTGTGTTTTATAATGTTTTGTATAAATTGTGGTGGATAATTGGAATTCATTAAAGGTCGCTAAACCAAGAAATAGTCTATTATTTTAATATTATGACACGGCCAATAAAATAAATAAGAAATAAATTTTAATTCTTATTAACACTAAATATATATATATATATATATATATATATATATATATATATATTTAGTGTTTATAAGAATTTTATTTTTCTTATTTATTTTATTGGCCGTGTCTTAATATTAAAAATAATAGACTTTTTATTGGTTTAGCGACCTTTTATTGAATTATGATGTTTTATTCTACGACGTTTCGACTTTTATTATTTTTCAGTCTTTTTCAAGTATCTAGAAACAAGAATTAATACAATGAGAATATGAGAATTGTGTTTGCTTTTGTGAGATTGAATTAACAATTAAATTAACAATTAAAATTAAGATTAGATTAAATACTGAATTACCAATTAGATTAACAATTAGAGTTAAAATTTAAAATTAGATTAATAATGAGTAAGGACAATTAAAGTGATTACATCTGTATAAATGAATAGAAAAATTTGAGTTAAACTACAATACAGTAAGGTAAATAGAAACAGGAATTACTACACTGAAAACGTGAGAGTTGTGTTTGCTTTTGTGAGACTGAATTAACAATTACATTGACAATTAGAATTAAAATTAGATTAAAGACTGAATTACCGATTAAATTAACAATTAAAGTTAAAATTTAAAATTAGGTTAATAATGAGTAAGGATAAATTACAGTGGTTAAATCTGTATAAATGAATGAGATGTTAAACTTTTGATGTTAAACTACATTACATGAACAATTAATGACAAAACTCACCGTTTCTTTTGGTTTTCAAAATCACGCATTCTGTGTAACATGTGTGTCGGGTACCCGAGACCTTTTTTTGTAACGAACCGATCGCACTGGTTGGAATATTGTAAGTGTTTGTGGCTTTGTTAAGAGAGGTTAATTTTTGTTCTGTTTTTGGAATTTACCAAATTGATCAGGACCGTGTTTAGGGGTATGTAGTAAAAGTATTTACAAATGGGAACTGATAAAAAGTTTTTTTTTTTTTTTTTTTTGGTTTGTGTTTGTGTGTGCGGGGGGGGGGGTTGATTTTATCTATTGTTTAATCAGTGGGTAATAGAGTTTAGACAGTCCATCAATTTCGTTCCTGTCGTTTATTGTTCTGCTGTTTTTGAAAATGTGGATCATTTCTAAGACCTCCCTAGCTTTTGTATTCTTTTTCTGTGTTATTATTAAAACATAATTTTGATTTTGATAACACCAAAGTAATAACACAGAAAAAGAATACAAAAGCTAGGGAGGTCTTAGAAATGATCCACATTTTCAAAAACAGCAGAACAATAAACGACAGGAACGAAATTGATGGACTGTCTAAACTCTATTACCCACTGATTAAACAATAGATAAAATCACCCCCCCCCCCCCCGCGCACACACAAACACAAACCAAAAAAAAAAAAAAAAAAACTTTTTATCAGTTCCCATTTGTAAATACTTTTACTACATACCCCTAAACACGGTCCTGATCAATTTGCTAAATTCCAAAAACAGAACAAAAATTAACCTCTCTTAACAAAGCCACAAACACTTACAATATTCCAACCAGTGCGATCGGTTCGTTACAAAAAAAGGTCTCGGGTACCCGACACACATGTTACACAGAATGCGTGATTTTGAAAACCAAAAGAAACGGTGAGTTTTGTCATTAATTGTTCATGTAATGTAGTTTAACATCAAAAGTTTAACATCTCATTCATTTATACAGATTTAACCACTGTAATTTATCCTTACTCATTATTAACCTAATTTTAAATTTTAACTTTAATTGTTAATTTAATCGGTAATTCAGTCTTTAATCTAATTTTAATTCTAATTGTCAATGTAATTGTTAATTCAGTCTCACAAAAGCAAACACAACTCTCACGTTTTCAGTGTAGTAATTCCTGTTTCTATTTACCTTACTGTATTGTAGTTTAACTCAAATTTTTCTATTCATTTATACAGATGTAATCACTTTAATTGTCCTTACTCATTATTAATCTAATTTTAAATTTTAACTCTAATTGTTAATCTAATTGGTAATTCAGTATTTAATCTAATCTTAATTTTAATTGTTAATTTAATTGTTAATTCAATCTCACAAAAGCAAACACAATTCTCATATTCTCATTGTATTAATTCTTGTTTCTAGATACTTGAAAAAGACTGAAAAATAATAAAAGTCGAAACGTCGTAGAATAAAACATCATAATTCAATAAAAGGTCGCTAAACCAATAAAAAGTCTATTATTTTTAATATATATATATATATATATATATATATATATATATATATATATATATATATAACAATTGATAAATTATTGGAGTTTTTCGGCTTTTATATGAAATATTTACAAATATCAAGTTAGTATGTATGTAATTGCAAAGTAAGGGGGGTGTAAACATTGCTGTCTACAAATCACAAAGCAAATCATACGAAATTTTTTAATTGAAAAAAAAAAAAAAAAATATATATATATATATAAAGATAATTATTTCGTGACATTTGTATGTTATGGTAAATTCAATTTGTTGGCGATTTAAGGTCTGGTTTTACTTCAAAATGTATATATTTAAAACAATCCTACATGTTTCGGCAAATGATGCCTTTTTCAAGGCATCATTTGCCTAAACATGTAGGATTATTTTAAATACATATATACATTTTGAAGTAAAACCAGACCTTAAATTGCCATCGAATTGAATTTAACATATATATATGTGTTTACATAATTTCTTAGCGGTTCATTAAATATATCAATTCATAAATTCTTGAATTCTCGGCTTTTATATGAAATATTTACAAATATTATCAAATTAGTATGTAATTGCAAAGTAAAAAAAAATTTGTATGATTTGCTTTGTAATTTGTAGACAGCAATGTTGTTTACATCCTCATTTACTTCGCAATTATATACTAATTTGATAATATTTGTAATATTTCATATAAAAGCCGAAAAACTCCAAGAATTTATTAATTGATATATTTAATGAACGACTAAGAAATTATGTAAACGTATATAGATATAATATTAGAATTGAATTTCTTGTTTTCTTGGCCGTAATTATAAAAGTAATGTTTTTTGGTAGTAGTGGCCAGGTAATTAAAAACAATATTTAATTTGACCTTTCGGCACTGAATATAGTACCTTTTTCAAAAGCTAAAATTTATTTAAATGTTACAAAAAGGTAAAAGATTATATAATAAATCTACTTATATTAAATATTTTTGGTGTTAATATTTTGCGACGTATTTGTTTTCGCATTTCTAAATAAAACTAAACTTTTTGTATTAGAAGTTAAACTGTTTTCGGGGCCATGTGTCTTTTTGGGACGAGTGGAAAGAATGTTGGCTTTGTCAACACTTTGCACGGGGGGTTGGTTTAATTGTTCTCGGACATGTGTTTTTGAATTAAATTTCTTTAGTTTAATTATTCTTTTATTTAATTAATTTAATCCAAAACTACAGTTCACAATAGAAAAAGAAAATAATTCAAAAATTAACTTTTTAGACTAACCTTAATACACACCGAAAAAAAGATCATAACAAAATTATACCACAAACCAACTGCAGCGACCGTTTTCTGAATTTCTGTTCATGCCAATCAATGTCACACAAAAAGAATGTAGCAACAGGTTTATAGAGTTTTTCGGCTTTTATATGAAATATTTACAAATATCAAGTTAGTATGTATGTAATTGCAAAGTAAGGGGGATGTAAACATTGCTGTCTACAAATTACAAAGCAAATCATACGAAATTTTTTAATTGAAAAATATTGTCTATGTTGGGACTCGAACCCTAGTCTACAGTTTGCCGGACTGTCGGTTTTACCACTATTTAATATAGTCTTGAAAACACAGGTTTTTCTGAACATTGTATGGAAGATAACCACTTGCCAGATATTAATAGCTATCCTTTAATTCATTCTGTAGTAAAATGCAAGATTAGATTTTTAAAAATCCAAAAAGTACAGAAACATAATTTGTTAGTTAGTAATACGTAGGTAGATTCCTCTAATACCCCCTTCATAGACAGTATTGTAAATATCAATTAATATCAATTTAAAGATATCTCTTTGATAATGGCATAACAGCCGAAACAATGTTAGTTATTCTAATGAAATTAGTAAAATATAGTGTTTTATTCTCAATATTGAATCTAAGTCACTTCTTATAATACATGAGCATAATAATTCTATACCTGCTTCAATTAATTGCATTTCATAAATAGGTGAATTAATTTTTCTATCTAATATTACACTGATTAAAATAAATATTTACAAGATTTTTATCTAGTGGCAGTTTCTGATTTAAGTGTAATCTATACATACATACTATATGCACTACGGATTAAATATAAGTTCAACAACACACTATTCTAAAAATTACTTTTATTTTCATCAATCAACTAGTATAATTAGCTGCCTGTCAACAATGTTTGTCGATAAAAATCTATCCACAACCTTGATACAATCCTAGCGTAAGTGTAAATAGTTTGTCGGATTCAGTTGGGTTCAACAGAGATGAATTAAATAGGCCAGTGCTCCATGCAACAACGGTAATCTCGTATGAATGCTGATCGCACCGATAGACAAGCGATCGAAACGCATTGTTCTTGGCCGAGTGATGAGCCAGCTACTGTGAGATGCGAAACAGAACTGTTCGATAATTAAGGATCCCATGCTTTCACACAATATGCATGTACACGCATAGATGTACGAGGAACACCTATTAATGCTATTATATTCCTCTGTTAGTCTCATGCTACGTAAATAATTAAAATCAGCTTAATAATTAATAATCAATCATGACTCATGCTGCCTTGCAGTGGATTGCGCTTTGTTATTTCCGCGTTCATTAAAATAAGATGTTTGTTTATTTTATATTTTATATTTGGTGTTTCAAAATTGCATCGAGCACTTGTAATGACGTTATTCTATAATAATGAAAAAAATGTTATACTTTAAAGTCGATCTTTTCAAAGCTATCTTTTATGTAAATTTTATATGTCTACGTGTCGTGTACATTATTTTCAATAGATGTGTTTTAATTTTGTAATATTTCGCGTAATTAATGGTAATAACGCGATATCATAAAGTTTCTGGGTCCAAGATGGCATTGAAATAGAAAATATATGTCTAAACTTTATCCATATTATCATACTGGTAACTTAACCTTAATTTTTGAAAATTATTTTGATAGTGTCATCGTGACATCAATAAATATGTCATTTGATTTAATAAAGATACAATAAAACAACAAGCTCAGCTTGTATTCAAAATTTTATTAATAAAAAAAGGCAAAATTAAAGCAAATGTTGAAATTGTTGTCCGTTATTTTCAATTCCCAATGTGACACGCCTTTTCATGCTGTTAAAGGCATTTTGCAGCATTGCGGGCGTTATTAATGCACATTCGTCAATAATTCTTTGTTGCATATCTTGCAAATTAGCAACAGGAGTTTTAAATATTCTATTCTTTAGGTGAGGAAACACGAAAAAGTCCATAATTGTCAAACAAGGTGATCGTGGTGGAAACTCAACTTCCGTATGTAAACTTATGATCCGATCGTCAAAAAACTCACGAAGAAAAGCAATATTTTCTCGTGTTGTGTGTGCGGTTACACCATCTTGTTGAAAGTATCCATATTGCAATTCATCATCATGCAACTGTTCAATAAATTCATTCAGAATGTTTCTATACCTCTCAGCATTAATTGTGAAATTAAAAAAAATAGGGCCAACAACTCTGCGGCGAGAAACTGCTAGCCAAACACCAAGTTTCGCATTATGGAGAAACGATTCAATAAAAATATGAGGATTTTCACTACTCCACATTCGAGTATTTTGGGAATTGACATACCCCGAAAGATGAAACAATGCTTCATCAGAGAAAAATGACAAATTTAGCAGGTCATCATTTTCTATTAAGTTATTTGCAAACCACTGGCAGTACGCACGACGTCTAGGGTAGTCTACCGGCAAAATAGCCTGATTTGATTGCATCTTATACGGATGCATGTGTAAGTTTTTCTTTACAATTTTCTGACATGTTCCATAAGAAAGCCCAATCTCTTGAGAAAGGCGTTTCAAAGGTTTTGTGGGTTCATTTACCATACGTTGACGAACATCATTTATAACTTGTTCCGAACGAACAGTTGGTCTACCAGTACGTGATTTATTACCCACAGAACCAGTCTCACGAAACACACCAACACAATTGGAAAGGCAATTATAAAAATCTTTGGGAATTACAGCTAACTCTGGAAAGTTCTCTCTAAAATCATCCAAACATGCACGTTGACTGTACACCCAAATTCCATCAATTCGCACTCCACTCCGAAAATAGGCTTCAATCATGTACGCTTTTTGCACTATATTGTAAACCATATTTGAATTTACTCGAATGTGCTATGTTTCAAACTCGACGTTCAAACTTGCTTTCAGCAATTCTAACACATTAATGGATGACAGATAATGTCACTGTCAAAATAATTTACAAAACAGAGTTATAGTTCCTAACTTAAGTTCAGACATACAATTTATATTACAAATCCATCTTCGTCCTAGAAACTTTATGATATCACGGTACAATTCACTACAGAATTGGGTAGCTAATCAATCAATGCTAATGCAGTGTGTCCCCGGATTGAGTTCACAATAGGTATAATAGACCAAAAATTTTCGAATTGGAATTTCATATTTTGGGATTCCACCCTGCTTAGTCTGAAACTTATTTTTAGTTTACTTTCGATTTTATAAAATAAAGTAGGCGTTTACAGTTAAACAAAGTGCCAAAGTGTTACTTAGAAAAGTTGTTCAGAATGAAAAGTAAATTAATGAAGAAAGAATTAATAAGTCGATGTTATCATGAAGATCATATGTATAAACTGTTTGTTTTCAAAATAGTAAAATCCATAGGAGTCGAATCCGGCAATCTCATTGGCCAATGTATTGAACCATGTTGTCCAATCCACCTTTCAGGAAAGTGCTGTTTCAAAAAATTCTTAATTAAACGAGTTGAATGGGCTGGACATCCATCTTGTAGAAAATTCTAAATTCACAGGCAAAAAAAGGTTTCGAGCACATTCAAATAGGAATGTTGGTTTCAATTAGTGTCAAAAAAGTATGGGCCAATAATTTTATCGTACGTTATTGCACACCATACATTTACTTTCTTGTATCGGTGACTGTGTATTACTATATGAAAATGTGAACTCTCATGAGACCAAAACCTATAATTTTGTGAAGACACGATGCCATTAGTTATAAAAGTTGACTCATTTGAAAAAAAATTTTTTTATAAAAATACCTGTCGTTCAAAGTTTTTGCTCCAACCCATAAACAAAACAGCAATCGGTGACCTTCGTCTCCAGTTTCTTATTTATAAATGAACGTGGGTTTAAATGCTATAATTTTATTTACGTTGAGAATTTTTTGTATGTGTGATTTACTTATTGATAATTCAGCAGACCGCTTTCTCAATGATAATTTATTATCAGTATTCACTATGGTGGTCTTTAGATGTATGGAAGAAAAATGTTTTGAAGTTATAGACGGTAACTCCCTCCAGAAATGTTTGTTTTTGTGTAAAAATACGGTATGCAAAAAACTATGCGTATCGAACAAAGGGAAAGCGTGGCGCCCGCCTCTCATTGGTAAAATGAACAGAAATATAATTTTTTTATGTATTTATATTTTTTGGTATACAATATACCTATAACTTTATTATTATAACTTAATTAAATTTACGGTAACTGCCACGATTTGTAATAAGAATTTGATTATAAAAATTTAATTGGAATCAAATAGTTAATAGATAATAGTTTACAAGCATAGATATTCTTTTAAGCCAACGAGTTCTAAATATAGCTTTTTTATCCCTTTTTTCGAATACTCTTACGCGTTTTTGTTAAGAAAAGTTGGCACTGTGGTGCAGCATTTAATAAAATTAAAAAGGGACTTCCCCTATAAAATGACAATTGATTAAAATTGTCAATTAGAAGAGTGTGTTACTTAACAGAAATAGTGTTAAAAATAAAAGCTTGTGTAAAAAGTGTAAAAAATGACCGCAAACCTAAGACAGAAGTTTAAAGATGCTTGAATCAAAATTGACAAAATTAACTTTATGAGTGTTGTTGAAGATCAAAAAAATGAAGGATGCAGTTGGGAGTGTATCCGAAATTATAAAATTTGCATCTCAAAATCTTGAAGTAAAACAACCACGTGATAATTATAAAGAGCTTCTTCAATTAAGTTTTTCTTGGTGGTACAGTTCCGGAATTTACCTTCAAAAAGCCTGGAGCATTTCATCACGCCCGTTGGATGTCTAAAGCTATTTATTGCCATAAATTATATTTATTTCAAAACGAATTTAAAATGATACAATTGGAGGTAACTAGTATTCGTGACATTTGCATTTTTGTTGTAAGGGTGTATTTAAAAAATTGGATACAAGCACCAGTTGCAGAAGAAGCCTCTATGCAGGATTTAAGATTGCTAAAAGATTTACATGCTTATAAAATTGTTGATGAGAAGATTAGTCGTGCGTCACTAAGCAAATTAAGTAATCATTTGTGGTATTTAACCCCAGAAACAGCAGCGTTGTCTTTTTATGATCTAAATGTTACAAATGAGTCGAAGAATCATGGTGCAAGCTCTGGATAACCCTACCAATCGCGAATTAAAAAAATTGATCGTAACTCCTCATACTATAAGCCAATATCTTAATTAGAACATTGAATATTTTATAACCCAAAACTCACGTAATTTTTTGAAAAGGTTTGGTATTCCAACGGACTTTTTAACAAAAGATCCAGAGGAGTGGGTAAATGAACCTAGTTTTAACGTTGGCCTTAATATCGATGGAAATATGAATGTTGTTAATGAATCGGCAGAACGAACAGTTAAGCTAATGGAAGATTTTAATTTAGTGTTATCCAAAGATGAAGAAGAAAGAAAAGCAATATAGTGCAAATTGTTGCGGATTATCGGAAACTCTACCCCAATATGAACAAATATTCTCTTTTGAAATCAAATAACTCATAAATAACTAAAAACAATGCACTTTTATTTATCCCTTGTCAGACAGAGAACTTGTAACATTATCAAATCTGTGGCCACAAGGAATATTACCTCTGTTTTCCAAAAGTAAACCATACTTCTATCTTTTTCTTAATTTTCATTTATTTTCTTAAGAAATATGTCACCATATATGTACATAAATACATAGATTTTACTTTGTATTTAACTTTGATTCTAGTCCTTAAAAGTTTGGCTTTAAATGAAAACCAGAGGAGCTTTAAGACGACATCGTCTCAAGGAAATTTAAAATATGTTAAAATTAAAGTCAAATATATTTTTTAGTATAAATAAATATATTTTTTACAACCAAGAAAATTTTATTTTTAATATTTTTGAACCAAATTTCAAAAGGCGATGCGCCACGTCTTAGCCTAGCTCAATCGCGATAATTTTTTTCACACTGCATTTCCGTACCATAACCAACATTTCGAGTGGGAGTTACGGTCGAAACAACAAAGTTGAAAAATAAGGACCATCCTAGTGTTCACAGATTCTCTCACCAAGATTGTAGTACCATCTTCATGATCACGAATTATCTTTTTTTTCATAAAATTTTGCACACTTCCAGTGTCTGTAAACTTTTTCACAATTTTTTTTTAACTTTTTTGACAGAAATTGTCACCATTGGAAATCGCTCGTGAAACTTATTAATAACATGAAGGTGGTTCCCCAAGTCCGTAATATTGTATTAGGTGAATGCGCTGTTCGAGAATCAACATTTTTAATACAAAAAAGCCCATGAATATCAAATAAATTACAAATTACTGACATAAATAACACAGGTCTACAGTGATTTAGATGTTTGAAAGCTGTTTGCTAATTTGTATATGTTTTGGGGGCCCTTATTCCAAAAAAACGCCATATTTTTGCTCTATCACGTAAATTTTTTTTATAGCGCTCTATATCTTAAAAATGTTAATTTATTAAAATACATACCTATGACAAGAATATGTTTGTTCCATGTTAGGCATGATTTTTAAATGAATTGATTTTTATGAAATTAAATGTGATTTGGCAACACTGGTTAATATTAGATTTCTCAGCAAAGCAACAGAGTCGGCGCAGAAGCGTCAATACAACGTTGAAACCTGCTTATGTGCAGTTTGGTTGTGTTAGTCGTCGTGCTACTGTGTCCGCGCGCTTGTTGTCTTCGTTGTTGCGTATTTTGAGTGTTCTAGAATGTATAAATATGGAAAGAAGACATTGTGTGAACAATCCGCATAACTTTTGTTATATCTGTGGTAGTTATGTCGTAGTAAAGCAGAGGCAAACTATAACTTCGTTTGTGAAAAATGTATACCACGCTTATTTTGGTGTAAAAAATGGCGACCAAGACAAGTCCTGGGCTCCTCATACTGTTTGTTCCGTTTGCGTTGAAGCATTAAGAAACTGGCAAAAAGATAGGAAGAAATGTTTAAGCTTTGGTGTTCTTATGGTATGGCGAGAGCCTAGAAATCACAGTGATGATTGTTATTTTTGTTCGTGTAATGTTCAAGGATTCAACAGAAAAAATAAGAAACAAATTGTGTATTCCAATCTTGACTCTGCTATTCGACCAGTTCCTCATGGACCAGATGTACCGATACCTAGCGCCCCAAAAACGTCATATCGTCAGAATCAGAGGAATCTAATTGCGACCCAGATGACTCAGATTTTACACCAGATTTCAGAGAGCCCGAAGTGTTTAACCAGAGCGAACTAAATGATTTAATTAGAGATTTGCATCTTCCAAAGGATACATCCGAATTGTTAGCCTCCCGACTTCGTGAGAAACATTTACTGGCACCTGGCGTCACATCAAGCTTTTACCGGGATCGCGAAAAAGAGTTATGTCAATATTTTACTCAAGACGGACCACTAGTGTATTGCAACAATATTCCTGACTTAATTTCAAAATTAGGAAATGTGTGTGTATGTAAAAGAAGAATGGCGCCTGTTTATTGACTCAAGTAAGCGTAGTTTAAAAGGCGTTTTATTGCACAATGGTAACGAGCTGGCCTCGGTTCCCGTTGCCCATCCGGTACATTTAATGGAAACGTATGAAAATTTTGAACTTCTTTTAAAGAAAATAAACTACCAAGAACATCAGTGGATGCTTTGTGGTGACCTTAAAGTGCTGCGCATGCTACTAGGACAACAAGGAGGTTATACAAAATTTCCATGCTTTATTTATGAGTGGGATAGTCGAGCAAGGGATAGACATTGGACTCAAATAGAATGGCCCTCTAGAACAAGCCTTACACCTGGTAGCAAAAATGTATTAAGAGATAGCTTAGTTGACCCCAAAAAAGTTTTACTGCCTCCTCTCCATATCAAACTTGGCTTGATGAAGCAGTTTGTTAAAGCCCTAGACAAAAATGGACAGTATTTTAAATATTTGTGCCTTATCCGATGCCAAGTTAAAAGAAGGTATTTTTGTTGGGCCGCAGATAAGAAAATTATGCAAAGACAGGGATTTTCAAAACACAATGACCAATGTCGAGAAAAATGCCTGGGTTTCATTTAAAGAAGTAATTGAAAAGAAGTTTCTTGGGAACTCTAAGGACGAAAACTACGAAAATATTGTTCAAAATATGTTGCAACACTTTCATCGTCTAGGTTGTAATATGAGTTTGAAAGTGCGTTTCCTGTTTTCACACTTGAACTATTTTCCTGAAAATCTTGGAGCAGTTAGCGAAGAACAGGGAGAGAAGTTTCACCAAGACATTAAGGAAATGGAACGGCGATACCAAGGCAGATGGAGCATAACGATGATGGCGGACTACTGCTGGATGTTAAAACGGGATATGCTCTTAAAAACATACAACCGAATGTCCGGACAACGCAGCTTTCTGGCAAAAAGACTTAAGAAAGACTGAGTAAAGTATTTTTTTCACTTTTTAACTTGTATTCCACCTTTTTACTCAATAAACAAATAATTTTTTTTAGAAATATCGTTTTTTTTCATTTAATATTTGCAAAAAAACCTTACGTGATACAATAAATGCATAGAATTTTTGAAATCAGCCTACCAAAATTATATAAAATCAGTTTTCAAAATAAAAACATCTGTCAAAAAGTTTAATTTTGTAGACCTGTGTAATCAATTTAGAACAAATACTTCCAAGTTTTGACGTTTATCTAAGATAATTACAGATAATTGTTTGCTTTACTATGACGCGATTGTTCGTTCATATAATACAAAAAAATCGCGGGGTTAATGAAAGTCAGCAGATTATTCTGAACAATTTTTCTAAGTAACATTTTGGCGTAATGTGAACGGAAAAGATACTGTACCTGAAACGACAATAATTTTTGTTTAACTGTAAAGGCCTACTTCATTTTAAAAAATCGAAAGTAAACTAAAAATAAGTTTCAGACTAAGCAGGGCGAAATCCCAAAATATAAAATTCCAATTCTGAAATTTTCGGTCCATTATACCTATTGCGAACTCAATCCTGGGACATACTATATAATTTATTTAGCTGAAGTACTAAGATAAGCTGAAAAATTACCGAATCGGAGATTGCTAAATTATAAATGTGGAGAAAAGGCTTATAGAAAATGCTACATTAAAGCTACAACCAGATAACACTGGTAGGCGGGAGATTTAGACCTACATACTTCAAAACGTACATCATTAAACAAGTATTTTTACTAGAGAAGATCATAAAAGATCTACATTTAAGTATTTCACAGGAAATGAGACGATCAATAGGAAAATATATACATAGCAAGAAAGAGAAACTAAACATATATAAATATATAAATTGACTGAAGTAACAGTGGAAATTGCGAAGCGTATTACACACACTAGCACACGCATATTTACACGTACATTTGACTCTAATGCCCGTAGGCGTAGTTTTGTTACAATAGTGTGGATACAAGTTATACGCCTGTTGGGATAATTAACTGTTTTAAATTATGTATTTTTCAATAAAATGTATTTAATTTCAGATTTAAGTATGAACGAAAAACAGAAATTTTTTACAGTTTGAAAATGTTACTGGTGTATAACTGGTTGCCTAGTATATTCCACCATACATTTATGTCTATGTGTAATTGGAAATGAAAATAAGTCAGTCAATGAATTACACCTACGCGTAATGACGAAAGAAAAACCCGGTATATAATTGTATTGAAATATCGAAAAATTTAATATTTTTCCAACATAAACATAGTTTTTTGTGGAATAAGATGTGACCTCATAACTTTTGGTTTTTTTGGGGTTTCACGCCGATAACTAAGAAAGAGTATTGATTTGCTTATTTCACATTACATATTCTTTACTCCGTACCTTTGACATATAATGTCTTTCAAATATCTATTGTAATTAGTGACTTTATTGACTTTGGCAATTCATTTGCAAAATTTTTTCACCAAAATAAATGTCGTCGAAGTAGATATCTATAACACTGTCTTTATCTAAAATAACTTCTTTGTTTTGCTTATTGGAAACCCTATGTTTAGAATAAAGCGAACTCAGATTATATTACCATATAGAAATGTAAAATCAATTTGTCACATCCCCGAGGACGCAAACACAACATTTTCGGTCGATCTCCCTCGCGCATCAAAGTCCTCTGCCTATGCTGTTACTGTACATGACATGGCATTTGTGACTCACCCCAACACTCACAAAACTCTTCCTCGACGGCGGTCGTCATTCAAGCAAGGCAATAGTAAAGTTGGCATTTTACGAGATCATTGGAAAAGTCGCTAACTATCTGCAGACAGTATAAATATATCCATAACAATGCCACCCCTCTTAATACACACCGACTATGCTGCGCCTTAGAAAGGGACGAAATAAGGATTTTACTTTCTTCATGTCGTTCCGGACATCGTCTAAGATGGTAAAAACAGTCCGAACTGTGTTTATCGGCTGTAACAAATCGACAAGGGGCGAAGTTACTGGTGGACTAGGGGTTTTCCGTCGAAATGCGGGGCAAATACTATCACGTTAATGTAGGGTAAAACCAGTGCCGTACATTAAAAACTAGATTAAAGTACTGAAATATCTAATTTTTAAACTTTTGGTGGCAGAAGGAATTCACTTCACTTCTTCTAATTGGAAAGATACCTAAATTTGCTTTCTACGTTATGAAAAATTTAATTGAATTTATTAAATAAAATATAGTTTGCGCTATGATTAAATCAATTTATGAAAACGATTTCGTAAAACTTAAGTATTAAGTAAACTACAGACAGATTCGGCACATCTTTCAAATGTATAACGTAATAATCCATTTTTGAATGCGCTTTCAATAGAAATAATAACACCTCTTGGAAGTTTTAATTTAGCAGTTCCTGCCTACCGCACAGTTCTGGCGTAATGAGGATAGTCGGTAAGTTGTCGAAATTGGTAGTCGTAATGCACAATTTAAGGCAGCCTATATTTATCGTGTATACCACCGTGTAGTTAGTGGAGACGGATGTTGATTAACTAAAACAGAAGATAGGTAGTGCCACTTGGTTTCACGTACGGAGGCTCGAAACTGAAAACTAAGAAAAGGGTTTGGGCGTTCGTAGGCCCATGCCCTTACAGACTACTAAAAATATACCGAAACGACGAGCTAAACTAAAGGAGAGGTACCTAAATACATAAAAAAAGAGAAATAGGATGTAGTTCGTATATTTTAAATTAAAAAAAATAAGTAATTAACAACTAGTTAACAGGTATTCAACAAATGGCGGACACGCCGCAATTAGTAACATGAAATTTAGGTTAGGTGAAAAAAATTGGCACTGGGATATGAACACCCGGTATGTCAGGTGATTAAATTATTCAATATATTACAAAAATTTACATGAATTTATACTGAATCAACTTAAAACACCAAAATCAGATAAATTAAATTAATCCGCAAGAGATATCAAAATTATGACAATTAGATATTTAATGAATCGCAATTTGCTTTAACCTAGGATCAAAATTGGTAATTCGACCGCAGATCTGCTGTTAAACCTTATATTTTACAAGTATAGTAATAAAATTTAATAAATATTACAATTTACGGAGATCTGATCGCACGCCTATGATAACGGGATGACAGAAAAAAAACATTGTAATATACATATAAAACTCTAGTATCTCACAAAATTGTTGCTAAATAAAAAAAATAACTACTTAAATGTGTGAAATCAACTAATTAACCATCAATTAAAAATAAAAATTATTATTACATGAAATAAACTAAATTTTATCATTAATTTAATACAAAATTATTTTAGGATTAGAATCTTTAGAACGAAAGTTATGAACGTGACTTAATTTTATAATAAATGTTTAAATATCAAATATCTGAACATTAATTCTTTGGATAAATGTACAATAATGAAATAATTTTTTTATATCTTACGTAAATCGCGTAAAAAGCAATTTAGCGGGGTTTACAAATACATATACGAATTAAACTAGGATTAAGTGCCGTTTTGATTAGCATTAAAATTCGGAATCGTAAGTTTAGCAAATAAAATATCGACAAGAATTTACAAATTCACTGAATTAAAAAAGGTCTTGTACAATATATCTCAACGGATGTAAGAAGACACAGATGGCAGGGTCCATAAAAAAAACTTGACACAGGTGTTCCTGCAAGAACGAGGTCACCTTGACTTTCTAGCTCGTTGAATACTTGAATACTCTATTTTTTCTCGTCGAATGCAAAATATTATAAATTCCCAGCGAATGGACAGACGAAAGGAAAACTCGAAGCCTACATACGTCTATTTTCCTCAAAACAAAAGGCTTATAATTACTCGATACGGTAATGAGCTGTCTCTTTAAATTTTCTCCCTGTGCCCTAGTCGAATCCGCAAAACTGCGCTAATTTCCAAAATAGGCGTGAAACATATTTCGATTATCGTAGTACGCCAAGAAATAACAATCTTACTCACTGGTCGTACAAACAGAGGTGTTGGTAAGACACCCACGCGACGAGCGGCCTTGTCGAAAGTCCGCACAAACCATACAGAGGGCGCAGCCGATACTAAAGAATATAACATATAAATCTAAATGTAAAATTTAAATAGAAGGCGGTATAACTTTAAAACACGCTAAACTTTAAAACAGAGGAAAATAAACTGTAACACAGTACAATTCAAATTTCAATAAATGATGTGAATGCGATCATTTTAGACAATAAAAATATAGAAATATGTAAAGACCTTCGATAAATAAAGTCGTATTTTTAAACAGAATTTTTTGAATGAAAAATAAACCATCGAAGATGTGATTTGCTCTCCGTAACTTTAGAATTTTCCCCACAGAAAACTTGATGCAAAAGTGCTAGGGGTACCGTAATCCCTAGTTCACATAAACATTTATGAAAAATATAAATTTTGCATTAATTAATGAGAAGAAAACTAAAAATGGGCAAAACAATAGTATATTATAGACTGGGCAGAGAAAGCTCTTATTGTAGCCGACCATACAGTTCAGAATATGTGCTAGGCAAAGAATATGCTTTCGCTGCCGTGTACCATATACTATTTGTTTTCAAGCGCTTAATTAGAATATTTCTTTGAGATTTTGTGAATCATTTTTAGGTTAAAGCTCGAATGACAGATTACACATTTAATTCTTTTTATTAATAATACTGTTGGCGTTTGACATTTTATGTTAGTTGAGCAGATATATATATATATATATATATATATATATAGTATATATAGCAAGTCACGAAGTTATTATATTTATATATATATATATATATATATATATATATATATATTAGACTGGCCACTAAAAATAGATTTCCGATTGCTGGGCGGAAAAAGTTTCCTTTTGATACCAAATGCTTAGCATTAAAATTTGGTAGCGATCGGAGAACGTTTGAGCCTGCCGCCCAAGACTTAAAGTTTGAAAAATCGAAATATATGGGAAAAATCAATGTTTTTATTGAAATACTTAAATTTTAATACATAAAACTAGTTTTAGTTGTTGATTTTTAATATTTAATCAAATTGCCAATTAAATTACCATTTCAACGAGCTTTATAAATCCAAAATTTAATGAAAAATATCAAAGTTAGACAATTTTATAGCTGAAAAATACTAAATACAAGCAAATTTAAGTGAGTGTGGATTTCTTATGTGAAGGGAATTTCTGACGATATGACTCGACGAACTGAAATACCAATTGTTTTTGATTTTCGTCATTTGTTAAGATTCGATTGTAATCTTTCATGAATTTGACGCCGCGTTCGGCAGCATCGTTTACGACGAACAAATTACGACAAAATTCCAAAGCGTCTTGATAGTCATCGTCTTCTTCCCATAACGATGGATCTTTTTCCAAAAAACAGGCAGACAAACCAAATGCAGTGAAAAAATATTTTGTTTTATATGATACTAAATCGCTCAATGAACTGGAACGTAAAACTTCAACGTTTGCAATTCGAGGGTTCTCCAATAGGTTTACGTTCGGTTCACTTGATTGGAGACATTTGATCATTTTGCGCTTTGCTTCATCTGAAACGGAAGGATCAAAAAATGCTAAAGCAACGTTTTCTGGTGCTAGATACCACAAATGGTTTTTGATTTTTGATAGAACTATGTTGGACACTGCTGCATCTGTTTCAGCGTATGCGATCGAGTCCTTTACAAATTGTAGATCTTGATTTGGAGCTGTGATGGCATTTGGGCATCCATACCAGACTTTGACATATAGTCGAACTAGAAAAATACATACATCTCGCAGCGCGCTCAATTGTCTATCTGTGCATTTGAATTGTTCGCGAAAAATAAATATTTTCAGGCAATAAATTGCTTTTCCCATAAACCTTGCATGGGACGTTGAACTACACGTCCGAAAATTGCCACCGTTTCCACCAAGGAATGTGACTGTGAGCTGTAGAAATTCTTTATAATCAGCGCGAATTTGATCTTTTTGTAAATTTTGATAGCAGACAGGTTTGACTTCATCACAATCCTCTTCGCTTATTTTTGAACGGACAATTTCGTCGTCGAGACCGCATTTGAATGAAGTGTGATTGAGATTATCCCAAGCTTCCGCAAATCGATTGAAAATAGGAACTTCGGGTGCACTGGTCGCTGAGTATTTTAAGTCAAAAACACTTTTCAAGACAATTTCGAAAATATGATGACGACATGGAAGTTTGATTAATTTCCGGTCTAAATATTGTTGTAAGAATGCGATTGCACCATTGTTAGGACCAGTGTTTGAAGAAGTAGTGTCGAAACTCATCGCACCAACGCGATCAATGATATTCCAACTGATTAAAGCATTACGAACAGCGCCCGCAATATTCTCTCCCGTGGCGGGTTCTACAATTGCTGCACTGAGAAATTTTGCGGTGCCTTTATAACTGACGAGAATTGCGATTCGCTCAACTTTTTTTTTACCAACTATTGCTTCCATTAATTTGCCATCCCAATGAACAACTAATGATTGTGCACTATTTATCTACGGAAAAAAAAAATATATATAATTAAAATTAAACCAAAAGTAAAGTAAATTACGTCTTCGGCGAACTCGTCCTGAATCTTCTCAAATTCTTTTTCACGGTGCTTTCTTCGTAAATTTTGGAGAGACGTTCGATTGACAACATGCTCATCAACGTTGACACGCAAGGCTTCTGCCACTGCCATTATTATATGTATTGCTTTTCTATCGGAAACCTTAGCATCATCCAGAGCGGCTGAAAGACGTGGTGTTATCAATTGCGTACGGCCTCTTCTTTCCTCTGGTTGAGTGTCATAATCGTCCACGTCCATTGTTGGATCGTTGTCGTCGGAAATATTATCGCTTTCACTAGCACTATTGTTTTCTTCAATCGCTGAATGAAATCATAAAAGAAGTTAGGAATTCATTCATTCCAATAATTGATATGTATTATACAATGCAAATTAAAAATATTTACCAATATCTACGTTTTGAGACTCATCGTGCTTTCGCTTTCGTGACTCTTCTCTTGATCTTCGCTCCTGCAATCGCTTTTCACGGCTGAATAAATGCATATCGACTCCGATCATGCATCCGGGGCGCCCTTTTTGTCTTTGTTTCAATAAAAATTCCCGATCTTCTTCAATGCGAATCATCTGCAACGCGTTGTTGTGAGCAATGTCGAAGAGATTGTCCAAATTTTCGATAAATTCTGCCTGATCTTTGTTCGCTTTCCCTTTCGACGACTTTTTAGAAACACGTCGCCATTCATTGTACAGTTTTATCAATTTATCAGCACATTTGTACAAATCACGGATCGGTAAGCGGGCTTGTAGCCAAGAAAGGGATACAGCGTTCACTGCCAATCTTGCACTTTCTTTCTGCGATAATTTGGCGAATCGAATATTATAAAAATAGACTTGCAATACTTGTCGATTGGAGGGTAATTTAGCTCCACTTATTTGATGTGTCACATTGCCAATCAAATATATTTCACGTGATACTTTATCAGACGCACGAGTAATCACTTTTGATGTGGTTGGTTCCATTTCGGCAGAGGTTGATGGTTCGTCCGACTTTATATTATCAAGCTGCAAATCAAAAATGCAATCTTGGGTACAGACAATTTAATTATTATATTAATTATTGCCAATTAATGGTAATTTAATTGGCAATTTGATTAAATATTAAAAATCAACAACTAAAACTAGTTTTATGTATTAAAATTTAAGTATTTCAATAAAAACATTGATTTTTCCCATATATTTCGATTTTTCAAACTTTAAGTCTTGGGCGGCAGGCTCAAACGTTCTCCGATCGCTACCAAATTTTAATGCTAAGCATTTGGTATCAAAAGGAAACTTTTTCCGCCCAGCAATCGGAAATCGAAGGAATTTTCTATAAATAAGGGCCAGTCTAATATATATATATATATTGTTGTGATGCATGTTATCCATATAGAGCTGCATCTAAAATAGGAAGAATAAGACATACAAAGTGAAAAAGGGTTATAATATAATGGTTATATAAATAATATTATTAAGTCTTAGTAGTATCGAAGTGCATATGTATTTTTATAACGATCATTTCATTCTTTAAATTTCTATATACATTTTCCTTTCATTATTTAATTTTATTATATCATATGCATATTTTCAAATATTAGCGCGAAAAACATATTCAAATCCATATGCAACTTTGTATTATATCGACACTAGTAAGACACGCCTACAAATTGACATCCCGCTATGTTTACATTTATCATGCGCAGTATGCGATTTGTATCATTCAAATTTATCTTAACCCAACTTGGTAATTTATAATATAATTTTTAAAATCATTTAGATAATCTATATTAATCAAATTCTTTGTATATAAAATTGTTAAAAGGGTAAATCATCGAGATTATTGACATCAATAGATAGCGTGTTTGGTAATATTCAGACAAGTGCTGTCGAATTATTCGATCCTTGAATTCGAAAAATAAATAGACGCTTTTTTTTAGACCAAGCCTTAGAAAATCTTGTATAAAACACAAATTTAATTTATAAATTCAGCTAAAAAGTGATTAAAAGTATCCAAAATATTAATTTACTCGACCGACAAGAGAATAACTACAAGAATTTTCGATAATAACGAACTTTCAAACAACATAGCGTCACAGACGTAGTTCCACCGAAAACGATAGAAAATCAGAAGAAATATATTCAAGAATCCTTCGCCGAACTTCAATAAAATAGTCTAACGTACATCAACAACGATACCTGAAATTCTACAGCCAGAAACGAGCGCAGTGAGTAATTAGGCACCGAAGACGAAGTCCGAGGAAAACCTTCGATAGCGTCTGCGTAAACAGCCACCTACACCGCCATCGTTTTGTGCTGCACCCGAACATTTTCGGATCACCGAGGATCTTCCCAATTCACACATACGATCTACAAACATACATCAGCATCATTATTATAACAGGTTTTCAGATAATATTTATTATTTTTTTCAAAAATTAAATTCTTTAAACTTTTATTTAATAATATTCTCGAATTATTTACCTAATCTATCACGTCCTGTCATGATCTTTATATTTAATTAAACAACCTATTCATAACTTAGAGATAACAATAAAAGGGTACTCACCATTATTGTAATAAGAGTATCCACATTTATATTCATATTATTTATTAGTTTAACACACATAACCTCTTTTCACATTAGTAACACCTTGTTGTTTATGCGTATATGCAATTTCGTTAATATCACATTTGTAATACGTTATATTTTTACAGTTTCCTTTAATTTAATAAACATAATATTTTTAATTTTACATGAATCTTTTATTTGTTCATATTTATTTGTAGGAGTTATTATATTAAGCGTCAACATTAATATTATTCTCTTTTTTGGAAGCAACAACCTAAAACTCACAACGAGCCCGAGATCACCCACATTTAGTAAAGTTTTATTAAAAATAGTTTCTTGCTTTCCGACTAGTTGGCTATTTGAGATAAAGATAGCGCAGTCTGGGGTGAGATTTTATAAATTAAGGCGCCCAACTAATCTTTTCAAATACATAATTTTATCTTACACTTTTATCTCATTAACATTGTATAATCTCACCACCACCAGCCATATAAAGGGGGTTCTTTATCAATTGTCGCCGACAACGTGGGCCTGTTGCTTCTTGTTGATAACTCATCTACAAAGTTAAATATTGCAAATAATTGATACTTTTCAAATTGTTTCATATATTATATAGACAAAAAGGTGTAGATTATTATTGTCGTTGTGTGTACATGTTTTTCCTATTATAACAGCAGATTGTTACCTTTATTTCACTACATCGCAGACTTTGGAGGATTCTAGGACATATTAGAGGTTAGTGAAAGGGAAAATATCACCTTGTGCTTACGTTATATTATTTAACTTTTGATTCACTAATAAAATTACGGTGTCTCGAGTATTATTATTCATATTTTAAACATAACTTTGTATTTTTCAACTATTTATTATTATTATCATACTTTTAAAATAAAGGATACATCGTTATATAAATTCATTAAACTTTATAAATTTAATATATATAAAAATGGATACTCGACATAGAACCAAAGCAGTTAAGGACAGTACTGAAGAAGATAGGGTTGAACAGGGAGACATTCCCGTGGCACAAGCGTCTACAACTGAAGGGGTAAGTTCACCAGACAATGGCCAGGTAATGAACATGTTACAGGTACTAATGACACAAATGACTAATTTGAAACAAGATTTAAAACTAGAAATGAATGACTTAAAACAAGATAATATAAATATGAACAACAAATTAGACACTAACAATGAAAACTTAAAACAAGACTTAACAAATAAATTAGATAATACTAATAATAAAATAGATACCAATAACGATAACTTAAAACAAGAACTAACTAATATGAAAACAGACATAAGCAACATGAATAGTGATCTAACAACTAAATTAGAGACAAACATGAACAATATTAATCAAAAATTTGAAATAAATAATGCAAACATCGACAACAAATTAAGTGCTTTCAAAGTTGATTTAGAGGGTAAGATAGCAGAAATTTCTACAGCGCAGAAAAACATGGAAGAAAACGAACTTAAGTACTTAATTAAACTGGATGAAACCATTAATTTACTAAATTCACAATGGACAAAACGATTAGGCACAACCAACAAATTGGAATATAATTGCAATAATCAGACTAATAAAATAGATTCCGGAAATGTCGATCAAAAACAAACCATTTCTAATATATTTAACATACAAAAGGAGGTACAGGGTACGACAACAATTAATTCAAGTAACATAAATAAAGAACAAAAAGAAATAATCAACAATCAAGTACGGGGAGATCAACAGATAAACGCCAATATTCACAATAATAACAACACTGATGCAACCAAAGTCATACATGACGGGAATATTAACAAACTGCGTAGATACCAAGTTAAAAATAATTTATACAATCAATTTCAAATAAATGACAAAGCATACCAGAGTTAATACAAAAGTATTTTTAATAATATAAAAAATATTATTAAAAATGGGGTGTGAAGAACACAATACAAGTTCTTTTATGTATTTTTGAATGTATCTTCTCCAAAGACGTAGATACGTATTTCACATTTCTACATGATTGTCAATACGCCCCTGTTGGAGAAGACACATCCAAACAAACATAACTACGTTACTATCTAGCTGAAATTATTCAGACAGAGCGTGAAGGAATATTCACCGCTGTCTGCATAACAAGAGCCGAAGCAAACGTGTTTTCTATAGTCGGTAACAACCTTATCTATAGAAAACTGTATTCTCGTGTCTTCACTACTTGTTCGGCGTGAACCGAATGTATATAACAACATAATTTGAAACATACTTGAGTGGGTACAACCCAACAATTTTGTATAATACAAAAGTATTTTTAATAATATAAAAAATATTATTAAAAATGGGGTGTGAAGAACACAATACAAGTTCTTTTATGTATTTTTGAATGTATCTTCTCCAAAGACGTAGATACGTATTTCACATTTCTACATGATTGTCAATACGCCCCTGTTGGAGAAGACACATCCAAACAAACATAACTACGTTACTATCTAGCTGAAATTATTCAGACAGAGCGTGAAGGAATATTCACCGCTGTCTGCATTGTGTTCTTCACACCCCATTTTTAATAATATTTTTTATATTATTAAAAATACTTTTGTATTATACAAAATTGTTGGGTTGTACCCACTCAAGTATGTTTCAAATTATGTTGTTACATACCAGAGTTTCTTAATAAACAATGAAAGGGAATATAATAATTTTAACATAGAGAAGACGGGGATAAATAACATTAATTTTAATTTATCCAATATCAAAATCAAGAATATTAATCATAATAATGCAACCAACTTAATACAAACTAACAAAATTAACATACAAAACATCACTTTAATTTCACCAAATTTAACTATACACGATAGTATGATAACTAACTTAATAAATAAAGTAGGCATGATAAACAATTCAATGATATACGAATACTTAAATCATAACAATTTTCTTCATAATTTATACAGTATAAAAATCAATACCAATATACACATTTACACAAAAATTATAAATATATACACACTAATTAACAAAAACTTACATATCTCTCAAGGAAGAGGTAACATGATATTTCTACACCGGGATAACAGCATCAATATCTTTAAAACAGTTCGACGAAAATTAACTATTTAAATAAATACGATGACAGAATATCGATATTCTAATACACAGGATGATGATCAAAGCAGAATACGGGGATACGAGTTATATTTACAGATAAATTAAAATAATTACACTTATATTAAACATAAACAAACAGATGATGAACACGATTTAATAAGAAAAAGAAAGAACACATAATAAAACTATAATACAATAAATGAACATATAACTAGCTAGATAATTAATAAATAAAATTATAAAGAAAACAAACATAACTGGAGCTATAATATTAATACTTATTTACAATAATTAAGAGAGATAATACACTGAAAAAAAAAAAGGTAACACCACATATTCAGATGGTTAAAACAAGCTTACAAAAGAACAATTATTTAAAATAATATTGGTACTATCAATCGAATTAATCAAAGGGGAACATATTCACTTATAAACATGCTAATTTTAAAATAAAATGAAAGTTTGAACGTATTATTATTGAAAAAGAGAGAGCATAATTGAAAATAAATAATAAAGGAGTGTAGATATGACATAAGAGGGACTAGGTAAAGATTTTAAAGGTTGAAGGTATTAATACATATGATAGAGGTGTATAGAATTATATATGAAATAAATGAATTATTATTATTATGAAAATATTAAATATAGACAAAAGTGTCTTCTAATAAGGTAGAATATATATGTTAAAGGAGTGGTATTTTAATTGATTAGAGAATAGAATGTGAATGTAACGTCTTGCATGTATGAGGAGAGAATTATTTATTATGAAAGCTAAAGCTTATATCAGTATATCAATTATAATAAAAGACTAAGAATAACGATTTATTAATAGAATTATTGAGCATGTACCATCAATGAAAGATATAAATAAAATAACCCCAATGATAATACTACGAACAAATACCTGAATATATAATGTAATTAGTACAAGAAGTATATAATACAAATTTAAAACCACAGAAAACAGTAATATACAATTGAATAAATACAGTCATTAAAATTATTAATTACATTGAAAAGTATGTTATAGCTCGCAAAATACATCAATTAAATGAATACTACAACTAAACTATTTTTATATAATTACAAATAAATATACTTAAACAAGAAACATTAATTTAGACTGGATAATTTGAATTTGGACAGCTTGAATAAATAAAGAGAAGGTACAAAGAAACAATAGAATAATATTTGATAATTAAAAAAAAAAAAAAAGAAGAAAAAGACTTTGGTATACTAATATAATGTTAAGGAAGTCCATCACACAAACAAACATTTCGTTTTTACAATTTATAAAGTTTTTATATTAAGGTGTTAACTTATTTTTCTTTCTAATTGTTTAATTCGAACGACACGTAATAAGTTTAGAAAAACAAGGTTGTTATCTTTCATTTCCTACATCATCTTCAGCGAAAAGAATGTCCTCATTTGTACATTCCGACATTTTTTCGACGGGGACATTGTTGTGATGCATGTTATCCATATAGAGCTGCATCTAAAATAGGAAGAATAAGACATACAAAGTGAAAAAGGGTTATAATATAATGGTTATATAAATAATATTATTAAGTCTTAGTAGTATCGAAGTGCATATGTATTTTTATAACGATCATTTCATTCTTTAAATTTCTATATACATTTTCCTTTCATTATTTAATTTTATTATATCATATGCATATTTTCAAATATTAGCGCGAAAAACATATTCAAATCCATATGCAACTTTGTATTATATCGACACTAGTAAGACACGCCTACAAATTGACATCCCGCTATGTTTACATTTATCATGCGCAGTATGCGATTTGTATCATTCAAATTTATCTTAACCCAACTTGGTAATTTATAATATAATTTTTAAAATCATTTAGATAATCTATATTAATCAAATTCTTTGTATATAAAATTGTTAAAAGGGTAAATCATCGAGATTATTGACATCAATAGATAGCGTGTTTGGTAATATTCAGACAAGTGCTGTCGAATTATTCGATCCTTGAATTCGAAAAATAAATAGACGCTTTTTTTTAGACCAAGCCTTAGAAAATCTTGTATAAAACACAAATTTAATTTATAAATTCAGCTAAAAAGTGATTAAAAGTATCCAAAATATTAATTTACTCGACCGACAAGAGAATAACTACAAGAATTTTCGATAATAACGAACTTTCAAACAACATAGCGTCACAGACGTAGTTCCACCGAAAACGATAGAAAATCAGAAGAAATATATTCAAGAATCCTTCGCCGAACTTCAATAAAATAGTCTAACGTACATCAACAACGATACCTGAAATTCTACAGCCAGAAACGAGCGCAGTGAGTAATTAGGCACCGAAGACGAAGTCCGAGGAAAACCTTCGATAGCGTCTGCGTAAACAGCCACCTACACCGCCATCGTTTTGTGCTGCACCCGAACATTTTCGGATCACCGAGGATCTTCCCAATTCACACATACGATCTACAAACATACATCAGCATCATTATTATAACAGGTTTTCAGATAATATTTATTATTTTTTTCAAAAATTAAATTCTTTAAACTTTTATTTAATAATATTCTCGAATTATTTACCTAATCTATCACGTCCTGTCATGATCTTTATATTTAATTAAACAACCTATTCATAACTTAGAGATAACAATAAAAGGGTACTCACCATTATTGTAATAAGAGTATCCACATTTATATTCATATTATTTATTAGTTTAACACACATAACCTCTTTTCACATTAGTAACACCTTGTTGTTTATGCGTATATGCAATTTCGTTAATATCACATTTGTAATACGTTATATTTTTACAGTTTCCTTTAATTTAATAAACATAATATTTTTAATTTTACATGAATCTTTTATTTGTTCATATTTATTTGTAGGAGTTATTATATTAAGCGTCAACATTAATATTATTCTCTTTTTTGGAAGCAACAACCTAAAACTCACAACGAGCCCGAGATCACCCACATTTAGTAAAGTGTTTAGATGCCTAGTGGTAAAGGCGACAGCCCGGATAGCTGTAGACTTGGGTTCGAGTCCCAACGTAGACCATATCTTTCAAATAATAAAATTTCGTATGATTTGCTTTGTAAGTTTTAGACAGCAATGTTTACATCCCCACTTACTCTGCAATTACATACATTCTAATTTAATATTTGTAAATATTTCATATAAAAAAAAAAAGCCGAAAAACTCCAATAATTTATCAAATGTTATATATATATATATATATATGGTAAACCTAATCAGTAGGCGATTAAAGGTCTGTATATTACTTCAAAATATATGTATTTAAAAAACTCTACATGTTTCGGCAGTACGCCTTTATCAAGAGGATACAAAATATAAATGACAGGATATAAATGTCAAGTACGAACGCACGGACATACAAAACCCTACACTTACGCTCTCACACAAAACCACACACCCATAGAGAGACGCAAGCTGCCAGTAGCAACCAACACACAAGTTCATACCCAGAAAGAGACACAAATTGCTAGCAGCGAACAACACATATGTTCACACCTTGCTATCTATTTTTTGGAATACTAAGGCATGATTTATTATTATTACTAGAATGTATCTTTGAATAATTTAAACCATAGCAACTTAATTACTTGACATTTATATCCTGTCATTTATATTTTGTATCCTCTTGATAAAGGCGTACTGCCGAAACATGTAGAGTTTTTTAAATACATATATTTATGATACGTATCAAGGAGAATATATAGAGGGAGACACTCTCCCCATGTAATGTATTTTTTCAGCTTCATCGTACAATAATAACGATAAATTAACTCCTTTTAAAAATGCCCATTTGATGGTGACATTTTTGTCACTTTGATAGTGATAAAAAGTTACACCGCTTTTTATTACCGATAACAATATTTCTTCTTCAAAACTGGATTACATATCTAGTAGCCGCGCATCACTTAATTTATTTTGACAGTTGTCAGTTGTCATAATAACTATTAAGTATCGTTGAACGTAAAATGTATACTATAAATCGGTTTGGGGAAATTTCAACTGGAGAAATTACAAAAAATATTAAAAAGTCAATGCCGCAATTCACAAGAAAGACGAGATCGTCAATATGGAGATAATTTAAAGAGTTTTATTCATATCGTTAATTTATCTTGCCAAAAAAAACACTCGACTTTTCTTTCACGGATAAATTTCTTTTTAACTCAAAATTTTGTGAATCAGTAATTTTGCTCGAAAAACTTACATTAGATAAAATCGCTCGACCTTCGGTCTCGCGATTTTTTCATGTAAGTTTTCCCGTCAAATTACTGATTAGCAAAATAATTTCGTTACAAAGAGAAATTTATCCAATAAAAAAAAAGATCTAGTGTTTTTACTTATGACAAAATTGCGGCCGGACAAAAATGAACTTTTTCAGTATAAGGTTGTGAATAGTATAATATCGAAATTATTATAGGCTTGAGAAGAAATACGTAAATAGATTTGTTTTTCAAGCATATAATAATTTCGATGTTCATTTTTGTCCGGCGGCATATTTGTCGTTATTATTGTACGGCGGATCTGAAAAGAAACATTTAAATAACATGGGAGGAGTGCCTGCTTTTATGTATTCTCCTTGAAATGTATCGTAAATTCATTCTGACAGATGTTTGCTCAACTAACTTAAATCGGCAAAATTATCATTAATAAGGAGATTTGAATGTGTCATTTGAAACTAACCTAAAAATGTTTTATAAAATCTCCAAGAAATATTCTAATTAAACGCTCAAAAAGAATGGCATGTAATACACGGCAGTGAAAGCATATTATTTGCCTCGCGCATATTATACTGCCTCGTCTAGTGCCTGGGCACTAGCCGGGTTATGACGGTTATGATAAGAGCTTTCTCTGCCTGGTCTGTAATATACTATTTTGACAAAGCTAAGGTTTAGTTTTTTAATGTTTGCTATAACGTTAAGGAATAGATCGCTTCAAATATTTATTGTAGATCACTACAATATTGTTTTGCTATACAATGGCTTCATCGGGTGGATGAAAACTGTTTTTTTATAGCTGTAATATTTATAATTCAGATTGAAAAGTGCTTACTACAATGAATGGAACTTACTACTAAATGTATTTCTAGCTCTTGTAAGATTTTCCAGATAATGCCCTTATTCACCGAATCTGACGCTGCCTTTAAGTCAATGAATGGCTATTACGAGTTCCTTGTTCTCCTGTGCTTTTCTTTCCATTATTTCGAACATAAATTTATTGTCATTTGTTTGTCTGTTGGATCTTTAGACTGTCGGCTTCTGTTCTATTTTTCTCTGTTAACCTTGCCTCTATAATATTGGTGTACAATTTGAAGCTTGTTGATGGTAAGCATGTTGCTCTGTAGTTGTCACATATCCCAGTTTCACCCCTCTTGTTGATTATGTCCTTTTCCTAAACATACTGTATTTTCTGTTTTTACAGCAGAGTGTTTTTTATTTACTGCTTAATGTATTATGTTAGTGTGGCGTTTAAAATGCATGCTTAATTGATGGTAAAACATTTTTTCAAAAATATCTTTATACATTTATTTTTATTTTTCACCTTTTTTTATATTTTTGTCAGTAGTTTGTATATGGTAATTTAATTGACTATATACATAGAATGACCAATATTTTATTATAGATTCAAATATAAAATTTAATAATCACGAAGCAAATTAATAGTTCAGCTATACAATTGTTGCAAAATAATAGTAACGCTTGGTTACCCCAGACTGTATACCGTATCCGTTATGGGAACCAGCACCTGCTTAATGTATCGGAAAAACGTGATTTATCTATGTAAATATGAACAAATTAATAGTCTAACTAACAGTTTAATGAGAGAACACAACAATGCATTAAACTGAAAAACTATCAGCTTCTTGTTTGCATTAGCAAGTCGTCGACATCTTCTTAGTACAGAATATTTATGTTTACTCTTTGGATGCTTCCGTATCTATAATTTTCAAGGAAACGAATATACAAGTTCTAGAAAATTATAAAAATGATAATAATAATGAATAAATGATTGATTATAGGTCTTCAATTATACTAGAAATATATAGGATTATTCAAAAGTAAGTTACATTTCGAAACTGCTGTAATTTCCTTGTAAAGTATACACAAATTAAAGACAGGTTTTTATTGGAAAAACAATGGGGTTTATCATAAAGCAAATCACTTCAGCGCAAATTTGGAATATGTCCGCCATCTTGTTCTTCAACAAGGAGCAGCCTTCCTTCTATACTGTGCACAACATCGTGGAGCAAATTAACTGGAATAATTAATTCTTTGAGCTGCTGGATAGTCTTAGGATGACTTAAAAAAACTTTTCTTTAAGATAGCCCCATAGCCAGTAATTTGCCGGATGAATATCTGGAGAACTCGCTGGCCAAGGATTGGGAAAGTTTCTGCTTATGATACGATTGCCAAAACTGTTAATTAACAGATTTTTACTGGAGTGTAAATATGGAGAGGAGGGGGAGGAGTGCTACATATTGAATGAAGATTATGTTTTCAATATCGTAATTGTGCAATGTTGGGATAACATAATTTCGCAGCATGGTAAAATAGCGTTCTTCAGTAACTGTAACTGTTTTTAATTGCCCATTTTTATTTTCCTCAAAAAAGTATGGTTCCAAAATGAATCGGGATGTGAACCCAATCCACCCAATCCATACTTTCAAATCATGAATCTCTTGCTGAATTACAGTATGCGGATGATTTTCCGACCAAATCATACAATTGTGCATATTAACATCCCCACTCAGTTGAAAATTCGCCTTGTCGGTCCATGAAACGTTATCCAGCCACTGCGGCGTTTGGTGAATTTATGCTAATAGACGAAGAGCAAAATGATACCTAAATGGTTTATCCGTTTCTTTAAGTTCAAGTAAAACTTGCATTTTATATGGATACATTTTAAAATTAGAAAATAAACAATACTTTTAAACTATTCATTGTTCTCACTTCACTAATTATTATTATTTTGACATGTAGGTTATCTTTCTTTGCTTATATTGCAAGTAACATGCTAACATTTTGACAATATTGCAAAACATGACGTTTATATTTTGTGATGACAAGTGGTTGATCCGCGATTGAATACTGACTTCATTTGACTCTGCAGTACTGATTTGAATCATATGCTTCGAATTTGGTCTTGAACTGAAAAGTTATACTTTATAAACTGTATATATGCAATAGTATATATAGTTTCAAGCTAAATAAGCATTTGAAATAGAGGATACCCAAAAACTATTAAAAAAAACAGTTATAATTCCTATATACAAAAAAAAAGAAATTAGATCTAATAAACTATTGACCAGTTTCACTATTATCCATACTTATACTTCTTAGAGAGTCACTGAGCTATGACGCTACACATTATACGAGACTATTTACTTTCCCTGAAAATAACGATTAAATTGATTACTTAATAAGCGTCGTCGACATGTAATTGTAATTAGAATTACAATTAAATTCAATCAGTTTGTTGGCGTCCGCGCGTAGAGGGGGTGGTGAGAGAATCGACAATTTTGTGAAGCATTGGACCAGCTTTTTTCTGATTCAGTTCGATCTGACTTGCACTCAGTGTTGAAGAGTTCGCTCGCGTATTTTACTTGTTTACCTGCAAAATAACTTTTACTTTTATACTTTACAATTGTACCAGTTCTTCATTATTATATTTTTTTAAGTTTTAAATTCATCATTTGAGTTGCAGTAATAGATAAATGTCAAATGTATATATAGATATGGATATAGAAAGTGCACTTATTTCTCATTGTCGGCTTCTACGTACAGACACGTATCTCGAACTCATCCTAGTTTTCGTCAGTGTACATGCATTGACGAGAACTGGGATTAGTGCGAAATACGTGCATGTACGAAGAAGCCCATGTGTACATATACATATATGATTTCAAATTTTTTTATAACTCTATTTCACATATGATGTTAGTTACCTGCACATGGTAAACGGAGCACAAAATTTTCAGTGGTGGATCACATGGTTCGTTGACAGCGTTACGATTTGTAATTGCAGAAATGTGCTGCCTTTAAAGAATACAATTACTTAGTTTTTGATGATTGTGACAAACATTTTTAGAAGACATCGTCCTTCAAACAGTTCCACCAACAGTAAAAAAAAGCTTGACGGGTTTTTGAAATACATCTCCATTGAGTTTCACGTTTAGACGAAATCACAAGATAATAGCTCAACTGTAGTTTTCTCAAACAATCTGCCTGCTACCACGATAACTAACAGTTTCACTTATAGGAAACTAAGAAAAATATTTAGCACTTGTGCTACCAACAACGCGACCAAATTAAATTAACGCAAGTAATAAGGAGGTTGCGAGATGTTCTGCAAGGCCTTCCTCTCTTAACCTGACCTACCTGAAGGTGGACGTCCCGTCGAAAATACCCTGCCGGCTAGCTCTATCGTAATCGGAGAGTGCGCGAGTTTTCAGGTCGCTTGATGATGTGGTGACGCCACCGTATTTAAACCTGCAAGGTTCTCCCCGTATATACGGAAGCGGGTGGGACTCAGGTAGCACCAAATGCAAGAGAGACAGCCCCTTATTACTTGCTACTGATATAAACGTGTCTTTTCCTTACACAACACTTGCAGGAAAGGAATCAAACAAACACAAGATGTCAACGATAACAAAGTTTATTTACACGAAGTAGGTTCAAACTTTAAATGATTAGGTATCAGTTGACGTAGTATACAAATTATCAACAAACTAACAAGTTGAACAAAGTTAGCAAAAATTTAGTTATAAGATGTTATCAAACAAATAATAAGATATAATAATTTCAAATAAAAGTGCCAAAACTGTAATTTAGATTGTGATTTATTTGAGAACAAAAAAAAGACAGTAACAAGTCTCTCAGACTTTTTTTAAAAATAAGTAAAATTAACAAGAGTAACGCACCAGGCGTAATACAGTGAACTCCTATTGACAAAATTCACTCGTCGGGTTGACACCCTGTATATACAGATATTAATATATTGATTAAATTGAATTTACTGGGACACAATCCCAACTTGAAATAAGCAGAACACAAATTAAGTATACGAAATTTTACGGTTCTTTACAATAAGAATATACAGTTTAAAATATGAAATATAAATGAGAGACGTTCCCCCAAGTTATTGAAGATAACTAAACGTAGGCTCGTCTGAAGGATCTTGCCACGTAAAAAAAGCTGTACAAAATCTGCAACTGATTATCAGTGAAGCTGACGACCAGCTTGATTATAAAATAATAATCGAATGCTAGAAACCAGGTGTTCTAGCCTCTATCTGTTAAAAAATATATGCAATTAGCCTTGTCAGCTATTAAAGGTTTTTAATCAAAATCTAAATAAAGTCTCAGATAAGCAAACAGATGTTGTTAAGCAGGTAAAGTGTAGGTTACAGAAAACAAACTAGAACAAGATCAAGTAATAATTAATCCCGAGGGAAACTAACCCGTTAACAACTTACAGGTTTCTACGATACTAAATTAAATGCAGTCAATACTAAACAACGTCAGCTTCAGTCTGAGAGTACGGCTTCTCTAAAGCCCCTCTTAGGTGTGAACGAAATGAAATTTAGTCTAGTTAATAAAATATGCAAAGTTTGATTATAAAAATATAATTAGATTATCTAAACCTACTTCTCAATATGTTCTCGATATCGTCCCTTAATTTGACCAAAATTTCAAACCTCAAAAGAGATTGCCTTCACAGGTGTTGTACGTTGTACGTGTTGTCCTTTTCCAAAGTTTCACAAACTAAATTAATGCTGCGTCTACGCCGCCATGTTGCACGCTAAGTAGCGTGGGTCGGCCATCTTGAAATGCCGTGAAAATTTGTATTAAAATTCCAAATATAAGGTAGCCTCGCCGTTTCCAATTTATCCCTTGAAAGTGGAAAGTGGTTTTAGCACGGATCTCCTCCAAAAGAAGAACGATGGTTAAAGATGCTCCACTGCGTGGAAAAATTTCATAAGCTAAAACAGCCTACCACGAGGTGTGGTCCTCGAAGAGATTTCGAAGTAAAATAGGATTAATTACTTAAAAGTTTGGAGGTAGCTCCGAAATATATCCTAAGGATGATAAAGAAACGCATAAGTTAAAATTGAAAAGGAAAAGATATCTCTTACCGCAAAGACCAAGTTCCACACACAAGAATAGACTACGTCTAACAACGGTGACCAACTAGAACGAAGTGCCGGTCGTTAGAAGTTCGAAAGAATCGATCAACATCCGATATACGTCATACACAAGAGCGTAGTTCGGTAGATTTGATAGAACCGGAATTAATTTACCAAAAACCCCAACAAGGTGTAAGAGAGAACAGCAAAGCTATCAAGCGAAAATACGATAATTAAAACACCGCAATTAAGGTTAAATGACAAATTAATTAACTAAACTATCGTCAAGAAAACTGTATTTGGAAGGTAAACCAAAAGTTGAAAAGATGGCGCTACAAACGAAAGTAAAAGGTGAACGCAAAATTACATTATTAAAAGGGTTTATCAGACAAGTAAAACACCTAAATGGTTTGGCAAAATTCTAGGAAAAATTAACACAATAAAAGAAATGATTACAGAGTAACAAAAATTGAATTTATAGTAAATATAAAATGTAGCATGACTCGCTTATAAATTTCCAAGATGTCGGACTGCGTCGAGGTATATAAAAAAAAAACCGAGAAAATTATCGAGTATATAGGGACAACCAAAATATTAGAACATAAATAAATTTTATGAAAATAGCAAAGTTTAAAGATGCCTAAGGAGATTGATAATTAATAACAAAATAAAATAAAATAATAATAAACGGAAATGTTGAAAAATGAATGGCCTATGTTGACTTAACGTAAGTAAATAATGAAATAACTTCATTAAAAATTCCTGAAAGGTCTCTAGGTAATTTTTGAGGGTAACACTTGTTACACACCTATCCAGAATAAAGCAGATAATGCGTAATTTACATAAATACACAGAATTAACAAGAAGAACCTATTGCAGGTCATTTTAAAAGTTTTCAAAGGATAATTCTAATTATATCTGCATTTTGCCTGTGCCGAGTTTTATTCAGGCTGTCCTTGAAAGAAAGAGACAATGTATGAAAAATGGACAGATGCAATTATATAAATTGTGAATCCAAAGCATTTTTCCGAAATTCCTTCTCATACGCGAAAAAAGAAATGACAAAAATATTTATAAAATACTTATCCCGCCACTGTGGGACCGATTAGTACATAAAGAGCTTCCCCTACTCTTTATATTATAGTCGGTCAGCTTTAAGTATCGAAACAATTGTGTCCCCGATTCAGTCAATTGTTGATCGTTACATGTGTATTGTACATTCGGTATGATTTAGACTTCGGCTAAAGATAGATTGTTGCCAAATTGGACGTGAAATGTCCAGTAGAGCACACATCTTATATCTTGTTCTAATAAGTCGAATGCATGTATAAATTTTTAACAGTTAACTTCGTACAATATGATCGTACCCTTAGTATATAAAGCTGTTTAAACAATGCTATAATAACATCCACAGCTGTCACGTATGTAACAGATACACACACACACATATGCTGCAGCGTATGCTTGTGTAAGGTCAATAGATAAGACATTCTGAATTCATAGGCGGCACATGCTACAATCTTCGGCGGGCTTTTAATTTTGCAATTCGCGTCGTAATTGAGTCACAATTTTTTGGATTCATATTCTTTATAATTGCATTTTCCTATTTTCCAAACATCACTTTCTTTCCAGGACAGTCTGTATAGCGATAAGCGCCACTTTGAGGTTTTGTACTGCTCCAGTATCTATATGATTCTCATTTTTAATAGGTCATTTGGTAGCATCAATTTACTTCTTCCTGTATATTTTGTTTTATCTGCGAGAAGCTGTTATCGCAAATATTTTATAATAATTCAAAATATTCATAAAAAGTAACTAATTCAATATGTTCAATACATCTAATACATTACACACACTTTCAACGTGAATGCGAAACGTAATTACAGTTGCAACTCGATGCGGTAAATTTTAAAGTTCATCGATATAAGGAAACGATCACCTGTACTGATAGTAGTAGCAATAGCAACGTTAGTAACACAGCAGCAGGAGAGTAATGGCAATAAACAACAATCCGCTGGCAAATGTCAAAGCGTGGCTCTTTAGTGCTGCAATTGTTCCGTTAATTTATGTGCGCTAAAATAGAGAACTCCACAATGTATTATTTAAGCCGTTCCAAGAAACTGGGATATGTATTTCACAGGTTAATTTCCCACAATAGTTCGAACCATTGTGGCGGAATAAATCATGCTGGATTTGTTACTCGAGACCGATGTTGTTTAATTCAAATGAATTTCCATTACACGTTTAAGCCCCAAACACATAATATTGGACCCTTCAAGGGATTTAACGTGATTACTTATAACCATAGTTGAATATATTATGAATGCATTTGCTATCCCGTATTGAAGTTAATAATAGTGCGACTTTTTTCTATTGTACTTAAACTGCGTAAAAGTTAACGCGGAAATAGTTTTGTTGGATTAATTATTTCTAAATTACACTTTTAAATATTTAATAGAGAGTTAAATTATTTCTATAATACGGCCAATATTCAAGATATAATTAAAAATATTTAGTTGGAACGAGGAATATTAGACTAAAATAATATGGCTGTGATAGATAAGGATAAGTGAAGAGATATGTAATCTATTATTTATTTAAGTTATTTACATATCTTGCATGTTTAATAAAAGTTTGGCATATGTCTGTACGGCGGCGATTTGACGGGAGACTGACTTAGAGTTTTAAATTGTTATATTTACAAATAAATCAAATTTAAAAACGTTAAACAAAAGTAAAATACTAGAAATTTCAATTCATATTTTCAAGAGAAAGTTTTCTTTCGTATCGCACTAGCTATAAACGACACCTTATGAGAATCTATCAACCTGCAACCGAACGATCAACTCAGACATTTAAAAATAATTCCAGAAGTTATTAATTTCGTACACTTCTATTCTAATTATACCTAAATTAGTAAGTTTATTTATTATTTAGCTATTTTTTCTACATGTCAAAATTACATCGGCCGCGTATAAATTTACATAATTTTTTAATAGCCGCATTTGTAAAAGCTATCTAAACCATATCATTTAACACAGGGATGCACAGACATATAGGGAACAGGGGCCACTCGGGAAAATTATAAGCCAAGGACGGGCCACTACAAAAAATACTTATTAATACAAATATTTTTATTTTTAAATAGTATGAATTACTACAAATGATAAAAATAAAAGAACATTCAAAAATGTTTGTTGGAATTATGTAATCGTAATGTAATCTAATCATTACAATCTAATATTTGATGTTTTATTATTTTGATGCATCACATTGCATTGACCTAACAATTTTGTTTATGTTTGGCTCCACATTACTTGTCGCCACACGTAAAATTGCTTCTAGAGTTTCATTTGCCAGACGGTTTCGATTTTTTGTTTTCTTAAGTTTCATCACTGAAAATGTTTGCTCACAAATATACGTCGATCCAAATAAGCTTGCGCATTTCAATGCATTTATTCGCAACTCTTTATAAACGGTTTTGTCAACGTAACGGTAAAAGTTGAGTAAATTACCTATTAAACTTGTTTCGTAAATTATCATCATTTTGCAAGTCTATCAATTCCAGCTGTATTGATTCCGGTGCATTTTCGGGTGAAATGTTGAAAGGATTGCTGAAAATGTCTAATAGAGGTTTAACTTTTTTGAAGTCTAGAAAACGATCATGAAAAGCTTGTATTAAAATATAAATTTTTTCAACATATGCGAAATTGACATCAGTTTTATTGAATTTGTCCATAATTTTTATACTTCGGAAAATGGCTGTAAATGGCTGAATTGATTTGTGTCCTGAAAAGACTCAATTTGCATTGAAAGGACGAAACATGAGAGTATAACTGCGAAATCAATTGATCTTTGCTTTGGAGTCGCGTATTTACGACATTCAAGTGATTTGTGATGTCTACAAGAAACGCTAAGTCACACAGCCAATCAGGGCTGTCCAATTCGGAGACGTCCTTTTTCTTTCCCGCCAGAAATATTAAGAATATTAAGTTAAGAAACCGCTCTAGTGACAACCCACGACTTAGCCACCTTACTTCAGTGTAAAACAGGAGATCACCATATTCGCTTTCAATATCCTCGAAAAATTGTGTGAATTGTCGGTGATTGAGACTTCGTGATTTTATAAAGTTTACAGTAGGTACTACAACTTTCATCACATTATCAAATCCCAATAATTTTGAACAGAGGGCCCCTTGATGTATAATGCAATGAAACTGCATTAATTCCTTGGTATCTATGTTTTTAGATTGTAAATACTCTTTTAACATAGTTATTATCCCAGATTTACTTCGAACCATTGATGGTGCTCCGTCAGTCGGAATTCCAGATAATTTCGTTAAATCCAAATCCATTATAGAACATTTTTCCAGAAGAGCTTTGAGCATGTCACTCGCCTTGGTTTGACTTGTCAAGGAACTCATACCAATCATTTCTTCACTCACTTCAAAATTTTGCGTTATACCTCGTAAAAATATTAAGAGTTGAGCATGGAACTTATATCTGTAGATTCGTCGAGTGCTATAGAAAAATACTCAAAACTTTTCGATTTCGTTGCTAATTGCTCTTCTATATTAGCTGCTAATGTGGTAAGTCTTCTTTGAACATTCATCCGATTTAGTTGAATTTTCTCAAACCTCTTTGCATCTTTCGGACATATTTTTTTGCGGCGTTATCTAAGCACTGCTTAACAAACTCACCATCTTTAAAAGGCCGACAAGTTTTAGCTATTATTCGAGATATTTCAAAGCTAACTTCAGTAGCTGTTTCAGCATCTTGAATTGGTTTTGTAAACATAGCTTGCTGGCCTATTAGTTCCCTTTGTAAAGTGGAAATTTTTTGCGTTCGATTTTCGCCCGTTAATTTGGCAAAAGTATGATGCTGGATTTCATAATGCCTTTTCACATTATGTTCCTTCGAAATAGAAACACTACTCTTGCACATTAAACAGACACTTTTGTTATGCGATGAAATAAAAAGGATTTTTCGGTCCAAATATCTTGAAACTGTCGATTTTCATCTTCAACCTTACGACTACGTTGTTTACTGGGGCCTGGTTTATCCATATCAAAATTGATATTATATTGTTACGTAGGTAGATGTAAAGTTCGAATGACGAAATATTTATTCTTCACAGATTGCAATTCAGACAATATAACGTTCGCTTGTCCGTAGTTAAAACTTAACTGCCCCGATAGCGGGCGATGCGTTGTATTTATACGAGTTACCTAACATCGAGAACCTACCACATTGTTCGGGGATAATACCGACGTGCTTCGCGAAACTTCGAGTAATCTAGTTGGTTCGACAGATTTCTAGTCCCCTAACAATGTGCGTGGAACGACGAGGAGCATACCTGTCCTACGTAGTAAACCTGAACAAGAAAGTAGTAGGTACTTAAAGATACATATCTTACTAACAATTACAAAAGCTAGAATAAAATAAAATGTTAAGAAATATTGATTTGAATGGATTTGTACTTACTTTTGTAGTTTTTCGAACGATTTTTAAAATTTGTTTGCGGGCCGCATAAATATCTACAGTGGGCCGCATGCGGCCCGCGGGCCTCGGTATGTGCATCGCTGATTTAACGTATCATTTTAATATATTCTTTTACAAGGAATATTTTAATGATATTAATTTTATTAACGACACAATACTTTAGCTAGCGTTTTTAATTAACTTTTAATTATTTAGACATTGCTATATGGAGTATGATTGGTTATCCAACTAGATTATAGAAACATCCCTTCCTCCCCCTAGACAAGCTTTTCTAAGTTTAAAGTTTTTGAAGCATATTTTAGATTTTAGTTTTGCGAACAACTTGTATTTTTAATTGATATGAAACACATTGTTTCCTTATGTTTATTTATTTTTTCTTTGTCTTTAAAAATATTGAATATGTTGTGTTACTAAATAAATGTAAAATAAATTTTTTTACTTAAAACAATTATATAAATATAATAAAAACTATAAGAGACTATTACAAGAAAACAAATAATAATTTCTTTAAATAAAAATCACCTTGATTTAAATCATCACAACTCTGCTTTAAACATTATAGATTGCATATCTATTTCATCTGATTGAACTATTTAATTTAAATTTAGATTTCTAATACATATATCTTATGCTTAGAGAACGGACGCGCTTACCACCCAGTGCAGTACTGGCGAAAGGCTGTATTTCTAAAATATTTAATTTTATTTATATAATTGGAAAACGAACGGGTGGTGATCTATAAAATTACGAAATACATATGTATTTGTTGAAAAGTTGTATTTTTAAAGTTTTTAATTTTATTTCTATAATTGGAACATTTTTATTTGTTCATTTTGTCGTTCAAGTTGAGTAAAGGAGTATTATTATATATTGACTAGCAATAGTTTCTCAAGGTTTTCTTCTGTCAATTTTGTTCTCTTTGAATTAAGTACATCCTTATAAATAGAAAACGTCCTTTCTACATCGCAACTGGTTATAGGTGCATACTGGAAATATTCTTTTATTTCTTCATATTTAGCCGTTAGATTTTGTGGAATTGTCTCCATACATAATTGCTGCAATGTAATTAAATCTGGATTTCTATCAAGAATTGCTTCAAACTTTTGCCGAAGGCCACATCCGAAGTCACTTGGAATACTTTTCAAATTATTAACAGCCACATCTAATATGGTTAATCCGTCATTTAATTTGAGATTTCGATTTTCAAAATAAGTGATTAGTTTTGGCAATTTTCCAAAGTGTTCGTGAAGAAAGTACAACTGATTTTTTAAATTTGGGATTTGTGTGAGCTCCTTGCACTCACCAATACTTCTAGCATCCTCCTTTAGCAGTGTTACGAAATGTTTTAGACTATCGAAATTCTCAGCATAATAACTAGTAGCTTCCAGCCATGTTCCCCATCTAGCTATTACTGAAGTGGGAGGCAGTAACAGAGATGGAAATTTTTCCCTGAAAAGAGCTACTCTCAATGGTGCTTTTCTGAAAACTTTCTTAAAAGCTGATACAAGTCTATCATCTTCTGGAAAGGTGCTCTGATATATTCAGATTCTGCGGAGAACATGTGCTACACAAGTAATATGCAGCAAATTAGGATATGTTTCCTTTAATATATATGCAACTCTGTCACTTACAAATAAAAGTACTTTTTCTTTGTACCTGTCGTCGGAATGAAGTGTATTTTGAATATTCTCATTAATCGTTTTAGCAACCGTTTCCGCATCAACTGTATTTATAACTTTTGTTGCTATTACATATACGTTATATGGAATAGTTGGATGTAGTACACCAGCTAGAACATTTACCACACAGCGTCCTAACATATCCACCGTTTCGTCGGCGCTTATCCATATGTATTGATTTAAAAGATGGCTTCTAATGCGTTCTACTGTTCTCATATAGCACCTAGAAACATAATATTTGCGTAAAGTTGATTCATCAGGAACATTTCGACCAGTATATTTTTTCAGAAATATTTTTAAAGTGGGATTGCTAAGTTTATTTAATGGAATATTAGCCGCCATAAAAGTTTTACAGAGTTCAGATGTGTTTGCGATCCTAAGTGACGAATTTTTGACGATATTTTACGGATTTTGTAATAAATTTCGGAATCACTGACAATGGACATACCATCAGTATCACCGTCAATCCAACTCGCCATTGTTTTACAATGCCGTTCTCGACATTCTTCCATATCATGTCTGAAAAAGTAACTTAAACAATGCTCTAGATCTTAAATAAATGAAAACTAAAAATGTGTGCGTAAGTTATTGAAACTGAACGAAATTTAATGCACACTTACGTCGAAATAATTTGTAGAAATAGATTCAATCAAACGATATTAAACAGGATCTATCACAAAAATTACGATGTAATTGACAGTTAAAACTATGAAAACAAGAAACTTACTCACAGCACTTTATTTATCTTACGAAATATAAACTAATAAATAAAATACATTATAAAAACCCCGCTTCTATCTACGCTCATGAAAACACTTTAAAAAACACTATATTCTCCGAATACAATAGCTGGCTTGTCCATTGTTATCGCGGCGAGACCAGGAGTCCGAGTAAATCAAACAAATACTTCATTGAATTACGCCGGGTTGTACTGAGCGACGTTATACACAATTCCAATTGCCGATTGCGTTTTATGGAAATTGCATCCGTTCTCTACTTATGATACTGTTTGTATGGATACGAACACTTATGCATTTAAAAGAAATATTTTTTAGTATAAATAGAATAGTTAATGATTAATGTAATTGCTGTTTCTACAGGTTAACTTCACAATGTTATAATTTATAACATTGTTGTAATTTATAACTTATAAATCTAATACATGTGTACAGCCTCTACATTTTTGGTACTCTAAAATCTACAGGATTCATACCTTTTCAACGCCTCAGGATCCATACGGATTGAATTCTTTATAAAAGGTGTATCCTAATTGTAGTACGAAGCATTATACATTTACGACCGATGTTCTGGGACACGGAAACCCACGTTTCTCTGGATGTGTACTTACTTTATACCGTTACGCATCTTGAAATGTTTATGAAGTGTGGAATATATAAAGCAGGGGAGCAATAGGCGGAATTAAAGTTCTAAATAAGTAATACGGCGTTGTGAAAATGGAATTCAGCGAAGCTTTTTTTACATGCGCTAACGCTTTACTAAATGATCAACCAGTTCGAAGCGGGTAATTGTATTATTTCACTGGATACACTAGATGGCGTTATTTTGTATGTATGTGGAATGTATTTTTACATGTTGGCGATTTTATTCGATTGACTAAAGAGCTCTTCCTTTTCTCTCTCTTCTTTTGTTACGTATTTGCATTGTTATGATAACGTGCCTTCAAAAACTTTCCTCATTAGAGACGGCCATGCTTTTTTTAACTGTTGGCAACAGTGCTCGTATTCTGTCACAGACGTATAATTTTGATTGTTTGGTTATGTCATGTAAATGTGTGTAATAATTAGCAATTTAGTTTTAGAAAAAATATTTATTACAATAGCCGAAATTAAACGAAAATTATACTGATGACGGATGACAGTATACTAAAACAAATAGCGTGGAGAGAGCCGGTCGGTAAGAAGAAAAGAGTTAGACCAAAAAAAAAAGATGGAGGGAAACAGTGTTAGAAAGCCTAAGAGAAAAAGATGTGATAAACTGGAAGACAGAAGCGAAAGATCGAAGGATATGGAAAAAGATTGTACAGCTCTGGGCCTGAATGGCCTGTTAAGCTACACTATACGGGGTTGGGCAGAAGTAAGGCATCAGTCTAATAATTCCGTAAATATAAACTTTAGAACAAAATGTTGTCCGTTTTTTGACAAGTTATTTTGTATTGGCTTCAATCATTTGCGTTTTTTTTTCATGATTACATATGACAGCAAAAAATTTTTTTTTTTTAATGGAAATAATATTTTCTTTTAGAAAATTCGGAATCTTTATTAATTTCTGAATATGAATATGTACTTTCTTCATGGGGTTAGATAATAAAAATATTGAGAAAAAAATAAAATTTAATAAACGTACATTTGGACTAGTGCAGTGTTTTGTAGATTGCTTTGGAAATTGTAGATTTTTTGACTGTCATTGAATTATTGACGTTTCACAATAAAATAGTTTCCATCGTAAAATTAGCTTTTTTTAATACGTGTTTTGTGTGAAAATGGTCAAATTAACTACTAAAGAAATAATAGAAATTCTTATAATGGTCGGATATGGTGACAGGCAACGTTCACATTACGAAGTTTGCACTTTATTCAATAATGTTTATTTGGATCGAGATCCTATAGCTCAATCAGCAGTTTCGAGATTGGTTACTAAACTTAGAGAAACGGGCGATGTTAGAGATATACCTAAAGCTGGCCGACCAAAAGAAATCACTAATGAAGACCGATCTCTTCATGTTTTACTTGCTGTAACGGAAAATCCCACTACGTCAACCACTCAACTAGGATTAGAAAATGATATGAGTAGCAGATCTATTAGACGAATATTAAAAGCGAACAAATACAAGCCCTATAAGATACACTTACTGCACGAACTTAACGAAGATGACCCGGACAGATGATTACAGTTTTGTGAAACAATAATGGAATTGTCCAATAACGATCCAAATTTTTTAAACAACATCGTATTTTCTGACGAACCTACATTTTGTCTAAATGGATTTGTAAATAGGCATAACTGCCATTATTGGGTGACTGAGAATCCACATTGGATGCGAGAAAATCATACACAGCATCGCCACAAACTTAATGTGTGGGCTGGCATTGTTGGGCAACGAATCATAGGTCCGTACTTCTTGGAACACAACCTAAATGGTGATGGTTACTTACATTTATTGCGTAACCATATTGTACCAGATCTGTTGATTTTATTTCCTAACGACAATCAACCAAGCATACCAAACCGTAATCCGTACTATGGTTTCAACAAGATGGAGCACCACCACGTTATGCTATTAATGTTCGACAGTATTTAGACACAATTTTTCCCGGTCGTTGGATTGGGCGTCAGGGTTTTATTGATTGGCCCGCTAGGTCTCCCGATTTAAATCCATTGGATTTCTTTCTTTAGGGACACTTGAAGTCGCAAGTATACAAGGAGAAACCTACAAATCTAGAGGATTTGAGAGCAAAAATTACTCGTGAGATACAAGCCATACCACCTAATAGTTTACAAAATACAATTCGTCATTTTTGGGAACGTTTAGGACACTGTCAGGTCGTAGAAGGACGTCACTTTGAGCATTTAATTTAATTTTGTAGTTTGTTACTTTTATTAAATTTTATTTTTTTCTCTATATTTTTATTATCTAACCCCATGAAAATAGTACGCACTCATATTCAGAACTTAATAAAGATTCCGAATTGTCTAAAAAATAATATTATTTCCATTTAAAAAAAAAAAAAAATTTTTGGCTGTCATATGGAATCATCATGAAAAAAAAACAAATGATTGAAGCCAATACAAAATAACTTTTGTTAACAACATTTTGTTCTAAAGTTTATATTTACGGAATTATTCGACTGATGCGTTACTTTTGCCCAACCCTGTATATAATACTGAAACAGATGTTGGAAATATAGACCATTTTGAAGACAAAATTCATCTCTACGCTTCATGCTTTCAAAGCCAATTATTAGTATTTCTTAGGTTATGTCAGCACAAGAATTCAGGATAGCATTACGAAGCTTTTCAGTTGCGTGATGACTGGTCTTAAAAATCGTATTATTTAAATATGGTAAAATAATATAGTCCATATACTCCATTTTCTAATTTTTGGCCAGTTCTATAGTAACTTTGAATAATAAATATTTTATGTTGTAACTATAGGGTTACAATAAAATAATTTAAAAAATATAACCGTTTATATTTGAATCTATGTATGACAACTGTCAGAATTTGAAGTTTTCTAAAGCTTCGCAGGCGCACTAACCTTTTATTGCTAAATTATTTAAAAAACAGCCTACTATAATGAGGAAAGTTTTTGAAGACACGTTATAATATTATATAAATTTAATAAGGCGTAAATGATGAAACATTGGCAGTAATGATGTAATGCAATAATTGCAATTATAAATATAGATATTCGTTATTGTTTGAAGCTGACAGCATCTGTCAATTTTTTATTAACTTTGTACAGTTTGACAATTTGACAGTCCTCTGTCAAAGTTTATTTTCTCCAAATGGAGCAGAAATGTGAGAGGGTACAAAACGTTTGGACTGTTTTCAGAAAAATTAAATTCTTCTGATTTTATGTAATGATTTATTATTACCGAAGAAACGTGGATCCACTATTGTATCCCCGAAACAAAGCTTCAGTCTCAACAGTGGATAGAACCTGTTTGTTTGGCGCAAAAGAAAGCCATGATCACGAAGTCCTCTGGTAAGGGAATGGCATGAATTATTTAGGACGTAAAAGGAATCCTGATGTTTAATTACCTTCCAATATGGGGAATATTACGCTAATCTTTTGGACAAGTTGTGCAAAAAAAAAATTAGGAAAGAGACCTGGGTCAGCGCAAAAAACATTATCTTTCACCATGTTAATGTGCGGCCCCATACTGTATTGTTTCAGTGGCTAAAATTCATGAACTGAAATTTGATTCGCTTTGGCACCCACCATATCCCCACGTTGGCTGTCTAGCGCAATCACCTATTTCCAAAGCTTAATTTTTTTTAAGGTTTACAAAGGTTTTCCGTGGACGATAAAGTCAGGCCACTTCACTGGACTTGAAGAAAACATCTGCCGCGATGGGATAAGAGGATTGTAAAATTGTTGGAAAAAGTATATTGAACGTTTGGGGAATTATGTTGAAAAATAAAACAATTTTTGTACACATAGAATCGTTGTTTCATTGTTAGGTTACACAATTCCGCCCTAGTAATTCATGAATTAGGATTCTCTGTAACCCTAACACGTTAAGGTACTTCTTCTAAATAACAATACTGAAATCCAGAGGCATGTGGATCTTGCGAGAATATTAGTAAGTTTATACACATAAGACCAGCTCTCAACGGGCCATACCCGGCAATAAGTGGCAACAGCGTATCCCTATTACGCGCGGTAGCTTACATTACCATACATTGCAGAGTTATGAATTTAGTAAGACTTAAACCGCGCAAGGATATAGTCGTTTGCATATTCGTTCTGTATACGTAATTTGCACATTTGTTTCAGATATAATAAGGTCGTTATATCTCCAAGTTATTATTATTGTATTCTTAGCTGATACGGAAAAGTAATTTTAAGTAATAAAAAAACAATAACGTTTTCTAAAAGATAAAAGTAAAAAAATCAATAATTCTGCAAAATAAATTTTAATTCTAAGAAAGTCACTAAATATAGGATTCGAAAATACCGCCCTTTCTCCCCAAACAATAGCCGAGCCTATTGTAAAACTCCCGCTTCACTCCCTCGAGATTTCTAGGGGTTATTGTCGCGAAAATTCTAAACAGTTGAACTTGCAACTGTTGCAACCTTTACGTTTGCATAGCTAGATACGAATGACGGGCAATCTATTGCTCTCGATCATCGGACTTATGTATGCGCACGTGGAGTGGCATCGTTCATACGTTGCCACATCGCATTACGTTCCATACGTATATTGTTGCGTATGTCCCGTAGCGGGTTGGACCTATCGGTATAATTAATTTCAAAATTTTGTTCTGAAGCACTTGAAGATTAGGCGCGGCTCGTGATGACGTATTTGGGTGTGCAGTACAATGATCCGAGTGCTTCGTGTATTCTCGTGTACTAACTGTAACGTTTGCTTAGTAAACACCTAAAACACACGAGGCACTCGTATCATTGTACTGCAAACCAAAATACGTCATCACGAGCCGCGCCTCTTGAAGGATAAATAAATTTGTCGATCACATACGATCAGGCTAACTACCGTAAACTAACTAAGGTCCAGAAGCGAAGTGTAAATTAATTGCTTGTTCTTAAAACATAAAAAGTTTCATAATATTTTCAAGGGCTTGTCAAAGATCTATTTTAATTTTTTATGTGCAATGTGTGATCGTCGCATATATTTTATAATGAAATAGTTTCCGTGGTGTAGTGGTTATCACATCCGCCTAACACGCGGAAGGTCCCCGGTTCGATCCCGGGCGGAAACACTTTTTATTGATTTACGATTTCTAACACAATGTTTCGATAAAAGTATTTTAAAGTAATTCCATATAAATTGTATTTCTGCTTCATTTTTAATAAGTGAAAAAAATTAATATTAAGTTGAGCAAAATTCTAACATATTAAATCATGACTGTTTAATTGTATTTAATTAAATTACCTAAGCTAAAGATAATTTAGTGTAAAATAGTTATATACTCTATATAGTATATATAGTATAAATACAAGTTCGATAAGATATGACTTTTGCACACGAATCCAAGTTTATCGACTGCACAAAATATCTGATCAAATTTGTATCTATACCATATTTTTTATTTTGCCTTTTTATCTTAATAAATTTATTATTAAATTATCTCATTTAAAAATTTTATTTTATATGAAATGGATAGTAACGTTGGCACTTGATAATTGGAAATTCAAACACAGCTATCCGCGAATTGTAATCTGTTCTCATTAACCTTATTTATATTTTCTTCAGAAATTTAAAATGTGAGTGATATATAAATAAATATATAATTGAATTTATTCCGCTTTTACTTGACAAAGATCCAAAATTTAAAATAGAAATAAAACTAATGGTTAAAATCTTACTTTTTAATAATTTAAAAAGGTATATAACCCCTTACCACAATTATTAGTCGTATCCTAAATACGTATTTCGACAACTAAGTTGTCATCATCAGTAGGTAAAAACTACTAATTAAAGTCACACGGGGCACAATAAAGTAAGATAAACGCTTCCGCACAACTACTCTACACTGCAACCCTGTAAAGACTGTGTCTTTACAGGGTTGCAGTGTAGAGTAGTTGTGCGGAAGCGTTTATCTTACTTTATTGTGCCCCGTGTGACTTTAATTAGTAGTTTTTACCTACTGATGATGACAACTTAGTTGTCGAAATACGTATTTAGGATACGACTAATAATTGTGGTAAGGGGTTATATACCTTTTTAAATTATTATTTAACCACAGTCTCCATTGAAAGAATTTTTACTTTTTAATACTTAATCATAAAACAACAATTGTTTCGCCAGCACAGTGGCTTCATCAGGTACTTACAACTAAAGAGCACGTTACAAACTAAATTAAAAATATAAAATGAACAAGATTAGTATTATTTTACAACGTTTTTTAAAAATTTAAGAATTTACACAAATATTGTAGATAGTAGGAAAATGTGGCCCATCTGTTCTGCCCTAACTGTTATACTATAGGGTACTAAATATGTTTACGCATAAAATTTGTTTCAATAAACTAAATATACATTTCCATTCTGTCTAAACAGTTTCTAAATAAATAACTTTAACAAAGGTCGTTGATCGTTAAGTAAATTTTGTGATTGTTTTCATTTATTGATTTCTAAACTTTTCAGTAAATTTAATTTATTGCCTTTATTTTATAAATGTAGAATATGAACATTCTTATTGAAAGTGTGGTTTTCTTCTAATAGATGACTAGGAAAAGTGGAATCTTGTTTTTTATTTCTAAAAGAAGGACAATGTTCAGCAATGCGTTTTTCTAACGACCTTCCTGTTTCACCAACATATATCTTACCGCATCAACATACTAACTTATAGACTTCAAATTTATTATTTTTATCTGTTCAATATTTATTGTTTTTAATACCTTGATAAATTATTATTAGTTTTGGAAACCGTGTTTATATTAAGTTTTTCTAAAGACATTGAAATATGTTCATTACGTTTACCAGTGTACGTTTGTAAATTAAATTTTGAATTTTGCTTATCATTTATTACAGGATATACCATAGAGATAACTTTTAATTATTGTATCTGTGTAGCCGTTATTGATTGCTATTTATTTGACGAAATTTAGTTCTTTTTTATAATTTTCTTTGGATAATTAATCTTTATAGTAAATGTCAAACTTTAATTTATTGTCGATTTTTTTTAATATCAAAAAATCTAATGCTAATGTTTACTTCCTGTTCCATGGTAAATTCAATAATTTTATGAAGGAATTGACGAATTCCAGTTGCTAGTTTAATTGTCTTTGTGTTCCGGTGAAACAAAGTACAATATCGTCTACATATCTATACCAAAAGAATATATGCTTCCCTAGGGGATTATTAAAAATGATGAATTCTAAGTGGTTCATGAAAATTTCTGATAGTAATGGACTTAAGGAGTTATCCATTATTAGTCCTTCCTACAAGTCTATTCTAATTTAGTTTGTAACGTACTCTTTAGCTGTAAGTACCTGATGAAGCCACTGTGTTGACGAAACAATTGTCGTTTTACGATTACGTATTAAAAAGTGAAGATCTTAAACATTGGTTTTATTTCTATTTTAAATAAATATATGTTGTACTGCACCTGAGACATCATCGATAATATTACAAACACAAATTAAACTTGTTAACATTATAAATATGTTACTTGTGTAGCATTTTGTCAAATTTAGTTGAGTTTATTAAATGACATCTAACAAGACATGTAGGTACTCCATATTTGATGATGCCAATGTTGCAAAAATTAAAGAAAAACGTGTTGAAATGAAACTCTTTTCACACTGTTCTGCCTTTCATATTGACATCATTATCGTTGTGAAATAGAAAATAGTATATTATTCAACGAGCGTCTAAAGATGGACATTAGTCACGAGGATAACGTTTAAGACACGAGCCGTCAGGCGAGTGTCTTAAGTTATCCGAGCGATTAATATCCTTTTAGACGAGAGTTGAATACTATACTTTTTCCACTTCTACATATTAAGTGAGTGTTCTAATTAATTAATTTTACACCTATTTATAAAAATTTATTATAGAAATTTATTTTGACATTACAATTGAATCGGTGAGTTTTGAAAGGAACTAACTCCGCAAAACTTAAATTTTGGGAAAATACAAAAGTTGTCTCACAACCTTGTTGAACGTTCTAATGAAAATAGCTTTTGTCTGACGCGATGTTGTTAAGTCAAGGATCAGTTACAGGTTAGAATTTATTTGGTTAGGGTCATAATAAGTTCAACATTACGAAAAAAGGGCGATGGAGTTAGTTCCTTTTAATACCAAACTCTGACAAAAAAACAATTTTACTTATAAGAAAAGGTTTATTCAGCTTGTAAACAGTTTTTAAAAATACAAAACTCATGGTATATATTTGTAAATATCATTTTACTTGTGTGTACACAATTTTTTACGCATTGAAAACTTTCTAATTTGAGGACATTTGTTTTATATTGCTAAGAATTTTTGCCGTTCTTAATTTGCCGTTAGGGCTTTCCAACCGGCTATTGTGAACATATTTTTACCCAGAGCGGCACAGAAAAATACATTTTTTAAAAATCGGCCTTTCTCCAGGTACGCGTCCGTGTTGCACTTTCTACAAATTCGTAGAAAAGCGCACCTCTAACAAGCGAACGACCGATGTTACTTGTTAGGTAGCTACTGGAAAAAGAATGAGTTCTTCGTTACATTTAAAACAAGCATCACGCCCTGTATAAAAAATATTAACAAAGTGTTCAATCGCCAGCACAGTTTATAATAAAATTAAATTTGTATATAGTAGAAGTGAGTTTTATTTGTATAAGTCTCCCCACAGACTTACAACCTGTGGTTCGAAAATAAGTGCCAAACGCCAGCGCACAAACTACTTTACATGGTTCTTCGACGCCGGATAAAATATAAATATATACAAAAAGATACTACATTATTCTTCAGTTAGATACTCCTTCGAAAAGGGTATTTACAAGATTTTCAAGTAGCTGAATTCCAACTTTATTCAAGATTGCGAAAACGTGAAGCAGTCGACATCAGGAATCAGAGTCAAGTGCAGTGTCAAGAAAAACGTAAGTCCGATACTATTTCTTTCTTATATTTAGTATTGTTTCTGCTTGTGTCAATATGTCAGTCAAAATCGAAACATTAATTAAAAAACGCGGTAATATTAAAGCCCAATTAACGCGTTCTATCAAACATGTTAACGAGTTAACAGTTGATAATATATCTAAGGACGATCGCGCCTTTTTAAAATGTAAAGCAATAAAGCTTGATGAAATATTCTTAGATTTTAAAAATATTCAATATGATATCAGTATGTTAGCGGACGATATCGACACGCATAAAATTGAAAGCGAAGATTTTGAAAATAAGTTTTTCAAAGCGCAAGCTTTAGTAAATAGTATATTAGAAGATTCTGCATGTATAAATGTGCAATCGAGCACAACTTCCGAAAATGTACACAACGAATCGAATCATTCTAGTAAAGTATCGAAACCGTCTATCAACTTACCTACATTCGACGGTTCGTTTGATAAATGGTACCACTTTCGGGATTTATTCAAAAGTATGGTTCATTCGGATTCATCATTAAGTAATGTAGAAAAGTTACATTATCTGAATATATGTCTAAAGGGTGAAGCTGCCATTATATTACATTCAATGTCGATTTCAGATGAAAACTATTCACTAGCGTGGGAGTTATTAAATGATAGATTCGAAAATAAGCAACTTGTTGTACATAGTCACATACAAGCTCTCTTTAATATACCAAATATCAAGCGTGATTCATATAAATCCTTACGAGAGCTATTAGACAATTTGCTTTGGCATTTAAAGTCATTAGAAATGTTAGAATTGCCAGTAAAGTCCTGGGATGCGTTAATAATTTATTTAGTAACGACTAAGTCAGACGCATTCTCCAAACGTGAATGGGACGCGATCACATCTAATGACGTAAATCAATTGCCTATTTTGAATGATCTAATTGCGTTTTTAAATAAAAGATGTAGAATGTTAGGAAAATCGAATTTAAGCAATGATAACCACTCGGCAAATAAAATCAAATCAAATTCCTTAATATCAACAAACAAGCCGAGTTGTAACTATTGCGACAAACCTCATTTTATTTCACAGTGTGAAGCGATTTTAAACTTATATACTTCTGATCGCATTGATGAAGTAAATAAGAAGCATTTATGTATTAATTGCTTAGGAAAAGGTCACAATACTTCATCATGCAAATCAAAGTGGTCGTGCAAACATTGCCAAAAACGGCATCATTCTTTGTTACATATTGAAAGAAATATATTACCTGATAGCGAATCAAGTAATTCTGTACCGTCTACATCAAAATTATCTGTGGCAACACATGTCAGTGATAAAACTGAAATCAATCAAATATTACTGTCAACAGTATGTATACGCGTAGCTGATTATACAGGTACGTGGCATTCTTGTAGAGCGCTTTTAGATAGCGGCTCTCAATCGAACTTTAATACAGCCGATCTTTGCCGTAAGCTTGATTTATCCAAGTTTTCTATACAGTCGACAGTTTCCGGAATTAATCAAGCCAATATAAACTTAAATTACAAAACCGATGTCCGTATCAGCTCAAGATGCGGATCATACGAAACGAGTTTAAATTGCTTGATTATAAAAAAGGTAACAGAAAACATACCTACAATATCATTTGATGCATCACATTTAAATATTCCCTCTAACATAAAATTGGCAGATCCCGGATTTAATAAAGCGGATAGTATTGATATGTTATTAGGCGCTTCTATTTTTTGGAAGCTGCTTTGCGTAGGTCAAATCTAATTAGGCAAGGATATTCCCATCTTGCATAAGACGCGGTTAGGTTGGATAATATCGGGTCCTTTAGTACTTCAGCACAATCTGCGATCACAAAATTTATCTTGTCATTTAAATATAAATTTAGAAAGGCAAATAGAGAAGTTTTGGCTACTAGAGGAATGTAATTCCGATCACAAATGGTCTGTTCAGGATAAAAAATGTGAAAAACATTTCGTTGATACAACAACTCGCGATGAAACGGGACGATTTGTTGTTAGCATTCCATTTACATCCGAGAAGGAGAACTTAGGAGAATCGCGACACCTGGCATTAAAACGATTTTACGCATGCGAATATCGTTTAAATCAAAATCCCAATTTAAAGCGCGAATATGTAAATTTTATGACAGAATACGAAAGATTAGGGCACATGAAACTTATCGAGGAAGTTAATAATGATCGAAAACATGAAAACTATTACCTTCCTCACCATGCCGTAATTAAGGCATCCAGCATAACCACAAAAACTCGCGTTGTGTTTGATGCATCCGCGAAAACAACCACGGGGCTATCTCTCCTTGACGCACAACACGTCGGACCGGTGATACAAGACGATATTTTTGCCTTATTACTGCGCTTCAGACAGCATGCTTATGTATTAACCGCGGATGTTGAGAAAATGTATCGCCAAATTTTAATATCAAATGCCGATCGTAAATATCATCGCGTCTTTTGGAGATCGGAGTCATCGCAACCCTTACGTTGTTACGAATTGCAAACTGTAACATACGGTACAGCGTCAGCGTCCTTTCTAGCCACACGATGCCTTCAGCAATCAACAGTAGAATTTAATTCGCAATATCCTATCAATGATATGAATTCTTTGAGCACAGAGAACCTACCCGAATTGCGTAAAACTGTCACATTAGTTGCAAACGTAATTGAATCTGAGTTGTTTATGAAATTTTCTTCATTCTCTAAGCTACAGCGAATCACTGCCTGGATTTTACGATTTGTAAGCAATTGTCGTAAAACACTCACGAATAAACAAATAGGCAAATTGAGTGTCGTAGAATTAAACAATTCACTTATAACACTGGTAAGACTCGCGCAAGACAAGGCATTCTCATTAGACATTAATACAATAAAAAAGGGCCAAACGCGTCCATTGAAATGTAGTTTGTCATCCTTCAATCCCTTTTTAGATACTAATAACGTATTACGGGTCGGTGGTCGAATTAAACAATCTAATTTTCGATTTAGTAAAAAATATCCAATTATTTTGCAAAAAAATCATTTACTAACTGACATGATCATTATACACGAGCACGTAAGATTGCTACATTGTGGTGCTCAAGCTGTTCTGTCTTCCCTGAGAGAACGCTTTTGGCCAATATCTGGGCGCAGCAGAATTAAAACATTACTACGCAATTGTGTACCTTGTTTTAAGGCGAATCCGCCCCAAAGTCAGTATCTAATGGGACGCCTACCGGATTATAGAATCACGCCTACTAATATTTTTCAAAATTGTGGTATTGACTATGCCGGACCCTTTATGATAAAAAACAAAAATTCTCGGGGAAACAAAACCAGTAAGGCTTACATCTGTTTATTCATATGTATGACTACTAAAGCTGTGCATCTTGAATTGGTCAGCGCTCTTACTACCGAGGCTTTTTTATCATCCTTAAGGCGGTTTATCGCGCGTCGTGGTAAACCGGCGACTATATATTCAGACAATGGCACAAATTTCGTAGGGGCCGAAAGAGAATTACGGCAATTATTACACCTTGCGAATAGCGATTATGTTCAAACCTTTAGCACCAACGAGAATATTACTTGGCGTTTTACGCCGCCACGGTCACCTCATTTCGGAGGCTTGTGGGAAGCGGGAATTAAATCTACAAAAGGGCATTTAAAACGTATATTATGCAATGCATCATTAACATTTGAAGATTACTGTACAGTACTGACACAAGTAGAAGCAGTCCTAAATTCCCGTCCACTATCCCCATTATCCGACGATCCCAACGATCTACATCCATTGACACCCGGACACTTCCTGATTGGCAGATCTCTGACATCGTTGCCCGAACCTGATATAAAAGAAGTATCCGAAAATCGTCTGTCGCACTATCAACGGTTGCAAAAGTTAGTGCAACACTATTGGGTGCGATGGAACAAGGAATATATAAGTGAAATTCAAACGCGCTGTCGGTGGAAGTATGACAAGGAGACGCTACTTAAGGTTGGTGCTCTGGTCATCGTTCGTGAGGACAATCTACCACCATGCTACTGGAAGCTAGGCAGAATACTGGAGCTACATCCTGGAAAGGACGAAATTGTGCGCGTTGTCACGTTAAAAACTGCTCACAGTGTGGTGAAACGTTCTGTGATGAAGGTGTGTGTGTTGCCGATACAAACAACTACATGAACACTAAATTACGACCAATTACTGTATAATTTGATTAATATGTTTAGATAAGCTCTGTATATATATTTGTACATATCTTTGTTTTCATTCTCATCTATTTCTAGCTTACTTTGAAAGGTATTTCATACCATTCAAGGGGGCGGTAAGTAAATATCATTTTACTTGTGTGTACACAATTTTTTACGCATTGAAAACTTTCTAATTTGAGGACATTTGTTCTATATTGCTAAGAATTTTTGCCGTTCTTAATTTGCCGTTAGGGCTTTCCAACCGGCTATTGTGAACATATTTTTACCCAGAGCGGCACAGAAAAATACATTTTTTAAATACACGTTTCTGTAAATTTTTACATTTTGTATTTGTTCGGAGAATCGGCCTTTCTCCAGGTACGCGTCCGTGCTGCACTTTCTACAAATTCGTAGAAAAGCGCACCCCTAACAAGCGAACGACCGATGTTACTTGTTAGGTAGCTACTGGAAAAAGGTTGAGTTCTTCGTTACATTTAAAACAAGCATCACGCCCTGTATAAAAAATATTAACAAAGTGTTCAATCGCCAGCACAGTTCATAATAAAATTAAATTTGTATATAGTAGAAGTGAGTTTTATTTGTATAAGTCTCCCCACAGACTTACAACCTGTGGTTCGAAAATAAGTGCCAAACGCCAGCGCACAAACTACTTTACAATATTCTAGAGATTGTTGTCAGTGTTGGTAGTAGGCCATGTTAAGTAATCTTCATAAAATTGCTTGTCTCTTGCATTGCTCTCCGGAATATATCTTATAAGCTCCTTTACAGCATTTATTTTGTTCTGCTTAACAGGTACCTTTCCTTCAAGGTATGCGGATAATAGCGAATCAAAAATGTTTGATGTATCTGGTCTTGATCCAGGTTGATTTAGATTGAATCTGTGCTTTTGCAGACCTATATACAACTTTTGTATTTTCCCAAAATTTAAGTTTTGCGGAGTTAGTTCCTTTCAAAACTCATCGATTCAATTGTAATGTCAAAATAAATTTCTATAATAAATTTTTATAAATAGGTGAAAAATTAATTAATTAGAACACTCACTTAATATGTAGAAGTGGAAAAAGTATAGTATTCAACTCTCGTCTAAAAGGATATTAATCGCTCGGATAACTTATGACACTCGCCTGACGTTATCCTGAACGTTATCCTCGTGACTAATGTCCATCTTTAGACGCTCGTTGAATAATATACCTGATACCTGTAGTTGACCAGAGGTGAGATATTTAAACTCCATGAATGACGCTGGTGTAAAAGCTTGCTTTAGATGGCGTGGAACGTTTCTGCCGTAAGACTCTAGTGACAAACAGTTCTTTTTAAACAGACTGGGCCACCATCTGTTGAAATCTTTTATGTCCTCTGCTTGTACTACCTTAACTGATATGTTCGACTTGGAATTAGCTATAAGTTCAACATATTCCATTCATTGGATGATAAATACGATCCACTTTGTTAATGCGACGTTTGAAAAGGCCGAAGGTCCTATCACAATCCAAAAAGGAATGTCCTCGTATCGGGAATCTCTGCACAATAGTTTTAAATATTTTTGATTCAACCAATCCCATGCAGGTACGTATAAACGCATGATTCCTATTCTGTCCTGGGCACGAATCGGAGAAGAGATATAAAGTTTTTGCGGTTTTTGGAACACAGTCGTTAATGTAGTCCATAAGAAAACTATACACCTCATTGGCACCCTTCTTAGCTGTTCCTTCAGGGTACAGATAGATTCTGGAGGAATTATCTTTTAGATTCGTTACATAGAAAGTATAGACCCATATTTGCTGCATGTAAAAAATCTCTTGCACAGGGATATGTGGCAACGGCAAATTCTGCATAAAATCAAACACAATGCCACACACCGAATTATCAGACTTGCAGAGTTCTCTAGCAGCTTTGATTGCATTGTAAAATTTTTTACTTCTTCTTTTGTGAACCTGAAGTTCACCTTGTATAGCTAACTTAGCTGCTTGAGATAAATGTGTATTTTTTAGCTTAGTTTCCAGTTCTTCGCATGTAGAGCATACATCTGCGACCAAATCTTAACTTAAAGTTTTCGTTAAAGTATTTTAAATAAAATGCATATTTAATGTTGATGTCCCGATATTTTGATTGAAAAAGATTGTACATAATTTTCACATTAAGCCTTGCATCTAAATACACTGTACTCAAGTTCGTTGGTGCCATAATGCGTAGTTTTACTTGGAAATGAACGAATGTGGTCGTATATTTTTTTACATGTCTCTCCAGAAATCGCGTGAAATTTAACGATATACCCTCTTTTGTCTCGCGGGGTAGTATTTTGCTTAAGTAGAGTACAGATACGAAAACACGTTTCTGGCTAATAACATGCAGATTCAGAAAAGCTTTTCGGCATACCTGGATTCTATCACTTTTCCGTAAAATGAAAAATTTGAAACTAGCCTTACGCTTCTCCTTCTTTCCTCGTCGACGTTTAATGTCAAAACACTCAATTAATCGTTGTAAGTGTAGGTCTTGTCCATTTTTCGATTCCAAATCGTGAAACTGGGTCAACACCATTATCTGATCTTTTTTTGCGGTAAAACATCCCATTTTACAACAGAAAGTCAAAATATGTTTAAATAACCGTAATATTGTATCTAGTCACTAAACGAGCTCTAACACTGATATATGAAGATGAAGTTACCTGCATATGGGAGTCACAATAGATTTTTTTGGGACAGTTCTTCCTTTACAAGTAATATATTGTTCCCCTTTCAGTATTTTAAATTTTCTAACGTTACATTTCCAAGTCTCAGGTTCCCTAATTCGCTTTTTCCCTTTTCGAATGATATCAATGTTGCCTTCTTCAGCTTCCATTTCAAATACAGGATACTTTTCGAATATTTCAGTAAACGAATGTCCCACCCAACGTTGCACAATATTATAATATTTTATAGGTTACAATATACAAAGCGCATTTACAATATAAACCAAATGCGCATATCTTTATGTATAAATATAAACAGCTGATTCAATCGCGAAATTGGGATTACAGGGAACTAACTCCGGCACTTAGTTCCTTTCTCCACCGACTCGATTTTAACTGTTAGATGAGACAAGGTAACGTCAAATCGGAATTAGTTCCTTTCATCACCATTCGATCCGTAGGGTTTCAAAATATACTAATACACGTAAATCTCAAAATGTCGAGATTGTGGAGTTAGTTCCTTTTAATACTCACCGATTCAATTTTTAAATTCCATAGGTGGTGTTGAATTATTATCAAGACTATTTTTATTTGAGTTTATTCGTTGCCATGGGTTGATAAGCATTCACCTTAATCGTGCATCTGATTGGCTAACAACCCGTGACTTATGAGGTTTTGTCCGCGACTTATGAATGCCAGTGAGTAATGAGTGTCATAAATTAACAGAAATCAATATGTTTATGTGTATATTATGTAATAGAAGTGGAAAACATATACATATTCATTTCTTTCCACAACCAATCTATCTTTCCAAATTTGTTTGAACACGTGGTACATATTTATCATAGATATTTAAGTATATAATGCGAAAAACAATTAAAATAAAATTAAAATATTAAATTTTAGTAGGCTCTTTAATTTTATTAAAAGTATATTACGTTTCGCATATAGTGAGTTTCCGTGGTGTAGTGGTTATCACATCCGCCTAACACGCGGAAGGTCCCCGGTTCGATCCCGGGCGGAAACAATTTTTTAAAGTTTTTTCACATAAGTAACCAGTCTTTTCTAGTTTCCAGTCTAGTTTTTTCCAGTTGATTTGATAACTTTTCAGTTTTCTTATTTACATTTTATTTTAAATTGAGTAAATACAATTCCTTAAATCCTTTCATGTTGATATCGGCATCTATTGATGAAAATTGAACGAACGAGATAAGTATGTTTTGCTGAAAATATTCGAACAACGTAATTTACTTGTACAATAATATTATATTCCAATAATAATTCATATGTATATCATGATGCAACAAATACAAAATAGTAATCATTTGAATTTTATTGAAACCAAAAACACTTTTTATTGAAACACTGTTTATAATAGTAACCAAACACAGTATAATTATATATTGAGGTAAATAACAATCTCAGTCTACAGACTAGCAGACGGATGGCAATTCTTCTAGTATTAGTACCTGGTTCGATATTCTCAAAACAAAGGCCGATAGGAAAAGCGTTTTTTTAACTTAAAATCCAATCTCGAACACGAATTTTCATTTTTCGCCTCCTGCTGTATTTCCGAAAAAATATATGTAATGCAGTTTTATATCAACGTTTTTTAGCAATGTCATTATGCAAGTGGCGACTTTCATTATCAATACACTGGTTGAGTTTATTAGTTTTCCAGTACTCTCCGTGTAAAAATAGATCTCACAAAGGTGTATTCTGTGATCATTTTCAATTACTTCTTCTTCTCTTGCAGCGTTTTATCGTTGATTTATACCACCAGTATGACGATTATTAATTCCACGTCGTCGCAGTCTTTGAAATTTATAAATTTGTTTCTTAACCCACAGCTCACGGGGCAACTTCCGTATAAACTGGTTATTTATTTTGATTGGTGGCAAGTGTGTTTTCTAAGTATTTTATTTACTTAACAAAAACCTAATTTAAACCTAATTTTTAAAAAATTAAATTTTAATAAATTTCGTAAAAGTAGCACTTAGCGTAAACTTAAAATTGTTTACTGTTATATAAGACTGTACGTCTCTTGTTGTTAATGTGATACTATTCGATATGCATGTTATGAAGAACATGTTCTGTACTGCTGTTGAGTTGACACTGTTCTACAAATATGTAAAAATATACCACTACACCTAATTTTTACATAATTAAAAAATGTATATTCGTTGAACATTGTATTGTATGACGTCATAACGGGTAATTTTCTAAGTTATTAATACCTGGAAATTGTACCTACGGGCAACAACAACCAAGGTTTACGATAAGGTCTTAAAGACCTTACTAATAAACAATAAAATAAATGTCATTACTAATTAAGTAATAGTAGGTGTTATAAATCTAAGTATGTAGTTCCGGATATTTCCATTGTTCTAGCAATAATTTTTTGGGTTATCACTTCCTTAAAGCAAGTTTGTGTACGGCGTAGGTATAGCGTCGATTTAAGGTAGCTGCTACCGGTAAATAGTAAAAACAGATCTCACAAAAGTGGCTTCTGATAATTTTCGATATACTACCGAAATAAGGCAGAGTTCCAATGGGGGGGGGGGGTTATGGTAAAGAAATCATTTAACTAGCCAGTACCCGTACTAAGATCATTGAAGGCGGCGGGGTTCTTATCTAAATGTTGTTGAGTGTCTGAATAAAATACAGAATAAGGGCGCCACCATGAATTACTGTTAAATTGTAGCTAGATTTCATACGTCACACGGCATAATATCTATGAAAGGAGTTTAAATACACATACAAATCAATAACGGCACAAAAATCAACAAATATAAGGATATAAAAATATGAATGGACCTGTATATACAAGAAATGCGGTACATTATAAGTTTAACATTCGTGAAGGGAAATAGATATTGTCGGAGATCTCTGCTAACGTACATACAAAATTTACAAGAACAAATGTGACCGTAAACTAGTTAAGTTGTCGGAAAAACTTATAAACAAGATATTAACTGCAAAATATAGGAAATAAACTATCAAATACAAATCTTAATATACGACGCGAACTAGATTTATATGTGTGTCAATAACTCTAAATAATAATCTAAATCAGACACAACGCAAAACAATTCATTAAAACTTCTGTAAGGATAGGCCTGGATCCAGTCCTGTGGCGTTATGTCGCACCTGCGCTCGAAGGCGACTTAACAGGTGTAAGGAGAAGATGTGGATCGGCTCTTATTTCGTAATATCGGTAAGTTATAATTATCCAAATCAGCGCGATCCCAAGTTCTATCCTAGTTTCAAAACTAGCTTCCTAAATTGACAATATGAAACGGCATTAGAAAACTTAATGAAAGCAAACGTACCAAGAAAATGGCTACTTACCGTGTAGATGTACACGGACGAAGACACAGGTGAATTCAAACAGCGAGTGCGATATATAAACGAAATTTTAATCAGCAAAGGTAAAACTGGTAAACCCACCCAAAGGGACTTTTAATTTTAAACTTAACACATTATTTCACAATATGTAACTGTCTTAAAACCTTCACACCCACCGCATTGAAAATATCTCTCACCAAAGTCAAGCCAAAAAAAGCTAGATCATTGTTTGATTATAACCAAGATTGTAGCACGCATGCCTATAGAGTCAAGCATCGTCGGTGTGCTCTACTAGCAAGGCTATTTGTGGAAATACACTCAATGTAAAAAAATACGATGAATACGAGAATAGTTTGAATGGGGACAAATTAGGAAAACGAGGGGGACCACTCGATGTCACCACGCAAGGACATAAAGCGCTCCGGAAACATTTCTCTCAGAATTTCGAGTTGACACCTTGATGTGTTGGCTGTCGTACAGTCTTGTTGGAACCACACATTTCTCTGTCCATGTTCATTCGAAAGATCACCAAATCTAGGCTGGAGAAAATTCTCGAGTAATATCACTGTTACAGCAACACCGCTCTCTTCAAAAAAGTGCGGAGTCCATACACCAAATCCGTGAACAGCACACCATACTGTAACCTTGCTGCAGAGTAGGCGTTGCTGTAAAATTGCAATTTTGTAAGGGTGCATTTTGAGATCTCGGTGCGGAATCCTCCGAACTCTTCGATCACATAATTGTAGGACTGTCGCGTGTTTCCGTGCAGAATGCCGTGGGGACTGCTCAATCAAAGCTCTCACAGGGACCACATTTTCCGGTCCCGTTGTGATCAATAGATTTCTTATTTAAGGCCGAAACTGTTTGTCTGAAGTTTGGGACCCAAGTACAATTTTTTTTTATCGGGAATTGAATCATGTCAGGCGAGCGCGAAGTGACAAACAGCGTCAAAACAACCGTTCTTCGACGCACTCGCCTCCGCTCCGATACTATCTTCCTGCTCAAATCAGTGATTCTACCACACCCTGTATAAACTAGATAAATTGTAAATTAAGTTAGTACACTGCGAAAAATATACAATATAATTTACTACAATTGTAATATGGGATACTACAAACAATAGTTACTAAAGTGACAGTCGGGGTGTAGTAAAAAGTGCAACATTATTGCAGTTTCTTAAAGTAGTTGCTTGTACAATGCAGTTGTGGTAAAACAGTGTGTAGTTTGTTCTTTTACGTTCACCTGCTTTTCATCTGTAAAATCGTTCATTCAAAATTCGATGCCGAATTCATACATATTTGTACATACGTGCGATGCAGGCTAATAATATTTGCATAGATTTTAAATATTTTGCCTGTGTAGGAATCAGTTTTGCGTTTTGGTTTTCAATTGAATAAATTAATTTCGCTCTGTCGTTAAATTAAATTGCTCTTGATATTCTCGAATAGGTACCGAATTTAAATTGCTTTCGACCAGTTTTACAATAATACTGAACTATTAATCCATTAAAAATTATTTAATACGATTCATTTTTCATTTTACTCATTCATTTGTTTTACACTATAATTTAGAAAGATTCAATATATCCGTTTGTCTGGGTTCTCTATACATTACTGTATCATTTTGGACACGATAGTATTTAAATTATAGACCCAATGAAATGAATTGGTTATTCGATTGTTTTATCATAATATCCAACGAATCGAAAATCGACGAATTATTAATAACGGATAATTTGATTGTTTTGGTATTACAAAAATTAATATATTTACAGTATCAAACAAAACTATTTGTTCGGGAAACCAAACAAAGTCTCTCTTTAGTTACTGGTATAATTGTATAAAATAAAAACATTTTTAATAATATTAAAATACTATTAAAAATCGGGTGTGGAAAACATAATACAAGTTCATATTTGCGTGATAATGGCTACCCAGACATGCAGGCTGGTGTTTCATTTTGTTATAGATTCGTGACTGCATGATGCTTAGAAAGACAAATTTCACCAGTCTCCAGTATACTGTGATTGGCAAATGTGTGGAACCATGTAAATATTCGCTAAATTAAAAAAGATAATGTAATAAACCTTTTAGTCACGGAAATTAGGTATAAATATCCATTGTTTGAAGTATTTTTTAGATATACTTACAGGTAATAGTTATTTATGTCACAAGAGATGTAGGTACAATTTTGCGGTCGGATATATTGTAGACCGCAAAAGCATTTACATCCCGAGTTTCATACAATATTGTTGCTACTATGGGCTCGAGATCATAGAAAATAAGTATAATCTGCAAAAATGTTTGACATTTACTTATGTACGAGGGGGTATTGATATATAGTTAGTCTAGACCGGTTCCGTGGATAAAAAGAATATTGCGATACCATAGCAACGAAAAATAGCATATTAGAAGTGTCAGTGTAAGATGTCGATAGAAATTGTGAAAATCGAAAAATTGAAGTATCGAGCCATCATCAAGTACCTGTATTTGAAGGGGTTAAGAGGTAATCAGATTTACAAAGATATACTTAATACCCTTGGCGATCAATGTCCTTCGTATGCGACCGTGAAAAATTGGATTGCAAGCTTCAAAATGGGTAAATTTTCCATTGAAGATGAACACCGATCGAAAAGGCCAGTTTCTGTGTCCGTTCCCGAAAATGTTGATGCAGTTCATGACATGATTTTGACAGACCGTCGAATTGGGCTAAAATGAATATCTGAGGCACTGAATATTTCATATGAACGCGTCCATCATACATGACATGACATGAGAAAAATTTCTGCAAAATGGATCCCCAAAGAAGCGTACAAGGGTGGGAGCATCGCTTTGAATCTGTGTTCGGTTTGAATGTGATGCAGACTTTTTAAGCCGTATTGTTACTATGGATGAAACTTGGGTAAATTTCTACGACCCAGAAACAAAGCAACAATCGATGGAATGAAGACAAGTGGTGAAGACTTGGTTCTCCAAGGCCTAAGAAGTTTCGCGTTCAAAAATCTGCTGGAAAAGTTCTTGCTTCAGTTTTTTGGCATTACCATGGAGTTATCATGAATTATTTTCTGGATAAGGGTAGAATAATAACTGGGAATTATTATGCGACGCTACAGACCACTTTACGAGAAAAAATTATGAAGAGAAGACGCGGAAAGATCACCAAAGGTGTTTCGTTTTTGTAGGACAATGCACCTCACACAAATCGCATGTTGCAATGCAAACAATTCGTGATTTAAGGTTCGAATTACGAACATCCGCCTTATTCACCAGATCTGGCTCCGTTCGACTATCATGTTTTTCGTCAACTGAAGTAAAGATTAAAAGGTCGTAAATTTTTTTCCAACGAAGAGGTGGTAGAAGCTGTGGAGGCCTGGTTTGCAGAGCTAGATAAAAATTCTTTTTGAAAGGTCTAGAGGCGTTGCAGGATCGCTGTATTAAATGTATTAATTAAGGAGGAGAGTATGTTGAATAATAAAGTATTTTGACTTTCAAATTGTGTTTGCTTCTATAGTAGGCTAAGAATTTTTCAATACATCCTCGTACAGCTGCCAGCAATCAATTTTGGTCGACAATGTCATTCTTTGACAAAACGTAAATTGCTGTATTGTGAAACGGTCGTAATAGTAATAACTAGAGCTGAGGATGTTTGCGGTATAACCATGGTTATATCATGTAACCATAGTAATTTACTATGGTTACATGATATAACCATGGTTATACCGCAAACATCCTCAGCTCTAGTAATAACCCATAAATTAATCTGTCACATTTACGGAACTTTTTGAAAGTCTTAGACGAGATGCTACGATAGCTTTAGAATATACAGTTTCTATTAAAGAAATAATCCCTACTTTGTTAAAATAGGATATTGAGACCATATTAGAAATAATTCAAAAAACAAGACTTTGATAAACTATAAAACTATAAATTTATATTGCCAATAGATATAATCAATCAGGGCAAAAATCTACACTGTGACAATTTCCTTAAATTTTGCGATGCCATTGACGACCAAAATTTATTGCTCGCAGCTGTACGTCAATAATTGTCAAACTAGTGGGCGTGTAAGATGCTATGTACTTCTGTCTATAACTATCACTATATTTAAGCAAAGTGATATAATTAAATTTATAAACAAATCACAAGTTAAAATTAAAATTAACATTCATCGACGTCAACAGCCATAACCCATCTGTGAATATGCAAGTAGTTGCAAAGTCAAAGAGGTAATTGATATTGCTTGTTGGACTTTGCTACCAGTTATATTGAAATTATCGCGTGCATAAAAATTCAAACGTTTTTTACTCTGTCATCTGTCACAGCCAAATCTAATGCCAAATTACTTACCTCCCTAGGGAGGTAAGTGAAATATTACATCTCGCTGTCAAGGGTTACTTACGAACGTACATAAGTCGTAAGTTGCTGTTATTTCTCACCAAACAGAGGAATAAGAACCAATTTACGAAGTCGGTAGTAGGAAAAAAAATGTAACGTACTAAAATTTTTCTTTCCTAAATTGACTGCTCTGTATATTTATATGATTTAGTATTCTTCTCGATGACACGGTTTCAACAAGCTATAACACTGGTGGTATAAAATATTTAGCTTGAGATTTACATGCAAACGAAAATCAGTTTTTAGATTATTTACCTCTTGGTATTTTCAAAATTATAAATATTGCTTGATACTTTGGTACGATCGTTCAAATATAAACTTTTATTATTCTAAAGTAAGAACTACAATTTCTTTTATTTCTTCTTTTGTTGTGGCGATTAAAAAAAATTGTTCCTCTTTTGTTAAACAAAAAGTGAACGTTGAAGATTAGAATCTTTAAATTTGATTGTTAAACATGGTTAGAGGCTGCGGTTTACTACAGCGAACATTTTGATGATGTAAAGAAAGTAATTTTACAATTCGATCTGAGACACGCCGAAGCTATCAAGAAAAGCCATAAAATGTTTCAAGATAGTAAGGTAAATAGTGATTTAGAAACTATTCGCAAGAACTACTATGGACTAGCGGAGGGAAAAATTACAAAATGATTCGATGACGTTTGTGGATTCTGTTCAATTTGTGGATGATGTTCGCTTACACCTATGTGTGGCGGAAGGCGAAAAAAATGAGTGTGAAATACGAAAATTTAAATGATTCAAATATTTAATGGTTTAACCCAGTTTGTGATTTCAGTTACTGAACACTCGCGTTCGTTACTGATACGGCCGCTAGGTCCCACAATGTTGTTCACTGCACTGCACTGAAACTTGCCCCTCTTTGCCGACTCTAGGCGTAACTGTCGGGATTGGGCAGAGAGTAATCCCTACTGGATACACCTTAGAAACACCTTAGAAAGCTTTACGTTTGAGCTGGTATTAGTATAAACAGAATAATTTTTTTATGGAAGAAATTCTAAATAGTAAAAGATATTTGGAACTTTTAAATAACTAGAAAATTCCAGCCTTAGAGGAAAATGACCAACTTCCAGAAAATATCTGGCTTGACCAGAATGAGACACTATTCAGTTATCGTTCGATTAGATCGAACTTTCGCCCACAGATGGATGGAAAGAGAGGTGAAATCGAATGGCTCGCACGTCCTCCCGATCTTAATTCACTAGATTACTTATTTGATGAGGCTATCTAAAATAAGAACGTGTATCCTACCCGGTTTAGAAATTTGCAAGATTTGGCTGAAAGAATTAATGAAGAGATCGGGAGCATTTTACCAGACAAATACATAGCGAAGGTTATAAAAGAATTTACAGACAGATTGGTTTAATGTCAGGAAGTAGATGACGCTCATTTTGAAAAGCTTTGTTTAAATCGTATTATTGCGCAGAATCCCAAAATATAAACATACATGACGAATATTGTTACATAAATATTGTGAAATAAATACTGTTATTAGTCCTTAAGTGATTTTAGTGTACATTTATTATTAATATAGTGTCTTTAATTACCGTCAGTTTTATTTAAACGAACCAGAAAGAGAAATATTTTACAATATCTTTTTTAATTTAACAGATATTTACGTTCCAAGTTTCACAGATTTTCTCATCACTGTATATCGGACAACTTCATTGGCGCATATGCCAAAATAATTTGAAACATACTTGAGTGGGTATACCATCACCATTTTCTGTATAAAACAAAACCAGTTTTAATAATATGAAAATATTATAAATCGAGTGTGGAGAATACAATACACGTTTATATATGAGTTAAAATTGTCTTCCAGCCATGCATTTGGCCGTGCCTGATAATTTTAAAGACAAATTTCATAAGAAATAGCATACTTGCTACGTACAAAAGTCTCCAAGGCGGCGTAGAAGAACATTCAGGGCCGCTCATTGACTAATGTCAACATCACGACTGCCAAAATACACAAAATGAGACAGCGACGGTTGTTTTGGTGTTACCGCTCTTGACCGGTGGATGTCACGAGAAGTGTCTCATAGACATTCGTCGTCCAGGTCTGGGATATACGGCAAATTGGTTTAATACGTTCTTGACTTTCAAGTCGTATGCTAATGAGGGCAGCGCCAGTCCGAAACACGTGTCTGTACGTTGTTTGTTCTAAACTCAAATTCGATATGCGTTGTGTAACCGTTTTTACAAAGTCATAAAAAATACAGTTATTTACTTAAAAAGTTTGAATTATTCCTTCCTATTTTCATTTATTATTTCTTGTTTTATTAATAATACTAGCGGATACCCGGCGTGTGCTACTACGCTAAAAATCCAATCACGCCCATTTTCACTTCGGCTCTAACTATTATATAATTCTAGATATTTGATATTAAATATTTATTTTGTATGAAAGCAGCCACGCCCACTTGTCCGATCCCATCCATTTTTGTCCTGATTACTCACATTAGTAACATATTGCTATGAACTGTGGTGTTGATTAATTATTTGAATTGGCCCACAATACACAACAGCTTGCTCAGTTTAACTCAAGTCGGTTCAGCCTTCCAGGAGCTCTTGTATCTTCAGGTTACCCACAAAGGGGTATGTGTTAAATAAAAAAGGTATTAGAAATAAAAGTCACGTTAACAACACAAACATGTAATTTAAAAAAAAAAACTAAAAAAAAAACTCTCTTAACAAAGTATTAAGAGTGTCTAATGCAACACACATGCATAAGACTGAGGAAAACTTGTATAAATATTGACTAGTATACAAGGAAAAACCTCACGTGACCGCGAACTAAATTAAAACTAATTAAATAGTTGGAAAAAATTTCAAACTTAATTAATTACGTTAACCAAAAAACTTCAAACGTCAAACAGAAAATTATCTGCGAGCGCGCAACTCAAAAAAAAAAAGACAGGATCATGCGCTTTATAACGTGATCAGCTTTCCCCCAAATACCCTGACCTTCATACAACTACCGCCAAGAGAAAGAAAAAAAACTTACAGAAAAACTTAAAAAAAAATTGAAAATTTTCCTGACTATAAATATATATTTTAAATAAAATTTAAAGAATTTATGAGCTCATTCCATATACAAATATCTTAAAGAAAGAAATATAAATATAAATATACTTGCAAATGCACACGTACATTAATTAATGTGGTCGTCGCACCTCACTAAAAAAAATTATACTTATAGAGAGATTTCAGATAGGTCGCACAAATCAAAAATTACAAGTATCAAAAACTCGTAATTAATCGAAAATTACTTTAAACACATCAAAGATCACAACTAAAAACACAAACCGAAATTAACTCAAATACATTTGAATAAAGAGGAGGTCTTTATTCAAAAAAAAAATTAACTCGACCTATCTATCTAAAGGATAAGAAATCTCTGCCTCCTACTCGGAAATTGTAATATCTCCATGCCTAGAACATAAATCAAAAGATCGACTACGATAAATCTCCAACCGGCAACAGTCGAACTACCCAGTTCAAGACAACGTTCGGACATCCTACAGTCATGGACAAAAATACACATTATAATCGAATTTTAAATTAAATATACAAAATCTCTAATTATTATCCTGGAATAAAATGTACATAATTATAAATAGTCTTTTACTGTTTATTCATTTTTCTTCGGGGAAAAATCCATGACAATATGTACTATTGCAATGTTTCAAAACTCTTGCTATCACAATAGTCGAGATATATGATATTATTCAATTTATGTGGGAGGGGCCACGCCCACTTGAAATATCAAAAAGATATATAGCCGTAAACCTTATCTGGACTATTACCTTTCTAATGAAACCGGTTTGGAACACATCGGTTGGATAGTTTCAGAGTCTATAAAGGACAAACAAACATTTTTTATATTTTAGATAATGGGTGATTCATTTAGAGATACTTTTTCCAAAAGCAAAGAACAAATGAAAAAGGCCAATTTATTTAAGAAACTTGATTATCATACAAAAGAACCATTCTTTACAATTATTTTTTAAGGATTATTTCTCTCAAATGTTGGCCGCGACTGCGGTTAACGTAGTCTATTCTGCTGTTCCAATTTTCAATGACGCGTTCTAGCATTTCGAGTGGTATTTGTCCAATGACCCGAGTAATATTGGCCTCCAATGCCTCAATTGTAGCCGGTTTATCCATGTAGACTTTAGACTTCACGTAGCCCCACAGAAAAAAGTCTAATGGTGTGATGTCACAAGATCTAGGCGGCCAATTTACTGGTCCGAAGCGTGAAATTAAATGTTCACCGAATCGTTCTCGCAGTAAAGCCATAGTTTCACGAGCTGTATGGCTAGTGGCGCCATCTTGTTGGAAGTAACTGTCTTGTAGACCACGGGTGTCAAGTTCAGGCAGCAAATAGTCCCTTATCAAGACGCGATAACGGTCGCCATTCACAGTCACATTCCGGCCGGCTTCTGTTTTGAAGAAATATGGACCAATTATTCCACCGGCCCATAATCCGCACCAAACAGTTGTTTTGTCTGGATGTAATGGTAGCACTTCAATCTCTTCAGGTTGCTCATCACCTCAAATACGGGCATTTTGCTTATTCAAGTACCCATTAAATCAGAAATGGGCCTCATCGGAGAACAAAATTTTTGTCGAAAACAATGGATCTTCTGCAAGTTTATCAAGAGTCGAACGGCTGAAACGGAAACAATTCGGAAGGTCGGTCGCCTTTAGTTCTTGCACTAGTTGAATTTTGTATACTTTTAAACCAAGATCCTTTCGTAAAATACGCCAAGTTGTTGCATACGACAAACCAAGCTGTTGAGAACGGCGACGAATTGATTCTTCCCGGTCTTCGCGTACACTCGCTGCTACCGCCGCTATATTTCCTTCACTACGTGCTGGATGAGGTCTATGTGGTCGCGGATTATCCATTATTGTAAATTGAGTTTCAATCTTGTTGATGGTATAGCGAATTGTGCGTTCGGTAGGCCGATTATGTGGCCCATATGTTGCTCTAAGCGCACTATACAAATTCCTTGTAGAACGCCCATTTTCGTAATAAAGCTGTACTATTTGTAGACGCTGTGCCGGGCTAAGTCTTTCCATTACGTAATGTCAAATAGTACTGAACCAGAATGCGCAGTCCGCTGACGCGTCGCATGCGCGCTCAGCCATTAAATCCCCACCTAAAAAAGTACCTCCAAATGAATCAATAGATTAGTTATTTATCATTTTATTATTTATTCACAAAATATTGCAGATAAACTATCGACCTCTTCTACGAAAGACACGAAGCCGACCCTAAAGATAAATGCTCTTTTGCTGTCTTTAAAAATATCTATTATTTTATAAGACTGGCTAGTGGTGGTTGCTTGATTCAAACTGGTTGAACCAAACAACCTAATAACTTCCTGGAAATTGCGGTAGCGCGTCTGCCGAAAGCTGAATGATCATAAGAATAATTTTTTTTTTTTATTTTTCAGATTGAGCCAAGATACAGTGACAGTGTGTTCAAAAGTTATGCGACATTCAATCTACGCCTGAAAGAAAACGTCTTGCGACAGAAGCTACGTTTACCGCCGGGTAAAACATGGGACGCTTGGCATAAGGAACTTAAAAAGAAGAAAAAGTTAAAATGCTTTTCAACTTTCGAAAAAAGAATGTATGATTATGTCAGCATGATGTTTAAAGGCTTGTGATATTTAAAAATAAATGTGAATAACAGGTGAGCTTTTTTCATTTGAGAAACGGTCGCAAGCACGTAATAATAGATTACGTAGAGATAAAGCCGGAAGGAATTCAAGGGAGTGGAAGTTATTGTATATTTTTCTTGAAGCAATAATTTCACAGAAAGTTTGATTATTACTTTTGCTTTGTCGCTTAATTTTTAATTTATCCTATAACCTGAGCGACCTAAATACTACATGATATGGAAATTACAATATCTAAAAATGGATGCGAATTTCTTTACCAATCTTATTATTCAAGGGTAATAACTGATTACAATTTCAAAGAAAAAGAACAAATTAACACAGTTTTATTTTATTTTTATTGATAGTGTGTAGAGGGGCACCTTTTATGCTACGCACTACTTCACTCTTCATGGCATTGATTTCAGTAAAGGCTGTCGACATTTCTTGCGGGGAATTCGCTAAGTTCATAGGTTTGGAGTTCTGGGTAGCCATGGTAAGATAGTTACATGGGCCTCTTCGAATTGGTTTAGAGAAGTTCTTGCTACGTGGAGACCGGGCATTATCCTGCTGAATAAATAGGTCTTCGAAAGAAAACCTAATTTTTCTACCTGAAGATATGGAGGAATATGGGATGAGCACCAATTGACACCTACTTCCACATGTTATTGCAAGCCATACCGTAACTCTCACAATTCGTTGCACATGTCTTTTAACAGAAAATTGAATATTGCGAGGTGCCCCACGTCTTCGTCTGATCCTCATGAGGCCATCATGCATACCTATACAAAATCAAGCTTCATCATAGAACACCATCTTATATCACTCCACGTTCCAATGCATTCGCAACCTACACCAGGTCAAACATTGTTATAGGTGTTTAGCCGTAAGTGGTAACACAAGACGTGGTTGATTGGATTGCAAGCCGAAAGCTTTGATTCGGCAATAAACGGTTCGAAAGGTCACAGGACGACCTTCATTACTTAACCATAGATCAGCGATTGATCTGGCCTTCGCTTCCTCTTCGGTGTTTTTTCTAGCTCTCCCTAGTCTATGACTGATAGCAGCGCATGATGGTGGATTGATTTCGGTTTAATCGAATTGCAAGCAAGCAAACAATTCGATCTCTGTCGAATTCGCTCAAATACCGCTAATTTCCACGTTGCATAATCAAACCCTGGAAACACCATAAACAAAAGTATGATAAGAGAAAACAGTGAAAATTGGATCAAATCTCATCAAAAATACACCGGACATTAATGTAAAAAAAATGCATAGAGTCAGAAAAAAATATAGGCAATTATTACCTTTGAGTAATTATACGTTTCTGCCAAGTGTAGTCAAAAAATTCGCAACTCTTCTTGGTGGTGCAATTTCCATGTTGTGTATACAGGTGTCCTTGAAATAAAAGACAGTGTATGGCAAATGGAAAGATTATTATATAGAATATGATTCCCGCATATGAATTCAAAATAAGTTATATACACACACATACACTACAGCGTATGTTTACATAGGTAACACATGTTGATTTTATTAACACTGTATGCTAAGGTCAATAACCTCGTACAAAGTCAGCTTTTTATTACGAGTCATCGAAAAATTCATAATTGGAGTAGACTGCGAAATTGGGTTGGTACTTTAGCCACTTCCACATAATGACACATTACTTGATGCTTGACAGTTTCATTTGTTTTCATTGTAAAAAAAGGTTATGGCATTGAAATGATACTACAACAAAAAAAGAAAACAAATAATTTATTTAATATCGAAATCATAATCAAAATTTACATATAGCTACAGAAGTTGTTGAAAATGTTGTCCATTTACATCTAAATAAATTTAATTTTCTTAATAAGAGTTTTTAAAAATTTGGCACAAACTTATAGTTTCAATGTCAAATAATAAATGTCATTATGTGGAAGTGGCTAAAGTACCAACCCAATTTCACAGTCCACTCCAATTATGAATTTTTTCGATGGCTCGTTGCATTCAAATGAAATGATGTGTGTAAGTGAAAAGTCAACAAATTAATTTTAGCTAATGTTTTTTTTTTGTTACGAGAAGTAATAAATATAAAATGTAATGTCGATTCAGAATGCCGTTATTCTATTTAAAGGCGGCAATGTTTATGTTTATAAAAGCTACAACATTGTGTCCAAGTTTTGTTATGGTAAGGATTTGATAACATGGTACGAAAACCAGAGTGAATTTTTAAGGATGGTATATTAAAAGAACATGAATGCTCTACGGTCATTTAACGTCCTATTTGATAACGATCTATCTTTAATCGAAAAATTGTATTGAACGTATGTAACGATCGGCAGCTGAACGAAACTTAAAGCGAGATGGACAATAACAAAACTATTCTTTTTGTTATTGTGGGTCGACTTTAAGATATGATCTTTTATAATATAGTCCATCGCAGAGTGGCGTGACAAAATTTGCTTGATTGTCTGTCATTCTTTTTCTCGCTTATGGGTGGGAATTTTGGGTAGGTATATATTCTATATAATTTACTCTTTCCATTTTTTATACATTGTATTTTTATTTCAAGAACACCCAATAAAACCAATAAACACCAATAAAAAACATATGTAAGTTCATTATTTATATGGTATGGATTATTAACCTTAAAATTTATTAATTCATTAACCTTTTGTCAAATTAAAAAATACATGGTATTAAATTTCCTTGGAATGCAGTTTTACACTAGGAAATATAGAGAAATTTGAATGTTAAAAGTCGTTAACTTTCAAGCTGGCGGCAGTGTATATCTTTGCCATGTTGTTAACATGGCAACTAATTTAAGCATTTTCCCCGAGTTGCAGTTGAGCAAGTCTGGTACAATGCTGAATGAGGTAATATACTTTGCGCTCACTAAAACAATTAAAACATTACCAATGGCATATATTATATTGCTGTTATTATTGTAATTATTTCAAATTTGTATCTTACTAATAAAAATGATGTTATAATGAATAATACTATATAACGTGCGTTCATTTGAAAAGTCAATCTAGGTTACTTTGAAATTTTGATAGAATAAGACGCATATATATTAGTATGTGTTTGTTGTTCCGTAAACGTAAATCCAAATGACATTTGATAATGTCAATCACAAATATCAGTTAGTGCATAAAATAATCGTGTGTCGCTTCTGGTTTAAATAAATTGCTTCTCAGTTTTAAAATGGCTTTCACTTTAGAACATAAAATTTTTTTAGTCCAGGCTTATTTTCGAAGTGGTAATAAAATTTATGGTTTATGGGTTTATTCAGTTCAAGATTGCATGGTAGAATTTCAAGTTGAGTTTCCACATTTTGTAATAGATCATATACAATTTAAGAATACTTTGGATAAAACTTTAAAACTTTTTTCTGAACCTGGTAGTCTCTTAAGAAAATCAGGCAGCGGAGCAGTTAAGAAACACCTCAAGTTGTCAATCGTGTTAAAGAAATAATGGAAAATGAACCACAAACATCTGTTCGACATTTGAGTCAACAAATAAACCTTTCTGTTGGTACAACTCACAATTTATTAAAAAAAGATATGCATCTTTATCCATACGGTGTCACAGCAGTACAAGAATTGATAGAAATTGACTACCCACGTAGACTACAGTTTTGTAATTGGTTTGTAAATATGAACAATAATGGAGAACTTTCGCAAAGAGTCATCTTTACTGATGAAGCATGGTTTTATAGAACGGGATACCTAAATTCACAAAATACAAGAATTTGGAGTAGTGAAAATCCGCATGTAATTAATGAAGAATCACTACATCCAGAGAAAATTGGTGTTTGGGCAGCGATAAGCCAAAGGCGAATCATTGGACCAATATTTTTTCAGGGAACGTTAACTGCTCAAAGGTACCGTACGGAAACTTTACAACAATTTGTCAATCAGTTGCATGATGATGAACTTCAAAAATGCTTATTTCCAACAAGACGGAGCAACTTGTCACTCTACTGCAGAATCTTTGAATTATTTAAGAGAATTTTTTGATGAGCGTATAATTAGTCGAAATACTGAAATTGCCTGGCCTGCACGTTCATGCGATTTAACACCTTGCGACTTCTTTTTGTGGCCTTACCTAAAAAATAACATATTTCGAACACCTATATTGAATTTGAATGATATGCTACAGAGAATCGAACAGAAATGCATGGAAATTAATAACAATCCAGTAATGTTGCAGAATATAATCAGAAATTTTGAACGGAGGATTTTAAAGTGCATTGATCTTGAAGGACAACATTTGTTATAGTTTTCAATAAATATCTATTATTTGTTATTTATTTGTATGTATGAAACTGTCAAAATATACGACTTCGTAGGTTAAGTAGTAAATTTTAATTTACGACATACTTCAAAATGTTCTCAGTAAATCACATGCTACTAGATTGACTTTTCAAATAAACACTTGTTATATATTAATTTACTTATATCAGTTGGTGCAAGTATTAAAACACAACATTTTCTACTTTAAATAAACGTAAATATTTGCGGAAAATGGGCCAAAACCATGTGAAAAAATTGTTTGGATAATTGGCACTAACCTTTTTCACTGTGACATCACACTAATACAGCATATCGCGCCCGACAGAAGCTTAATTTATTTAGAAATCTGGGAGAAAGTACGAGAACGACTACAAAAGATTTCTATTGTTTTTGCACATTAACAATATAATAAAAATAATGTAAAAATAGAGGCAAGAAGTAATAAGAAAAAGCATGTTATTTCATTTGTACCTATCATCCAAATATTGTCAAATATTTCATAGTACGATCAAATTATACGTATATTGTTCGCGTTCATAACATTGCATACAAATACTAGAAATCCTCCACATACAAATAATAATGTCACATTCATGTGTTTAGTACATGAAGTTATTACAAAAACTTTTCAATCTTGTGTGCTGTCAATCCTCCGTTTCCCGACAATGGGAACCGGATACGAGCCTCGTCAATATTGGCGACCGTGCGACTGACAGCTTTACATTTCTATACGAGCTTACGTGTGAGCTCTTTTCCGGAAATAAGCGGGCTTTAGCTCTTTCTTTCACCTTTTATCAGACTTTTCGATGGCACTTGATTCTGTTGGTTCCTTAGATATTACGGAATTATAAAGAAGGTCCGTGAAATTACCTCTATTATACTCAATTCGAAGTCTAATACGTTATGAAACTTTTAGAAATCCTAAATTAATATCGAGAAGAGGACGGTTTACATGAAATTGAATTATGCCATATCGCTGCAAACAGATATCTTTTAAATACCTTCGAGTTAGCAAAAGGTGAAACGATTTCGTGCTTTTCTATGCATTTGAATGATTAGAATTGAGATAAGAAAAGAAAAGAGATTATGGATTTCTTTTATATTTTGTACGAGGATGACTTCATGGGAGAGTCGCTTTTCAAAAACTTGGCCGCACTTTCGCCATAATGACACGGCTGAATTCAGCCATGCTTTTGCCTACTTTAAAAATTTAGTCTAAATCTGTTCCATAGTTTTTACAATTGTTTAAAGTAAACTATACTTTCTTTAGAGTTAAAATTCAAAGAAATATTTCATTATGAAACAGACATGTAAATAATTTACATATCTGTAACTGTATACTTGGACAATATCTCGTATTTTCAGTATTTACTTCTGCTTAAGACATATGTTTCTGCCATCTATAGGCGTCGTCAGTTAAGCTAGTGAAGCAATGTATACAAATGATACAAATCTTTATAAATAGATCTGTATCTGTATATGACATTAAGCCGAAATCACTTACTAGATAAAGCAAATTTCATCCTATAAAGTGGCACTTATTTAATAAGTGACATCTGACGGACGAAAGAGACTTTGCCGAAAAAAGCGCATCAGCATAGCTGGTCAAACGAAAGATCGCTTTTTTCGGCAAAGTTTCTTTCGTCCTTCAGATGTCACTTATTAAATAAGTGCCACCTTATAGGATGAAATTTGCTTCATCTAGTAAGTGATTTCGTCTTAATGTCATATACAGATACAGATCTATTTATAAAGATTTGTATCATTTGTATACATTGCTTCACTAGCTTAACTAATGACGCCTATAGATGGCAGAAACATATGTCTTAAGCAGAAGTAAATGCTGAAAATACGAGGTATTGTCCAAGTATACAGTTACAGATATGTAAATTATTTACATGTCTGTTTCATAATGAAACAAAAGCGTTATACGTGCATTAACATATAGATATATTTAAAACCTTTTTTGTATATCAAAGAAATATATTGGGTTCCCACCCTTCACTCTATTTTGTCAATACACAATACCCTGCTTCTCTGTCAGTGTATAAGTAAAGATATTTGAACGTCAAAAATCGACACTTCGATTTTTTTTATTTTCAAATTCCATCACCTGTAGTTAAAAAAAAATTGTGAAATTTTCAAAATGTCGTAACTCTCTTATTTATTGTCCGATTCACGTGCGCTTTGCGTCGAATTAAAGTATTCGTCGAAACGATTAAAATGAGTCCAAGTGCGTCCATAGAGCCAACCGTTTAACCGCTACTACAGCCTGAACTTTCGTAAAATTTATGAATTTTTCCGATAAAATTTCTGTTTTTCAGACATAAGTCCAAAACCGGGGGGTCGCCGGGCCTTCCGGTTTTCAGCAATCAATTCCGCTTCTTAATTTTGCAACCGCGGGTGTCAGAATGGTTGTCCTAAGAGGTTAGTTTCGGAGATACGGTAGTGGTCCAAAATTAAAGTTTCAATTTTAGCGCCATTTTCGTAAATTCAATAATTTTTTTGGAAAATTTCGAATCAAAAACCACGCTGGGGTTTTCTAGGACGCTAAAAAAGACTGTACAAACAGTGTCGCGCTGAAATTTGGCGTCTTTGAGTTCTAGAAATGCCGACCGTTTTTCGCGAATATCTCGAAAACTTAAAATGACGGGCGCGGATTTATATTTCGTAATCAGCGCCTCAAAAACTAGTGACAGTATTGGAACATTAAAAATCGACATTTAGTATTTTATGAGGGGTCGTTTTTATATTCCCGGACTAGACATTTATCAATTTTAATACAATTTTTCATTATAGTGTTTTATGATCATACATGCCTTGGTAACGACTTTGACAATTTACAAAAAATTTCAGCAGTATTAGTTCTAATATCTGTCAGTTTGTGTTGTCACGAATCAAAATGCACAAACTTGAATATCGAGCAGTTATAAAATTCTTGACAAAAAAAAGGAAAATATCCAAAAATTATTGGTGAAGAAATGTTGGCTGTATATGGGGATGATTGTCCTTCAAAGTGGACTATTTGCGAATGGTCAAAATTGTTTAAACATGGCCAAGAATCACGGGATGATGATCCCCGTCTAGGTCGGCCTGTTGACGTGATCACCTCCGATGTTATTGAAAAACCCAACTGTTTGGTACTGGAGGATGCAAGATTATAGAAGCGACAATTAGCAGCTTCATTAGGAGTTTCAGGAAGCATAGTTTTCAGAATTCTACACGAATACCTTGGAATAACAAAAGTTAGTGCCAGATGGGTTCCGCGAATGCTTTCGCCATTTCAACTGCGTCTGCGGATGGAGACGTGTGAACAATTTTTGGCGCCTTGTGGAGACGAACCAGATTTAATTATCAATCGACTTGTCACTGCTGTTGAAACCTTTGTCCATCATTTTGACCCTGAGCCAAAACAAGAATCAATGCAGTGGCATATTAAGGGATCTAGCCCTAGGGATTGTCAGGGAATACTAATGATTGATTATCTACGCAAGGGTAGTACGGTAACAGGCGAGTATTACGCAAGATTAATACATCGCCTAAGAGATTCTATTAAAGCAGAAAGGCACGGAAAACTGACACAAAGTGTCTTTTTGCTTCACGATCATGCGCCAGTCCACAAATCAAGACTGGCAAAATCTGCCGTTGTCGAACGTGGCTTCACAGAAATAGACCATCCACCTTATAGTCCAGATATCGCTCCGTGCGACTATTTTTTGTTTCCTAATCTCAAAAGAACTCTAAGGGGGGGGGGCACAATTTATGGGCGATGACGAACTTATAGCAGCCATTGAAATGTATTTTGCAGACAAACCAAAGGAATTCTTTTATAATGGATTAGAGATGTTATTAAAACGATGCAATATTTGTATACAAAAACTGGAGTTAATAAATTAACCTTTTTGTGTGAGAGATGTAGCAGCGGGAGAATGTTCAAATTTCCCTGCAAATGCAGCACATTGTCCAATGTATTTTCATATCAACTGCATAAGCAAGTAGTGGACAAAACAGAGACGATAATAGATCATTTAAAAACAAGATAAATAGGAAATGACCCAAACGTGAACCTTGTGGGACACCAGTTAGAGGAATGAACTTAGCTTAGGACTTATAGCCGTTATAAAAAAACAAAATGAAGTTTACTACTTAAGTAAGACTCTCAAAGAAGAAGTAAGGAAGGACTTAACTCAAATGCAGACAATTTCGTAAGTAAAATTCCATGGTTAATTACATGAAAGATACTACCAAAGTCCGTATATATGACATCAACTCCGAGCTGTTCACTAATAAACTGACATATAGTCACAAGATTCGTTACTGTTGATCTACTTCATTTTAAGCAGCGTCGAAATGGAGAATTGTAGGATTTCGTGTTATGGTAGAGAGAGGAACAAATTACACTTTCAAATACCTTAGAAAAATTCGATAATATTGGTATGGGTCTATAGTTATCAACATACGCCTTATCACCCTTTTTGAATATTATCCTTATCCTCGCTCGCTTCCAGATGGTCGGGAATATAGCACTTCGAATTGCCATGTTAATAATAAAAGTCAGCGATTTTACAAGGGCAAATCTTGCATCATGCAAGATAAAGTTGGGAATTGAATCATCACCCGCAATATTTTTTGAGGGAATTTTGTCATAATACTAAGTACTTCGTCTTCAATTACAGATGCTAATGTATAAGGAATGTAATTAGTGTTCTCTTGAATGTAAGTAAAATCGCTACTCATAGAGCGTACAGAAGAAAATTTATTGGCAAATGCATCAATGATATCTTGAGGAGAATCTAGGCGGGTATCATTATGAAACAGACTCTTTGGTACAAAGAGACTCTTTGGTACAAACACATTCTTAGGATCAACCAGGATTCTTCAACTTATTTGAGATCGGTGGCATAAGCGGTAGCTATATTACTCTTACAAATAGTCCGGAGTCGTTTAAATTGATCATAGAAGAAATGGTTACGGGAAGACTTCCATTTGCGTCGATAATATTCCTTTAATTTCAAGTTTGAGATGATATTAGTTGAGAACCACACAGGATATTTAATAAATAAATCACAAAATATTGAGACTAATAAACAAAAGAGTCAATAAAATAAAATTAAAAAACCCTTACCACAATAGAATTTAATGATTCTAAATACGTATTTCTACAACCACGTTGTCATCAACACTTGATTTTTCCGGTCTATTGAATCTAATATGCTAAACATGTTCTTTATAACGAGTTAGAATCGAACGTTTTGTTTGGCCGACATATTTTTTATCACAATCCTTACAATTTATTTCATAGATTCCAGACAAAACGTTCGATTCTAACTCGTTATAAAGAACATGTTTCGCATATTAGATTCAATAGACCGGAAAAATCAAGTGTTGCCCGACATATTCTTGAATCAGATCACAACGTAACATCTGACTGTCTGAGATTAATAAAAAACGTCACACGCCCCCGCGAATTAGATAGTTTTGAGAGCATTTTTATCTTTGAAAATAGGAATAAAGTAATTAACGCAGATTTGGGTCCTATACCAGGTTCTTCTTTATTTGAGTTAATTGACAGTTAGATGTTTATTAAAGCAAGAAAAATAGGAAAATCATTAAAAAATATTCGAATTCGTGGAATTTATTTTTAAATTCGTTTCATTACAATATTTGCCATTAAAATATTCTGACTCATTAATTTCCAAATTTATATTTCAACATAATTTAAGGATTAGTTTCATAATTGGATTATTAATGTATGTTAAATTACGGCTTTTATAATATTTCCAAACGGTTTTTCTATAGAATTACAAATAATGGGTTAATGCTCTTGCATGAATAGGTGGGCTTTACCAAAATGTAGGTAATTTTTGTAGCATTTAAGATTGAAGATTTTAGTGTTAAACTAGAAGACGTTCAGAACAATCCTTCTGTGAGTGTTTTTGTGCGTTCAAGTGTTACACTGTTTTTTCTACTGAAGATGACAACGTGGTTGTAGAAATACGTATTTAGAATCATTAAATTCTATTGTGGTAAGGGTTTTTTAATTTTATTTTATTCACTTAAAAGCACAGTCTCCGATTTGTTAGTTAAAAGAGTCAATCATTTAATAACGATCGACTGAATACCTACAATTTTTTACCAATAACAGTCTCAGGTAAATATTGAATTGTCGTTTAGTGATACCTACAATCGATTACTAGGATTATATTAGTATCCAAAATTTCGAATATATTCTATTTATTATTATAACGATTGATTGAATGGAAAACATATAAATAATTATTTGATATCCTTTTGGAAGTCAAGGAAAAAGTAGGCTTTGTAGTGGTAGCTTTATTCTGTTATTTTCTTCTATACGTAAATGTCTCCTTGATATTTACCAGTTTTGACGTACTTAAATTCGCATTCACGGATCACTAGGTTTCTGTCAAGGCATTTGAAACGATGTTCATCCTTGACGTGATGCATTCGGCTTAGCAACGTTGGGGTAAATTTGCCAGAATAACAAAAAAATTATTTCTTCGACAACAAAAAGTAGGAAAAATAGAAATAGTATGCAGAGCAAGAACGTAAAGTAAAAGATGTTCATGAATACGTAATTTACTTTAACTTTCCTTCATTAGCTTAGAAGGTAAATCGTTAACTATACCGGGTGTTCTTGAAACAAAAAGACAACGCTAAGAAATAAGTAATTAAACTTCTAGTTTCAAATTCTTTTATTGTAAATACCACTACAATATTGTTTCGCCATACAATGGCTTCATCAGGTGGATGAAATACTGAATATGTACAATACAAGTTTGAATATTTATGTGAAAATTATTGGGGAAATGGTGGTGGAAAAATTTTTACAATCTTAAATTTAGTAGAGGGGAGTTGTTTAAATCTAGTTGGTCATTTAAAGCTAATCCTAAACTATTCTAACAGGTTAAGTTTTTAACTTTTTTCTTGAATGTGTAAAATTTTGAAATCTATATCAAATCTATGATTGATATCTATACAATGACTTGCGAAAGTTGAATCTGTTTTCTTTTCTTTATGGGTTGTCTCGTGTTCTTTCATCCTAATTTTGAATGTCCTCCCCGTTTATCCTATGTATACCTTATTACAATCTTCGCATGTTAACTTATATACACCAGAGTTTGATTATTTGTCTATTGTATTTTTGTTGTTTTTAATAATGTTCTGTATAGTATTGTCTGTTTTAAATGATATATGTTCGTTATTAAGTTTTTTAATGAAAGTAACAATTTTTTCCAAAATTTTTCCTAAGTATGTGATTGAATTATAGGAATTAATTATCTTGTATTTTAATTTTGGATTAACTAAGGAAAGGGTTTTAGATTTTTGTTGGCTATTTAGGATGTTATTGACAATATTTCTAGAGTAACCATTGTTTAATGCTATTGTGTATATTCTACTTAGTTCAAGGTCGAAATTACTTTTACTCATAGGTACATGAATTAATCTATATACCATTGATTGGTATTCTGATAATTTGTGTGTTATAGGATGAAAAGAATTAGCGTGTATTGTGGTGTTTATCAGTTTTGTGTAATATGGTTAAATCTAGAAAATTAATGCTTTTATTTATTTCTGTTTCGATAGTAAAATCTATTTTGGGGTGAATAGTGTTGATATAATTATGTAAAGTTTTTAATTGTCTATCTGAACCGTTAAATTAATATGTCATCAACATACCTAAACCAATCAGTCTTTATAGGGTTGCAGTGTATAGTAGTTGTGCGGAAGCGTTTATGTTACTTTACTGTGCCCCATGTGTGACTTTTAATTAGTAGTTTTTACCTACTGATGATGACAACTTAGTTGTCGAAATACGTATTTAGGATACGACTAATAATTGTGGTAAGGGGTTATATACCTTTTTAAATTTAAATTAAACCAATATACACAATTACCAAACAAGGGATGTGTACTAATTATAGTTTCTAAATTATTCATGAAAATTTCCGCTAATAAGGGGCTTAGTGGGTTTCCCATTGCTCGACCCTCTATTTGTTTATAAAATTTCTTTTTAAATTGAAAATAATTTTGTTCCAGGCACGTTTCTAAGAGCTGTAAAATTTCGGTCTTTGTGACAATGTTCGTGTTTCTACGTTCTAGTTGCAAAGTAATTAAATCTATTACCTCCTGGGGTGGGATACTAGTGAACAAATTCGAGACATCAAAAGAAATGAGTTCACATTTGTTTGGTAATTGCAAGTTTGAAATGTTGTTAATTAATTCCTGGGAATTTTTAACGGAGAACTTAGATTTGAATTTAGTGTGTGTAAGAATTAAATCTATTAAGTGTTTGGACACATTTATACAAGGTGCTTTTACGTACGATACTACTGGTCGTATAGGTGTATTTTCTTTATGTAGTTTAATTAAACCGTATAATTTGGGAGGTAGGGGATTCATAGTGGTTAATATACGTTTTTGAGTGTTATTAAAAAGAGAACCTGATTTTTCTATAGTTTGTTTAATCTGTTTTTGAAATTTGTTAGTAGGATCAGATTTAAGTTTTATGAATATTATTATCGAGGAATTCATGAACTTTATGTATGTAGTTTGATTCCGGAATTGCTATAACTGTATTTCCTTTATCAGCTTTTATAAATATAATATTGTCACTAGTCGCTTTCTGTTTAATTGATTTAATTATTTTATTTTCAATATTAAAATGCTTAGTAGTACGGTAATTTTCTAGAATATGTTTAGCTGCATATTTATTTCCCTGGTTATCCTTTTGCTTATTTAAGGCTAAATCTGTTTCTACTGTTAAGATTTCTAAGTGTTTATTATTAATGTTAGGGGTTAAGTTGTATTTGAAACCTTTAGATAAAAGATTAATTTCTTCGGTTTTGAATTCTACATCCGTAAGGTTTTTAAATCGTTCATAAAAATAAATATTTTGATTTATGTTAACTAAAGGAATCGGCATTGTGCTATGTTTTTTACAGGAAATAAGTTTATCTAGTTTACTATTTTGAATTAAGTATTTTTTGTGAATTATAAGATTAATTTTATCATGGATCGCATTATACAAAAGATCAAACTCTAAATTATAAAGTTTAAAAGTTAACTGCGATTGTAATACCTTAAGATATATTGACAACGTGTCTCGTTTGTTGAATAGATTTTTCAATTCTTTAATTGGGTGAACTTTCTGCAATAACAAACATTTCTAAGAGTTGTGTTCATGAACTTATATACGACCTAAACATCCACAATGTTTCGACTCGCTAAGTGCCGAAAATGCTTTCCGGTAAACAAAAACCAATCGAATAAGTGGTTCTCTTTAATATTTAACCCAATACCACTAGAAAGGTAATTCTTTCATGGAAAACATCATTGCCGGAGATGACTGGGTTTGTGAGTTGACCTCAAAGACGAAACGAAAGTCTATGATATAAAAATGTTCAACTTCACCAATTACGGAAAAATTGTTCTGGTATAGTGAATCTTGACTATTGTTGATAATCTAGAAAACTATCGACCAATATCACTATTATCGTCAATCTAAAACACGATTGACCAATCTCACTGTCATCGACAATCTAGAAAAATATAGACCAATCTCACTATTATCAACTATCTAGAAAACTCTAGACCAATCCCACTATTACCGACAATCTAGAAAACGACTGACCAATATTACTATTATCCACAATCCAGAAAACTATCGACCAATCTCACTATTATCGACAATTTAGAAAACTATAGACCAATCTCACTATTATCGACAATTAACAAAACACTAGAAAAACGTTACTAACGCTAGTGTCACGCTGGGGTAAATGTCTCAGAGTTTCCTGATATTACGTCAACAAAATGGGAAAGTAATAGCAGCGTTGAACAAAATAAGATATGTAATACCGATACACTACAGCAAAGCTATCTACCACGCACTATTCTCATCACATAATATGTACCTAATAAATATTTGGGGAAGTACGTCAAAGAACAACCTGCCAAAATACAACGGCAACAAAACAAAATTATAAAGATCCTTTATAAAATGGACTATAGAACACCAACAGAAACAGTATATCAAGAAATTAAAGAGCTAAATATCAAACAACTAATTACATTTAGCAATTTGTTACTACTATATAAAATAAACAAAAACAAAATAAAAATTAATATACATTTACACAGAAGCAGAGACAGAACACGCAGGATATCCCACATCAGAACCATAAGATTTATACACCAAAAACACACGCAACTTCTAACTACAACAACAATAAACATATACAACAACCTTCCTAAAGTAATAAAAGATCTTCAATATACAAACTTTAGAGCAAAAATAAAAGAAATGTTAAAATCTAGTGAAATAATTTGATACTGCCGCTCACTTGTTATTTCACTTTAATGAAAAACATTAGGCCCTCAACTCCAGTAGCCCGAGATGGTATCCCGTGGCGAAGAAGAGGGACGCAAGCGTGACATTGCATATGTATATAATATACACTGCCCAAAATCGTACAGGGATATTTACAGAATTAAGAGAAAAAAGATTATATATTATTAAGCAACTTTATTGACCACATTTTTATATTCACAGCGTAATTCAACAAAAAAAAGTATAAAATTAAAAGTAAATTCAAGGAGTTTTAATAAACTTGAGTTTGCAAATATGAATTTTGTTTACAACGATGCAATCTTAATCTTAAAGATGTTTAAATTTAGAAAATAATCCTAAACATATCATCAAAAGCAACTTCTAGTAATTAGTATAACCTCCACGATTGTTTATTACTGCCCTGATACGGTTACGAACTGTTAAAATTAAATTGTCAATCTCTTCCTGTGCTATTGCTCTCCATTCTCTTTGAAGAACTCTACAAAGGTCTCGGGGACCATTAATGTGATCATTTGAATTTGTAACCCTCCTTTGTAACTTATCCCACAGATGCGTTAAGGGATTCATATCCGGAGACTGAGCTGGCCACTCTAACAACGAAATGTGTTGCTGTTCTAACACATTCATTACAATTCGAGCCGCATGTGGAGGCGCATTATCTTGCATGAAATTGAAATTTTCTCCTACTGTTCCTCCATGTGCATGTTCATATGGCACAACAACAGTTAAAACGACCTGTTCCACATAAACTTGAGCTGTCATTTTACGTTCAATTAAAGCGAGATCTGTTCTTCCACCAATACTTATGCCAGACCATACCATGATTTTACCACCTCTGAAAGAATGGACTTCTTGGACTGCATTCAAACGATTTACGCACCTTAGCTGCCTCCAAACTCGAATTATTCTTGAATCATTGTACGCACCAAATCTAAACTCATCTGAGAACGTTACATATGACCATTGTTCGTTTGTCCAACTTCGGTGATCCTGTGCCCATAAAAGACGTTCTTCGCGATTACCTCCTGATAGAGGTGGAACTCTTAAGGGTCGTCTAGATCTTGAATTTACCTCATGTAACCTATTGCGAAGAGTTTTGTCACTAATCAGTACGCCATATGTTTGGTTAAACTGATTTTGTATCTGCCGAGCAGTGCAGGTTTGATTACGTCGGGCAATAATTTGGACTTAACGTCTTGTGCTGCTGTTGTAATCTGACCGTTACCACGATGTTGATTACGTACTTCAACAGTATCCCTATAGTGGCGCCATAAATGACTTATTACGCTTTATGTAACTTGAAACCCATTAACGCCATTAACCACCATTATCAACTCATCTATGAGATCTTCCATATTTCCCACTTTCTGGACACGGACTAAAATTACTCCTATTTTTAAGAAGATTTTTTAAGGAGTCCTGCGCTGTGCTATAGTGAATAATTTGTTTAGTGAATTAAAAATCAAAAAAGTTAGTAAACTAGATCTATTTTAAATACAGTAAAATAGATCTTTCCAATAAAGTAATAAATAAATTGACAGGCAAGGTTAACTTCGACGGGTTGACCGGGTTGACCGGGTTGACGTTGCATCGGTTCGCACTATTCAAACATTAAACAGGGCCGCATTAAAGGCAGAAATAAAGTTTAATATAAAATGTTCGACTCTGAAAGCGCTTGGTCGGATGCTAAGAAGAGAAAGGGAGAAGACGTTGAAATATTTCATAGAAGTAAAAAACGTATAGATCACCTTCTAAGCAAGACAAAGCGAGAAACGTAGAAAAGGTTATGGAAATATGCAAACAGGTGTTAGAAGAAGCAAGTTATTTTGTTTATCGCTTCCTCGAACTCCTCTCTTGTTATTTTTTGCATTTTTTCTTCTTTGTCCTGCCTTTCTGTCTTGTGCCTTAAGCTTATCACTCATACTTCTTCGTATAGCATTGATTCCACACCTTCAGTAAACCTTCTATTTCTGTTTTCATTTTATTTTGACTGTCTTTTATCGCTTTTATTTCCTTGCTTTTCATTCCTTTTAATCTTTTAATTTTTGTCCAAAATTTTCTGTTATCTGTTCTTTGTTCCGTATTTACTTGTAACATGTCAATAGCACGTAACATTTCTTCCCGCGGTAAATGACACCTTTCCATTAATAAAACTACTCAAACTATACACAAAATTTAAAGTTTTTAAACTCTGCAGCAAGAAATGACATTACAATGTAGTTAAACGGAAAGTGACAAATAATGCCGTTATGACTAGAGAACGGACATTCTTACCACATGACTAAGTTCTCCGAATACAATAGCCCTTGTCCATTGTTAACGCAGCGAAATCAGGTGGCCGAGAAAATCAAACACAAATACTTCATTGTATTACGTCGAGATGTACTCAGCGAAGTTTATAAACATTCCGAATTGCCGATTGCGTTTAATGGATATTTATCCTCCGAATACAATAGGATGTTGTCATTGTAATCGCAGCGGACCAGATGGCCGAAAAAGACTAACAAATACTTCATTGAATTACGCCGAGTCATGTGGTAAGAATGTCCGTTCTCTAGTTATGACAACTAATAAATATATGTTGCAAACAAAACACAATCGCTCCATTGTCAGCAAGATAATATGATAAATCTTTGCGCATTTTATTTTTGTTCAAAATATTTATATACAATACGATATTCTGTTTTTACATCTTATTTTTAAAAATATCCCTATACGATTTTGAGCAGTGTATGTTATGTGTATTGTATGTAAGTTGTGTCATAAGTAGAGCTGAGGATGTTTGCGGTATAACCATGGTTATATCATGTAACCATAGTAAATTACTATGGTTACATGATATAATCATGGTTATACCGCAAACATCCTCAGCTCTAGTCATAAGTATACTGAAAATAAACGTATTATTACTATTATTAAACAACAGTGTGTATTAGAGTGGACCAATCCGGAGCGAAAGCAGAGGCGTGACTAACGAATTGGTTCACGATTACTTAGTATGTTGTTCACGGTCATCGTGTGTACACGTATAATAGCAGCAGGAAAGTATAACATTATTAAATACACAGATTATCTGTGTATTTAATAATGTTGCAAAGCTATGTTCGATAGAAGACGCAAGAAATGAGTGTATTTTAAGTAAGTTTGAAAGTCACGCCTCTGCTTTCGCTCCGAATTGGTCCACTCTAGTGTGTAGTTTCATGTGGAATGTATTAAATATTTTCTTTAATTGTAGGTGTTGGTGTAATTGTTACTTAAATCTTTAATATCGGACTTCAATCGATTAATTATTTATATATTTTTTGACGATATTTATATTTTTTATTTATGTGACTATTACCTATGATATGGCTAGATAAATTTTATTTCGTCCAACAAACAAGAATTCTGAGAAGGATTGCACTTCTAAACTTAAATTTAAACTCTAGTCTTTGTTTCAAGAATGATTAATAATAAATTACTTCGTTAAAGATTTTTCTCATCATACTTAAAAGAAAATTAAAATGCTCGCAAAAGAATATATAATCCTATTACGGTTACAAGAATTAAAGTAAACAACTCCTCAGTGTGATTCATCACAGAAAATGGGAAGATATTTGCATATCCTATTTACGAGAAGCGTTTAATAACGGGAAAAGAGAGGTTTTAATAAAAGCCGAGTATAATCTACTACTCATCATTCCATGAATAAAGCTCATTGTAGAAAACAAATTTCATATACCTAGGCATATTCTCTAGAACTAATGATATTTTTTTCTACGTTCCTCAAAACAAAATTAAATGATAAATGCCGCACGATTTTCGTAATTAATAAACACATATTTTACCTAATGCCCGTTTAAGTGCTAAGTTAACATTTCTCTTAAGAGAAACTCATTACCGACGTCAATGGTATATATTAAGAATTAAACGCATCTGCTTCATGTAAACAATATCAATAATTGAATCGGCATGTACTTGATGAAGATTCATTATTCAAAATGAAAATAAAACCGTTTAATCTTTACTTCATTATATATACGAGGGTTATCCAGAAATTAGATTGCGTTTTGGTATTAGAAAAAACAAAATATAGGAATAAAATTATGTTACATTCATTTGAAAGTGACACTTAAATACTACTTTTCAACATAGTCTCCATACAAATTTACACACTTATCATAATGGTAAATGAGCTTTGAAATTCCATCCAGTTAGTCATTCCCTCCCGGCATGTCCTCCAGTAGCCCCATGTTGTCATCAAAGCGCTGCGTTGCGAGCCAGGTCTTCGTCGTTTGAAACAGATGGTAGTCGTTTGGTGTAAGATCCGGGTTGCACGGCGGATGAGGAAACACATTTGAAAGCATCCAGGACATCTCGAGTGCGATTTGCCGTGTGTGGTCGGCCGTTGTCGTGCAAAAACCAAATTTTTGAGTCTACGGTTGTTCTGAATTCCCCTTCTTAATTCCAAAGTTTGACAATATCTCGCAAAGTTTATTGTTGTACCTCATTCAAGAAAATCGATAAGATGCACAGCTTTCCTGTCCTAAAAGACAGTTGCCATAATCTTTCTTGCGGATAACGTTTCCAAGCATTTTCTTGTTTTTTTGGGGGAAATTGGTGTGCCCCCACTCCATGGACTGGAATTTTGCCCCACACTTCACATGTTTCACCCAAGTCTCGTCTCCGGTTACGAATCGATCAAGTAATAAGTCACCATCTTTTCGGTAAGATTCCAGAAATGTCAATGATGCAGTCATACGCTGATTCTTGTGGTTTTCTGTCAAGATTTTCGGTACCTATTTTACACAAAATTTGTGATAGCCTACCTTATGTGCAAGGATTTCATGCAATAAACTTCGTTAAATTTGTGGAAAACTAAGCGAGGGCTCCGTTATTGTAATTCGGCGGTTTTCCTAAATCTTTTCATCGACTTTTGCGATCAGTTCATCAATGCTTGGCCGCCCACTAGGCTCTTCATCATGAACATTACTTCCGCTATTTTGAAACCTAATGGACCATTGGCGCACTCGACCTTCAGTTATTACTTTCTTTCCGTACACTTCACACAGGCAATTCTGGTACGTGAAAACGCATAATTGCCGCCCTTCGGAAGTCGCAATCTGGACCCGAATACCTTCACCTTATTAGCGAATCTAATACCGGCGCATCGCCGTTAGTTACAGTCATCAGTTACCGTATACGATACGACCACTGGTTTTGCTTTGATTTCGACCATCTTCAGACGCCATCGCTGCGCCTGCGCGCGCTGTATGTAGCATCTGATCACACCTCACAACTCGCGGAATTTTCAATTTCTATACACATTTCAAACTTTTATTGTGAAATAACGGGAGACGACACAAATCTCGCGCTACCACTGCTGGATGCCAACTGAACGGAAGAACGCTGAGACGCCAAGATGGCCGCGCTAGCCTCGCCTCTTGCTGCTACAGACGAAAATGTTACCTAATCCCTGGATAGTCCTCGTATATATTCTTATGAAATGGATATATACGAGGTGCAACCCAGAAATTCCCGGATTGTAAAAAAGACAATAAATTATTCTTACATTCTTTGAAGAAGATAGTGGTGAATAAGTTCACTACCATCTTCTTCAAAGTACTTTCCTTCCGCATGAATACATCGATCCTAAGGACTTGTTCATGACTGGAAGTCTTCGCGTGTTAACATGTTCAACACTGCCTGCGATTCGGTCTGGATCTCTTCATTCGTCTCAAAATTGTACCCTCTGGGCTTCAGTTTCAACTTCGGAAATAATAAGAAGTCACAAGGGGCAATATCTAGCGTAGGGAGGATGGGGTTGTACTACCGTCTTCGTTGAGGCTTCATTGAGAACAAGTAACGTGTGTAGATTGACACCAAGTAAGTTTACAGTTTACAAAATATTTGTAGTTTCTTGTGATATAGCACACTTCGTGATTACATAATTCTATTTCATCAGTTCTCCTTATGTAATCACAAAATAACATTCAATGGATATTACTATCTGGCGGTTTTGAAATGGCTCACCACTTAGTGACTAAAATCTACCGCATTTGTAGTAAGGCTAACTTTAAATATGTCCATAACTTGATCGGACACAAGTTTACGACAGCATAGTAACTTTTTTTTATTGTAAAAATATCTTAATTTCATAGCCGACTTAGTTTGCACTTGTTTTGCTGGATTCAATAAACATGCTGATGCTGTGATTACTAAATTAACAGAGTACAACAACATTCCGTGCACGGTTACCATTTATAATGCTACCATTTATATCAATAGACGTCTAAAATGAATAACCACATTAATGCAAATACAGGTACATAAAAAAAGTATTGATAAATTTACCTGTACTTTAAATTATTTATTTCTCATACTGGCGCGTACATGCCCACAAAGTATGGCAGGGTCAATCATAGCATCAAATTTCATGTTTTTAAGATAGCCACTAGGATAAGTATTTTCCCCACGCTGCAGTCGAACAAGCCTGGTACCATGCTGAATGAGATAATATACTTTTTCTATTTTGCGTTCGAAATGAACTCATTATGAAACCCAAAACAGTATCGAAATGAGCTTCATTTCGATACGCTTTTTTTCATTTTTCAATGTTGGCGTTGTTCGACAGAAATAAATATCATTGCTGTCATTTGATTTTAAGAATTTATGTACATTTGACAGATATGATATATGTCCGTATTTTACACAAAAAACGTATGTTGTATACAATTGACAACAACATATATATGTTTCTATGTCACTCATTTTTATATTTTTAAATGAAGTATCAAGTAATGTTAATGAAAATTAGTAAATAATATGTAATATAATATACTTCGCGGATAGCAAGATTTAAATTTGAAAATGTCAAGTATCAATGTGACCAACTGCATGCTTTATATAAAAATTAAACTCTGAACTTTCAAATTAAATAATTCCAATTTAAGCAATTTATTAATGTAAAAAAACGCAAAATAGACAAAATAGTATAAAAAACTCGTTTCATAAGGCCTTTTGCCGCACTCGCTCTTTAGAAAACTCGCCGCTATCGCGGCTCGTTTTCTAAACTGATCTCGTGCGGCAAAATGGTGCCTTATGAAACTTGTTTCTTAATATACTATTTCTATTTCGCACACACAATGATCTCATTTTGATGGCTCGAAATGAACCTTATTTCGAAACGCAACCTTTCATTATTCAGTGTTGGTTTCCTGTTCAATTTGGAATAATATTTGACACGCTGCTTAATATAGGTTATGTACCTACCAGAATACAAAAGATAATACATGAATGTAGAATAACGACTATTTATTATTATATTTTAGTACTTAAACAGTGTAATAATGAAGCACAAAACTCAATATAAAAATATAATTATGTTAATGTATTTTATTTTAGTTATTGTAATTAGCATAAACATGTACATTAACTTGCTATGAATCATAAGCATTTATACTAATGCCAGGTAGGTTTTGATTGGAAACTAACGTTTTCCTTGTAGTATTAGTTTCAACAATAACTTTAGATTTTTTATTTGAAAATTGTGGCTGTGAAACGCTTGAACACCCACTTGATGTATTTTGTTCAGACGAGAACATTTGAGCAACCTCAATTTTTCTTTTCTTGGATGTATCAATATAACCCTCAGCTATAGCTGACGATTTCCATCCTCCATGTTGCTTGATTGTAATCAAATCACCAGCCTTATTTGCTATATGAGACGCACTGGAACGTCTAGAACAGTGTCCACTAAATAATTCAGGATTTGGTAATTTAAGAAAGACCGCAATAAGTTTAGGCATCTTGCCTATTGTATGAATTCCAATTGGACATGATATACAATATCCATTGCGATAGGTAAGAAAGAAACGTTCAATGGTTGTGTTTTTTGGTCTTAAACTTATATATTTTTTTATTAAATCAATCCATTTAGGGGTTGTGATTGCAAAACTTTTAGGTAAATAATTTTTTCTACAAACACCGTTAAAAGTTGACATTTTGACACGGCTAACTTTAATTAAAAATGCGATTTTATAGCGTAGCGTGTTAAAAGTAGTACTTTTAACACTAGTGTTAAAAGTAAATTGACATGACAGTTTGTCAAAAATGACAACATATATTAAAGTGATTTTTATTACTAAATGAAAATTACATATTTCTTGGATAATTAATATTAAATGTACAGTTTGTGAAATTCGAGATATTTATTTCCTGTGTTGCAGTACTTTCAGAATTATTATTCTCGCTATTACTTCATTTTCTATATTAAAACACGAACTCATCTTTTGTATGAATTGTGACAAATTAATTTGACGTAATTTAACGGTTGCTTTCAGTTGTGTCAAAAAAAAAATATTGTACTATACATATGTTAAAAATGCTATTTTATTTCACTCGTAAACTTTTACTCGTGAAATAAAATCGCACTTTTAACACTTGTATCGTAAATAACTATTTTGTTTTAGGTATCGAAAAAACAATGAAATCATCCTTATATTCAATATCATTGATTGACATATTTACTAATTACCTATTAAACCTATTAATAATGCAACCTAAAATGAAAATGCTATACAAATTGTGTTTTAATAGAGAAATAGAAATACCTTTATTGCAAGGTACAATTTATCATCAGCATTTTCTATAAAATGTTCAATTTGTTCCATATCTAATATTTTAGATTTATTTGGCTGATATCCTTGTCCACAACGTTTTAAGAATGCTTGTAGTTTAGAATATTTTGATATATCTAAGTTCTTATAGATATTTAAACAAGAACGCAACATAGAATATAATGCCCATAGTGTCGAGGGCTTTTTATTTCACTTTGTAGCTTAAAATATGCCAATAAAACATTTTCTGATAGTATGTGAACTTCATTTTCAATACACCAAGATTCAAATTGCTGATAATTTTTTTCATATACTACACGAGATACTTCTGGCAATAAGTTTCCAAATGTATTTTCTGCTATTTCACGGAGATTCGGTGGTGTCCCGCTTAGGTAATTAGAATTATCGATCATTTCTTTATAGTTTCTGTTTATTTAAATTAGAATAATAATAAATTTTAAATAACATTCGCTATTTAAAAATAGGGAATGTCAGTTTGACCAACGTTTACATTTCAAAAAAGTAAATGTCACCTATTTTATACAAATTGCATACTATGAAAAATACAAATTTTAAAAGTTATGGAAATGCGAAATAGAAAAAATAGTATAGAAAACTCGTTTCATAAGACGTTTGTTGTCCTCGTCCTTTGGAAAACAAGCCTTCGGCTTGTTTTCCAAACTTGGCATCGTACAACAAAACATCGTCTTATGAGTTATGATGACACTGGTTCTCTAATATACTATTGTACTCATTAAAAAGTCAAAACATTACTAATTGCATCGTGAGATTATGCTATCTTGGTATTGTTATGGTAATTATTTCAAATCTGTTGGAACATACAAATAAAAATGATGCTATAATGAATAATACTATGTATGAACTTATATCAGTTGATTCGAGTCTTAAAACAACAGTTTTTAAATAAACGCAAATAATCTTTCGATAAATCGGTCAAATTTGTCATAAGAAATAATAGTCAATATAATTAATTAACGTCATGGTTTCCACAAGTAAATGACGCCACGAAGATTTATTCTAGATACAATGACGACAAATGCAGTACTGTCATGTGCTATTCAATTAGACTCCGCTCTTAATATAATTCGCAATTGTTAACACTGTTCAGTACTAAAGTCGATAATTCCTAAGATGTCAAAGGTTAAAAAAAATAAAATTTTTCATGGACGAATCACTAATTCGGGTTCAGTTTGTCATTGGCTGCGTTCACCAGATGGAACTGTTAGAAAAAATTCTGGTGAACAGCGGTTATTTTCATGATTTATTTCAACATGTTTAAGAAGCGGTCAACATCTTTTGTAGTGTTAAAATATTTCGCTCCAAAGTACAAGTTGCTCAAAATAAAAATGGCGCATATAACAAAGAAAATCAACGATTTAACCAACAACACTGAATCTGATTCACATTAATGGACAAGTTGTACATAATATTCAAAACATAAACAAATAAATCGTATTTATTTTCTTGTTTTAAATTATATAAATAGTTTTGAATAAAAAAAATATTAATGAAAAGCTTGTATTAATTTAAAAGTAACAATTACATAAAGATTTAATTATAATTGATTACACATTACAAAGATATTATTTCTTTTTGCCTTTCCAGCTGCTTCTGCAAGTGCTTTATTTTCTATATCATATCCATTATTAACAGCATCAACATTTTCAATATCTATATTGTAAACCATTATCTGGATTTCCCTGCAAAGTTACAAAATTGGTTGGGCGAATGCATTTATAATGTACTGTATACGTACTGCTCAACGCAAATTAATTAAATTCATAATTCAATACGAAATTCATTTTTTAATTTTAACTAATATAACCTACATTCAAATATACATTCAAAACACAAAATAGGTATTTTTAATAATATAAAATATTATTAAAAATCTGGTGTGAAGAACACAAATACATGTTCACTATTAATATTTTTTTGTGAACGTGTCCGAACATATCCTTCCCCAGATACGTATTTCGCCTTTCTACAGGCTCGTCGGTACGCCCCTGCTGGAGAAAGGATATTCTCAGACACATTCACAAAAAAGAACCACATCACCGAAATTATCCAGACCGGGCGTAGAAGTAAATTCAGCGCTGCCTGTTGTCAGACAGCCGAAGTACCTCGCCCCGTCCACATAACAAATGTGAAGTAGCGACGCCCTTCCAAAGGTGGCACAGCCAATCTCTCTAGAAACTGCATTTTGTTTGTGTCTTCACTCATACTACGGACTAACCGCATGTGTACTGTATCAGAATAATTGAAACATACATGAGTAGGTAAACCCCACCAGTTTTGTATAATACAAAGGTATTTTTAATAATATAAAATGTTATTAAAAATCTGGTGTGAAGAATACAAATACAGGTTCACTATTAATATTTTTGTGAACGTGTCCGAACATATCCCTCCCCAGAGACGTAGATACGTATTTCACCTTTCTACAGGCTCATCGGTAATAATATTTTATATTATTAAAAATATCTTTGTATTATACAAAACTGGTGGGGTTTACCTACTCATGTATGTTTCAATTATTCTGATACAAAAAATAGGTGTTGTTGCTCTCCACTTGTTTAGTTTTTTTGTTGACATGCGGAAAGAGATCATTCACCCAACCCCAACATGTTCATGTAACTCTCTATTTGTATCATAGTTCTGGTAAACGTAGCCATTAACCACCATTATCAACTCATCTATGAGATCTTCCATATTTCCCACTTTCTGGACACGGACTAAAATTACTCCTATTTTTAAGAAGATTCCTGCGCTGTGCTATAGTGAATAATTTGTTTAGTGAATTAAAAATCAAAAAAGTTAGTAAACTAGTTAAATAATTTTCGAAAAGTGGTAAATAAACAAGACAAGTAAACAGTGAGTCAGAATTTGGTTTAAATAAAGTAAAATAGATCTTTCCAATAAAGTAATAAATAAATTGACAGGCAAGGTTAACTTCGACGGGTTGACCGGGTTGACGTTGCATCGGTTCGCACTATCAAACCATTAAACAGAGCCGCGTTAAAGGCAGAAATAATGTTTAATATAAAATGTTCGACTCTGAAAGCGCTTGGTCGGATGCTAAGAAGAGAAGGGAGAAGACGTTGAAATATTTCACAGAAGTAAAAAACGTATAGATCACCTTCTAAGCAAGACAAAACGAGAAGCGTAGAAAACGTTATGGAAATATGCAAACAGGTGTTAGAAGAAGCAAGTTATTTTGTTTATCGCTTCCTCGAACTCCTCTCTTGTTATTTTTTGCATTTTTTCTTCTTTGTCCTGCCTATCTGTCTTGTGCCTTAGCTTATCACTCATACTTCTTCGTATAGCATTGATTCCACACCTTCAGTATACCTTCTATTTCTGTTTTCATTTTATTTTGACTGTCTTTTATCGCTTTTATTTCCTTGCTTTTCATTCCTTTTAATCTTTTAATTTTTGTCCAAAATATTCTGTTATCTGTTCTTTGTTCTGTATTTATTTCTTCTCCAAATTTCCTCCAATTGCTTTTGCTCTATTTCTTTTTCTGTAATATTCGTCCTTATCCTCTTGTATTTTGGATTGTAAATACTTTTTCCATGCTAACTTCTTTTCTTTTAACTGGATTTTTGCCTTATCGTTCCACCAATCTGTTTGTTTTTGTTGCTTATCATATTTCTTTCTTCCACATACTTCTTCCGCCTTTATAATACTTATCACATCTTTAAATGTATTCCATTTTTCTTATATTGTACTTTAATCTTTCTCTTCTTTCCGTTTCTTAAATTCTTTATTTGGTTTTTCCTCATATTCCTCTCTCTTTTCCTTTTTCCTTAATTTGTGCGTTGCTACCTTATTATATTGCTTTTCCGCTCCTTTCCTTTTCGCTTTTGCGCTGCAATATGCAACTAACAGCCTATGTCCTATGCAAAATGGATTCAAGCATTCCTAAATGCTTGGACGCCGAACACAAACGAGCAAGAGTGACAGCATCACGGTCAATCTGCGCCCGCTTTGGGGGAGATCGAGATATTTTGAACCGTCCTGTGACTATGAATGAAAAACATTGGCCCATTTTTACAACCCAGAAACAAAACAGCAATCGATGGAGTGTAAGCATTATGGTTCTTCAAGGCCTAAGAAGTTTCGAGTTCAAAAATCTGCTGGAAAAGTTCTTGCTTCAGTCTTTTGGGATATTCGTGGAATAATTACCTAAAAAAGGGTCAGACCTTCACCGGAGATTCTTATTCTAAATTACTAACCACCCTGAGAGAGAAAATTAAGGGAACAAGATGTAGCATGCTGGCGAAAAGTGTGTTAATTTTGCTACCAACGCGACACAAAAAAAAAATAGAAAAGAAAAACAAGTAATACGGAGGTAGCGCGATGTTCTGCTAACACTCCCTCTCTGGCCTGAACCTACCTGTAGTTGGTCGTCTCCAGGAAGGACTCTGCCGGCTAGCTCAACGATTACGGAAAGCGTCGCGAATTCAACGTCGCGAGGTGTAGGATTAGGACGGAATCGGAAGCAAGCGGGACCCTGGTAGTTCCAAAATGTACCAGAGGGACAACCCCCTATTACTTGTCACAGTTAAACGATACTTTGCTAGGCTCACACTTGTAGGAAAGGCAACAATCAAAACTCAAGATGTTAACAGTAACAAAATTTATTATACTAAGTGTGACGTAAAATTGACGTATGAAAACTTCTTACATAACAGGCCCAAAACCTGAGCAAACTATCTAAAGTGTATAACAACAGACGACGTAGTCGCAAGAGATAAAGTTTAATGAGTGAGATTTAATTAAGGGATGATTCCCTTCAATAGTTAAAAATGGGAATCCCAATCAAAACATAAAACAGTATAGGTAATTGAATTTTTAAATTTTAGAAATAAGTCTCTCAGATAAACTAGTCCTCCTGTATATAAGGGGAGGTAAGCTGTAATTTACAAGAAGGAAAGTCTAAGAAACAAATTTCCCCCCTTATAAAACAGGTAGAATACCAGTTGAACTGACAAAGAGTTCGAACAAGATTTAGTGAAACCCCCTGTATAAACAGGTGAGTGAAATATTATTAAATTATCGACAAATAGTTAACAAACCTACAGAGGTTAAATTAGAACGCCAATTATGTATACTTAATTTACGGTTCTGTACAGATTGATTACATAAATAAAATATTAAAGATATTTAAATCAGTGATCCGATCGACAGGTAACGAACCATCCAAACGTGGGCCGATCTGATGGATCTAGCCACGATAAAAAGCGCAAAATTACAACGTATTTGACAACCAGAGAAGCTGGCGGCCAAACTATAGTAATAATCAAACTAAAGCTTGATCCCGGAGGATCTTAAGTCTATCTGATGATTTAAATATTAGCCTAGCACGCTAACCTTTGAGATTATAACCAGTTAAGAGTTAAAAATCTCTCCAAAGAGCACAGAAGGAGTAATGCATATCAAAATCAATAAATAACGGAAGCATAAGCTTACAAAAACTGGAACGTGCAAGAATCGTTCCTCTTAGAATCCATCCGAAAGCAACCATTGGATTCTTACGTTACATAAAGAGGATATACTAATGCATTACCTCGACTGTCTCAAAAAAAAACTGTACGGAATTCTACGTGCCTTGCTAATGTGCAATCGGCTTGTTATGAATAAAAATTAAAAGGTTAGCCTCGGGTTAATTAAATATCAAACAAAAGATTAAGAAATTCTACACCTACTTTAACTTTAAGACTCTTTTAAATTATCGTCCACTAATGAAATTTCAATTGATAACTCCCCTCCAAGGTTTGCTCGGGCGATCCGCTAGCACGCCATCTTGGACGCTATAAAGCACGAGGTGAATTTTCTTCCAGACCAAGAATGAGGCTTCGCAGGATTACCGGAACCCAACGTAGGTGAAAGATAGCCAAAACGCCGGAATCACCTCCGATTTAGCCGCAGAAGCAAGTGCAGCATCTCGTTGTTTAGGTAAGCTTGTCCAGACCTTCATGCAGGTCACCAATAAAACACGATGTTGCCAAACGCAAGCAAATTAATCCAAAATAATCTCGGGAAATTTGAAGTTATAATCGATAACAATATCGTAAACAGAATCCTGAAAGGTTAATCGAACAAATTAGACAAAGATTAAGTGAAATAATAAAACCTTACCGCAGATAAAAGATTCACCACACAAGTGAAATCACAAGTAAGCGCTTCGATGACTTAAGAAAAAGTGTCCGGCGGCACAAAGAAGATGAATCGTTACATTATCGATCTACGTCAACAGTATGATCGATGAACGGCAATTTTTGAAAAGAAGGGAAATTAATTTCCAATAAAATACAAAACAGATGCAGGAGTGAACAGTAAGCCAAAAACGTCAGAGGGTTAATTAAATCTCCCTAATTAAAGATTTAAGATTCATAAAATCGTCCGAACGATAAACTAGGATACTGCAAAAGTTAGTGTAAAACAAATGCTGAGAGATGGCGCTCCGAGCGAGAGAAATTAAATAACGTAAATCTAATTGAATTAAAAGGAAGGGTTTTACGACAGCATACCTATAATAAATAGTGTTCCAACAAATGCAAAAGATGAAAAGGCAAACATATTTTTTTATCCGTCAACAATCAACATCATTTTATTAGTTTACACTTTACCTGTTGTTACATGCTGTTGTAAAACGTTTATATGTAATGTATTAAAGTTTCTTTTCTTGTTTGCCTATGTTTTTTAATATTTCATCACGCATCATGTATAATAATACAATTTGGTAAAATATATGCAGTTTGTTTTAATATTTCCGCAAATTCAGTGAAAAGCAGCTACATATAACATATTGGTAATTATTAGAGATGGCAAATTCGACACACATGGCAGCGGCGTAAGCATGTAATTTTGCATTTCATTTAAATTATAAGAAAAAAATTATGAAACGTGCGCAAACACTTACCGCATTATGTATGCATCATCAGTGAATTCATTTAACAGAATAAATTAAAACATGTTTCAATTTATTCTGTTACATTACATATGCCGATATCCCGTAAGGAGTAGTGGAGAAACGAAAAAATACAGTTTCTAGAGATACGGTAGTGCCATCTTTGGAAACATTTCGTTAGTTCTGCATTGGTTATGTAGACAGAGCGAGTACTTCGGTCTTATGTTAATATGCAGCGCTGAATGTACTTCTACGCTCGGTCTTAATAATTTCTGTGAGATAGCGGAGTCGTTCCTTTTTTGTGAGTCCAGCAGGAGCGTGAAATACGTATCTGCGTCTCTGGAGAAGGGTACGTTCACAAAAATATAAATATTAAATTTGTGCTTGTGTTCTTCACACCAGATTTTTTAATAATATTTTATATTATTAAACATACTTTTGTATGAGTGAATTCATTATCTAGATAATACGAGTTTTCAAATATTGCAATCATCAAATATGTATGTCGATACAGTTGTTTCATTTAAGTTAGTGCGACGTGCGGAATAAACGTGTTTTAGTGCCGAAAACGACCGTTCCACATCTAATGCTGTTATATTTGCATATAACCTTGGAAAAAATTTAATGGTTGTTTAGACGCATCTTCACAAATTAGTTATAATATGTGAAAATCGGAATTTATGTCTAAAACACTTTCAAATTTTTCTATCACACATTTATTTCTTTCTACAGGGCAGAGCTGTGCGTGAACATTATTCACAATTCGAACAGAATCCACAAGCGACATCGAAACATTTTGTGCTTTTTTATATTCCCTGGGCTAGTCCGAAGTAATTGTTGCGTATAGTTTGTAAATTTTCTTTGACCTGAGGGATCTTAAAATAATTCCTGGCATTTCTTGATACCTGTAGCTTCTGTCGGATTGAATTTTAAAACTACCTTCTTTACATGATCAAAATATTGATGATAGTAAAACGCAGCGGTCAACCATGTTGTCCACCGCGTAATTATCGGCTCTGATGGTTTAGATATTTCGGGACACAGTCTGTGAAATAGTCGAGTACGCTTCGGGGACTTTAGAAACACTGCCTTTGTACTAGCTATTAAATCATTTACTCGTGGATAAGATCCACGAATCGTTTGTACCATGAGATTCAAAACGTGGATTTTACACGTTACATGTAAGAGTTTGTTGGCTCTATGTTTTTTGAGAGATCTACCTAAAGACAGCGTGTTTGCAGCACCGTCACTCACAAATATTAATATTTGCTTTGATGTAATTTCAACTTTGTCCAATGACTTCAACACCACCTTAAAAATCTCCTTGGCAGTACATTTTTCAACTCGTCTGGAAGCAAGTAACATAGCAGGTGACGGTTGATGAGGTTCCATTGTACGTACCATACCATTAACCACTGATTGTTTTTTTTCAATCCGTCGTTTCATCCACGTACAATAACAACAGTTTTTTATCTTAGAATTCCGATTTCATTCTTTTTTCAGTATTTTTGCGAGCAGAAGATAGAAAATTTCGTAACGTTCTCCGGCTTGGCAATTCGCACTTTGCGTATTTATTCCAAAAGGAGATAAATACACAACGATCGAGTACAGGAAACGGTAAATTACATGCAATAAGAGTTAAAAATAAATCAAAATAAAATCTATGTTTTTCTGGCACACCTCTTTTTTTGTTGCCATGGGTATGCTCTTGACGTGTATTTCGCAATCTCTTCTCCTACGACACATCGAAAATATATTGCACACTGTTCATTTTATTCTACATTAATCGCATTTTAGATCCGGAAAATTGTCAATGATTTTACGTACTGTATTCCACATTGGACGGTTAAGCGAGCTCACCGATCGTGGCATATTTATACACGACACGACTGCATACTAATTTGCATTTCAAGGTTCCTTTCATTCGCACAGCTAGCTGCCGATATCAAACCCGATAACGTGCGAAATAGCTCCGGCTATGTATGTGGCATTAATATGCCATCTCTACTCATTACTTCAGAGAGTTGCCGTATATATATTCCATCAGTAAAAATTTTATTTTATACTAAACTTAAAATACTTGAAGGGAATAATTACTTATGAATGTATTTGATACTTACATAACTTAAGAGTGAAAATAATATTGAACCATCATCGTCGGATACTGCAAAAGTTAGTGTAAAACAAATGCTGAGAGATGGCGCTCCGAGCGAGAGAAATTAAATAACGTAAATCTAATTGAATTAAATGAGTTAAAAGACGAATAGGCCCTAAATTAGATGCATGAATTTCTAAAAGAATTTCTACAATAAAGAAATCGATTAAAGGAACAAAATCTGAATGCATCAACATTCGGAAATATAGGGTCGGCCAAAGTATTAGAACATGAATAAAATTTGAAGGATTTAACGTTTGGAAAAACTTATGTTGCACGAAAATTAACAATATAATAAAATAAAATAGAATAAAACGTATATGTTGAAAATAGGAGGACTAAATTGACTTGAAGCGGTTAATAATGAAGTAAATGGATTAAAAATTCCAGCATGATCTCAAACTGATTTCTCGCCCGTAACAATTTTGCAGGACAATGTCCCGGCACATAAATCGTGCATTGCCATGAATGCAATCCGGGATCTAGGGTTCAAATTACTAGAACACCCACCCTATTCCCCAGACTTAACCCCCTCAGACTATTATCTGTTCCATCAATTGAAAAAACTTTTAGAAGAACGTCAATTTTTGTATAACGAAGAGGTAATAGGAGCTGTGGAAAACTAGTTTGCAGACCAAGAAAAATATTTCTTTAGGAGGGTTAAAGGCGTTGCAGGATCGTTCTATTAAGTGTTTTAATTTAAGAGGAGACTATGTTGAATAATAAAATATTTCCAACTTTAAATTGTTTCAATAACAGGCTAAGAATATATCAATACCCCCTCGCAAATAAAACTTTATGAATGCGATATCTTAGTAACTAGTTAGTACGATAGTAATAGCTACTAACTAGTAGTGAACTAAAACTCTAATGAGCTGCTATTCATGAATGAGGTAGTATATATTTTCATCGCTGTTAAGTAATATTATTACAAATAGTGCATATTTTTCATTTAAAATATTTTAAAAAGCGTTTCCAGTGTCATTATGGAAATATTGATATACGAAATACGTGCATTTAAAGTCATAAAATGAATATCACTTTGAAAGTCATAAATGAAACAAAAATAATTTATTTCTCGTTAGTACAACAAACAACATGAAAAGGAACAAGAGAAACAGAGGAGAAGCCCTTCACCATATGTAGCAGAACGTAGTAAATTGAAAGATACCCACTAACAAGGTTCAGTCACTCGCCACGCGACTGTCAAGTATAGAAACAGAATAAAAGCGATATTAAAAGACTGGAAATAATTGTCACTTCATAAATTGGCTCAATTCTATTTAAACATGTTCCAGTTTGGGAGCGTAGTACAAAAACTACTCTTTTTGTTTCGTTTTACACGAGTAATGTCCGCAAGCGAACTTTGCGAAGATTTAATTTTAATGCGAAGCTGTAATGTTTTCTCCATGAGAGTTAGGAGTTTGTTACCCGTATCGTAAGAAGATAACTTTTGGATATTGTGGGAAAGCCTATAAACTTGCGTTCGTTTCAGAGCACATGGCAATTCGAACCGAAGTCCGACAATATACAAAAGTTTCGGTGTGAACTTTGTGTTTGAAACAAACTGAGAACTTTCATATACCGAATAAAATTATAATAAAATGTAAATATTACCTCTGATTTATTACATATATATTTGCGAAACTACAAATATACGGAACATCAAAAAATATTTATTTAATTTATTTAAAGTGATAAATTATTCCTACTGTCTCGTCTGTCTCGTCATTGCTGTTTTTCCATTCCTTACATTCTCATGACGTAAATGTCAAGATTTAAGGATTTTTCCTAAATTTCGTAAATTTATAGGTATACCATCTAGTTTTGTTTTGGCTATTGTTCTGCATTTATTAGTTTTACATATTCATATTGAACTAGTTTTCAGGATTCTATTTGATTTATAATTCAAAAAGGATCCTTAAGGTGAAGCCCGAAAATATAAATTAGTTAGTGTGTTAATAATAATGATCAAAAAGTCTTTGGATCGCTATTGCTGTGGAATTTACGAGATATCTATGAAATTATTTGTTTATTAGTTTTGACATTTACCTTACAATTTTCAAGTCAGCTGGTTATAATTCGAAAAGTTTCAAACAGAAGATAACATTTTTTATTTTTCACTTAAGTATTATTTGTTCATTTCACCTCGGATACGGTTACCATAAAAACACAGTTATATCGCCTGTGGGCGCTATAACCGGGTAATGCCCGGTAATTTATTCACAGTTTTTAATATTGTGTGAGTATAAATAAGGCCCGAGAAGAAAGGATATACATTTTACAGAACTAATAATTTGAATTTTTAAGAAAGTCTAAAGAAAGAAGCAAAACTCTAGAATTCTTTATTAAAATTAAGAGGATTTAAACATCGACGACTTGAAAACTTCACACTGTCAACAACTGTCATTTAAAATAAAATTAAGGTTAATACAGTGAAATCTGGTTATAGCGACTCCGCTTATAAGCACCAGTCGGATACAACAGCAAAATACCTAACACATGTTTGGAATTATATGTATATCAATGCAGAAATACTTCGGTTATAATGACGTCGCTAATAGCGGCGAATCCGGCTATAACAGCGAGCATTGTTTGTTTAACTGACACCATCCTTTGGCTATAGCGACGATAGGAACAACGTGGACCGAACCTACTCAATAAAAACTGGGAATTACCGGCTTGTCTACGTATGTATTTTGTAAAACGAACGTTAAAGTACTATTCAGTTACACTAGTTTCGTGGATTGAAGTCGTTTATTTTGTAAGGGTCATAATATTTTGAAATGTCTTCTACACTGACATTAAAGCGTAAAAGCATATCTATAGAAGAAAAGGGTGCTATAATAGCAAGAATGGAAAACGGTGAAACTAACGCTAAGTTAGCTCTAGAATTTGGTGTTTCGCATTCAACGATATCAACAATATGAAAAAATAGAGCAAAAATAACAGACGCTTTTAATAGCAACGCCCTTAGATTGAAAAAACTTAGAAATACACAGCACGATGACTTGGATAAGTCTTTATTGGAATGGTTTAAAATTCAAAGAAGCAGAAATGTTCCAATAACCCGACCGATTTTAAGACAAAAGGCTAATGAATTTGCCCTACTGCTGGCTCCATTGTTCCGAAGGTTGGATCAATCGATTTAAAGTGCGTGATAATATCGTTTTCGGAAAAATATCAGGAGAAGCGGCAAGTGTACCGGCTGGTGTTCCTGAATCGTGGTTGCAGACTGTGTTTCCCGAAATTAGAAAAGGATATACCGATTATGAAATTTTTAATGCGGATGAGACTGGATTATTTTATAAAATGACGTATAATAAGACAATGAAGTTTAAAGGGGATAAGTGTATAGGAGGTAAAATGCCGAAAGAAAGAATCACTGTCATGGTGGCTGCAAATATGACAGGAAGTGAAAAGAGCAAACCACTCGTCATAGGGAAAGCCAAGCGACCACGATGGTTTAAAAACATTACAGATAAGAACCTACCTGTTATTTATGAACACAATAGAAGAGCCTGGATGACTTCAGAACTGTTCACCAAGTTTGTTCGTGATTGGGACTATAAACTTAAACAATCTGGTAAGAAAATTTTGTTAATTGAAGATAACTGTCCCGCTCACCTACAAATTGAAACTTTAAAAGCTATTAAATTGTGTTTTTTACCACCAAATTGTACTTCGGTATTACAGCCGATGGACCAAGATGTAATTAACTCGTTGAAGGCACATTACCGCAAATTGCAAATAACAGAAATTGTTAAAAATATAGAACTTAAGAGAGAATGTGGAATTACACTCTTGGATGCTATATTTATGATATCTGCTGCATGGGATACGGTATCTGCCAAAACAATTAGAAGCTGCTTCTCACATGCGGGATTTATTACACCAAACACTGAAAATTGTAATTTAGTAGAAGAAGACAGATTTGATGAAGAAAACTACATTCCGTTAGCTCAACTAGTTAGTTGTACAACTGGCCAAACAATTACCAGTGATGAAGTACTAGAATTTGTTAACATCGATAAAGACTTAGAAACATGCAATAGTTTAAATGAATCAGATGTTGTGAAATATTTGTTTAGTGATGCAAGTGAAGAAATTGAAGAAAATGTAGACGAAGAAGAAGAAGAAAATGTAAAAGTCCCATCTTGTGCAGAAGCTCTCGATGCCATTATCACTTTAAAAAGATTCTTTATATTTAGTAGTACAAGTGATAACAAATTGTCAGATAGTATTGCCATTCTCGATAATAAAATTCAGCATTTATATTGTCAGACCAAATGTAATAAGCAGAGTCAAATTACAGACTTTTTTCCAGCAAATTAGTGTAACTTTATATGTTTTAATTATTGTATTAATAAGATTATATTCATAAAATATACATGTATGTTCATAGGTCTAAATTATTTTATATTTTAAAATTCGTTAAGTTCTTCCGTTTATTACAACCATCGGTTATAACGTCGAGGTTCGCTCGGTCCCCATCGTCGTCGTTATAACCAGATTTCACTGTAGTTGATTCAAGGAATCATGTTGGATACGTAATGATGCGTAACGACTGTCAACGCCATAACAGTTGACAGAAATGTCGGAACTTTTCCAATGTAATTTGAATTTTCCGTTTAAGAAATTAATTCTTCGTGAAAAATAAAATCTTGTATAAACCATTGGCGTTATGGCAATTAAATTGCCCTCGATCAACATTCATCCCTCGGACCAGAGGCCCTCGGACTGAATTAACGTCGACCTCGGAGAAATATAATACCTATAACACCCTTTCATAAATAACTATATTATTAAATCGTACTACAGTAATGGAAATCTTGGTCAAAATGGTAATTGAGTTTATTCGCCTAGTTTATATTTGAATGAGTTCCGTGAGAGATTTCCCAACTTCGTCATAATAGAATGAGATTTTTTTCGGCAATTTCAAGAAACAGTTGACAAATTTGAAGAAACTGTTAATATCAGTGAGAGTGTTCAATCTGGAAGATGGGTTAGAAATGATGTTTTTGATCAAGTTACGCAACGAATGCAGGAAGAACCTACCTTATCGTTGTGAAGATTAAAACAAGAAACTAATTTAAGTTATGGAATGTGTCAAACCATTGTTAAATATGACTTGAACATGTTTCCTTATAAAATGCAGATGTATCAGGAGTTACTGCCACCAGATTATCAGAAGAGAGTATCGTACTGTACCTGGTTCAATGAGCAAATGGATAAAGATATCCTTGACCTAATATTTTTTACAGACGGTTCTTATTTTTACCTATCTGGATACGTTAATAAACAAATTATGCGTATGCTGAGCCAGAATAATCCTAATTTTCATCGTGAGGCTCCTTTACATAGGAGGCTCCTAAGATTTGTGTTTGGGTGCAACGTTCCCGTAGACGAATAATAGCGCCAATATTTTTTTGAAAAATCATAACCGCTGAAAGGTATATAAATCAAATACTTCAGCCTTTCATCAATCAATTGAACGATGATGAGCTACATAATGAATACTTTCAGCAAGATAATGCGAGACCGCATGTTGCTCGACGAACCCTGGAATACTTACGTCAATTTTATGACGATAATATCAGACGGTCGTTACCCACCTAGGCCTTGTGATGTGAGTATTTTAGATTATTTCTTATTCCCATTGTTTAAGAATACTATTTTCAAATTATAAGAAGAATTATAAGAACGTATTTTAGAAAACTGTCGCTGAGTAACACCTGACCTTTTAATTAAAGTTTTTAATAACATGGGCCGATGTGTTAACCTGTGTATTCAAGAACAAGGAAGACGTTTTCAACTTTTTTTATAATTTTTTATTGTAAAAGTGTACCTGCCTCAATGTTATTGTTTTATTGTTAGAGTTATTTTCTTACCTGTAATGAATCTGATTTTTGTATTTGTTATTAAAGCGTTGTTTATTAATAAATGCATTCTGTATTCTCTATAAATGTTATAAAATATACACAAAATGCAACTAATTACCATAAGCTAAAATATATTTTATTGTGACTTATGTGTACTTCAAAGTAAAGAAGTACAGAAGTAAATAATTCTAGAGATGTTTTTTACACTTTGTGGCTATCGCGATCCAAAGATTTTTAGATCAAGCGTTATAATAATTAATATTTCATGTGTTTATAATAATAATAATAATAATAATAGTTTTATTTTCCTAAGATTATCAACTAATTACAAAGCAAAATAAAGAATGCAAATACATATTGCTATGGATTTTTTCAAAAATAATATTAAAAATTATTCAAAATAAATGTACTATTATTTTTGGATTAATGTGTATATCCGATATGTTTTAAAATTTCATGTGTGAGATAAAAACTAGTTTTATATTCGAGGCCAATGTGTTCTTAAGGCCTAATATAATTCGGGGATACCAAGATCTGCTGTATTACGAGAAAGTTGTGTTTTTTGAGATATATATTTTATATATAGTTAATTTAGTTCGGGTTGTTTTTGATAGTGTTCATTTGTTGTTGTATTTATATTTAATTCCCGATATTTCTACGAGATTGTTATTCTCGTAATTTTTATATAGTATTTGATTAAACAACTTTTTCTCGTAAACGTGTCTCCAGTAAATTTTTTATGTAAGTAAAATTATATTCATAAGACGTCTTAGTTCAAAAAGCTTATAAAAGTGTATTTTAATTGTATTAAAATAATTAGTTAAAAGTCTTAATTATTAGAAATAAATAATAAAGATTATTATTAACATTTCTATATTAATATTATCATTATAATTTGTTCGAGAGGATTTAGGGTTTTTTTTTGTACATGTTATTTGCGCATGTGTAAATTTTGAACGTGTTTCAGATTTTGATTATACAGTGTGGTTCTCTGGGGAGAAATTAAAAATAAACTTTATTATTTTTAGATAAGTTTGATCGGAGTCATTAAGAGGAAGTTTTTTCATTCACTCAGCTGTCAATTTTACAGTGAATATATTTTACCTCATTTATTATTGTAAAATACAGAATCTTTATACTTTATAAAGATAGATTTTTTTTATTTTTTTTTATTTTTGTATTAAATATTCAGTTTAAATTTTATCCTGTGTTTGACTTTTGTGTTCTGGCCTTTACTGCGAATTAATTAAAAATAAGTAACTCATAAAATATAAGGAAGGAAATTTGTGTGAACTTTTACCGGCGCTTAAATAACTTTGTAGAAACAGTCACGACTTTCCGATTGGAACCCGAGAAGTTAGAAGTCTCATATTTTGAAAATTCACCGGCTGAGTAACCTAGTTGGTTAAACTAGTTGTGGATGGCGGCGCATTAAATCTACAAACCACTATTCATAGCAATATGAATAAAAAACATAAAGTAAAAGATAATTATATCTAAAAATAAACATAAAGCAATACATAAACATATGCAATACATGTGAAACAATAATTTAAAAAATTATGTAGTTTCAGTCTTTTTGTTTTTTATGCTACGGTATTGAAAAAAATGTCTTCATAATACACCTCAGTAATTGCTTGGTTCTAGAAAAAGGTAAAGCAAAGGTAGGAGAGGAACGAGAGGATATATGGTGAACATGAAAGTTGATAGAAAAAAGTAAATGAGGACAATCAATGGCACCACGAACAATCTTCCATACAAATCTCGCTACCTCGGCGATTGCCTATCGATTGTACAACATGTGTTCTAAGTAGCAAATTATAGTCGGTACTTCGTCCGGGATAGATACCATCAATTTTAAATGATAAATACTTTAAACTTCCTTATGTCTCTGTTTTGGGTAAGGCAAATTATTGAGTGCAGGGGATGTTACTTTTTGAAACACCATATTAAGATTTAGTAAGAAGTAATGGGGCCGTTCAACTATTACGTAAGCAGAATTTTAGAAATTTTTACCATCGCCCCTTATCAGCAAAAGTAAGCAAAACTCTTAACCCCTCTCCTATGCTTACGTAAGCATTGGCATAATTTTTACAAAAGCTGTTTAAGTTTCTTTATTGTTATTCATGAGCAACTATCATAGTTATTAAGCCTATCACAATGAAATATCCAATTTACGAACTATAAAGAAATTTACTGCACATTTAATATTTATTCAAGCAAATCATTAACATCATATTTAAATATTATATTATTAACATATGAACGATATCTATTTATTTTATTCTATTTAAAAATTTGGTAAACTCTAATTAATCGTCCTGAGTCCAAGACACTTGAATTCATGACTGTAAATAAATAAATATTGCTGACGTAATCACTATTCAGACCTCCCGTCCGCCATGTCATCAAAAATAAGCAAAGCAGAGACCCCCCCCCTCTTGGTGCCTACGTAATACTTGAACGGCCGCAATAGTTGTTTCCAAATAATTTATTGTACACTAATATATACTACAATATTGTTACGCAAAGCTTTGGCTTCATCACGATATCGACCGATTTCGCATCATCTTCTATATTCAATATTCAAAAATTATACTTACAATTTTAACGCACGCAGAACAGTAGAATTTTCTCATATCTATACGCAGTTCTTTGTATGGTTTAACTAACACTGACGCACTAGTGACTTTTTACTAAAAAAAATAAATAAAATACCACAACATTACAAAACACAAATCGATATTATCTCTTCAAAAGCACAATCAGAAATAAAATTTAGAAATCGATTTATTATTTTCCTACTTATATAAATATAGGTACAATAAAACCCTTGTTAACGAACGGTTTAAAACGACCTATTTTGAATTCTCGAAATTTAAGACGGGAATACACATACTTTTGTACCTCATCAAAATTTTTTTACTGCAACTGTAAACATAATAAAATAAATTACTTCATAATGGAAGATTTATAGAATTGTTTATCTTGAACTCTTGAAACGCCTGTCAAAAATCTACATCATTCAAAATTATTTCAATTATGCACAATATGCTATTTATTAAGGATATTTGCAAATATTTAAAAAAATGAATATAATATGCAAAATATGCGCTTTACATATTTGGGTTACATAAGTCATGACTAGGGACCGAGCGTATCAGGATGAAATTACGATGGATCATATAAATAGTCTACAACATCGCTAAGTACAGCATGCAGTTACTGAATAGCACTATTCATTCGGTTAACCGCACATTTATTTTATGTCGTTGAATTGTGACGCAATTACTTCAACATTACAGTTAAATTCCTTTCTTTATGAGGAGTTTCATAATTTATTTTATTTATAAGTTTATATTTCGTAAGGCAAATAAAGTACGGTGAGCTAGTTTCTCTTTTCATTGTTGTAACTGTTAATTACTTACATACTTCGTAATTTTTGTAATAGATCCTGTTTAATATCATTTCATCGAATCTACTTCTCCCAATTATTTTGACGTAAGTATCCAGTGAATTTCGTTAAGTTTCAATAACTTACGCATATATTTTTAATTTTCATTTATTTAGGTTTAGAAAATTGTTTAAGTTACTTTTCAGATATGATATGGAACAACGTCGCGAATGGCACCGCGAAACAATGGCGAGTTCGATGAAGGGTCATACTGATTGTATGGCCATTGCCAGTGATTCCGAAATTTATTGCAAAGCCTGTAAAATATCGTTAAAAAATTTCAAGAAATCGCACGTAAAACGTCACTTACACAGACACATACACAGAAGTTAGACCAGTTGGAATCTGACAATTTTAACGAAGAACTCTGTGAAACTTTAATGGCGGCAAATATTCCATTAAATAAACTTAACAATCCCACCTTCAAAACATTTCTCCAAAAATATACTGGTCGAAATGTTCCCGATGAATCCACCTAACGCAAATATTATGTTTCTAAGTGCTACACGAAAGCAGTAGAACGCATTAGAAGCCATCTGTCAAATCAGTACCTATAGATAAGTGACGACGAAACTGTTGATATATTAGGGCACTATGTGGTAAATGTGGTAGATGGTGTACTACATCTAACTATTCCATATAACGCATATGTAGTTATAAATACAGTTAATGCGGAAACAGTAGCTAAAACCATTTACGAGAATATGCACCAAATGCTTCATTCGGACGACGGGTATAAAGAAAAATTACTTTTATTTGTCAGTGACAGTGCTGCGTATATGTTAAAAACAGGCACAGTATTAAAGGGAACATATCCTAATATTCTGAAAATTATTTGTGTACCACATTCGCTCCACAGAATATATAGATGTATTAGAGACATCTTTTCGGAAGTTGATAGACTTGTATCCATCCGTTTTTAAAAAAGTTTTCAGAAAAGCACCATTGAGAGTAGCTTCTTCCAGGGAAAAACTTCCACATTAAATGTGGCTATTAATAATTTGAAAAATATTCCAAGTGACTTCGGATGTGGCAGATCCAGATTTAATAACATTGCGGCAATTGTGTATGGGAACAACGCCTCAAAATCTATCTGCTAAATACGCAGAAATAAAAGAATATTTCCAGTATGCATCTATAACCAACTGCGATGTAGAAAGGATGTTTTCTATCTACAAGGATGTATTTCATTCAAAGAGAACAAATTCTACAGAAGAAAACCTTGAGAAAGTATTGCTAGTTAATATTAATACACCATTACTCAACTTTAACTACAAAATAAACAAATAAAAATGTATTTCCTATTTTATGGATCACAGCCCGTTTGTTTTCTAATTATATAAATAAAATTAAAACCTCTTTAAAAATAAAAATTTTCAATAGTACGCCCGTGGGCGATGAGTAATCGGCCTCTCGTCTCCGGTCCCTAGTCATGACATACATGTTTGTTGATAATTTCTTTTAATAATAACCGTAAGCTATTCCACAATAATATATTCCTAAAGATATTCAACTAGTATTTACAAATTAATAAAATTATTTGATTTTCAAATAAAATATTTAATTTTGAAATATGTATAACAGGATAAGAAATTTACCTAATGAAATATATTAAGCGTCTTGAACTTCACGGTGCTTTAGGACATAATTTGGATAAAACATTTTATGTATTATATGCATATATATTTCGAGAGGAAGACAATGAATAAGAGTATAATCTAAAATAACGTGTATGTTGGGGATTACCTCAGTAATCAATTTGAGCTTAGCCATCTTGTCAACACGCTGTAACACATAAATAGATATTAAAATATATATACAGTGGAAACATTGGAGTGTATTTCAACATAAAACGATTTTACTAATACTTCTTCAACACATGTTACCGACCACGTATCTTTTAATAATAACCGCATTGGTTTTAAATCGTTCTGAAGTACAAAGATTGCCTCGAAGGCATACTTACGAGTGCGTATTTAAAACCATTGTTCTGGCCAAAGTCGTACAAATATGTACTCGACTACTTGTAAATCCGCTTTTGCTGGGGTCGTACAGCTCTTCAGTAGGTATTCGCCCGAGAACAAAGAATCCTTCATGTAAAAGTGTATAAAATGTTCCAAGGATTTGATATTGCCTTCTTCTATAATTGTTCACAATGTAAAAAATGTTGAGTTAAATAACAATTTAGTATGGAACACATGTCGGTTTAATTTAATTGTTTTATATGCAATACAGTCTGGTTTGTTTGAGATTGCAAGGGTGTGCTTTGCATGTTGAAAATTATGCACAAGTTTATAAACGTAACGCTTTTGTCGCCTACTTATTGTTTAAGTATTTATAATTTAAATATTTATAAATTATTTATCATAAGTAAAAACACAAAACCTTTTTTTATCATAATATAATGTATAGAATCCACGGTTGGCTCTTGGTGAAACATAATGAATAATTTACTAAAGAAAACACTCGGTATGTTTGTTTCACAAAATATATTTATTTAATCTCTAACATATGTTTCGCCTTTTCAAGCATTATCAAAGAGTTATTTTTAAAAACTAAAATAGAAAGTACATTTCCACCACTATTTATGAGTTTTTAAGGGACTTTATTATGGCATCAATAGTCGGGGTGTTGAAAAAATCCAGCTGCGTGTTTGCTACATGTCTATTAAGATTTATGGCTTTTTTAATTTCTAATATTTCGAGGAAGTCAAGTCTCTTTCCTTTATTGCAAGTATGTAAAAGTTTAAAATTGCTGGTATTAAACAAGTGTGTATTTTCAATGCAGTGTTCGGAGAATCCCGTATTCATTTTACCATAAAGAATAGAACTTCTATGCTCTTTGATCCGTTCTTTTATTGAGCATCCTGATTGGCCGATGTATATCGCATCATAATCACTGCAATCACTTAATTCGTACACACCTGACTTATCACACAATTCTGTTTTTTCTTTATTATTAACTAAAATATTTCCTAGATTCACTTTATTCACTTGGATGACATTTAACCCTAATTTATTCAGTTTATTAGAAACTTTATTGCTAACCCCCTTTTTTTATCAGTTAAATTTCTTTTTATAACGAAATTATTTTGCCAAACAGTAATTTGACGAGAAAAACTTACATGAAAAAATCGCGAGACCGAAGGTCGAGCTTTTTTTTAGAGATTTTGTCTAATGTAAGTTTTTGGAGCAAAATTACTGATCGGCAAAATTTTTAGTTAAAAGGAAATTTATCTGTGAAAAAAAGGCTCAACTGTTTTTTGGCAAGATAAATGAACAATATGAATAAATAAAAACAATAATTAACTTTATTTGAAAGCAAGAGAACAGTTATTAAATGTACAACTATTATAAATTGTTTAGTTTGGTGTACAAATTTTAATACTATTTTCTTTGTTGGTTTCTCCTTGACAATTGTTATCTGATTCACCTAAATTAGTGACAAGATTTCGCGATGTTCAAGGTATATTTGGCGATTTTGTATTTATTGTGGATTGCGGTATTGATTTTTTTATATTTATTGTAATTTCTCCAGCTGAAAGTTCCCCAAACGACCCATATTACACATTTTACGTTCAACGATACTTAATAGTTACTACAACTGACAGCTGCCAAAATAAATAAGGTGATGCGCGGCTACTAGATATGTAATCCAGCTTTGAGGAAATAACATTTTTATCGGTGATAAAAAGTTATGTAGCTTTTTATCGCTGTCAAAGTGACAAAAATGTCACCATCAAATGGGCATTTCTTTATAGGAATTAATTTATCGTTCAAAAATACGAAGGTTGCTTTTTTCTACTGAGCATCTCTAGCAAGCCATGATAGTTTGGCAAAAATTTTGTTTGTACCAAAGTAATTAAGCATTAATGAAGAACAACAGGGATTTCGCCCAAATAGATTTATTACAGACACCATATTCATTATTCGCCAATTAGTCGAAAAATCATTTCAATTTAACACGCCAGCCGTTATCTGTTTTGTCGACTTACAAAAGGCATTTGGTCGGGTGAAACAAAAGAATAACATACCAAAACAGTTGATAAGTATAATAGAATACTTAAACACAAAAACGAACACCAAAATACAAACAACGAATGGGTTATCAAGGAAATTAAAAGCAGCACTGATATCCGATAAGGGAATTCCCTAAGCCCAATACATTTTTAATATTATGTATTACGAATAAGTTCATAGACAGCGTGAAAAACATTAATGCTTACAAGATAGGGAAAACAATTTGACCCATTTTATGTTCCGCTGACAATGCGATGCTAATCGCAGATATTGAAGGCAACGTACAGAGACTTTATGTAACTTTATGTAAATATCCACAAAAAAGACTAAATCGCTACTGGTCGTAAAAGAGCCTATTCAATCTAAATTAAATATATGCAACAAAATTATCGAACAACCGAAAAAATGGGAAGAAGCCATAATTGTACCAATATTCAAAAAGGGTAACCAAAGCAAATGTGATAACTATAGAGGTATAACTCCTAAATACAGCTGCTAAGATCTACGTACAAAGGATAAATATAAAACTTAGACCAATAATAGAACTAAAGCTGGAAGATATGTAAAGTGGATTCAGACCTGGAAGAAGTGCTCAACAATATTAAAACAAATAACTGAAACCAGGAAAGAAGGCATACCTTGCATTCTTAAATCTGGAAAAAGCATTCGGCATCATACCAAGAGATAAAGTTTGGATGAGTTTAGGACAGAAAGGAGTGAACAAAAAATTATAATAATATAAAGACTATGAGAATAGTAGAAATTACGTGATAATCAAAAACATTAAATCAGAAGAATTTACAACGAAGACCGGGCTAAGACAAGGGGGTGGATTAAGTGCGGTTCTGTTACAACATACATGGATGATATTCTAAAGATTGCACAAGATGAAGCAAAAATATGTCCGCCGGATACAGGAATTTACAAAACATATGGATATCTAGGGGGCATTTGCTAATGATGTGGTCCTGGCGACAGACAGTGTAGGGAAACTACAAGAAAATTTGAACATCTGGAATGAAGAGTTAGAAAATAAGAATCTGAAGATCAACAAAAGCAAGACAAAAGTCATGACAAAAGGAGATGAAGATACAAATATGGAATTGGAGGAAGAAAAGATAGAACAGGTGGACCAGTACAGCTTTCGAGAGTTACTATAGACAAAACAGGAAAATAAGATAAAAAATAGAATCAAGAGTAGAGAAGACAATTAATTTGTTCTGCGCAATTAATGACAAATTTGTGAATAGAAAAGAAATTACGAGGCAGACAAAAATAAAGGTATTTAAAGCAGTGCTAGTGTACAGACAAACTACGGAAATGAACTACCACAAGAGAGTAAAAGGAATAACAAGAAAAGATAGAATTAGAAATACCCAAATTAGAGAAGAACTGCAGGTAAAGTCAATACTGGGATTTATAGAGCAAAGGCAACTGAGCTGATGGGACCGTCTGCAAAGAATTAAAGAAGACAGACCCGCTAGACAGGTTTGGGAAATAGGGATACACACAGGGAAGAAGAGAGAAAGACCCCCACAGACATGGAACGATACGGTCAGGGACATATTAGAAAAGAGGGGGAAAACGTGGAAACACACGACACCGATACGGTTTTAGGGTATAGGAGTATATATATATATATATATATATATATATATATATATATATATATGTCATTTAATAAATTCTTGGAGTTTTCGGATTTTATTAAATTATTAAATATTTTAAATATTTTCAAATTAGTATGCTATTTTGCGTAGTAAATGTGAATGTAGTAAACATTGCTGTCTACAAATTACAACGCAAATCATACGAAATTTTATTTGAAAAATTTTCGTCCATTTTGGGACTTGAACCCAAGTCTGCGGTTTTCCGGACATGTTGTGCATTTCTCGATTCTATTTCATTGTATGTGCATTAAACTTGTTTATTAGTTCTGGTGACGGTACTTTGCCAATCTTACCATATGCCACTGTTGGGACTCGTGCAACCAATGTGATGCGACTCGAAGACCAAAATTATTGCGTTGTATTCGGTTTCTGGTGGTGATCCAACCCCAGTTACTAGAATCATAACCCCGCTGTTGCTCCTCCATGTACAGATTGTAAGGCTGTGTACACTTTACTTAAATTAATTCCATTTTTCGACTCACACAAAAATCACTGTAAGACACACAAATAGTGTTCGTATTTTGTCATACGTTCCGAGTACGTTTACCATAAAAAATATCAAAGTTCACGATGGATATGTCAGATGGAGCCAGCAATACTAGTGTTGTTAGTTTCGGATACATAAATATTTACTTACGTAGAAATCGTATTTTTCAGAGACGAATGAAAATAGTATCTCAAAAACACAAATCATTCAAAGAATTATGTAATATATTATAAAATAGGTATGAACTAATAAACAGATCTATACAACGATACACTTTACTTAGACTCTCCAACATTTTTCTTACTGCAAGGTTAATATTAAATTACGAAAACACTTTAAAAAGCGTTATGCCAAAACTTGTACTCTAAACTTTATGTATAGGTTCTCGAAAACAATTCGCTAACTGATTCAGTATAGACAAAGGAAGAACTACAATGCCGGCCGTCTATTAAATATAGCCGTGAGCATTTATTCAAATACGCCTGCTGTTTGCATGACGATGTATCTTAATGCTAGAGCTGATAAGGGTGAAGGCATACCGTGCTTAATCGTTCAGTGAGTCGCGTTAACTACAGAATCCACCACGAGAGCTCTCTACTGAAGTGTCTGACTCAGTGAATAACTTCAACTACGGTGGTACAAAAGTCGATAATATTTTTTACTTTTTGTTCAATAGTAAACATTTGAAATATCGAGTATTTGCATTGTTATTTAATTAGTTAAGTAAAAGGTCTTAAGTTGTTTATATATGCTTTAAAATATATATGTATATTAATTTTTAATATACTCGTATATGACAATCTTAAAAATCATAAATAATTCTAAAAAAAAAGTATTTGAAATTATCGAGAATAAAAGCGCAAAAATAACTGGATAGCAGTTTCCATTTTTTTAAAATTTTATAACATGTAGAAACTTTGTTTCGTTAGCGCTTTTGCTATCCATTCTTGGATTTTATTAATATGCTGTTGAAAATTTCTCAATGCTCTTGCTTGTTTATGATACATTGCTAGTATAGCGGCGTCATCAGCTTATGTTGCGACTTTGATTTTTGGCATTGTAAATAGAAAAAAATCCAGTACGATTACTTGCATGTCATCTTAGATATTAATTTATTTGTCACTTCACCAAGCTATCTGTTTATTGTATAAAACTTAGGTATAGTTACAAGGAGACAATTGTTTTACTGCAAATATTGCTTTCTACGTTTTACGAAGCCAATTATTCGAATTTTTTAATTGAAAAAAGCGTATTTGCGCAGATGACAGCCACATTGAACATCTCGTTTAAGCATTGCATCTGTTTCACACAAATTTTCCCTTGTTAGGACAAAGAAGTTGTCGTTAAAAAAGTGACAAACATAAAACAGGAAAAAAATTAACGTTCAATTAAAATTACAAATATAATTTATTATTTAATATTAAGACACCTAATTACAAATTCCATATCACCACAAAATTCTTATACCGTATAAAATTTTTTAAGAAACTCGATAATGTATTTTTTTTTTGTAATATTACAAAGGTCAGGCTATTCACTTACTTATAACTAACAACAGAACAGCTGATGCATAAGAAAATTGATGAATGCATACATGTCTATAAAGGTTTCATACAGAGACGTATTATTATATTACCGAAATGTGAAGGGGATCTTTTGGTGAACCTGAACAAATAAATATCTCAAAATAATTTGAAACATACATGAGTGGGTAAAAGTGGGTTGTTACCGTCTATAGAAACACGTTGCTTAGTTCGGCAGTTATTATGTAGACAGCGCTGAATATTCTTTCACGCTCTGTCTTAATAATTTCTGTTTGATAGCAAGGTAGTTATGTTCGGTTGAATGTATCTCTTCTCCAGCAGGGGCGTACCGACGATCCTGTAGAAAGGTGAAATACGTATCTGCGTCTCTGGAGAGGAGATACATTCACAAATATATAACTGGTAGTGTGTTCTTCACACCCCATTTTTAATAATATTTTATATTATTAAAATACTTTTGTAAATAAATATCTATTTGTTTGTTGAATCGACAACATATTATTAAGGAACTGCTTTCCTCCGATTGAAGATGATAATCAAAATAATTAGATTGGGAAAATATACGAGAGGCGTATCTTGGTATTTAAATTATATGCAAACAGCGCTATCAATATAATTAGTTAATAATCTACCGTTCTAGGGCACTTTAGATAAATATAAAGCAGGGTTCGTGTATAAACTAATATTTTTTATTTTAGTGCTCCGGACTAACATGGGGTTTCTAGTGTCGTATGTCAAATACAGTATTATTATTACTTTGTACTTACCAGATATTTAATGACGTCTCAGGTGGACTGAACAAAGTATTCATTTTGCTTAGTTGGTTTCAAACAGAGTGTTGTTCAGGTAGAAATCAAACAAAACATTAAATTAAGCTTTAATAAAAGTAACTGTCAGTATCAACAACAAACAACTAAATGCACACACACATGAAAAGTAAACAAACAGAAACAAATCAAATGTAATCACAAGTAATAACGGGTGTTCATTTGAAAAGTCAATCTAGTAGCATGTGACTTACTGAGAACATTTTGAAGTATGTCGTAAATTAACATTTACTACTTAACCTAGAAAGTCGTATATATTGACAGTTGCATACATACAAATAAATAACAAATGTGATTTACATTATCAAATGTCATTTGGATTTACGTTTACGGAACAACAAAGACATACTAATATATATGCGTCTTATTCTATCAAAATTTCAAAGTAACCTAGATTGACTTTTCAAATGAACACACGTTACGTAAATGATTGCCTTCAAATGTGATGAAATATTATACAATATCTTTTAAGGATTTATCGTGGTAAATGCATTAACATAAGGGCAAATAAATCATGTTATAAAATAAGTTCTAGAGGTTATGTCAAAATCGTCGACATGAGACGTTTGATGGTTATCGCAATAGAAAGAAGCAATCTTTGCATAACAATATTATAATTTAACACTGATAACTTTAGTATTCTCTATTTTTTGTAAATTAAAAGATATTTTATTTTGCAATTACTTTATAAATATTTTAAGAGCAGGTTTAAATTTAATTTTATGTTTCTTTTTCAAATACCTAACTGTGAATTAGGGAGTAATTGATTGGCGCATTTTTCCCACGCTGCAATTCTATTGGTCTTGATAGCAGCCTCCTGGTTGGTTGTTTGTAAAACGCGCGGTAAACAGATAGAAATTGTCGGAAACATGTCGACTTTTTCCCTCGAAAACTAGAAACGGCCAAATTTTCGAACTGGATGAATCTCCTTGGACGAATTTAACCTCGGAACAATATTTCTTCAATATATCGGCACCTTTTCTCCGATTTCGTTGATTATATGCATTAATATAGGTTTTCTTTGTATTATTGTTTGGCGTCGGTAGAAGATTTGATTTAAATTGAAATATTTCGGCATCAATAGGGGATACAGTGGCACATTAACTTTTAAAATGCGTAGAGGTACAATGGCTATCCTTCCACAAAAATTTGATAATCGCACATCGAATACTTCTGCACAATTTTAATTTTACTTTTCATAGAGTCTACGAACGCATAAGGTCTTCTCGCCCTGGCGATTTTCGTGTAACCCCCGATGCAAGGATTTTCATCGCGATCGTCCATTTGTCTTCGATATTTGTCTGTACGTCATGAACATAGTTGCGAACGGTTATAAATATTTTAAATAGCATTTTTACATATATCACACAACATCATTATGGCTAATTTCGGGTTACAATTTGAATATACAGTGTGACATTTTTCTACATACATAAATAAATAATTACAAAAGATTGAAAACTTGTACTTGTATTACTTAAATAAATATCAATATGAAATAGGAATAATAAAAAGGTTAAATTAATGAATACAATAATTGGTGTTATTCCCAAACAAAAATACTCATGTGTATTTCTCGATTCTCTTTCAAAGTATGTGCATTTAATTTGTTCTTTAGTTACTTTTTAAGATGGTACCTAACTGTACCAGTATAATATAAACATATAATTTCTATATAACGGGTGTTCAGAAACATTCGAAGTCAAGTGGGCTCTGAACAAAAAATCGTATATCTTTATTTAATTATCTGATTTGTAATAATTATTAAATGTCAACTGTTGTCTGTCAAAAATCAATCTATCTCAGACATGACTTCATATTTTCAAGGACGACTTTGACTTCGAATGTTTCTGAACACTCGTTATTTTTTATTTATACATATAATATTTAAATCAAATTATGAAAAAAACAACTACATGCCGACAAGTAGTTGGTAATATTGAGTGGTAGACCTACCTCTATGTTATATATTTAAACTAAAATGTTTAATCGAATTGAATAAGAAAGAGGCAATTTAGCTCTATATTTTTTTATAACCAATTTATCTTGGGATTTTTTATATAATTTGCAAGATCTGTTAAGAAGAATACTAATATAATGAACAATTATATTTATAATGATGATGTGTTTCACGCTTTCATACTGGTATAATTTTAGCATCTCTAAATTAAGAAAACATCAAAACAATGTCTACAAAATAATAACACGATACGCATATTTTTATTAATAACAAAGACCTTTCTTGTCCAACAGACAAAATACATTTAAAATATACTACAATTATAGAGTAAACATCGGGTGTTCAGAAACATTCGAAGTCAAAGTAGGCCTTGAAAATATGAAGTCATGTCTGATATAGATTGATACATTTACTTAATACAATTTAATACAAGTAAAGATATACGATTACGATACAAGTAAAGATATACGATTTTTTGTTCAGAGTCCACTTGACTTCGAATGTTTCTGAACACTCGTTATTTAGAGTCAATCTGAATATAGGACCATATTTGAAAAGCGTGTATTCCTAAATTGCCGCAAAAATTAAAGTTTCCATAGAATAAAATTTTTTGTAGATTTGAATTGCTGCCTTATATATTTATTATACATTAGCGTAGGACGGGATATTTCATTTACACCCTGTATAATTTTCGGCCCATAAAAAAATACCCTTTCTGATAAAAAGAAATTTTATGAGTATCAGGTAGTAGATAGTTTGTAATACGAATGTTATAATAATTGAAGGAGAATTCAGACATATATTTATAAACATATGAAAGTTTCCATAATATATAGATTGTAAAATGTTAGCAGACTTCTAGATTTAAATATATCTTTGCAAGAATCACAATATTTTAAACCATATAAAAAGGTTCTTTCAACATTTCTCAATGGATGACACCGTAAAGCATACGAGATATAAAGTTAATGTCAATAAAACATCAATGTTACAAGATTTTTTGAGCTGTCTTAGAGCAAAACAGGTTAAAAATAAGGTAATTTAAATTTAAGAAATTCACTTAGGACGATAATTAGTATATAAATCTAACAGATACTAAAATGTACAAGGGTCGAAATTGACACATAACAAATTATCTTATTTAAGGTACTACTGATATAATATACACTGTGTCCATAAAGTATGGACACAAGCCCGTAATAACGTTATTGTGCATTATTTGACAAAATGCAAAGATATATCGATTAATGTTTTTTATTAGCTATATTTAGATGTTACTATTTTGTTTTTTCCGTCGACCTTGAATAAGTTATGACGTCATTGATAATTTTTTTAAATATCTACCCCATTTTTTTTGTGGATTTTGAAAGCTTTTACAATTCTTTATTCGATGATGTAAAAATTTTGGTATGTTACATTAGAAAATTTTTGGCAAAATGCAAAAATAGGTCGATCAATGTTTTTTATTAGCTATATTTAGATGCTACCATTTTGTTTTTTCCGTCGACCTTGAATAAGTTATGACGTCATTGATAATTTTTTTAAATGTCAACCCCATTTTTCTTTATGGATTTTGAAAGCTTTTACAATTCTTTATTCGATTATTTATTTTATAAACAATTTGGTGTTAGTGTTACATTAGAAAAGTCTATGCGACACAACCGGAAAATTTGGACGTTTTACGACAACGCATCATCTACGAAACCAGACTAATCACTCCGAAATATTCCCTATAAATATAATGGAATTTATCATCGCTTAGGATTTTGTCAACAAAATGAAGGAAAACATTTTGAGCATTTGTTATAAATAAATAAATTTGATACTGAAAATGTCAAAAACAAAACTGAGAATTACAACACAGTTTATTCAAAAATTTTCTAATGTAACATACCAAAATTTTTACAACATCGATTAAGAATTGTCAAAGCTTTCAAAATCCACAAAGAAAAAGTGGGGTCAACATTAAAAAAAAATATCAATGACGTCATAACTTATTCAAGGTCGACGGAAAAAATAAAATGGTAGTATCTAAATATAGCTAATAAAAAACATTAATCGACGTATCTGTGCATTTTGTCAAATAATGCACAATAACGTTACTACGGGCTTGTGCCCATACTTTATGGACACAAATGATTACTCAAGAATTTTCCAATGTAACATACCAAAATTTTTACATCATCGAATAAAGAATTGTAAAGGCTTTCAAAATCAACCAAAAAAAAAATGGGGTTTACATTTAAAAAAATTATCAATGCCGTTATAACTTATTCAAGGTCGACGGAAAAAGCAAAATTGTAGCATCTAAATATAGCTAACAAAAAACATTAATCGATATATCTTTGCATTTTGTCAAATAATGCACAATAACGTTATTACGGGCTTGTGTCCATACTTTATGGACACAGTGTATAATATATCTTGTAAAAATCAGGGACTGAAACCATGAAAAAAAATGGGTTTAAAAAAAGTTTAAAAAAACTGCATGTGTTTTATTAGTAGAAAATTTATTTTTCAAAGAAATTTTCGTTTAATTTTTCAATTAATATATTTTTCAAGTTTTCTTCTTTTAAATTTGTTCTTTGTGGGGATAAAATGAATTTCAAGGCTGAAAAGGCCCTCTCGACGCTTACTTGCGTAGCAGGTACTGCGAATATAATCTGAGCCGCTTCATACAGTAATGGCGTTTCCGTTTTATGTTGCTCTCAAAATAGTCAAATGTTTTTTTCTTTTCCCTGTCTTGGATATTTTTCATATATATCCTAATTCATTTTTTAACTAAATTATCAATCGAAGCGGTGACATTTACACTTGAAGAATTTGATTTATAAAAGCTTTCCTTCTTATGACAACATAATTCGAAACATACTTGAGTGGGTAAAACCTGACTAAATTTGTATAATACAAAAGTATTTTTAATAATATAAAAAATATTATTAAAAATGGGGTGTGAAGAACACAATACAAGTTCATTTATGTATTTTTGAATGTATCTTCTCCAAAGACGTAGATACGTAGACGTCTTTGGAGAAGATACATTCAAAAATACATAAATGAACTTGTATTGTGTTCTTCACACCCCGTTTTTAATAATATTTTTTATATTATTAAAAATACTTTTGTATTATACAAATTTAGTGAGGTTTTACCCACTCAAGTATGTTTCAAATTATGTTGTCATATACATATTCGGCTCACGTCAACAAGTAGTTAAGACACGAGAATACAGTTTTTTATAGATACGGTTGTTCCCGACTATAGAAAACACGTCTGCTTCGGCTGTTATTATGTAGACAGCGCTGAATATTCCTTCACGCTCTGTCTGAATAATTTCGGCTAGATAGTAACGTAGTTATGTTTGTTTTGAATATGTCTCTTCTCCAACAGGGGCGTACCGACGAACATGTAGAAATGTGAAATACGTATCTACGTCTTTGGAGAAGATACATTCAAAAATACATAAATGAACTTGTATTGTGTTCTTCACACCCCATTTTTAATAATATTTTTTATATTATTAAAAATACTTTTGTATTACCTTTCCTTCTTTTTTAGAACTGGTTCGAGCATATCTTCATCATCATCTGAAGAAAAAGATATTGATTCTCTCACAAAATTCTCTTTTCTCTTTCCATTTGTAAATTTTTCAAAATTTTTATTGTTTTCAAAATATGTTTTTTAGCATTTTCAACATCTTCGGGACTTAGAATGACCTTAAATTTGCTATCTAGATATACTGCTGCAATCAAAAGTGGATTGTTAATAAAGTTGTTTTCTCTTTTTATAATATTTAAATATAATTCTTTTGAAAATGATTTTGTTTTGTCATCTTTTGTTAGCTCCAATTTAAAAGTAAGCCAGATTCTATAAAAATCTTCTAAATTCATCTGTTCTTCTTTTAGTTTCAGCGTTATTTTTTTAACAGGTGCAAAAGCTTCTACGAATTCTTCACAAATATTCCAAGTACTATCAGTCATAGTTAATTCAGCATCCAGCAATTCCGAACAAAAACTTCTGTATACTAATAAGGCTTGAACCATGTCATAACTGGAATTCCATCTAGTTTGACAGTCTAGTACGGCTTTTTTCAAGTTTAGCTTCTTAGCTAAAGAAGAAATATTTGGTGTTCGCAATTTTTTGCAAATGGCTCTGCATTGATCAAGAATTTTCTTAAAAGGAGGACTAGATATTGTGTCGAGCACTGCCAACTGTAAACTATGAGCAACACATCTGAAATGAATAATATTTGGGTGTGAATGTGCTAATGTTTCTGCTACTTCCAGTTCAATATAAAAAACCGCATTTGCTTCAGCTGCATTCATCTTCCATGTCAAAGTTTTCATACTCGTCTTCTAATAATTCAGCAGCTTTGATCATATTTTTTCCGTTATCTGATGTAATTGAATATACTTGTTGCAGTTTTATGTCGTAACAATCAAGAACGCTGATGATAAGATTTTTTATGTAGGCTCCTGTCTGACGATTTTGAGCCTCATGCATGTCCAAAGTTCGCTGTTTTATTTTTCCGTCAAAAATATATTGAATATTTATCCCTACAATACATCTACCAAGACGAGAAGCAGAATCAATTTTAATTGAAATAATTTTGTTTGATATTTCCAATTTAATTTAGTTTTTTATTTCCGTTGCTTTGTTGTTAACAAGATCACTTATATTATGACTATTTACTGATACTTTTAGTGCATTCATATTCGGATCGATTATTTCTTTCATGCCAGAATCTTCGAAGATTGTGAAAGGACGGCCATTAACGGTTACTAATTTTACGCATGAATCAATGAAACTTTGTTTGCAGGTTTTTATCTTGATAATATTTAAATACTGTTCAAGGGTATTTTGCTCCGCTCTTGCTCTTTTATTGGTGATCTGACTCAATTTAGATGTTGACGATTCATTTTGAGTTTTCTTGAATAGTTCAGGATGCTTCCGTTGTATATGCCGCCCAAGATTTGCCGTATGTTTTTACCTTTCATTTCATATTTGCATTCTGACCATATAGATACATTTTTCCTGCATCATAAACAAATAAATTTTTCGTAAATTTCGTAGACATCTCTGGGTTAGAAAAATCAAAAAATTTATTTAAATTTTTAAATTTGAAGGTGAGCACTCACATTACTAAAAACAATTTAAGAGTTGATTTTAACAACCCACGTTTACTTTAAGAAAGTTAAAATATACTAATACACGGTTTGCGTTGCTACTATTTGCATTGGTTACAAGAAAATGTTTGCCTACTGATTAGTTTAACACAAATATTTTGTTTGTACATAGCTCAAACAGAAAAAAGGGATTTCCCATTTTAGTCTAGTTTGTGTGAAGGTTTACTGGTTACTTGTTCGCTACAAATAGTCGTTATTTTATTTTGATTTTGTTTTTAATTTTTTTTTTTGCATGCAAGAAATGTAATGTTTTTTATTATTCTTCTATTAAATATTTCTCTATTTTTTTATATTTTTGAACCCGAACCTTGCTGAATTTTTGGGTTCAACGGGTGCGGGTTCAAAGTCTTTATAAACAGCGAACCTGAACCCGTTTGGGTTCAGGTTCGGGTCCGGTTTCAGTTCCTGGTAAAAATAAAGGTATTTGTAAAAGATATAAGAGTTTTATTTACTTTAGATTAGCAATAAGAGAAAGATAAATAAAAAAAGATTACGTTTCGCATACATAATAGTATATTTACATTTGTTTTTAAAAATAGGTAATTTTATTAATTTTGGTTTCTCTAAGTTTTAATGGATACATTTTAGAATTGAATAAATAAAATATAATATAAAAAAATAATTCAATACTATCTGTATACATACATCTGTATATCAAATTAATAATAACTTTTTATTAAATCCCTTCGCATAAAATGCATTACATCAATATTAAACAAGAAAATATACAACTGAATGCAAATACGTACCTTCAATGTGCATAGAAATCTTCGACATTGGTAAATATGATGACGCAACTTTACATCGTTAGAGCGTTTTGATGACTATTTCAAAAAAGTTGGACGATATAGAAAAGGGAGATTATATAGCGGTCCATGTATTTAGGATACGCAAATTATCGAACTACGCTAAGGAATATAATGAAGCACAGAGTGTTCAACTCTGTGCGGGAAGATGCTTCCAAACATACATATAAAATGCTGATCTGCGTTAATATTTATACCAAACAGATCGATTGAAACCTCTCCGTCAGATTTTACGAACAGTAACGAATTGCCGGAGCCTTTTCTTTTATCGAACTTAGCCTGCAGCGCATAAATTCTATAGAATTCATGGTTATTACAAGGGATTTGTCACGTAAAGTAAATATACTATAATATAAATAAAATAAAAACATAAAATTATTCTAAACTAAACTGATTAGAACTAATTCATTAAGATAATTTTTAAATTAATACTCGTCTCTTTTGCAAGTTTAAACGAAATAGGTACTTTTACATAAATAATACCGGGTGACCGTCGAGGTATGAGGGACACCTTTTATATTTCTACAATTGACCACTAGATGGTGCTTTTGACATATGTAATATATTCTTAAAGTTTGGCATTTGTCAATGAGAAATTCGCGATAGCTTAGGAATTGAGTCAGTAGTTTGTTGACAGTGATAGTTTTAAGACAGTGAGTTTGTAAAATAGAGATTACTCGTGAAGGTTTTCGTTGGATGATTTTTTACGATTATAAAAAAGGCCTAACTCCACAAGAATGCATTATATCGCTTCGGTCAACTTTTGGTAATGAAGCACCATCAGAGAAGACAATTTACAATTGGTTTGCAGAATTTCGTCATGGTCGTGCCTCAGTGAGTGATGAATAGAGCAACCAATTTCCGTGCGCGCAATGTGCGCCGATGTGAGGATGATTGTATTGCAGGACTAATAAAAAGCATTCAGTATGTGTTTGGTACTTGCTTAGACTGCATGTAAGTGTAAGCATACGTAATAAAATGTCGTCGACACATAAATCGAGAAAACGACCGTTGTCAGACGAAGTGAATAAGTTTATTATGGATTTTCCGGACTTAATATACGATGGCTTAAAAATTAAATGTTTAGTGTGCAATACATATCTAATGTGTTGGTTGGTCAAAAACACATTGTAAAGAACACGTAAGCAGTTCGAAGCACAATAATAACAAAATTAATCGACAACAGTTTATACATGAATTATGTGTAACTCTGATTGTATGTACACTGCCGTTTATCTTGTTAAGTAATGATTCATTTATTTCATTTTGGAATAAATACGCGAATTAAACATTACCGAGCACGACAACGTTACGAAGGAATTTACCATCGGTGCGTAAACAGGTTGAAAATAAAATCAAAGCCGAACTGGCAAATAAAAAACTGTGGTTATGTGTGGACGAAACAACTGATAGCAAAAAATAATCTGTAGTTAATGTGATGGCGCGTAATATGGAACCACATCAACCAACGTCTTCAATTTTATTAGAATCCAGACGACTAGAACAATGTAATGCCGAAAAAATTTCAGAGGTACTATTAGATACTTTGGAAAAATTAAAACTTTCGAAAGTATTAATGTTATGATCGATGGTGCCGCAACCATGTGTTCTGTAGGCCGGTCTCTTAGAAAATATTGTCCTAACTTGTTACATATTACTTGTAAACTCCATGCTCTACACCTTGGGGCAGAACAGGTTCGTAGATGTTATCCAGAGGTAGATGCTTTAATATCGAGTACAAAGGCAGTATTCTTGAAATCTCCAAAACGTATTCGGAAATTTCACAAATTGTGTCCCCATACCCCTGAGCCATCACAGCCGATTCTGACACGTTGGGGTACATGGTTACGAGCGGGGTTTTACTATCATGAACATTTTGAAAAAATTAAGGACGTGGTTTTATCATTCGATCCGAAAGAAAGTGCAGCTATCAATACAAGCCAGAAAAAATTTCAAGATGCCCAGATTAAAATGGATTTACAAAGTATTCGTGAGAATTACTTGGGACTAGAAGAAGCAATAACAAAATTAGAAAATTCGTCGCTGTCGTTACAGGAATCACTGCAAATCGTTAAAGATGTTCACGCACAACTGTGTGCTGTAGAAGAGGCAAAAAATGAAAATATTCTAATTAAATTTGAAAGTCTTTTAGACAGTAATGCAGATTTTGACACATTAACACGTATGTGTGAAGGCACGTCTACAGATGCGTTAAGTTGCTTAAAGAAGTATTTTGATTATGCGAATATAACATCACTAGATTTAGAACGCTCGTCTTCCGAATATAAACATATTTTTTCCTCACGGCGGACATGTTTTTCAGAAATAACCTTAGAAATGCACCTGATGTTGAAAATATACAATGAAGTTTCTCCAGTTTGTCAATCCTTGGAAGACGCTTAAAACGGTAAGTATTAACGATGCTATAATATGTAGTATTCTTATTTTCCGTGTGTTTATGCATATTACTTTAATAGCAGAAAACCAAATGTATATTTAATTATTTCTGATAGAATAAATGTCTACTTCTAACTTATATCGGTAACATGCTCATGTTACGTCCCTATTCTATCGCATATTCTAATATATTACGAATTACACTCCCATACCGGCGCTCATGGCGTGCATGGAAATTGGTCTGCTCTAGTGATGAATCACGTAAAGGTTGACCAAAAACTGTTGTGATTCCAAAAATCATCGATGTTGTGCGGAAAATGGTAGAACACGATCAACATGTGACTTACAGTGAGGTAGAGGGATCTCTTGGCATATCGCAGACTGCAATTCATTCGATATTATATGAACATTTATTTGTAAAAAAATATGTTCCAAATGGATTCCACATAACTTGACCGAAACACAGAAAGCAGCTCGTCTCAATTGGTGTAAAGAGATGCGCAAAAAATTCGACGTAGGAACCGTAAGATCGGTATACAACATTGTCACAGGTAACGAAACTTGGATATATGCGTAACCGGAAACCAAGCAGCAATCTATTGTATGGGTGTTCCAAGACGAACCGTACCTCACAAAAGTTGTTCGTGCATGGAGCACTTCCAAGAAAATGATCGCTTTTTTCTTCGACTGTACAGGACACATCGCAACAATTCCTTTAGAGGATCGAAAAACTGTTAACGCTGAATGGTACTATACAGTAATTTTTATGCCAAAAGTTATTGACGAAATCAGGAAGAACAGCCGAAAACGTCGCATTATTCTTCATCACGACAATGCGAGTTCCCATACAGCACAGCACGTCTAACAGTTGACTATTTGAAGGAGAAAAGTGTTGAAATAATGTCTCATTGTCCCTATTCATATGACTTGTCGCCGAATGATTTCTTTTTGTTTCCAACTGTGAAACAAAAAATGCGTGGACAGTGATTTTCAACACCTCAAGAAGCAGAAAACCATGTTTCTTTAATACAACCTTCATAGTGGAAAAAATGTTTTCAGAACTGGGTATATAGACCTTAAAGGCGAATATTTTGAAAACCAATAAAACAGCTTGTTCCCAAAAATTTTGTTTTCTTCCCAGATTTTGTAAAAATATAAAATGTGACCTTCTTATCCGAGACAATTCGTATATGAATTAAATGACTAATTTTAAGTAAAAATGATTCGATTCACTTTTTCAGAATTCCTAACGCTTATTGAAATATCGAATTTTAAAATTTGCAGGTCGTATGTATAGATGCAAAAAGATGTTGATTGCCAGTTTGTTAATTGTCATCATTGACAGTTGTTTTTTTTTGTTAATTGCATCAATTGTGTTAAAATGATGCCTGTAACTTATTCAAGCGAAGAATGCGCGGACATGATTTTCGTGTTTTCATGTTTTCGCCTCAGTTAGGGAATATCAACGACGATACCCAAATCGCCGTCTTCCAGACAAGCAAACGTTCAGTAGAACCTTCATAACTCTTCGATTAACAGATGCGTTCCCTAAACCTACTTGTGAAAGACAACTTATGCTAAGAAACAATGCTGCAGAAGTGCTTGAGGTGGTTTAAAATGATCCTGGTGTTGGAACGAGAAGAATTTTTGTACTTACTGAACAAACTAGGCTGTGCAAGACACTTTGCGAGAAAATGGACCACATCCCTAGCATTACCAACCTGTACAAGAACTTCTCTCAACGGATCTTCTCCAAAGAGTTCGTCTTTGTGAATGGTGGAACAATCATCTGGATTCTGTTTTAAGAAATCTTTTCTGTGACGAAGTTACATTTACACCATCTCTTGTAATCAACAATTTCCACAACGAACATGTGTGGGCAATCGAAAACCCTCATGCTGTCCGAGAAACCCACTTCCAGAGAAGATTCTATATAAACGGAATAATTAATAATGAAGTTATCGGCCCACTTATCTTCGACGGAAATTTGAACAGCGAAATGTACCGGTCTTTTTTGAAGAACGATCTACCTTTACCACTTGAAGACATTCCTCTTCATATCAGAAGGACTATGTTGTATTTATATGATTGTGCTCCGGCCCATTAAGTATGTAAAATTCATTGAATAGAGGGCTGATAATAGCATAAATTCGTATTCGGAAATTGTGCTGCTTGCATATTTTGCAAAATTGTGGGAAAATTTGCAGCCATCGACCTTATGGTGTACATATTCTATGTATCAATGTTTAAATCATAACTAATATAAATATGATCTATAGTTTTGTAATTCTCAATTGAAAATAAAGTATTTGTTGACATATTTTTTTAAGTTTGTTATAATGCTATAGGCGAGGTCGTAGAAAAAGTATAGTGTTTAACCAGCCGAAATCATTTTTTAAGCTCGCGAACATTGCCAAACTCAACTTCGCCTAGTTTGGTAAACTGTTCTCTCGTTTAAATAAATGTCACTTTCGTCACTCGTTAAACAATACACTATTAATGCTGTAAAGATTCATTTTCCGGACTGAAATGAGTACGGGAAATTTATACTTCAAATTTGAAAAGTTGTGTTGGGCTCCTTAAAAGAAAATTAGAATGTATACGAGTATATTGATAAATATTAATGGAAAAGTAATTCATTCTTGTAACGTCAAAATGACATTTGTCACTTTTTGATATTCAAACTGGAAAGAAAACTCCGGCAAGCAAAGTACAAATTTTGTTAAATTTGGAAAGTTGCACCATTAACCCGGCATTAGTCGCTAGGTTAAAAATCCCATCGTTAGTCGCGCGTGAGATTTACTCTCACGAGCAAAATTTTAAGAAATAAAACGCTGTTCTTTTTAATGATTAGTTTTATTTGTAAATTGAACAGTATGAACAGTTGTAAAACATGATATTTTCAATTGCAAACGACTGATATGTTTATAAATCTTCATCAGGTTCCATCTCTGAGGTACAGATTCGACAAGAAAAAATTGTGTGTTCAGGGCAAATGGGTCGCTGGCCAGTTCTACATACTTTCTTGACTTTTCTATTTTTTCGACGAGGACAGAAGCTACAAAAACTTTCATTGACATTCTCAGGTTGTCTTACTTCTTCTGGTGGTGGTTTTGCTATTTTTCTAATAGAAGTTCGTAGGCTGTATGGTAAGTTTGTAATTTGTGATCGGCTTATTAGGTGAGGTTTTATTAGCAAAAGAGCCAGTTCCTTCAAATATGCACGTCTAGGCAGAATGGGGTCGTTGATGTGATTCGCCTTATAGATTATAAAGCTGTTGATGCCCCAATGTTTAGCATTGAAAAAGATATCGTCAGTGGCCATCTACAACTTATTCTTGCAACCGAGTATAACGCTTTCATTTCGTCAACCACGTCGACTGCACCCTTAGTTAAATTATAAAAAGCTATAATTTTGGGCTTTACTTGGTCTCCTGTCTCTTCATCTATGACAGCGCCGTTGTGCATGGTAGACAAAAGAAGTACATTTTTTTTCGTTGTCTTCTGAGGGACGTATGAAGCCAATACAGATTCTTTTGAAAAAGCAAACATTCTACTCAGAAATGGTCGTTCTTTGATATTTGACAATTGAAGGGGAATGTCTTTCTTATTTTTTCGCAACGTACCTACAATTGTAATGTTGTGGTTAAGTTTTAAATCTTTAGCGAGTGGAATGGAAGTAAAATAATTGTCCATAGTGACATTCCTACCGGTATTGAGAATTGACTCTATAATCCTCTTGACTACACTAAAAGCAGTATTTTCCATTTTATATTGACCTTCAGGCTGTTTTCCTGCATAAATTTCTAAATTAGAGGTATAAAATGATCTAGAGTCGACCAAAGCCTATATTTTAATGCCGTATTTTGCCGGCTTGTTAGCAATATATTGTCGAAATTTGCAGCGATCTCTAAATGCCTCAAGCATCTCATCCACAGTTCCATATTCACCAATTGTATAATGCGATTTACAAAACTGAACAAAATCATCAAACTGTTTTCTAATAGGGGCCAAATTATCCGAAGCTTTGCGAACGTCCCTATCATGAATGTCGTCAAATCGTAGAGCACATAGTAGTGTATAAAATCTTCTTTGACTCATTGTTGCCCGAAAACATTCAGGAACTGTGCCGTCATCTGTCCAAAGTTCAGAAATATTGATATGGCTACTTTTTTTATACCAGCTAGATATAGAAGACCAATAAGAGCACTTAGTTCATAAAAATTTGTGTCAGCACAATCTCTTTCACGGCTATACTAACTGCGCTTTATTCGAAGGTATTCATTAGTGCAATCGACCACTTCTTGAAGCGATGCGTCAGGAAAGAAAAGTTTCCAACATTCAAGCGGCGTTTTTGCATTACGTGCTAAGCCTTTTACACCAGGCATACGAGTTACCAAATTATGTCTGCGTGTACGACCTCTAATAGTGGGGTCGTGCTTCAACCATTTCGTTACTTTATCTTTACCAATGTAAATTGGAGCATTTTGGAAAAAAGTATCATCAGTGTTTCCATCCATTAATTCACCACTTTCATCAAAACTTTCTTGTTCTTGAACGCCTTCATTGCCTTCATTTTCCTCGCAATCGGTTTGGTCTGTATCTGTATCTGTATTGTGTAGGCTGTGTTCGCTTTCTGCGTCACTTTCTGGTCCGTCACATCTCCCTTAATCATCTTCAAGAGGTTGAATATCTTCATTTTGATATGAAACAACTTTATTCTTTAGTCTTTAGATCAAAAATAAAAGGTCAAGCACGAATTGGAACTGAAATTGTTCCATGTCATTGATTTTTTATTTTTATTTTTAGTGTAAAACAAAGAAACAGACAGAAAAAGAGAGATAGTTGCACAAACCATTCTGATGACAGTATCAGTTTTACTGATTTTGGTACAGAAGGCAGAAAAAAAAATCTATGCTTACCTTTGTCCTTTTTCTGCTCAAACTTTAAAAGTGCAAGCTCTACAAGTCTTTTTCCACGACTCATTGCACTACACTAATCAAAAACAATAAGCGAGAGTCTATAAAAACAGTTCCAAAATTATTACACGCTTTGTCGCGCAATGAGAGAAAATCTCACACGAAGTGCAACCGTCTCTACTATGCACAATACTAATGCGGCACGATCGGCTTACTCTTACACTCGTTGTGTCCGTAAAGGAAGTGGGAGTAGCCAGTAAAGTACCTAGAAGGACTCGGGTCAGTATTGTGTTGAAAAAAATTTGTACCAATTAAAATAAAAGTGTGAGAAAAAAACTCATAAAGCGACTAATGCAGGGTTAAACAAGTCGCAGAAGAATTTCATTTGAACAAATTTACAGAACTACAAGTTAAAAAAAATGAGAAAATGAAGGCAGTATATGTCGCAGACGAGGAAAAGAATATCAACTGATGATGATTAGTATATCTAGCATTTCAAAATCAGATCCACAAGAAGGATGTTAAAGATTGAAGCCCAGGGATAGAAGAATAGACTACTATTAAATGAGATATAGATGGAAATTGTAAAGTCACGTTCTGTACCTTGAGATACAGAACTTGAGGAAAAAATTACAAATCAAGTCTTAAGCGTACAAGGCCTATGGATTTATTGTTTAATAACTGTTTCAAATTTTTCTAAAACGATTTTCATATTTAGAAATCAGTTCTGTGATTAATTAAACATAAAATTTCGTAGGTTTTCACTTCCGTTGTCACTTACAGTACAATATTCTCGCGGTTTTCGCTGTGTTGTTGTAATTTCACTTCAACCACGAGGATGGGTATGGACTCAGCAACATCTGGAAGAGCCTACTGTGCGAATTCGTCACAACCTATGAAACAAGACAGTCACACACCAGTGAACTAAGGCCATATATAACGAAGAACGATTACGAAGAGAATCAGTCTGATACTAGATCACGAAGAAGCTTGCAGTATGAACAGCGAAATGTCGAGTGAAATAACCGTGATACCCTCAAAAAAATTGTACTATATTAATTGATTAAACATATTTAATAATGTTAAATGAAAAAGATGTAATAGCATCAAAGTAAACTATAGCAAAATTTATTTTTAAAAGTAAATTTTGTTTAAATTTAAATTTGTCTGCAAATTAATAAAACAAAATGTTGTAGTTGAAAATTATTTTTATTATTGTTTTTCAAAATATTCGCCACCAAACTCAATGCGTTTAGACATTCGATAAAATCAGTTATCATAGCATAAATTCCATTCTTCTTGAGTGGCTTCAGATATAAGTTTTTTGAAGCTCTCCACTGCATCTTCTCGGCATGCAAATCGTACACTACGCATTTAATCCTTTAGTATTGGAAATAGAAATCGAAAGGTGCCCGGTCTGGACTGTATGGCGGATGATCTAGTAATTTTAATCCGGAAGCTTTCAAAAATTCGTTTATTTGACGCGCAGTGCGACTTGAAGCATTGTCGTGATTAAGGACAATCTCCGATCTAGTGTGGATTAAACGAACCTTTTGAACAACGTATGGCAGACATACTGCGGTAATCGTATGTTTATTTTTAAGCACAACAGTTGTGATAGGTCCTGATTTGGAGAAGAAACTGGCTACCATTTTCTTTCCAACACTTTGAGATTTTTTCATTTTGACTGGATTAAGTTCTGTTGGAAATACCAATTGAGCCGACTACCGTTGCGATTCCGGTTCAACTGCATACCAGCTTTCATCACCAGTTATGATGTTGTAATGTGCTTTAGACCTACATCCATCATATTTCTTAAGCGTTTTTTTACACCATTCCACTTGGTATTGTCTTTGTTCCTGTGTTCCGGCATTTGTTTCAGTAACGGCTGAGATTGGCCTTACTTCGCGAAAATCGTCACAAAGTGAAAACCCTTTGAAATTTAAATTCGTTATACCAGTTATAAATACTCCTCAGAGAAGGAGCTTGATCACCAAATGTAGTAAGAAGTCTTGAAACACTTTGTTTTAGAGTTAAAGGACTTTTAAAATTATAGTAAATCATGGCTCTGAAATTTTCTCTCGTTAAATGCATTTTTACCAGACCACTCTGTTTGAAATGAGCTTGCAAAATAACTGTTGCGCTAAATTCGAAATGCCGAAATAGAAAACAATTAACATTTGTTTCATAGCATGCTCGATTCCTTTGATTCAATAGAAATATTAGTTTGCATAAATAATCGGTGCTATCCTCGTACCTAATGTATGAAATAAAATTCAGTTATCACGAAAATTGTATTTTCATTGTCGCAACATTTTAGTTTTCATTGTGTAATACCGCTATTAACATTTTATTATTCTCTAAGGGACTAGTGAGATGCGAATAGTTACTTAAAAAAAGCCAATAAAGTAAGTAATACGGTTTAATTAGATAGTCATTAATCTATCCGGTCACGATTATCTAGTCAACGAGTGAATATAAACTTAGTAAAACAATTTCTGTCTATTTGAGAGATATCGTATAGATAAGAAAATGTAAATAAACTTAGAATAAGACCTAAATATATAAATCCTCTGTAAGATCTACCTATATATATATATATATATATATATATATATGGCATTAAACCCCGAACCGAAAATAAGATTAAAAGTATGCCGACGACAGCGGGATTAAACCGCGAGAGCTATAAAAGACAATACCGTTAGATAAGAGTAAGAAACGAGTTAATAGGGGAGATGACACGACATGGAGGATATTGCGGTATGGTGAAAATTGAGGAAACTGTATTAGTTCCAAGATGTGCAAAAATGGAGAACGATAAGCTCGCCCATGCTGTTATAAGAAATAAACCAGCAGGAGATTGAAGATCATTGGAAATATCAAAGAGATAGGGAAACGATTGAAAAATCACCTCCCAGGAAGACTGAGTGAAAATTAAAACCAAAAAATCAATAATGAATCACTTTTGTTAACAAACATATAAATCTTCTGAAAATAAGGAAGAGTATTTATTTTTAGCTTGTATTATTATTATATTTAGAATATTTGTGCCAAAATTATTTTAAATAAAGATTGTCCACCAATAAAGTGAAGAAAATATTAAGCAACTGAAAACTAAATACAACTTTATTTTAATTTTAGCAAATATACAATTAAGTAACTTTTAAACCAAAAGCGTATTAGCAAGATCAGTAAGCCCTAACTTTTCTTTTGATACCTTCCATAAATATTTGTACATTTGCACTGGCCGTCGTTTTACTTGCTACTCTTCACATTCCCTTAAGTTTTCTTTTGAGTCTACATTAATTTGCGTTTGAATTTGTCTACTAAGTCCGCTATTTATTAACCCGAACACCTGACACCACTGTGACAAATCCTTATTCAGTTCATTTAATAAAATAGACTAATTAAAAATATTGCAAATTTATCAAAATTATATTTTCCTATAATATAAAATATACTAATAAAGTAAAATTTAATTCAATGTTAAAACTTAATTATTTAAAGTCACCCGCACGAAAATAAAGTATCAAATTACTGGCAGGGATAAACACAAATTTTGTCTAGTAAATTTCAGTTTACTTCTATGTGTAGAATAGTCGATATGCCGCAGTATATTTAAGTAAAATAGTTTAAAATATAAAATGTAAAAATGATGAAAACAATATGTAAGTGACATTTAACATAAAGTGTGTTCATTTGAAAAGTAAATCTAGGTTACTTTGAAATTTTGATAGAATAAAACGCAAATATATTAGTATGTGTTTGTTGTTCCGTAAATGTAAATCCAAATGACATTTGATAATGTCAATCACAAATATCAGTTAGTGCATAAAATAATCGTGCGTCGATTCTGTATAAATAAATTATGTATGAATAAATTGCTTCTCAATTTTAAAATGGCTTTCACTTTAGAACATAAAATTTTTTTAGTCCAGGCTTATTTTCGAAGTGGTAATAAAATTGATGGTTTATGGGTTTATTCAGTTCAAGATTGCATGGTAGAATTTCAAGTTGAGTTTCCACATTTTGTAATAGATTATATACAATTTAAGAATACTTTGGATAGAACTTTAAAACATTTTTCGGAGCAGTTAAGAAACGTACACCTCAAGTTGTCAATCGTGTTGAAGAAATAATGGAAAATGAACCACAAACATCTGTTCGACATTTGAGTCAACAAATAAACCTTTCTGTTGGTACAACTAACAAGTTATTAAAAAAAGATATGCAACTTTATCCATACCGTGTCACAGCAGTACAAGAATTGTTAGAAATTGATTACCCACGTAAACTACAGTTTTGTAATAGGTTTATAAATATGAGCAATAATGGAGAACTTTTGCAAAGAGTCATCTTTACTGATGAAGCATTGTTTTATAAAACGGGATATCTAAATTCACAAAATACAAGAATTTGGAGTAGTGAAAATCCACATGTAATTAATGAAGAATCGCTACATCCCGAGAAAATTGGTGTTTGGGGAGCGATAAGCCAAAGGCGAATCATTGGACCAATATTTTTTCAGGGAACGTTAACTGCTCAAAGGTACTGTACGGAAATTTTACAACCATTTGTCAATCAGTTGCATGATGATGAACTTCAAAATGCATATTTCCAACAATACGGAGCACCTTGTCACTGTACTGCAGAATCTTTGGATTATTTCAGAGAATTTTTTGATGAGCGTTTTATTAGTCGAAATACTGAAATTGCCTGGCCTGCACGTTCATGCGATTTAACACCTTGCGACTTCTTTTTGTGCCCTTATCTAAAAAATAACATATTTCGAACACCTATATTGAATTTGAATGATATGCTACAGAGACTCGAACAGAAATGCATGGAAATTAATAACAATCCAGTAATGTTGCAGAATATCATCAGAAATTTTGAACGGAGGATTTTAAAGTGCATTGATCTTGAAGGACAACATTTTCAACATTTGTTATAGTTTTCAATAAATACCTATTATTTGTTATTTATTTGTATGTATGAAACTCAAAATATACGACTTCGTAGGTTAAGTAGTAAATTTTAATTTACGACATACTTCAAAGTGTTCTCAGTAAATCACATGCTACTAGATTGACTTTTCAAATGAACACTTGTTATATTATTAATGTAATATTAGTTTAAATTATTTACCGAAAACACCTTGTATTATCAACAATTTATTGTGACGAAGACAAGAAAAAGTCGAAACGTTAATATTAGTATTTTTGGATGCATACGAGTTGGGCCAAAACACTTGAATTAATCCCAGAAATAAAATTTTAGGGATTATTGGACCCCCAATGAACAAATGTCATTAAGTAAGTCCTTAAATGTTTTGTATACGAGTTGCGCCACAGTTTGATCCCCTTAAATCCGTATACAGGTTGCGCCAAAGATACACTTCGAGGGTGGTAAATGTTCAAGGTTAAAGTAAAGTAGATATAACAAACTTTTAAAGTTTAATATAATTTATTATGTTATCATTACACTTTGAAATTAAAAGTAATAAACTAAAATAATTACCAGTAATTATAATTAAAACAAACAATATATATATATATATATATATATATATATATATATATGTATATTACACATACATCAATATTATATTATACAGAGCTGGGCAAAAATTTATGTCAAACGCATGTGTACACCTCCACCGAACACCATTCGAATTTTTAGAACTTTTTCTGAATTTGTAATTATTTAAAGAACAGTTAAACAGTTAACATTTTAAAGACCTAGTTAACGACCTACTTTCACCTTGAACATTTACTGCCCTGGAGGTGTATCTTTGGCGCAACCCGTATACAGATTTAAGAGGGATTACTAATCCCTAGAAACTGTGGCGAACTCGTACGCACCGGTATTTTTAATTGATGAATAGTAATCTAGCCGAATTCCAAGAAACAATTAACCATACATTCATAGAAAGGCTAAGAAAAATAGAATATATATATATCCACAATACTAGTTTTCAAATGCATAATAAATATTTAAGTTTATTGTTGAATAATAAATGATATGGTTCACTACAACAAAGTTATTTTCAGCGGTTCGTTCTCTAATATTAATTACTTATCTAGTTACTTATACTGTGTATATTTACATTAGTTCAAAGATGCAATTACAATTTATTTCTATTTATTTTACCAAACGACTGCCGGTTGAATATTATTTATTTTTATTTGTATAATCTTGAATCAGTGGCAATCTAACATTTGATAAGCATTGAAATTATTTGATGTTTACACTTATTCGGCACTTGTGTTAAGTATTAGATACAACTGTTAATCATTACTTCGGAACAGGTTTGATAGTGACAGATATGATTCGTGAGGTGTTTATTTACGTATTGATGATGTGTGTGAACTATTTAACTGTATAGGGTAATGGTACTCAGCATCTGAACATGTCAGTTCAGTAAAAAAGTCGATTTGTGCTCGAAATACGTTGTTTATAGATGTGAAAAGATGGTGCAGTAAAGCACCAGAATATTTTCGTGTACTATTTACTATAGCTGCTCATTTGTTAAACATTAATTAACAGATTCGTTGTTTAAAATGAAACTAAAAATCCGTTTTCTATAGATGTTAAATAATCTTACGTATTTTTTAAAAATTTATTTGTATTAACAAAGCTTCTGGGTTATTTAAAAGTAAATGAATGATATGGTCTATAAAATACTTACATTAATACCTTTTAACTTCGCATCCTACAAATAAATAATATACAGTATACATTTTCAACAATAATATTGTCGCCGGCACTCAGAAATTCCACAAGGAAGTCTTTTGGGTCTACTGCTGGGTCTGTTATACACCTTCGGCATGCTCACTACTCATTTTACAGTTTGCAGGATCGTCAGAAATATTTGCTGATACAACCGTCGATAAAATCAGTGATTCGGTCGTTATAATATAAGTCACCAGACGATGTCTTGGTACATCTCTTCAGTGGGCAATAGAAAATGGTCCAAGTGGCCCAGAACTTTTTATTTTACGCCAATTACAAGAAAAAGTGGTGAATTTGCGCTTCAAAAAGAGACAAAGTGCAATTACAGATTTTATTCGCACGAGTAACTGAATACGCACTTATAGTTTATTTCAAATTATAAGAATATAACTTTGAACGGCTCTAATGCTTTTATTGCACCACCTTCTGTGATGATAATTATTATACCTGGTCTCCTTATTGAACGGGTACGGTTTACCTATTTGCAACGTATGAATCTAGGGGCCGTATTGACTATAAATTAGGGCCCTATAATATAATAATAAAACGCTGTTAATTTCAAGTATATAATAAAAAATATCTGTACATTGGGTTTATATACAAAGAAAAAATTACAAATCGTGTGGCAACATGTGTAGTGGATACATATAGATATATAAAGCCAATTTATTTGTAATACACAATAAAATTTTTATGTATCACCGCATTTCATAAATCATCTGTGATTGAATCGTCTTGCAAATCGGTGTCTGTGTCTGAATCGTATTGCAAATTTGCAAAATTGCAACGAATATGTACATGCGCACATATTCGTCCTCTTTTGCTATTGCGTGTTTAACAGCATTTTTCCAATTTACAGCAGTTATATGTTCCATAGCATTTGCTATGTGTGTTACACTGCTTTCACTAAATTTCGGTGTTTGATTTGTTCGTTTCATGGTATTTTTCAGTTGGGCCCCTATCAATTCAATGGGATTGAAAATACAATGGTATGGTGGTAAACGCAAAATTGTATGTCCTGCTTCTTTGGCTCTGTTATCCACATAATAATCCTTTAAATATTCTTTTGTCTTCATCACCTCTATTAATTGGTTTTTTGTATAATGATCCTCAAAATATAAATCATTTGCTTCCAAAAATGTTTTAATATCTTTCTTATTATTACATTTTGTAGGAACTTTGGTTTGCTGTCGAGAATGATACGGAGCGTTGTCCATCACTATCACACTATCTTTTGGTAAATTTGGCAGCAAAGTGTCACAAAACCATTCTTCAAATAAAGATGAGGTCATATCTTCATGGTAATCTAAACTTGAGGATTTAACATTTTTAGCAGATAATAGCGGCTGTCCGATCCATCCTTTTTCCTGACCCAGCATGAAGAATGATTATTCACTTCTCTCTCGAAACCGGCGTGTCCAACTGACACATACTTGAACTATCCACCCAACCTTTGCAAATTGTGTCATGGGTATCATACCACGTCTCGACTAAATAACATATGAATCGTCCTTCCTGTCTAAACCTTCTAATTGCCGTTAAGTATTCATATCGAAGTTTCTGTAACCTCGGGCTTTCCATAATTGTGCGACGTTTGTCTATAGTGCCAAACTTAAAACCAGCTTTCTTTAGCGTCCGCCTCAAGGTTACTTTAGAACACTTAATATTTATAGGCTCATCACTGATTCTTTTATCTAAGCAGTCAAGTGTAGATATAACATTTCCTCTGTAGAAGGAGTATACTTGCTGCCTAATAGTATCAATTTCATACTCTTCAATTTTTCTCGGTGCTCCTTTGTCACTTCTTTGCTTTCGAGGCCCTACGTTATTCTTAATTATTTTATATATTCCAAAAGGAACCTTGGTTAATTGCAACGTTCGTTGAATGTTCTGGGTTTGTAGTTCTTTATTTTCTTACATCAGGGTATGATAGACATTGAAAATGATCTGTTTTGCATCTTCTGATATATGCTTTCTCTGTCGTGCTCCAACAGTATTATCACTATCCATATCATAATCACTAACACTTTCAGCAAAAGGTCGCCACATGTTCGTTAAGTAAAGAGAGAAAAATCAAATATGTATACAGCAGTTAAGATTACCAATAAATGAGATAAATAGACTCAATATTAGATGTAATATATACCAACTCTCCTAACTATATTTACTTAAATTTTGTTTAATAAATATAAGCACTTATTTCATCTAAATTGTAATTTAATGACTATTTAACTATATATAATAACTATATATTCAAATTAACAACTGTTGGTACTTATATTATTATTCAATTTTATTTCATCTAAATTGCAGTAATTACAATTTACTTAAAGTTTGTCATTACGGACCTCAGCAGTTTGTTTGCGTACAAGATAATCGTATTGAGCGGCCAGGTAGTTATTGCCGCAGGTGGTGAAATAAAAGCATTAGAGCCGTTCAAAGTTATATTATTATTATAATTTGAAATAAACTATACATGCACTTTATTTTTTATATTATGTCGTTTATTGCCCAGAATAAAAGTTATTTTGGTTACGTACAATTGGAATCCGAAACCGCCCTAGTCTGCAACTATTCGGAGTTGCACTGTATATGTATACCCAAACGTCAGTTGAACACGCAGCCTATTATTAGGTAAATATTTATTTACCTTCTCACTATAGTTTCTTACAGTATTATTTGCCATTGGAACAGTAATGTTAAAATATTCGTTAACTTGTCCTTCTTCAATATCAGTATTTTATCAGAGATATTCTTTAGGAACTGTTTTATACGAGGGGCAAACTACAATTATTGAGAATAGAAAGATTGATACAAGTTTTCAGAATTTTTATTTTAAATATGTTCAAAGTAATTGCAATCAACAATAATACACTTAACCATTGTTTCCTTTTATAGTTCAGCCAGCCATCTTTACTATCAAAAAAACACTTAACGGCGATATCAAGCTCTTCTTCTACCTGGAACTTTTTCCCTCTGAAATGTTTTTTGAGCTCAAAAAATATTCATAAGCCACACATCGACAAATCCGGTGCTCTATAACTTTGATTTTGTTTTCAGCTAAATACTGAACAGTTATCCCTGTTATATGGGACGACGCGTTATCATGATGTAACATGATTCTCTTTCTTGGCACTTTTCTGAACACGCTAGGGTAACAATTTTCAACATCAACTGTCATCTGATCTTCTAATTTAATTGCGTCCACCAAACCCGTACTTCTAAAAAATACCGCGTATATTACTTTTTTCATTGCTCGCTGTTTTTCCACCATCGTAAGGGTTTCCTCATCTTCGTGTATCCAGATTCGGCTTTCTGGGCGAGTGGGAACATCAAAAAACGTTATGTACGTTTCATTGCCAGTTACAATTTTAGAAATAATTAGATGGCCTCTCGCATTCAACATATCTGAAGTTTATTGACAAATTCTAACTCGTTTTGCTATTTGCAAGTTTGTCAGATGATGGGGTACAAACCGAGCTACAATCATTTTCAAATGCAAATGTTCGTGCATTATTGATCTCACTTGCGAGTATCCAATCTTCAGTTTGGAGTCTATCATTGCATAGGTAATGCGGCTGTCCTCTTCCAGCATCTTCTTCACTGCAGCAATATTTTTGAGATTAACAACAGTTGAAGGAAGGCCAGCTCCTTTTCTGTGTACAACCGAGTTACAACCTCGTTCAAATTGTTTATACCATCGATAAACAGTAGCCAATGATAGTGCGAGATCCCCAAATTCCGATTTTTAACTTTCCTCACTCACACGCGCTCAAGCCTTTCTTGAAATCATAGTAAATCATTATCCGACATTTCGCTTGTGATAATTCCATTTTTTCGATAACACAAGCGTATTCTATAGGTTATTTCTCAGACACTATTCAACCGAATTGCACAAACTAGACTGCATTTGACAGATAAAATAATGCACTATTTAATAAACAATAATTTGTTTTTCATAGGTAACTAGATTTTTCTATTCTCAATAATTGTAGCTTATCCCTCGTATCTGTTATTATTTGACGGTTTCAATATATTCGAGAATTTTCGTTCTCGCTAACTGAAGGTGGTTCATATTTATAATACGGCACATTTTCAGACTGACCAGCTGGTGTATTATTTTAGCAACCCTGTTGTACTTCTCAAGATATTTTTTAGGGGCAAGTACAGAGCATCCTGCCGTCAAGTGATTAATTGTTTCTTCCTTGTTCGCGCATACACGACATTTAATGCCAGGTATATTATTCTTACGATTTTTTTTCCTACAGAAACGCTTTGGAAAAACTTGATCCTGGATGGCGGCTATAAATCAATCCCTCTGTTTCTGCAGGGTACCTGTATACAGATGTCTGCGACGCTGAGGTGTCAAAATTTTCAGATCCGACTGCTAACGGATATTTATCATGAACAAATATACTTTCCCATACCTATCTCTCTCTGCTGAGACACATTTAAAGTTCCTGTGGTTGAATTCAATGTTCGTTAGCCAGTTTGAGTGGCGTAAAATTGTCCGTTTGAGCTACCGTATTACGCAATCTACTTTCTTTCGATTATTATTATTGAATTCAAAACTTATAAAATATTGAGACAATTGCTAATTAAAAAAGTTTCTGGACTATAAAAGTGAATATTTAAATAAGGTATTTCCCAGCATTCTCCAAATTTGGCGTTAAACGATTCGTATGAATTTGTAGTTCGAGATGTGCACTCCGATAATGCTGTCCAAATTTGTGGTGGAAAGGGCGATTCCTTACTTATGTACGTCTCGATGAAATAATTTGCGAATTCTTCCATTCTGCAATCCGATGGTAACGTGGACATGAAATCTTCTACAAATGCATCTCCAACTTCGTGCGGCGCAAAAACATTAATCCAGATATATGGTGTAATCATATACCAATTTCGGAGTTTCTGTTCTTATATTCATTGGTAAGTCCAACTTGCTGTATTTTTATCCACTACGCCTGAAACAAATGGAACTTAACAGCCGACGGCAGTTGCCCCAGGAAATAATTCTTGAACACTCTGATGAATTCTTATTTCATAGTCAATAACTATATTTGTAGGATCAAAATTATAACCCATTTCTGTACATTTGCTTTTAAGTAGTGTAAATAAGTCGGAGTAGCTGATTTTACATTTTTGCTTCAGTAAGCAGATGACGACGGGTATGTAAATGTCATTCTTGCAGACAAGTATGGTGAAGACTTGAGGTAAATGCTTTATGAAGTATTGGAAAGTTCAATCCATATAAATCCGTTCTTTGTTACTACACATTTACGTCAATGATCTACCTTATAATATATCTACAGGGAAAGTTACCCAGTTTGCGGATGATACATCCATTTTGGTTCGGGCCCAGGAAATGGGAGAGGGAAGTATAAATTTGGAGCATGCACTAATGGAGGCAGGCGAATGGCTTGGCAGTAACCTCCTGAAGCTAAATCAAGATAAAACACAGCAGTTAGCACTTACACCAAAAAGGATCTCTAATGAGAGCAAAGAGAGCATCAAATTTCTGGGTCTACAACTCACCAGAGACATGAGTTGGGATTGCCATGTGGAAGATTTGTGTCGCCGCCTTGCTGCGGCTGGTTATTCTACTCGTAGGGTAAAACAGGTAGCAACATACGAAGCAGCTCGAACGGCCTACTTTTCTAATTTTCAGAGTAGAGCTACATATGGCATCCTAGCGTGGGGTGCGTCAGGTGCAGCTGAGTCGGTGTCGAAAATGCAAAAAAGTGCCATTAGGGCTCTTAGTAGTGTGTCAAGCAAAACTAGCCGCAGGCAACTGTTTAAAACATATAAAATACTGACCTTGCCATCCTTGTATGTACTTACCTGTCTGGAGTATATCCACAATACACACCAAAAGTTCTACTTAAATAGTAATTTCCACAATTACGGCACCAGGAATAGAAATAACATAGTGATACCATACCATCGGTTACAGAGAAGTCAAATGAGTACAAATTACCTAGCCTTAAAAATTTACAATAAAATTCCCAATGGAATGAAAGGCCTGGACCGTGAACGATTTAAAATCAAAGCCAAAGATATACTACTAAAGGAGTATTTTTACTCGTTAAGTGATTTTTTCAATCATCAATTTTAATGTGTTTTTTCTTTTATTGTTATTTGTACTTTTCTCATTTATATTTTATACTGAATATATCAATATGACGTATGTATGTATATATACATTAATAAATATTATTATTATTATTATTATAAATTCCACGTTAGAAGCACAAGAAAATATAAGAATCTCTCAAGGAATGTCATTTATTAGAACAAATTTCTCAATCAATGATGTCGGTTTGATTATATTAAGCATTTCCTGAACTTCTTCTGAATGTGGTAATTTTGAAACTTGTTGAAGTGTCGCATAAGATACATCGTTGGAAATATACTTTATATCCATTTATGTTAACGTCGCAATAATATTCTCTTGTCCCGAAAGTTCCTTCGGAATTAATTTTCTTAGTCTGGTAGAGATATTTTCAACTGCGTTTCTCTATATATTATTGCAGCTTCTGTCTGTGTGAAACACGCTTATAATTTTCATGGTTGTGGTTGCCAGAAAATTTTGCAAAAAGAGTTTTTTTATGCGCTTCCAACACATTTTCCCTGTTGATTTTAGTTTACGATAAAAGTAGAAAAACTTGCCTCACCAACTTCTTCCCACGTTCATTTAACATTTTGGTAAACTCTATATTCACAATGTAATTACTATGTAATTTAAATCTAAAACTGAAGAAAGTTATTTCTGATCTAATATTGATAGAATACTAATTTACTGGATTTCAAGAATCACATTAATTACATAGTCCTTACTAGTATTAGTATAATTAGGTAAACACCTTCTAAGAGTTCCCATTTCAAAAATTCAAAGAATCTCAAGATCCTCTTCTGTAAAATTTGTTCTCTTGGAATGAAATACATCCTTAACTAACAAATGATGGTGACATTTTGGTTTCATTCGATGTAACGTCCTTGTTTCCTTCAGTACCTATCCCAGAAACGTTAAAATATTTGTCTGAATTACTTCATAGCAATCACGTTGAAAAGGAAAAAATAAATGAATATTTGCAGTTAACTAGCCTTTGTATGGCCCAAAATTGCTTCCAATTCGAAGGCAAGTTCTTTGAACAGCAACAGGGTACAGCCATGGGTAATTGCTTATCTCCATTTATCGCGAATTTATTTATGAGTCATTTTGAGATTGAGTTTAAAAAGTCAGCCAAATATTTTCCAAACATATGGGTCAAGTATGTAGACGATGTGTGTGCAATTTTTGATACCAATAAGTGCGACTTAGATTATTTTGTAACAGAATTAAATTCAAAATTTTCTAGTATTAAATTCACGGTTGAAAAGGAAAACAACGGAGGTTTGCCATTTTTAGATACCTTAGTAATTAGGAATGACAAAAACTTAGAGTTTGATATTTACCGAAAAGAAACCAACGTCAACAGATTTATAACCGCAGATTCAAACCATACTTTTCAGCACAAGAGTGCCTCCTTCAATTTTCTTATCAATCGTTTGTTAAGCATGCCATTGACAAAGGATAGATATGAAAAGGAATTAACTTTAATTAAGAAAATCGCGAGTTACAACGATTTCGATTCAGAAATAATAAACAAGATAGTTAGAAAACATAAAGTAAGAAAAACAATTCAGGATTCCACATGTTTGCTACCTCAAAATGATTCGAGCTAAACATTTATTTGTTTACCGTTTCACGAAACTACGAAAATTTTAAGTAAAACCTTTAAACAGTATAATGTTCAAGTAGCATTTCGGTCGAATAACTCCCTAAAATCTCTCTTAGGCAACGCGAAAGACAAAGTTGAGGTAAACAACAAATCTGGAATCTATGTAATAAATTTTAAGGATTGTGATAAAAAATATGTTGGCCAAACAAAACGTTCGATTCTAACTCGTTATAAAAAACATGTTTCGCATATTAGATTCAATAGACCGGAAAGATCAAGTGTTGCTCGACATATTCTTGAATCAGATCACAACGTAACATCTGACTGTCTGAGATTAATAAAAAACGTCACGCGCCCCCGCGAATTAGATAGTTTTGAGATCATTTTTATCTTTAAAAATAGGAATAACGTAATTAACGCGGATTTGGGTCCTATACCAGGTTCTTCTTTATTTGAGTTAATTGACAGTTAGATGTTATTAAAGCAAGAAAAATAGGAAAACCATTAAAAAATATTCGAATTCATGGATTTATTTTTAAATTCGTTTCACTACAATATTTGCCATTAAAATATTCTGACTCAACATTAATTTCCAAATGTATATTTCAACATAATTTAAGGATCAGATTCATAATTGGATTCTTAATGTATGTTAAATTATGGCTTTTATAATATTTCTAAACGGTTTTTCTATAGAATTTACAAATAATGGGTTAATGCTCTTGCATGAATAGGTGGGGTTTACCAAATGTAGGTAATTTTTGTAGCATTTAAGATTGAAGATTTTAGTGTTAAACTAGAAGACGTTCAGAACAATCCTTCTGTGAGTGTTTTGGTGCGTTCAAGTGTTACACTGTTTTTTATACTGAAGATGACAACGTGGTTGTAGAAATACGTATTTAGAATCATTAAATTATATTGCGGTAAGGGTTTTTTAATTTTATTATTCAAATACATCCTTGTAGATAGAAAACTTCCTTTCTTCATCGTAACTGGTTATAGGTGCATATTGGAAATATTCTTTTATTTCAATGTATTTAGTAGTTAAATTTTGAGGCATTGTCACCATACACAATTGCCGCAATGTTATTAAATCTGGATTTCTATTAAAAACCGCGTTTAACTTTTGCCGAAGGCCACATCCGAAGTCACTTGGAATACTTTTGAAAATATTAATAGCCACATCTAATCTGGTTAATCCATCATTTAAGATTAAGATTTTGATTTTCAAAATAAATGATTAGTTTTGGCGAATTTCCGAAGTGTTCGTGAAGAAAGTACAACTGCTTTTTAAAATTTGAATTTGTATTAGTTCCTTGCACTCAGAAATACTTCGAGCATTAAACATGTAACGAAATTTTGTAGACTATCGAAATCCTCTGCATAAAAACTAGTAGCTTCCAACAAAGTTCCCCATCTAGTTATTACTGGAGAGGGAGGCAGTGACAAATACAAGTCTGTCAACTTCCAGAAAGGTGTCTTTGATATATTCACAGATTCTGTGGAGAGCATGTGCTACACAAGTAATATGCAGAATATTAGGTAATGTTTCCTTTAATAGTCTGCCTGTTTTTAATATACTCGTATATGCAGCACTGTCACTGACAAATAAAAGTATTTTTCTTTGTATCCGTCGTCCATTTGGTGCATATTATCGTAAATGGTTTTAGCTACTGTTTCCGCATCAACTGTATTTATAACTTTTGTTACTATTACATATGCGTTATATGGAATAGTTGGATGTATTACACCAGCTACAACATTTACCACACAGCGTCCTAATATATCGACAGTTTTGTCGGCACTTAGGTACTGAATTAAAAAATGGCTTCTAATGCGTTCTACTGTTTTCGTATAGCACTTAGATACATAATATTTGCGTACGGCGGATTCATTAAGAGCAATTCGACCCGTATATTTTTGGAGAAATGCTTTGAAGGTAGGATTGTCAAGTTTATTTAATGAAATATTTACCGCCATTAAAGTTTCGCAGAGTTCTTCGTTAAAATTGTCAGATTCCAAGGGGTCTAATTTCTGTGTATATGTTTGCGATGCTAAGTGACGTTTTACGTGCGATTTCATGGATTTCTTGGACTTGCAATGCACAATCAGTTAGACCCGTAATTCAAACTCGCCATTTTTTCACGATGCCATTCTCGACGTTGTTCCATATCATATCTGAAAAAGTAACTTAAACAATGTTCTAAATCTAAATAAATGAAAATTAATAATGTATGCGCAAGTTATTGAAACTTAACGAAATTCACTGGACATTTATGTCAAAATAATTGAGAGAAGTAGATTCGATGAAACGGTATTAAACATGATCTATTGCAAAATTACGAAGTATGTAATTAACAGTTAAAACAATGAAAAAAAAAACAAACTAACTAACCCTACTTTGTTTATCTTACGAAATATAAACTAATAAATAAAGTAAATTATAAAAAGTCCTCGCGCTTTTATATACGCCCATGATGAAAGGAATTTAACTGTAATATTGAAGTAATTACGTCACAATTCAAACACAAGAAACAGATGCGCGGTTAACTGAATGAATAGTGCTATTCAATAACTGTGTCTTGTACTTAGCCATGTTATCGACTACTTATATAATCCATCGTAGTTTCGGCCTAATGCAGCCGGTCTCTAATAATTACATTAGATAAACAGCCTCTAATCTGAACGAGCACATTTGTAACGGAATTCAGGATGAGATTAAGGGACCTTTTCTACCTGTCATATTTTAACATCTGACCATAACGGAATTCATGTGCATCCGTTTTAATCTAAAGTATGGTTCTTCTCTCCAAGTTTTTATGCAGAAAATGCCATGAAATATAAAGTAATTTATCGTATAATTAAGTATCCTATAATCAAGGCCAGTTATTCTGCAAATAAAATTTATAATCATAAAACTTTTGTGTAGGTCTAGTATATCCATGTAAGTAAACAATAAATATTTACACTTATAGAACAAAAACTAATGATGGGCGGGTAAAATACACCTACTAAATGCTAATTAGATTGCTTGTTCAATTAGTGGCTCGAAATTAAGCTCGTACAAGCAATAATAGTAACGTGTTATATACGTACAAAGAAATATTTATTCATATTAAATTGCATTTGCCAACCGTGTTGACAAGATAATATATTTCTATAGAAGTATTCCTATATACATGTTAAATGAATGCCTTGTTTTAACGGTGGAATATTAAACTGCAACTAAAATATTCAGCTCAAATAATTTACAATTGCATGAATATTCAATACCTTGAGTTGAATTCTTTTTACTTTTTCAGACCAAAGGGATTAAATTGCATATATTTACAATTTGATCAGTATTAATCTTGTTCTCTCGCTGATTCTATAGTCTCCTTCTCTAATTTTCTTTTATGTTTTTATCTGATGATCGCAATTTACTATTAACGCTAAAAAAACCATAGTTCGATATTTAATTTACATCTAAATATGTTTTCACCGTATATCCGATATACGTTATATACGTTCGAACTTGGAGACCAGAACTGAGACGTTAGCGAAAAAAGAGAAATGCCGGAAAATAAAAATGTTCTCCACTATATTGATGATCCACTTTTGTTAGATGAAAGAAGGACAAGAGAGAGACGTTCATTTTTAAGTTGCTGCCATCTATTTTCGTGTACAGAAAATTGTTCTGGGTTGGTAATTTTTCTTTATAAAATAGTACTTTTATATATCACCGATACATTTCAAGTGAGGGAAATTCAACAGTAATTTAAACTTTTATCAAATCGCTCTCTCGAAAACAGTTTTATTCTATGCGGTAGTGATTTTCGAAAATATTGCGAAAGTGTTATTTGATTACTTCTTGGAAATTGAACTCAATTTTGGCACCGTGACATTCTTTACGTTCTCAATAACTTGGGAAAAAATCTTTTTGTACTTTCTTGATTTTAGAAAACGTATAATTTTTCGCTTTGAATTTTGCATTATAACGAGTTTGTTATAATAATGAAATAATACATTATAACCTCAAAAAATAAAAACAATTGCTTTACTACGTTTTTTGCAATTAGAGTTGCTAAGAGACCTATTAAAGTACTCAAAATTAGTGCTTTTATAAATCATTGAAGCATCGAACATTTAGCGGATTCAGTTTTCAGTTGGTCACACTGCGTTTATAAGTTTAGTAGTCATAGTGATAATTTAAGGTTATGATTAAACTGACAATTAATAATCATTTTATTAGACGGTAATTATACAATATGATCATTTATATTTACCCTCTAGCAAGCCATGAAATTATTTCTTGAAAATATCGTGTTTGTAGTGACAAATAAAATACATCTGTCATTATGTGTATGTTCTGATAAATAAAACTCATCTGTCATTAATGTATTTATTAATTGACACTTAAAAATGTTTACAATAAATCATAAAGTTTTTCTGATCGAATCATACTTTAGGAATGGTGCAAAATTAGAAAATGGAGAATGGTCGTACTCCTTGCAGCCTTGTATAGAAGAATTTCGGGCAGAATTTCCAAATTTTCCAACAACATATGACAGTTTGCGGCAATTAATTCAAAAGTCAGTGGTTAAATTCCGTGAAACAGGGTCTGTGTCTCGAAAACCAGGTGCTGGTAGACCACTAAAGCGGACAGTTGAAAATATAGCAGATGTTGAGGGACGAATAAATCAATCACCTAAGAAATCGATTCGTAAGCTTTCACAACAAACACAACTGTCATATGGGACCTGCCAGAGAATCCTTAAAAAGACTTACAAAAATTTCCATACAAATTTCATTGCGTGCAAGAGCTTTTACCAATCGATCATGTAACCAGTGTTAATTACTGTCAGTGGTTCTTAGGTACGATTAATAACGATGACGTTCTTGACAAATCCTTCTGGTCCGATGAAGCATGGTTTCATTTATCAGGATATATAAATAAACAAACAATGCGCATCTGGTCTAGTGAAAATCCACATGAAATTCTTGAAACACCCTTGCATTCACAAAAAATAGGCGTTTGGCTTGCAGTTTCTCGTAAACGGATTATTGGTCCAATATTCTTTAATAATACGATAAATGCAGAACGATATCGTAATAATTTATTGCTACCATTTGTAAATCAATTACATGATGATGAGCTCCGCGAGGGATATTTCCAGCAAGATAATGCAACAGCCCATAAGACAAGAGAAACGATGGAATTATTGCATGAATTCTTTGATAATCGAATAGTAGACTTTCCACCACGATCTCCGGATTTAACAATTATGGACTATTTCATTTATCCACATCTAAAAAATAGAGTATTTACGAATCGTCCACATACAATTGATGAACTTACTAATGCTATCCGAAATGTCTGTGAGGAAATTACACCACATAATTTAAGGAATGCCTTCAATAATATGAGACGAAGAGTTGCGCTATGCATAGAAAATGAAGGAGCTCACTTTGAACATTTATTGTAGCTGTTTTTATTATTAAACTTTTTATTTTTTCAACTGAAACGTTTGTATGTAATTATTTGTCAAAATGACAAAACCTAATCTGTCATCAATATAAAATAACCTATATCACACACACGCTGCAAAATAAGTTAACTTAAATTATGGTACCAACTTAAGTTTAAAAAAGAAAAATGTCATTGCCTTCTAGAGGGTAGAAATACATGATCATATGGTATTTACAATACAATATCAAATATTTTATTATGAAGAGAAACTAACGTTCTTTAATTGTAGTTGATTTAAGTCAACCATAGGAAACTAAATTAAAAAATTTGAATTTTATTCTAAACATACGCGGACGTTACCAACTGCCATAAAATTTCCCTAAATTATCAAATTTTTTCTCATTTTCTCTTAAACATACATTAACAAAGCTAATTGCAAAAAATAGCATAAAAAATACGTTTCCTAAGACATTAAAGCGCTTATCCATCAGAAAACTCATAGCTTCGCCACTCATTTTTAAATTTGAATTCGTGCTTTAAAACGTGTCTTATGAAATTTTAATATATTATTTTACCACTATTTATTTGCTACTTTCGTAACAAGTTTCAACTTTTCCGTGTCATTTCTTATCCAATTAATTTGTTCGGAAAAAATATCGTTTTCTTTTTAATTCAAATATTTTATTGCACAAGAAACTTGACGTTAGATTAAGCTATATAATTGCCATTTGCATTAGTGACCCTTTGCTATCTTTCTACCATCAGTTGTATTCCGCGACGATACCAGCCAACTTCTTTGAAATTAAAAAATTATTGAAATGCTATTTGTACTTTCTGAAGTTCATTGAAGTTTCTGTCCATAAGAAAGTTGTTACGTGTTCGTAAACAATCATTTATTTATCGCAAATTAGCGTCTTCCTTTATTTCATTCCGTTCTATTATTGTGAACCTACCTGTATGTTTATATATCTGCAAAAATTATTGTGTGCTAGTTAGTTTTTTTTAGTTGCTTTTCCACACTCTGTCTACCGATCGCGAGGATTCGATCGGGCAGAGTTTTATCACCGACACCGATATCGAGAAGTCGTTATCTCGCTTTCGTTCAACACGTGCTGGCTAATTAGTAGGGCTTAATTCGTCTCTTTATTTAGAGTATCGCTCGTAGCCCCTTATCTTCAGAGTTTTTTCAGAAACACGTTATGACAATTGAACGCATCAATTACCCGTTGGGAATCTTTTTTTGAACGAGAAGCAAAACTTCTCTCTACACGATATTGTTATAAAAAACCATACGAACTAATCTGGTATGTAATTTTGAAATCAATTTATTTCTTTTAATTTTTACTCGTTTTTTTTTCTGTATCTCTATAACAGATGGCTATAACAGATTGGCCTGTGCGATCGTCGTACTCCAGGTCGTTGTAATATCCATGCTGTTTTTCCCGACCTACCGTAGGAGTTTTGCCGATTTGCTACCCAGGACATTGTGACAGAGCAACCTAAGTTAAATCTTCCCCTACGGAGACGGACTAACAAGCTAAGATTTTCTGTTGTTTTTTGAATTGATTCAGCATTCTCTTATTTAACTTTATCACCCTCAGTTAATTTAAGTTCTTTGTTTTTTTTTGTTACACGCTACAAACGCAATTTACTCGATTAAAATCATACTAGTAAATAATATCCAATTTAGTTTGCTACGATCACTAGTCGTAGTTAAAAAAAAAGAATATAAAAAAAAAACGCTCCCCGGAGCAGACCCAGTCTCGATCGACTAAAACCGCCCCTGCCCGTCCTTGCCAACGTCCAACGGCCCACCCGGCCTCTGAGGCTGCCTCAGCTCAGGAGGTGGGGAGACCAAGAGGGAAGAAAAAAAAAACTAAAAAAGGTGGAAAAGGGTGCCACCGAATTTATGCCGCTGGACGTCGCAAACCCGGAAACTTGATGAAAGATGCTATCAAAAAAAAAATAAGGCAAATTGCGTGGGCAGAAGGCCGGTTCCAAGACCGAGACTCGTCTCACTCTCGAGGATCGAGAGACGAGGGAAAGGTAAAGAAAAAAAAGTCGTCGTTTCAACTAAACTGCAATTATTTAATCAATCCCCGTATATATATAATTATTTAATCAATCCCCGTATATAAATTAGGTAGTAAAAAAAAAACTGTACAGACATATGCAGCTGAAAGCCGGTCCAAAGTAAAGAAACAGATAAAGCAAGAGCAAAGGAATCTAATACAAATAACTCGACTAATTAAAATTTACAGTGCGGCTGATGGCCTAGTACGCCCTGGAAAAAAAAACAATACGTATTCTTTCTTTATCGTAGGTTCACAATAAATTTACAATAGTTCAACAATTTCGTTGAAATAAAACGATCTTTAGCTAGAACGTAAGATTCCGCAAAATATGTAATTTGCGTATATAAAAAAAACTATTCTAATTGATTAGCAAAAATGTGAAAATTCAAACAATTAACGTGTAAAAAAAGTATTCTAGGTGATTGGCAAAAAATGTGAAAATTCAAACAATTAACGTGTGAAAAAAAGTATTCTAATTGATTGGCAAAAATTGAGATACAACCAATTAAAGGGTTATGAACGTATTTTAATCAATTAATAAAAATTTGAAATTCATACAATTGAAGTGTTAAAATAAATTTACGTTTAAGACGCAAAGTTAAATTGAAACGACAAAAAAAACAAGTTCGTAAAACAAACGCAAACGTTCAAGAAAATGATTTACAAAAAAAAGAAAGTCAAGCAACTCAGGTTTTTCGTTGAGAAAACACCTGGGTTATTGAATGACGATATATTAATTTAAGAATAACGACGAGATATATGAAAGAAATGGGAAAATTTTACGAATATAAGTTTGTAAATAAAATTAAGGTAACAAAAGCTTATCTGATGATCCAACTGCGATCGGCCTTTTCCCCCCCGGAAAGAAAATCGTCCCTGGCGGAACAAACAGACGATGGTTCAAGATGTTTTAGTTGTTTTATAATTTTTCTCTGCCTGTCGGCTACACCATCTAAATAAAGGGATAGCAACGACAATAAGTAAAAGAAAGGCTCAACAGAAATAGCTCTATACATACCAAATTGTGTGTGATGGCTATGAAAATTAAAACGATAATTGTTAGCGGGTTACTAGGTTTTTTCCCTCTTTTCCAACACGTAAAATCCTCCCAAGGAGATACGCATTAAGCGAATAATTTTTATAGCTCGATCGAATCAAAACCCTACGGGGCCATAAATAAAATTAATACAATACGGCTTACTTCGATCGGTATCTGTGTTAGGTAGAAGAATCCACTTCGTTTAAAGATCGAAAGCTAACAACCAACGTGTGTCGAGCGAATCATCGTACTTTCTTAACAACGGAGAAAAAAGCAAGCACTAAAGGTCAAGAGAAAAAAGGATAAAAACTCGAAAGAAATTGAATATAAATTTAAATAGCGAATAACGATACCTATACAGGTAGGTTCGTTTAAAAATGAAACGAAATATATTGAAGATATTATTAATTAAATTATGAAATAAAGCAATAAAACGTTGAGCGTTACTGACACGTAACAAGTTCTACGTGTTAAAATATTAAGATTTAGTTTTCTCTATACATATTCAATTTTTCTTTATTCCTTTTGTAAAAAATTACAAATTACCTATCAGGTAGCACCAGATAATCTAGTGACATCTGACGGATAAAAGAGACTACGCCACAGATACTGTGAACTTTGTATCAATGAGTCAAATCACTGACACTGTAACGTCATGTCTTCATCAAGAAAGTTTTACAGCCAAAAAGCTATTAAGTTAGAAGAGGAGAATAAAAAATTGGTAACAAAACGACAAAGAGAAGAAAAAGTTGCAGTTAAAGCAAACTCCAGAAATAAAAAGTCTGTAAATAAAAAGAAATGAAAAACGGTCCTATTCGTTTTATTTATAAAAAAGCGGGTCAATACAAAACATGTGACACTTGCGAAAATAATTTTCATCATTCCTGTATTCCCAAGAAACCACAAAAAGCATGTTCTCAGCAGGGACGATGACGATCTCTTTACATGTCATAATTGCTATGAATCTATAAACAGGCAAATGATGAAGAAACTGCCAGTGAAGAAAATTGTGGAGAATCTGAGGTTGCGGACGATTACTTTGAAGAGATCAAAGGAACCAAAATGAGGATAATAATGCGAACTTAGCGAACCATGATTTCAAAGACGAAAAACAAGAAAAAAAAACAACAAATTGATGACAAAGAAAAAGAAGAAGGAAAAGAAATAGATGAATTATACGATCTGTTTAAGAATGAGAACCGACTTGTACTTATAACTAAAAAATAAAAGTAATAAATTACTACCTGTCCAATAACTAGATTTATTATAAAAATTCTTTCAATGGAGACTGTGGTTAAATAATAATTTAAAAAAGGTATATAACCCCTTACCACAATTATTAGTCGTATCCTAAATACGTATTTCGACAACTAAGTTGTCATCATCAGTAGGTAAAAACTACTAATTAAAGTCACACGGGGCACAATAAAGTAAGATAAACGCTTCCGCACAACTACTATACACTGCAACCCTGTAAAGACAGTCTTTACAGGGTTGCAGTGTATAGTAGTTGTGCGGAAGCGTTTATCTTACTTTATTGTGCCCCGTGTGACTTTAATTAGTAGTTTTTACCTACTGATGATGACAACTTAGTTGTCGAAATACGTATTTAGGATACGACTAATAATTGTGGTAAGGGGTTATATACCTTTTTTAAATTAGATTTATTATGTCGACATAGTAAGAAAATTGTCCAATAACTAAGTTTTTTAACATGATTTTTATTTTTTGGTTGTTGAACAATAAATATTTTTTAATCTAAAATTTTGAACAGTGGAATGCAAACACAATAAAATGCCATTTAAAATGGTTATACACTCATATTTCGTGAGTCAATAAATAAAGTTTCAACACCCACTTGAATTTATCAAAAACCTTAACTGTACAATAACTGTGTGGTTTAGCCTATACATATAATTCTATGGATGTTACTTAATAACAGGAACTGAAACCGAACCCGAACTTGAACCCAAACGGGTTCAGATTCGCTGTTTATAAAGACTTTGAACCCGCACCCGTTGAACCCAAAAAATTCAGCAAGTTTCGGGTTCAAAAATATAAAAAAATAGAGAAATATTTGACAGAAGAATAATAAAAAACATTACATTTCTTGCATGCAAAAAAAAATTAAAAACAAAATAAAAATAAAATAACGACTATTTGTAGCGAACAAGTAACCAGTAACCTTCACGCAAACTAGACTAAAATGGGAAATCCCCTTTTTCTGTTTGAGCTATGTACAAATATAATATTTGTGTTAAACAAATCAGTAGGCAAACATTTTCTTGTAACCAATGCAAATAGTAGCGACGCAAACCGTGTATTAGTATATTTTAACTTTCTTAAAGTAAACATGGGTTGTTAAAATCAACTCTTAAATTGTTTTTAGTAAAGTGAGTGCTCACATTCAAATTTAAAAATTAAATTTTTTGATTTTTCTAACCCAGAGATGTCTACGAAATTTACGAAAAATTTATTTGTTTATGATGCAGGAAAAGATGTATCTATATGCTCAGAATGCAAATATGAAATGAAAGGTAAACATACGGCAAATCTTGGGCGGCATATACAACGGAAGCATCCTCAACTATTCAAGAAAACTCAAAATGAATCGTCAACAGCTAAATTGAGTCAGATCACCAATAAAAGAGCAAGAGCGGAGGAAAATACCCTTGAACAGTATTTAAATATTATCCAGATAAAAACCTGCAAACAAAGTTTCATTGATTCATGCGTAAAATTAGTAACCGTTAATGGCCGTCCTTTCACAATCTTCGAAGATTCTGGCATGAAAGAAATAATCGATCCGATTATGAATGCACTAAAAGTATCAGTAAATAGTCATAATATAAGTGATCTTGTTAACAAGAAAGCAACGGAAATAAAAAACAAAATTAAATTGGAAATATCAAAAAAAATTATTTCAATTAAAATTGATTCTGCTTCTCGTCTTGGTAGATGTATTGTAGGGATAAATATTCAATATATTTTTGACGGAAAAATAAAACAACGAACTTTGGACATGCATGAGGCTCAAAATCGTCAGACAGGAGCCTACATAAAAAATCTTATCATCAGCGTTCTTGATTGTTACGACATAAAACTGCAGCAAGTATATTCAATTACATCAGATAACGGAAAAAATATGATCAAAGCTGGTGAATTATTAGAAGACGAGTATGAAAACTTTGACATGGAAGATGAATTTGATGCAGCTGAAGCAAATGCGCTTTCTTATATTGAACTGGAAGGAGCAGAAACATTAGCACATTCACACCCAAATATTATTCATTTCAGATGTGTTGCTCATAGTTTACAGTTGGCAGTGCTCGACACAATATCTAGTCCTCCTTTTAAGAAAATTCTTGATCAATGCAGAGCCATTTGCAAAAAATTGCGAACACCAAATATTTCTTCTTTAGCTAAGAAGCTAAACTTGAAAAAAGCCGTACTAGACTGTCAAACTAGATGGAATTCCAGTTATGACATGGTTCAAGCCTTATTGGAATACAGAAGTTTTTGTTCGGAATTGCTGGATGCTGAATTAACTATGACTGATAGTACTTGGAATGTTTGTGAAGAATTCGTAGAAGCTTTTGCACCTGTTAAAAAAATAACGCTGAAATTACAAGAAGAACAGATGAATTTAGGCGATTTTTATAAAATCTGGCTTACTTTTAAATTGGAGATAACAAAAGATGACAAAATAAAATCATTTTCAAAAGAATTATATTTAAATATTATAAAAAGAGAAAACAACTTTATTAACAATCCACTTTTGATTGCAGCAGTATATCTAGATAGCAGATTTAAGGTCATTCTAAGTCCCGAAGATGTTGAAAATGCTAAAAAACATATTTTGAAAACAATAAAAATTTTGAAAAATTTACAAATGGAAAGAGAAAAAGAGAATTTTGTGAGAGAGTCAATATCTTTTTCTTCAGAAGATCATGAAGATATGCTCTAACAAGTTCTAAAAAAGAAGGAAAGGTTTTATAAATCAAATTCTTCAAATGTAAATGTCACCGCTTCGATGGATAATTTAGTTAAAAATGAATTTAATATATATGAAAAATATCCAAGACTGGGAAAAGAAAAAAACATTTTACTATTTTGGGAGCAACATAAAATGGAAACGCCATTATTGTATGAAGCGGCTCAGATTATATTCGCAGTCCCTGCTACGCAAGTAAGCGTCGAGAGGGCCTTTTCAGCCTTGAAATTCATTTTATCCCCACAAAGAACAAATTTAAAAGAAGAAAACTTGAAAAATATATTAATTGTAAAATTAAACGAACATTTTTTTGAAAAATAAATTTTCTACTAATTAAACACATGTAGTTTTTTTAAACTTTGAACCCGAACCCTGAACCGAACCCGAACCTGAACTTTTTATTTTGATTAAACCGAACCCGAACCTGAACCAATTTTTTTCATGGTTTCAGTCCCTGCTTAATAACATAATAACTTTTTATTTTATTAAGTAACATCCATAGAATTATATGTATATAGCTATTAATTGTAATCTTTTACCCTATTAAGCAATTGCTTATCATATATTATGTAATAATAATTATTTTTATGTATAAATGTAATTTATACTACTTTTTGTTATTTTACTACTCTTTCCATGATTTTCAGTAAGCGAAATACATCAAAAATAAAGTGCATAAATGGTAAAAATGAAACATATATTTGACATGTTTTTGGGAAGAATATGACATTTTTTTATGCGCATATTTAAAGCATTTCTTGTGCATAAAAATCCGAGCTTTACTTATTATATTTAAATGATATTAAAAGATTAAACTTGAAATTCACTGTTATACATTGTTTGTTTGTAGGTTTTTACTTGAGCGTTCGTGGCAAATTTAGTTTATTTTCAGTTAATGAATTCATTTTAGCACAAAATTACATTCTAATATTCGTGTTTTGATGTTCGTTTCGAAATAAACGGAAAGAAGGCGAGTATATGTAAAGAAAATAAATAGGACGTTGTCGATGACATTTTAGTACTGCCATCGTAACAGAAGCACTCATTGCCCCGTAAATCATCGCTTCTGAGAACGTCGTATATTTCGTTCAGCGAAATTTACGATATTTTAATTTTTATTATGAAATAAAATATTACGCTCATCTGGTCGTATATTTCGGTACACCGCACTCGCAAATGTTACAACGAAACATTTTAATTGGTTCATCACTAAGAAATGCTGTTATTAACATTGCTGGTTCTCGGCCAAAACTACACCGTTGAATGACAAATGCACTTAACTTTTCTCTAATTTACTTTCGCCAATTTAATTAAGTCAACAGAAGTATGGTGCTTCGTCTTATTCTAAAAATAATTCTTAGGGCCATACTCATTCAATGTCACGGATGAACTATTAAAGTGTAGGAAGGCATGGTATGCAATTCTTCATCTGAACACAATAAGAGAGCCGGTTCTTTACTTTCGACAATAAAAATTTATTACAAAGAATGCCTTGACGAGTACAAATTATTTCTGTGTATTTGCAGATGTGAATTTATTAAACTAAAGTACTTTAATTTAAATTACTTTGTAAGTTTCTTTAAAACACTTTAATATAAGGTGGAGTGGGGTAACTGTGGACCAGTTTTTCGTTTGATTTTAAACCGAAATATCTTTAATTCGTTCTATAATTACTTAACATTCATAGTTATTATAAATAGCTCAGTTTTTACTATTTGATCAACATTGATATAAACACCAATTTCAATTGAATATTTTAATTTATATAGAAAATTGTAAAAAATGTCAACTGCTCCGCACTTGCTCCGAAAACGGGGCAAGACGGTAAATGCACATTTAACCTTTATGTGACTGGAAGGGTACCCGGGTGCCTTTTTCGGATTTAAATATTAATATTTTTTGTGTTTGAACTTGCTGAGCTTGGAAATTCTGTGACATCTCTAACTTGTTTTATATTACATTTTATTATATATACTTCGTTATTTAGATTAATTTTTAACGAAAAAATGGCATCCGAAATTATTACAACCTCTAAGACCGGTATGGGTACCCGGGTACCTCCATTTAAAATTACATATGGATGGATGTGAAAGAACAAAAGTAGCATTTTTACATTTTTTTATTTATATATGTTATAAAAAAGATGTATAAAAAGAACGAAAATAAATAATAATAGGATTAAACTGCCTGTTGGTTACAGGTATCGCATACGGCCTTAGTAACAGAATGCTCAGTACAAACTGGTTTTGAACAAGAATTACATGCTTTTCGCGTTTTTCTTTGTCTGTGATTCAATTCCCGGCAAATGTAACATTTTCCAACTACCAAAATACGCCCAGAAGTATCTCGAGATGATTGATCTCTGACTGCTGTAACGACTGGTTGTGTAATTTGGCGTCCTAGAACCATTTCTAGTGATGTACTTGTAAAATGATCGCCCAAAACTCTTGGAATACTGCTTCGAGTTAGTACAGCAGACATGCATAACTCGTTTGCAAGTTCTTTCAAAAATCTCCGTCGTCGGTCGGTTGATGTAAGCCTAGGATTGTGCTCCGTGTAAATTATGTATGCACTCAGTGCAGCAAGGTCGACCATATTGTAAAAAAATTGCTAGGGGCCAACGATTTGTTCTACGCTTTACTGTATACTCTGATAACATTTTATCCATCGTGTCGACGCCGCCTTTGGTTTTATTATAATATTTAATAATTTCGGGTTTTGCAGTACCAGTATGTTCTACTTTGCCTGTTGTATGCATTGATGATAATAGGATGACATATTTGTTCTTTTTGGGAACATACGAACATATAGTTGCTCTTTTAGTAAATGCAAAATTTGTGGAATTTATAACTACTTTTATTGGATTGCATATTGGAAGGAAGAAAAGTTTTATTTTTTCGAACGGTTCCTACTAAAGTTAAGTTCCAAGAATTTAGGTTATGAGCCAACTGTAAACTTGTGAAAAAGTTGTCTGTCGTTATATTTCTTCCAGAGCCTTTATATTTAGTAACTAAATCTAGAACTGTACGCTCTCCAATATTCACTTGCCGTTCACAGTCTGGTGGTTTTCTAGTATAAATTTTATCTTGTAAAGGATAAGCATTTGCCGCATCACAAGCCCAAAAAAATGTTATCCCTTACTTTGCCGGTTTTGAAGGAATGTGAAGGAATTGGGTAAATTTTATATGTCCTCGTCCTCTATAAGGAAATAATTGCTCATCGACCGTTATGCATTCAGACGGCTTATAGTTGTTTTCTAAATTACTATTTAGCATTATCCATATATCACGAATTGGAGCAGCTTTGTCACTTTTAGATCATTCAGCACGTGTATTCTGATTATCAAAACGAATAAATCGTGAAAACATTTTGAAGCGATCACGAGACATAGCCGCACGAATAAGAGGTAAGGATTCAAGTTTCCACATTTCAGATATATGTTCCTTATTAGATTTATGTACACCAGCTGCAATTAGGATTCCTAAAAATGCATCGAATTCCTCTTCAGTAAATGCCTTGAAAACCTTTCGTGGTGGTGGTTGCCGCTTAGAATCTTTGTACTTTTGATCTTGTTTTTCATTATAATCTCCAGTTACTTGTGTGCCTTTTCTGTTAGTTTCCCTTAAAATTATGGTACAAATTTCATTGGACATGATAGATTTAAAAGTTTCTTTAGCGGTATATAATGCACTAAAACTTGGTGCGCCACATTTTTCGCGCAAGATATTTCGGCTAATTGTCTCCGCTTGTGGTAATGGAGTATTAGTCCAATGAGTTCCATCTTTAGCAACTAAAACAGTAGGCTGTGCAGGCGTTTCTTCTTCATCACTAATTTCATCTGAATAAGGTTCCTCTTGTTCGATTACAGGTTCTATTTCTGCATCAGATTCTTCAGATTCGATTTCCGGAATGTATTCGTCTTCATCCGAAGCAGTAAATGGCTCTTCATCTAATGCTTCTTCCGCTGCTGCTAGTAATTCTACTGATGTCAGTCTGAAAACCATAAAATATCACATTACGTTCTTATTATTACTATTACTTTTACTCTTACAGTATTTGTAATTATATTAACTTCTATATCATACCTGGTTCTCCTCCATCTTGGTTTTGTAAATGAACCTGAACTAGGACCAGGCGTATTATCACACATTCCGATAAAAATAATAAAATTTGCACTTGTTATTACCAAAAACACTAAAAATATTTAGTAAATGTACTGTAGCGAACAAATTATATACGAGCACTTCGTAAAATGGACGGTTACTGATTTTCAGACATGTCTAATCTTGTTCATAACAGCGCAGTTTATGTCTCCCCACCACTGTCTCCTGTATATGTATAGCTGCAACGTATATACAACGTTGGGTACCCGGGTACCTACGTCGTCATTAGGTGTTATTTTTCCCAGTCACACAAAGGTTAAAATGTGTACAGCCGTATTTCTTATGCTATGGGGCAAGACCGGAGTTGTTCAGCAAACCAATCTACGAAATGCTTTTTTTCGAATTAAAATATGTCCATTAGTTTAAAAGTTACACATTTTTAAAGATAAGTACGATTTTTTTTAAAGTTTAGTCAAACAAAGACAGAGAAAAGAATGATAAATATATTTAAAAAACTACATTTTGTTATTAAAAAGTTGATATAACATAAAAATATGAATTTTTAAAATTGATTTTACATCTTAATCGTTATCAATACACCTGTCACATTCATATTGGCGCTTCTTTGACTTAACGCCTCAGGCAACAATTTACATTGTCATCGCTTTTACTACTAGATACATAATGTACTATTGTAATTTTTCTATTTCCTCTACAATTCCGAAGTAATTGTTCTGAATAATTTGTAAATCTGCTTTAACCTGACGATAATGAAAGTTTGCCTGGTTTTTCTTGATAACTGCAGCTTTTTTCGGATCGAACTTTAAAAGTACCTTATTTACATCATTAAAATATTTGTTGTAGTAAGACGCAGCCTGTGACCATGTTCACCAACGTGTAACCACTAGCTGTGGTAGATCAGGTATTTGCGGCCACAGTTTGCGAAATTCTCGAGTATGTTTCGGGGACTTTAGAAACACTGCCTTTGTACTAGCAATTAGTGCATTTACTTACGCCACAAGATTTAAAGCATAGATTTTGTACGCGACATGTAAGAAGTTACCACTGTGTTATTTAAGAGATCAGCCCAAGGAAGGCATGTATGTACCCATAAACAATAAAAGTTCCTTTGTCGTAAGTTCAAATTTGTTCCATGAGTTCAATACCACTTTCAAAATCTCATTGGCAGTCCAATTTTCAATTCTTTTGGAAGTCAGTAAGATAGAAGATGACGGTTGATGTGGTTTCATTGTACATGCCATTATATTAGCCACAGAATGTTTTGAGATCTTTTGTTTCATCCACATATAATAACAGTTTTTGATCTTTTAATTTCGATTTAATTCTTTTTTGAATATGTTCACAAACAGATGGTAGTAAATTTTGTAACGTTTTCCGACTTGGTAATTTACAGTATACATATTTATTCTACAAGGAGACAAATGCTTGGTTGTCTAGTAAAGTAAGCGATAGATTACATACAATAAAGACACGAACCAAATTGAAATGTTTCATTGGATTCGTACTTTTTTATAAGAATTCTGTTCGCTATTGATGTAACGTGGACAATCTCTTTTAGATCACACATTGAATTTTTGCGCCATCATAGATTAAATTCGGCATATCTGCAGTCAAGTTTTTAAGTGTATCTGACATTGGTTGTTTTCGTGAAGTATGTAATTTATTACATTAACTTATTATTATTAACTTATACATATGCCACATATCCACTTCATACAACTTATGCATTGTATCCATTCTTTTTTGTTAATGTGGCACCTGAAATCACACTTGCAGATTGAACATAAATTATTATCTTCTTCGGAAGAAGTGATTCTGGTGCTTGATGCGGCTATGAATTTTTCTTTAACTTGCTTTCCTTGAATCAGCTTTTACTTCGCCTCTTCTGATGTAATTACTTCAGCGCCTTTTGAAACTCTTCTTTCCTTATTTCGAACACTTGACACAAAGTTTGTTTTTAGTGCCTCTAAAAGAAGATCTTCGAATATGAATGTCTTTTGCTGGTCAACAAATGAGGATGTGCTTGCTGAATTTTGTGGTAATATTGCAACATGTGTTTCTTCAATGAACACATTTTCCACAATATCCGCAACGTCCATTATTTCTTCGGGAGGATAATTGAAGAGAATTGGTAAATACAAAATTGCTTCTTCTATTAACAAAACATTTGGGATTAATAATCGACGAAGGAGATACTTGTTGAAACTTCATTATATAGATATAATAAAACACAGTTGTATAGTTTCAAAATAATATATATGCACTACATATGTTTCACCACACTGTGGCTTCATCAGGTGGATGAATATACTAATTCAAAATATCAATTAGATCTTATATATATCAATACAAAGTACAGAACTAATCTTATTCTAAGAGGGGGTGGACATGTATGAGTTTTAAGTTTAGTAGGGGGGAGTTATTTATGTCTAGTTGGTCATTTAAAATTATACCTAATTTATTATATTTGTTAATTTCTAAACTTTCTAACATATTAAGTTTTTTTACTTTTATCTAGGACATGCAAAGTTTTAAAATTAGTGTTGAATTTGTGATTATGTTCTAGGCAATGATTGGCAAAAGTTGAGTCTGTCTTCTTGTCTCTGTGGCTTCTTTCATGTTCCTTCATTCTAATATCAAATGTCCGTCCTGTTTGTCCGACATACACTTTTTTACAATCTTCGCATGTCAACTTGTAAACCCCTGAGTTTAATCTATTGTCCGTTTTATCTTTGTTGTTTTTTATAGCGTTTTGTAAGGAATTGTTGGTTTTGAATGAAATGGTCTCTTCTTTACTTGTTTTTATTAAGTTTCCTACTTTGTTTGAAATTGTACCGATGTATGTTATAGAATTATAACTAAATGTTTTATTGTTTTTTACTGTGGGGTAAATTGAAGATATCGTTTTAGATTTCTGTAGTTTTTTTAGAATATTAATTAATAATATTCTAAAAAAACTACAGAAATCTAAAACGATATCTTCAATTTACCCCACAGTAAAAAACAATAAAACATTTAGTTATAATTCTATAACATACATCGGTACAATTTCAAACAAAGTAGGAAACTTAATAAAAACAAGTAAAGAAGAGACCATTTCATTCAAAACCAACAATTCCTTACAAAACGCTATAAAAAACAACAAAGATAAAACGGACAATAGATTAAACTCAGGGGTTTACAAGTTGACATGCGAAGATTGTAAAAAAGTGTATGTCGGACAAACAGGACGGACATTTGATATTAGAATGAAGGAACATGAAAGAAGCCACAGAGACAAGAAGACAGACTCAACTTTTGCCAATCATTGCCTAGAACATAATCACAAATTCAACACTAATTTTAAAACTTTGCATGTCCTAGATAAAAGTAAAAAACTTAATATGTTAGAAAGTTTAGAAATTAACAAATATAATAAATTAGGTATAATTTTAAATGACCAACTAGACATAAATAACTCCCCCCTACTAAACTTAAAACTCATACATGTCCACCCCCTCTTAGAATAAGATTAGTTCTGTACTTTGTATTGATATATATAAGATCTAATTGATATTTTGAATTAGTATATTCATCCACCTGATGAAGCCACAGTGTGGTGAAACATATGTAGTGCATATATATTATTTTGAAACTATACAACTGTGTTTTATTATATCAAAACATTTGGGTCCTTGTTCTCATCCACTTCAGTATGAACTTTTTTTTCTTTTCCTTGTAGCTCCTTCCATTGTTTCAGTCCGGAACGACATCCTAGAAAATGGACAAATTCCAGCATTTTTGAAACCATTCTTGATGATATCCTCATTTAAATCTTGCCAAATTTCCCCAATCATTTTCGAAAATTCTCCCTCTGGAAGCTTCATTCCATTCTTTCTTTGCCACGTAACTAACCTCTGATCCCACGAAGTTTTTAACGGTTTGAAGACACTTGTGTTTAAAGATTGCAGCGCATGACTGGCATGCGGAGGTAGTTTAAGTATTGTCACATTTGCTTCGGCAACCATTTCTATCAATCTGATACTTATACGAGTGGCATGACCATCATATATTAATAAAACCGGGCGATCGGGCCAAATAGCTTTCTAAAAACTTTATGAAAATAATTTTCTAATACCGTTGTGTCCATCCACCCATTGGTAGTTACCGCATAAGCTGTTTCCAGTATTTTCTGGCGCATACCACCGATCCCAGATATTTTTTCCTTTAAAAATAATCAGTGATGGAAGTTTTCTTCGCGTAGCAGAATCTGCCATTAGAACCGCAATGTTATCTCTTCCAGGAGCAGTAGCTGTGCGAGTGCATGGCAAGTTTTTACCGCCAACTACTTTTGTTTTTGACAAATCTGTACAGAAACTACATTCATTCAGGTTCCAAATTCTTGACGGATTGTTATCCAATCCGAGATCCTGTATCTTAGCTTCCAGTAATAAAATACTCATCAATTACAAAAGAATTGCGACATTTTTTACGAACGTTCTCAATTTTTTGTGGTTTCTTTATTGATAAATTGTTTCTCTTTTCTAAGCCAAGAAACTAATCTTCGCCAGGGATACCGTTTTTAAACGGGGTTTTGAGTTTGTTGGCATTTACATACTGGCCAACCAGCTCCAGCACCTCACGTCTGGACAATTCAAATCACTTTTATTGTCAAAAGACCTTCAGCAAGACGTTTTTCAGTTTCGATTGAAATAGCAGTGCTTCTCAAGTGATTTTGATTTCACACCACGTTTTACTTTCAAGCGGTCGGTAATTGTAGTTAGCGGAATTTTTTACTTTTTTGCTAGCTGCCCTAATTAGATCTAATGCCGCATCCAAGGACTATTTTGTATAATCACCCCGATTCGTCTTTCTAATATAGTTTCGAACCATGGCGGCTATTAAAAATTACAGAATAACATCAATGAAGAATTACAGAATAAGAAATGAAGCATGTGCGGACCAGTGCCGTCTTACCCGCTAAGTAGTCCGCACTTGCCCCGTGTATCGATATTTTCGAGGCAAGACAGGAGTAGTGTTTTTCTCAATATATTTCAAAGAATCGATTGAATTTGTTTATTTAACATACATTTTAATCAATGTACTTTCATACTTACCAAAAATAATCGCACAGAACAAAATATTTTATTAAAAACCACGGCATTTTGGTGTTGCTCACTTACTATTTGCTTAAATAGGGGAAGTACATGTAAAAATTGAACGCAATCTACGGCGTTGGTTTCATATTACCTTATCCTAGGTTTCTATAAATTAAAAATAACAATTTTGTTTGAATTATGTTAAATACAGGCAATTTCGCTCTTGCCCCGTCTAACACCACTTCACCTTATAGTAAAGCCTGTGTTTGAAAAAAAGGAATGCCAGTAATATGGATTCATTGTTACTATTACTTATAGATAGAATATAAGTTTCTTATCCAGCTGCATTATACAGGGTTGGCCATTTAAGGTTGCGGTTTTTGAAGTCATATTAAACATACAAAACATTAATTTAAAAAAATGATTTATTTGTGCAATTAAACAACAAGATCTGCGGTTTAATAAATCAGGTTTTCGAAGTGAGAGCCTCGAGCAACGATAACATTTCGCAGCCTCTTCTCAAATTCTCCACAAACTGCCTGAAGTGTGGCGTACGGTATCGCTTCTATTTGCTGCCGTATTGCCATTTCAAGGTCATCCAGGGTGTCTATACCATCGCGATATACCGTATCTTTTAATGATCCCCACAGGTAGAAATCGCAAGGATTGAGGTCTGGACTATATGGTGGCCATGTTATCCCTCCGCCTGTAAACTCTTGAGCGTCAAGACCAATGATTCTGTTATCGAAATGTTCTTCAAGAATGTTGAAAACTTCTTCCATGCGATGCGGACGAGCCCCGTCTTGCATAAACCATGCATTCTCCACCATATTTAATCTATGCGCCACGGGAATAAAAGACTCATTAAGCATTTCACAATATTTTTGCGAAGTAACGGTTCCATTGACAATCACGGGACCGATAATTCCTGCCGACGAGATAGCACACCATACAGTCAACCTTCGAGGGTGAAGAGGACGAACAATTGCTAGATGTGGATTTTCTGTTCCCCAACGTCTCCAATTTTGCTTACTCACATAACCGGATACATCGAAATGTGACTCATCCGACCACCACACTCGTTCCAATGACATGCTGCCATTTTCAATGCGTTCGATGATTTCGTTCGCAAAATTGTAGCGTCGCTCCATATCAAACGGTCTCAACGGCTGATCGATCTGGATTTTGTATGCTTTCATCTTTAGATCATGCTTTAGGATCCGCCTTAGTGTTGTACGGGGTATTTCAAGTTCTTGAGATGCTCTTGAGGTCGACGTTGAAGGTTGAGCTGTAAAGTGCTACCGTACTCGTTCTATGGTTTCCGGTACCCGGATGGTCTTTTGACGTTCTCTAACAGTTGATCTTTCGTCTGCCGCAGATGCTGTTGCTTCAAATTTCACTACAATCCTAAGATATTGTCGGATTAGTAGACATGGAAACACGATAACGAATACTTTGTTACTTTTCTAAATTTATCTTTCTTTCCTTACCTTTTTATAGTGTTTTCCGTTGGTGCGTTATTTCTCCGGAATAGAGTACGCAAGTGTCTTGCCGTAGCTGCAAAAGATTCCCCATTTCTATAATAATATTTTATTAATTCCACACGCACTTCCGTTGGATGACAAGGCAAATTTTTCATATATTTATTGTAAACCGGGCTTGGCCCTCTAGTGTAAAAAATATATATTATATTAATTTCTATATATACAAGGGAATAGCGCGATTTTTAAAACCGCAACATTAAATGGCCAACCCGTTAATTGTACATACAAGGGTGTGGTTCAAATTTGACCTGCATTTTACTTTTTTGTCGCTACAAACTAGAAATTAATATTAATATACTGAGAACATATCTTATTCTCAAACATGCAAAACACACATATTTGTTGCTAAAGTAACGTAATAATTAAATGACAGCAGTATACAGGGTGTTAATTAAGTACATGCAATAACTTTAAGGGTCGATTATTTGAGTGATCTTAAGACAAAATGTTCATATAAACATGGGCCCGCAAATGCGAGGTTGGCACTGTAAAATACCTCCAGCATTTAGTAAACAACTTGACAGTAGTCAAATTATTTATCTACTAGGTATTAATTTGAATTTCTTAGAAAGTATTTTTTGTTCAATATCGTTCAGTATACTAATAGTGAAATGGCAGATGTGCATTTCTGTTATGGAATGGCTCAAGGAAGCTCTAGTGCTGCTAGACGTATTTATTATCAAAGGTTTGCTCAATGTGTAGTGCCTAACGGAAAAACTTTTGTAAGTCTTCATGCACGACTTTCTGAAACCGGCAGTTTTACAAGATCGGCAGTCAAATTACATTTCGGTACGGAAAAAGTTAGACTGCCTCTTATCGCTCAACTTTAACCAACAAAAGAAAAAGAAACAAATATGTTTCAGTTTGCTTGCTTCCAGGGTGTATATGAAAGCGTGGAGAGAATCGTCTTTGTGTAATATAAGAAAATAAGAGGAATATATTTAGCTTTAGAAACTAGCGTTGAAGTAACTAACCAACATTATTCAATAAATGAATGTATTTATTTTCAATGTTTTAGAAATTAATTATGATAATACAAAGTCTTTATTTGAATCAGTTGATGTTGAAAGGTACTATGTAACTTTTATGCAGTTTTGAGAAAAACTAAAAAAACTGAATATCTTTCTTGTGTCAGATTGATCGTTAGATATTATTGTGGGAATGGTTTTATATTATTCGTGCACAAAAAAACGGAGGTAACTTAACCATGGCACTAAGACCCCAAAAATTATTATTAAAAAAAAAGAAAGCGAAGTTAGGCCCTTTCTGCATCTAACGCAAAAATAGCAAGTAGTGTTAATTAAAAACACTGATTTATTAATTTTTGAACAATGAATACATATTGTTAAAACAAACTTGACATTTCATAGAAATATTTATTACTCTTTACACTTTTTAAGCGTGTTTGGATGGCTTCTTCGTTGGCCAACAGCGGATAATGTTGGAGTAAAATTCTTTATATTCCTCTTCTACGTAGGTTAGCAGTTTTTGCAAATGCTCTATCTTGGTTTCCAGTATGGGAACATTTCCCTCAGAATATGCTTTGGTGTGCTTTCGAGAGGAATACGTTCATTATTTCGAGGCATATGCAGTGGAAATGTATGATACGCGAAACTATTCAGATATTCTGAAGCGACCAGATATCCTGGTTTCGATGACTGGTGAAGAAAGTGGTGGAACTGGGATCTAGAAAATTATTGTTTCTAGGTTCGTGGAACGCCCCTCTTATTGGTCTCGAATGAAAGAGATTACTTTTTGTAATATTTTGTCCACCAATTTTTAAAATCTAGCACATCTTCAGTAGCAATTTCTTTTACTGTAAAATGTTTTTTTGCACTGGATGTTACAACCAGTTCAGTGTATTGGTGAATGGAGAAGATCCTATCATGTTGCTTTAACTTTTTTTAATCAATCCAAAATCCCTATCACAGGGTAAAAAGGAGTGCCCTCTGATAGGGAAAAATTGTTCCACTTTATCGAATCTACCTGTTTCAGCTAATGGCATACACATACGTACCATGGTATGGTTCTTGTTTTGCCCTGGACAATTGTCAGAATACAGCTGAAGTTCTGTTATTGATTCAGGGATGCAGTTGTTAATATAATCCAATACGAAGGAGAAAACTTCGTTTGGTCTCTTGTGGGCCAGTCCTTCATGGTAAATGTAGAAAAATGCCTGACCTGTTTTCAAATTATGAATGCCAACGATATTAACGGTCAGTTGAGTTAAATAAAACAAGTCCTGCACCGGAACTTCAGGGAGATGGACGTTCTGCATGAAATCGAAGGCCTAAAACGTTACTTAGTACCTTTCAACATCTACAGATTCATTTATATTACCATAATTAATTTCCAAAGCTTTGAAAATAAATACATTCATTTATTGAATAATGATTTAACATTAATCATTAACGTTACAACTACACAATTGAAAAAAATCGAATTCTGTAATGAAACATTCTACTATTACAATTAGAATTATAATTGTATTAAAGTGCAAATAGTGAATGAGTAAGAAGTGGGCGTCTCCTTAGTTCTAAACCGTAGCAGACACGTTCTAAAGGTCATTCGCCTATAGCAAATTTAAACGGAACTACATTTCTTCATCTCGAACAGTATTTGAAATCAAATTATATGCAGTGATTTTATTTTGTTTCTTACTATCTGTTGTTACTACTGTTGTTATCGAAAGGTTTGCAACGGTAAGAACAATACATAATTGAAGAAGCTGTTTTAATTGAAATTGAAGTAAATCCTAATACCAGTACCTGGAAAATAACTGAAGAATTAAACAAAACTCATGTAACAATATGGCAGATTTTAAGATACCAGCAGCTTTATCCCTATCACATGCAACACGTGCAAGCTTTATTGCACAGGGATTTGCCGTTAAGACTTGCATTTTGTCATTGGTTTCATAGTAAAATCATAAGAAATCCAGGATTCTTAAGTCAGATACTATTTACAGATGAAGCTTGTTTTTCGAGAAATTCAATTATTAATCTTCACAACAATCACGTATGGGACGAAAACAATCCACATGCCCTGATAGAAAATAATTTTCAACAACAGTTTTCTTTTAATATCTGGGTTGGAATTGTCGATGACCACATCATTGGGTCACATTTTTTTCCACCTAGACTTAATGGGGAAGAATATCGAAGGTTTTTGGAATACGTATTACCTGAACTTTTAGAGGAGGTTATGGAAAGATTTCGTATGTGGTACATGCATGAAGGTGCTCCACCACACTTTAGCCTAGTGGCGCGTGAATTTTTGGACGAAAATTACCGTAATCATTGTTTCTTATCTAATGCTTATCAAACTATTTTTTTGTAATCTTGGCTATTTCCTTGAATCAGTGCATTCACATGTCTTTGATTTTTTTCATGCGTCACTGATACTGCTCGTGTGGATCGCTTTTCGTCAAACGCCTCTCTCTCTTTCTCTGAATATTTCTTTTTTTTTCATCTCAGATTCTGTTTTAATATTTTTATTCCCCATCATTCTAATTTAGATCATTTTCACGAATAATATTACGTAAAATTTTAACAAACTAGATACAGACTTATTTTAAAAGATATTGCAAACAAAGTAAATTTATCAAGTGAGGTTCAAAATGTTGTTCTTATGTTTTTGTATTTGATTATTTTAAAGCTTTATATAAATACACCTGTTACATCCTCACTTAGACCGGTAAACATCCGAAACTGCTTTCAATGGTTGCGATTGTGTTTCTATGAAATACAATCACAAAAGGAATAAACATGTTTTGAAGAAGTAAACACCGTGAATTAAACTAATTAACACTGTTGTTTAACACTTTCGTGTATATTCTAACATTCTATAACTCCCTTTGTGACAAGTAAAATAATATAAATTAGAACATAAAGACAGGAGAATAGTTAAATTGTAAATTCATTTGAGTTCCTAAACGCTATTATAAATAATGTTCATTATTACATTGTGTGACGGGATAGTATGTTATACTGATAGCTGTTATACCTGCATGTCTATGTAAGGGGTTGGCTCGGTTAATAAAATGAACAAATACGTATTTTAGGTGGTTCTCGGTGATTACTTGAATAAACTACGAAATTTTTATTTTCCTTTTAAAGGCGTTAGAAAATCACAAAATTGTATCAGTTAATGTCAAAAATAATGAATTATTACGATAAAAACCATAACTATTTGTTATGGATTAATATATATATATATATATATATATATATATATATATATATATATAATGAAGTATATATATATATATATATATATATATATATAATATATATATATATAATGAAGTATAGCTGTGTAGCCGTGAAGATCTAAATATGAATTAAAAGAATGATAAATGTAATGAAAGTTAAAGTAAATAAATTTGAATTTATAATTGGGCGCCTTTTTATATGAAAATATATTTAGATCAACGCTATCTATGTTCTTTATGTACCAACTAGTAGTTTAAGTTTAAGTTAAGTTCATAGTAATTTATTATGATATCACTGGTATTTTCATTATTAAATAAATTTTCTTCGGATATATACAAAATTACGGCCATACGTTTTAAGATTTTTAGGAAAAGACGCCGATAGCGGTTATTATTTTTCAAAGCCTAGTTAATAGTATGATATAGCCTCGAAGTTTTACTTTTACTAAATCCATTAAACAAGATAAATATAAACAATTTGATAATTTTGTCTTAATAATAATATTTATAGAATATTTTTCAAGTTGTCAATACATGTTTTCTAATGCTAGGTTATGTTGTATCTGCGTATAGAAAATATCATTTTCGCGGGTCAATTGCATTTTAAATAAGTGGGCGTGTTTAACTAGTATCGATACAAAATATTAATGAAGATAAATTAGATATCTGTTATTTCGCGCTAAAGATTTGAATTATGAAATAGAAAATAAAAATATAAAAGTAAGTTTAGAAATAAAAATAGGATAATTAAAGTATACAAAGTTATCGTCATATTAATTTATATACACTTCGATACTAATTTTACATATCAAATCCGCCTATTTAACCCTTCTTCTATGAGTTTTATTATTGTTAATGCTGTTTTTTCTATTATAGTTGCTGGAATATGGGTGTTGTTTGCCCCATTACAATATATATATATATATATATATATATATATATATATATATACGAAAAATTTGTGAAAGACATATCTGCCCGGAAAGTGCAAATATCGATATTTCACTGATTTTACAGATCATTAGTGCACATTATCTGGAGGCAGACATGACTTTCCCTTCTATACTACGTGTATATATACGAACTAGAATGAACTTCATGTGTATGAGAATTAATAATTATTAAATCTCATTTTACATGCGATTGTCGCTATAATTTAATAATATAATAATATAATCCGGCAAAATTTATCCCTCAAGAAGAGAGGTTTTATGTCCATTATCTGCAAATGCTGTATGGCTCATAAGTCATAGGACGCCTGTCTACTTCTAAACGTTACAGCTTTTTATTTTAATTCGTAAATGATTTCATCTTATTTTGCTTGATGGCTAATTAGTGGGAGCCGGACACGAGAGGCCGATATGTATTTTTAAAGAGTTTTTAATTTTATTTATATAAATGGAAAACAAACGGATGGTGATCTATAAAATACGAAATACATTTTTATTCGTTCATTTTGTAGTTCAAGTTGACCAAAGGAGTATTAATATTAACTAGCTATACTTTCTCAAGGTTTTCTTCTGTAAAATTTGTTCTCATTGAATGAAATACATCCTTGTAGATAGAAAATGTCCTTTCTACATCGCAACAGGTAATAGGTGCATACTGGAAATATTATTTTATTTCAGCGTATTTAGCAGTTAGATTTTGAGGCATTGCCCCATACTCAATTGCAGCAATGTTATTAAATCTGGATTTCTAGTAAAATCTGCGTCTATCTTTTGTCGAAGGCCACATCAGAAGTCACTTGGAATATTTTTCAAATTATTAATAGCCACATTTAATGTTGTTAATCCGTCATTTAATTTCAGATTTTGATTTTCAAAATAAATGATTAGTTTTGGCAAATTTCTTAAGTGTTCCTGAAGAAAGTACAACTGATTTTTAGATTTGGAATTTGTATTAGTTTCTTGCACTCAGAAATACTTCGAGAATCGTCATTTAAACATGTAACGGAATTTTGTAAACTGTCGAAATTCTCTGCATGTTAACCACTAGCTTACAATCATGTTCACCATCTAGTTATTACTGGAGAGGGAGGCGGTGACAAAGATGGAAGTTTTTCCCTGTAAAGTGGTAATTTTCTGAAAAAAGCGGATACAAGTCTATCAATTTCCGGAAAGGCGTCTCTAATATATTCACGGATGCAGCATATTAGGATATGTTCCCTTTAATAGTCTGCCTGTTTCTAACATATATGCAGCACTGTCACTGACAAATAAAAGTATTTTTCTTTGCTCCTGTTGTCCGAATGAAGCATTTGGTGCATATTCTCGTAAATGGTTTTAGCTACTGTTTCCGAATCATCTGTATTTGTAACTTTTGCTGCTATTACATATTCATTAAATGAAATAGTTAGATGTAGTACATCAGCTATAACATTTACCGAACAGATTCTTAATATATCGACAATTTCGTCGTTTCGTTGTATGTTATACATAGGTATCAGAATAATTGAAACATACATGAGTAGGTAAACCCCACCAGTTTTGTATAATACAAAGGTATTTTTAATAATATAAAATATTATTAAAAATCTGGTGTGAAGAACACAAATGCAGGTTCACTATTAATATTTTCTGTGAACGTGTCCGAATATATCCTATCCCCAGAGACGTAGATACGTATTTCACCTTTCTACAGGCTCATCGGTACGCCCCTGCTGGAGAAAGGATATTCCCAGACACATTCACAGAAAAGAACCACATCGCCCTATCACCGTAATTATCCAGACCGAGCGCAGAAGTAAATTCGGCGCTGCCTGTTGTCAGACAGCCGAAGTACCTCGCATACCGTCCACATAATTAATGTGAAGTAACGACGCCCTTCCAAAGGTTGGCACAGCCAATCTCTCTAGAAAACTGCATTTTGTTTGTGCCTTCACTCATACTACGGCTTAACCGCATGTGTAATGTATCAGAATAATTGAAACATATATGAGTAGGTAAACCCCACCAGTTTTGTATAATACAAAGGTATTTTTAATAATATAAAATATTATTAAAAATCTGGTGTGAAGAACACAAATGCCGGTTCACTATTAAGTGAGTGAAGGCACAAACAAAATGCAGTTTTCTAGAGAGATTGGCTGTGCCAACCTTTGGAAGGGCGTCGTTACTTCACATTAATTATGTGGACGGTATGCGAGGTACTTCGGCTGTCTGACAACAGGCAGCGCCGAATTTACTTCTGCGCTCGGTCTGGATAATTACGGTCATAGGGCGATGTGGTTCTTTTCTGTGAATGTGTCTGGGAATATCCTTTCTCCAGGAGGGGCGTACCGATGAGCCTGTAGAAAGGTGAAATACGTATCTACGTCTCTGGGGATAAGATATATTCGGACACGTTCACAGAAAATATTAATAGTGAACCTGCATTTGTGTTCTTCACACCAGATTTTTAATAATATTTTATATTATTAAAAATACCTTTGTATTATACATAGGTACTGATTTGAAAGATGGCTTCTAATGCGTTCTATTGCTTTTGCGTAGCACATAATATTTGCCTAAGGTGGATTCATCAGGAACATTTCGACTAGTATATTTTTGGAAAAATGTTTTCAAAGTGTGATGTTTAAGTTTATTTAATGAAATATTATCCGCCATTAAAGTGTCACAGAGTTCTTCATTGAAATTGTCAGATTCCAACGAGTCTAATTTATGTGTATGTGTTTGCGATACTAAGTGACATTTTGCGTGCGATTTCTTGGAATTTTTTAACGATATTTTACAGATTTTGCAATAAATTTCGGAATCACTGGCAATTGACATACAATCAGTATGACAAACCAACTCGCTATTGTTTCAAGATGCCATTCTCGTCGTTGTTTCATATCATATCTGAAAAAGTTACTTAAAGCAATGTTCTAGATCTAAATAAATGAAAATTAAAAATGTATGCGTAAGTTATTGAAACTTAATGAAATTCACTGGACACAGTTAAAACAATGAAAAAAGAAACTAACGTACTGTACTTTATTTATCTTGCGTAATATAAACTAATAAATAAAACAAATTATAAAACTCCTCACGCTTCTATCTACGCTCATGAAGAAAGGAATTTAAGTGTAATATTGGAGTAATTGCGTCACAATTCAACGACATAAAACAGATGTGCGGTTAACCGAATGAATACTGCTATTCAATAACTGCGTGTTGTACTTATTGAGGTTATAAACTATTTATATGGCCCTTGAAATTTCGTCCTGATGCGTCCGGTCTCTATTTATATATATATATATATATATATATATATATATATATAATCATTAACCCCTTTTTTACCTTGCGGTGTAGGGGAAGTTGTTACTATACTCTATTTTATATTTACAAAGTCTTTCCACTGTTTTCTGTTCTACGCCATATTCCTCGCATTGGCTACCGTCTGTCCTCTTCTTTGTATCGCTTTCGCTACTATATTTTCGTATGTTTCTCTCAGTCTTCCAGGTCTTCGTTTAATTCTAACTCTGGCTTCCAATATCTTCCTTGCTGGTCTGTTTTCTTCCATCCGGTGTAAATGGCCCCACCATCTTAGCTGTTTTCTTTCGATGTACTCTGAAATGGATTCGACTTGCAATTCTGCTCTTACATCAACATTTCTTATCCTGTCCCTGCGTGTTATTCCTTTAACCCCTCTTAGATATTTCATTTCACTAGCCTGCACTTTACTTCTTAGCCTGTTTGTGAGTGCCCATGTTTCACTTCCGTAAACTAGAATAGGTCTGTATATTGTCTTGAATACAGTCATCTTGGTTTTGGTAGATATTTCTTTCTTATTTACCAATGTGTGTCTCATGGCATGGTATAGTTTAGCCGCCTTTCCTATTCGTTCATTAATGTCAATTTCTTGATTTCCATTTCGTTCAATCGTTACTCCTAGATATTTGTATTGTGACACTTGTTTTATTCTTTCATCTTCAATATATATCTTTATTTGTTCTTCTACTCCTGACGATATCATCATTACATTTGTCTTCTTCGTATTGACTTTCATGTTGTATTTTTTCAATGTTTGGTTCCATTCATTTATATTCTTTTGTAAATTTCGTTCACTGTTAGCCATCACTACTAAATCGTCAGCAAATATACATTCAGTTATTTCAATCGGCTTTAAATGTTTGTATCCACTAATCATATTCATTAGCTTCGGTTTACATTCTTTTAGTATTTTGTCCATAAATATATTGAATAGTACTGGACTGAGCACCCCACCCTGCTTCAGACCTCCCTCTATTTTAAATAATTCCAACTTCCTGTTTTTACTTATGACATAGCTAGTGTTATCGTTATACACACTTCTGATAGCTCTAATTAATTTACTATTCACTCCTCTTTGCTGTAAGCTATTCCAGACTTCTTCTCTAGGAACTCGATCGAACGCTTTTTCTAAATCTATGAATGCAAAGTATACTTTTGATTGGCTAAGAATGGTTTTCTCTATTACTTGCTTAATCGTATATATATGGTCGTTACACTTCTTCCCTTCCTAAACGCACTCTGTGCTTCATCCATTGTGGGTTCTGTTACTCTTCTTAGTCTAGTTTCCAATACCCTCTCGTATGCCTTAGTTACTGTGCTTAAAAGCGTTAATCCTCGATAATTGCTGCAGTCTCTCGTGTTTCCTTTTTTGTGTATAGGTACTATCTGTCCAGTTTTCCAGTCCTTCGGTATTATTTCTTGCTCCCAACTCATATTGAATAGTTTCAAAATCAGCTCTATACCTTTTTCTCCTAGTGTTTCCATCATTTCTGTTGTTATCATATCGTGACCAGGGGCTTTTCCGTTTTTTAGCGTCTTAATGGCATCTACGACTTCATTTCTTGTTATTGGTCCCAGTGCATTGTTGTCGTCTTCAATACGTATTTCTAGATTTTCCTTTGATGTAGGTGCATCATTACTTGCAATGGTTAATAGTTCTTTAAAGTATTGTTGCCATCTCTCCATAATTTTTTTATCTTCTGTGATAATTTCTCCATTTTTATCTAGTATAGTGCTCTATTTATAACATTTAGTATTTTCGTGAAAGATAACATCTTACGTTTATCGGGGATTAAAGGTATGTTGTTATTTGTGCACCAAATCTGTATGTTAACCAGATCGACTTGTAGTAGAAGACAATCCCTCAAGTCGGTGACTCGAGAAAACAACTTCAAGTCACCGGCAAGAGGTCCAAATGCTGTATGGCTCATCTCATAAGTTTTGGGATGCCCTGTGTACTTCTAAACGTTACAGGTTTTTCTTTTAACAGGTAATTGGCTTTATCTTATTTTGCGTGATGATTTTGCTATTATTATTATAGTATTAATACACCTTCACCAACAACTTTTTGGTTATTTTACGAAAACAATATTGTAATAATTATTTAAGTTATAGAAAACTACTAAATGTATATTTTACTGGCAAGGAATAAGTAAGTAAACATAGGTAATCTATTAAAAAATCTAAAGACCCATAGCCTGATTTCGTGCATTATCCCATATTCCCACCATTAAAATATACATCTATTTTTAGTTAAAACGAGTATCTTCCTAACGCCTTTTATATCAAACACCCTTTAACAAAAGATGCTGCTGCGACGCGCACCAAGCACAAACTTTGATCTCTATATGAACAAAAGAAAAATATTCGAAGTCTAAAGAATAATAAAGCGTTGGAAATCTAAAATAACACAGTTAGAATAACGATCAGAACAATGTGATAATACCACGCCTCTTATTTGATGTCTACTTTGCTGCTTTAATAGAGGAAGTAGTTATAAAATGCGAGTCTATCTCAAGCTTACGGTCGAAGTAGGAAAACATTACAGTAATAAAATGGGGAAGCTTTTGTTGAAAATGTGAGGAAATTAAATGGGATATGGAATCGAGTGGATATATATTTTACACACTGTTTTCATGTTCGAATTTAATATTGTGCGGGGAGAACGCCGCCAGCTAGCTAAATATCGGAAACGGGCGCTTATCTAAAACGCGAATTTAATTGGAAAGATCTCGCGATTGCGCTCGCGTTTTGTGTTAGGTATGTTAGTTGATTTAATTATACTGAACAATTGTTGTCGGTTATGCGACGCGAACATCCCAACTGCTATTATTTCATTCGAATATTTGATGTTTATTAATTGAAAGTGTTTGTCCAAATCGACTCGACGAATAATTAATTTCAACTCTATGAAAATTATTTTCAATGAAGTGAATTTAAAAAGCCTAACCGACTTGCATATGTAGCAATGAACTGCAGTAATATAAATAGAAATAGTTAATTTACGAAGGAGATACTTGTTGAAACTTCATTATAACGCTAAGAAATAAGTAATTAAACTTCTAGTTTCAAAAATTCTTTGATTGTAAATCACTGCAATATTGTTTCGCCATACAGTAGCTTCATCAGGTGGATGAATACTGAATATGTACAATGCAAGTTAGAATATTTATGTGAAAATTATTGGGGAATGGTGGTGGAAATTTTTTTTACAATCTTTAATTTAGTAGAGGGGAGTTGTTTAAATCTAGTTGGTCATTTAAAGCTAATCCTAAACTATTGTATCTATTAATTTCTAAGTTTTCTAACAGGTTTAAAACAGACAATACTATACAGAACATTATTAAAAATAACAAAGATAAAATAGACAAAGAATCAAACTCTGGTGTGTATAAGTTAACATGCGAAGATTGCAATAAGGTATACATAGGACAAACGGGGAGGACATTCAAAATTAGGATGAAAGAACACGAGAGAAGCCATAAAGAAAAGAAAACAGATTCAACTTTCGCAAATCGTTGTTTAGAAATTAATGATAGATTTAATATAGATTTCAAAATTGTACACATTCAAGGAAAAAGTAAAAAACTTAACCTGTTAGAAAACTTAGAAATTAATAGATACAATAGTTTAGGATTAGCTTTAAATGACCATCTAAATTTAAACAACTCCGCTCTACTAAATTTAAGATTGTAAAAAATTTTTCCACCACCATTCCCCAATAATTTTCACATAAATATTCTAACTTGCATTGTACATATTCAGTATTCATCCACCTGATGAAGCCATTGTATGGCGAAACAATATTGTAGTGATTTACAATAAAAGAATTTTTGAAACTAGAAGTTTAATTACTTATTTCTTAGCGTTATAAATGTAAATGTAAACTTTACCTGTTACTTTTTATGTATTTTGTTTATATCATTTTATGGGGATTCAATTTGTTGCACTTGACGGTCTAGTTCTAGGTCATAGTATTCTCTTATCGAGGATGGGCTCAGTTGGTTTTAATAGATCTTTATCGATGCTTATGAACTCTAACCTACAGAACAATTCCAATTATGCCTATTTTAATGGTTTTAAATCGAAGACATATATTTTAACGTCTGGAGTATCCCAGGGGTCTAACCTTGGTCTCTTATTGTCCAGCATATTTATTAACGATTTGATAACTTCGATCAACGATTCCAAAATATATAATATTATAGATAATGCACGTGATATAGACGTTCTTCAAGCGAGTCTTATTATTTCAACGTCTGGTGTATCCCAGGGGTCTAACCTTGGACCTTTGTGATCCAACTTCTTTATCAACGACTTAATAACATAGATCGACGAGTTAAAAATATATAATATTGTGAATTAATAATCGACACATAATCGGTACAGACAGACAATTAAAATCTTTACATAATTACATTAACACTATTCACCCAAATATCAAATTTACCATTGAAATAGAAGAAAATAAATCCATAAACTTTCCAGACCTCACTATAACACACACAACTAAAAAACATGAATTTTCTATCTACCACAAACCTACACCGTTGAGTAAAGAAAACTTCGATATAGAATTAAATAGAATACACGTTATAGCGCTAAATAACGGTTTCACCATAAATTTAATTAATAATATTCTAAAAAAACTACAGAAATCTAAAACGATATCTTCAATTTACCAAACAGTAAAAAACAATAGAACATTTAGTTATAATTCTATCACATACATCGGTACAATTTCAAACAAAGTAGGAAACTTAATAAAAACAAGTAAAGAAGAGACCGTTTCATTCAAAACCAACAATTCCTTACAAAACGCTATAAAAAACAACAAAGATAAAACGGACAATAGATTAAACTCAGGGGTTTACAAGTTGACATGCGAAGATTGTAAAAAAAGTGTATGTCGGACAAACAGGACGGACATTTGATATTAGAATGAAAGAACATGAAAGAAGCCACAGAGACAAGAAGACAGACTCAACTTTTGCCAATCATTGCCTAGAACATAATCACAAATTCAACACTAATTTTAAAACTTTGCATGTTCTAGATAAAAGTAAAAAACTTAATATGTTAGAAAGTTTAGAAATTAACAAATATAATAAATTAGGTATAATTTTAAATGACCAACTAGACATAAATAACTCCCCCCTACTAAGCTTAAAACTCATACATGTCCACCCCCTCCTAGAATGAGATTAGTTCTGTACTTTGTATTGATATATATAAGATCTAATCGATATTTTGAATTAGTATATTCATCCACCTGATGAAGCCACAATGTGGTGAAACATATGTAGTGTGTTAACATTATATATATTATTTTGAAACTATACAACTGTGTTTTATTATACCTATATAATATTGTGATGTGAGTCAGGCAATGACGTCACGCGTCATCCGTCTCCCGTACAATCTAGAATCAAAAAGCCTAAAATAAATTCATTCGACCCCCACCCGACCGCCATGGTAACGTCGTAGTTAAAAATAAATATTGTGAATAAATAAATATAAATATTGTCATTATTGTAGTAGTTTTAAGTGTTATTTAGTGTACCAAAAAAGTTTAAGTATATTCATACGTTAAGTACATATTACGCATTTGTTACAAATGAAACAGACATGCAATATACACGTCTATAACTGTACACATGGACATACACCTCGCCTAAGACACGTGTTTCTGCCATCTACTATTAGACTTCGTCAGTTAAGCTAGAGAAGGAAAGCTTAAAGAATCACCTCACAAGGTATAGTAAATTTTGTCCTATCAGGTGGCACTATATAATCTAGTGACATCTGATGGACAAAAGAGACTATGTCAAAAGTAGCGATTCTCCCTCGACCGGCTATGCCGGTACAGAAGAGAAAAGATACGTATATAGGTGTAAGTTCATTAACACGATGCCAGATGGCAGCAAATATACCAAAAAAGATTAAGTATATTAATACGTTAAGCCAGTGGCGGCTCTTTAAAGAGAGCAAGTGAGCAATTGCACCCCCTGGAATTATGAAACAAAACAAACCAAGCGGCGACTAACTGTGAAAGTATTTATTTATTATGTATATTATGTATTCATAGTTATTGACGAGGAACGTGGCACGCTAACAACGTACATACACCGAGCGTCGTCACAGATATACTGTGCAAAGCCCTACTGTTGCTCTGTTAGGGCATTAACATTACATTGATGGTGGGGAGAACTGTATTTTGCCGTACTTCAATGTCGTATAGTACATAGCGTTGGAGCAACTAAACCAGACTGCTCTCGGGCGTTATTGCGATGAAATCCGTGTTTTTTTTAGAAAACAGCGCGTTTTCGCGTTTAACGTATAATGAAAAAATCGCAGTAAAAAATTTTAAACGGCCGATGCCTCAATTATGTTTAGAAAATAAACAATCTGTTAAAGGTAAAGACGTTATAAGAAAATTCAAAATGAATATTTATCAGAAAAATTACTGGTTTTGTGGGTGTAAAACTAAAAATACTTTGTTTTGTTTTCCGTGCCTTTTGTTTGGTGGTGAACCGTCTTGGTCAAATAACGGAATAAGAGACTTAATTCATCTTAGTGCTAAAATTAGTAAACATGAAAATTCCGAAGGGCATTTGAAAAATATATTTAGTCTAAGAATGCTAGGAAAAAATAACGTTCAGAATGTTTTAGATTCATCATATAGAAAAGCAATTCAACAACACAATGAAAAGGTAACAAAAAATAGGCATGTGTTAAATTTAATAATAAATTGCTTTAGATTTTGTGGCGCGTTTGAACTTGCACTTCGGGGTCATGATGAACAGCAAACGTCGAATAGCAAGGGCATTTTTCGGGAATTGATTAATTTTACGGCAGAATTGGATAAATCGCTCAGAGATCACATCGAAGCAGCACCGGTTTTTAAGGGATTATCAAAAACGATACAGAATGAGCTGCTTGATGCAATGTTGAACGTGTATCATGAACAAGTTGCCAGTGAAATTAAAGCAACCGACTTCATATCTGTGATAGCTGATGAAACCACAGATGTGTCCAATCAGTTTCAGTTGGTGGTTGTTTTAAGATATATTGTGAACGCGAGACCGGTCGAAAGATTTTGGAAATTTCTTCTGCCTAGTGGACATCATGATGCTAATTCTTTATCTGCCTCCATCCTTAACGAAATTAGTTTGCTTGTTGATGACCCAGAAAAACTGATTGCACAGAGCTATGATGGGGCAGCAGTCATGAGTGGTGCTATTAACGGCGTGCAAAGACATGTCCAAGACCAGTATCCAAGGGCTAATTTTGTACATTGTTATGCACATCAGACAAATCTAATTATGTCACATGCTACATCGAGCAGTAGTAATTGCAGATTTCTTTGCCAATCTGACGGGATTATGTACATTTTTCTCCACTTCACCACAACGAGCTGCAAGATTGGAAGAAATCCTTCAGAGAAGAAGCTTACCTCGTTCTTCAAAAATAAGATGGAACTTCAATTCTAGGACAGTGAATACAATATATGAGCACCGAGAAGAAATAATTGAAGCTCTGGAACAAATCGAGGGAGAAGGTAGTTTACAAACTGCCATTCATCAAGCTAGTGCCAATTTGCGAATTTTAGAGGAGGAAAATTTTATCTATTGGTTAACTTGCTTTCATAAAATTATGCCACATGTGGACATATTGTTTAATCAATTACAAAATGTCAATCCAGATGCATTAAAAGTCAAGAATAATTTAGATAATTTTGAACGTGCTATTGGAAAAATTCGAACCGAAATCGCTGACACAGATAATCAGTTGGTTAAACAAAATGACCCAGAACTGACTTCTCGACCATCAAAGCGGCGAAGAGTGACTGATGGTAGCCAAAGAAGGAGGGAAACTATTGAAGTGTGCGATATTATTTTGCTAGGAACAAAAACTAGATTTCGGTATACAGGGCACTTAATATTAGCAAACTTAACTTCTTTTAAACAGTTCTCCTCTTTTCAAAAAAAATTTCCGGAAGATTGCCTTAAAGAAGCAGTAAAATTTTATCCATGCCTCAATAAAAGCAGACAACGAACTGAATTAAGGGTTCTATATTCTAGATAAGAATTTAGGCAAAATATAGAAGTCGGTGCTGTAGGTCTGCTAGGTCTTCTGCTGGATGGATTAAGCGATATCTTTAATGAAGTTGTTACGCTTTTAAAAATTGTCATTACAATCCCAATGACAACGTCCGAAGCGGAACGCCAGTTTCCACGGTTGAAAAGAATAAAAACTTTCCTGAGAAATACAATGAAAGAAGAGAGATTAAATGCCCTTACTATGTTATCTTGTGAAAAAGAATGTATAAATGATTTCCCGAACTTTAATGGAAAAGTGATAGAACTGTTCTGCAAGTCAAAAACACGTAAAATGGACTTCGTTTATCGTCAGATGTAATTAAACTGTGTAGTGTAATATTTACTATTCCCTCAAAACAAACTCTACAATGAACAGTACCTGTCTGGAACAGTACGTCTGTGAAATTTATAAGGATTGGGTAAGCGTTTTCGTATTACACTTTTTGATTTTGAAATTATGCACTCCCTATGTGAACCACCCCGATCCGCCACTGCGTTGAGCACGTATTACATGCAATGTACACGTCTGTAACCGTACACATGGACATACACCTCGTATTTTCCAACATTTACGTCTGCCTAAAACATGTGTTTCTGTCAGCTACTATTTACTTCACTAGTCTAACTGATGAAGTCTGATAGTAGATGCAGAAACAAGTGTCTTAGGCTGAAGCAAATGTTGGAAAGTACGATGTGTATATCCATGTGTATATTGCATGTCTGTTTCATTTGTTATTTAGTGTGTTCTTTTATGAATACAGTGTGTTTTAATTACCGTTAGTTTTATTTGAACGAACTCAAAAAGATAAGTATTTTACAATATCATTGATAACACACGTGATATAGACGTTCTTCAAACGAGTCTCAATATTTCAACGTTTGGAGTATCCCCGAGGTCCAACTTTGGGCCTTTATTACCCAGCATCTTTTTCAACGATTTAATAACTTCAATCGACGATTTAAAAACATATTAGAGATAATACACATGACGTAGACATTCTTCAAGCGAATTTTAAAATTACTAATGAAGGATGCTCGAGGAACAATCTATGGCTGAAGATTGGGTGCTGTTTTGTGTCTTTTACTGGGAGATAAACTAAACTATTATATCGACTATATCATTCTAAACTTATGAACCAATGAAAATGCAGAATTTTCTGTAGTTCTCATGTATTACAGCGGATATTCGGATATACGAACATGTGTATAATCGAATATATGAACTCATATGTATTCGCTGCCAAAACTACGATTAGATTACTATGATTTCGACTTCAATAGTTTGACAGTACTGAATTGTCAGATTTGTTTGTTATCGTCATGGCTCGTTTCGTACTACTTTTTTTCTTTTTATTTTCATGATATAGTCTACCTGTATACAACTCTAAACTTGAAAATTCTCGAAACTCGACGTATTACCTAAAAAACACCACTCGACCTCGTGGTATTTCACGTATAATCAAGTATTTTCAAGTGTCTTGTATAATATATGACAACACTGCTGCTCAGCGTAAGATCTCTGTCAAAGATTTCGGAAAAAATATTTTTCAACATAAGAACCATTAACACTAACACACTTATGTAAGAAAAGCTATTTGATAATTCCGCAAAATATGACCCAACAGCGTTTTAGACATTGTCATTCGATAAAAATCGACACCCTCTCAAGTGTTGTTTTTGAGTTTCGGAAAGAGATAATAGTCACAGGGGGCGAGGTCTGGACTGTAGGCTGGATGTTGTATTTGTGTTTGTATTAAATAGCTCCAGCCCTACGGGCTGTCGTGATTTAAATGCTTGTCAAACTGACACTCGTCTTCGTCGCTATGCAACAAGCATTCGTGAAATTATCGATAAATTCAAAGCTCTTATGGTATTACTACAGAATACAAATTCAAAATATTTTCCCAAAATTCCTTCTCATAACCGAGAAAGAAAATGACATAGATATTTAAAAAGTTTTTGTAACGCCACTGTGCGATTATAAAAAGTATCAGATACGATACTTTAAAGTTGACCGATAATAACAAAAATAATAGTTTTGTTACTGTTCATCTCATTCAGCTGTTACGTATGTAAACATACGCTATAGCGTATGTGTGTATTTTGGATTTATATTCTATATAATTATCCATCCATTTATCATATGTTGTCTCTTTATTTCATGGACAGCTTGTATAGTTTAAATCTTCGGGTACAAGATATCATATTCATTGATTATCTACACTCTATAACATACTTCTTAAATATAGACATGTCAAATATAAACAAAGAATTTTGCAGCCCAATTTACTTGCGCAATTATAAAATTCAGATTTACAGAATGTGCAGCCAATTCAATTTATTATAATTACATATTTGTAAATAAATACGAAATTGTAACATAGACAAATACGATACACAATTTGGATTTAAAATATGATTTGATTTGATAAGATGAGGAAGGAGCCTTGGTTAGATATTTGGTTGGGGAAAATTGAAAATATTCCTTTAATTGTCTATTTTTAGCCAATACTTCGCCACTCAATTGATGTGGTTCATCAAGGTAAAATAAGGGTAAAATTAAATTGTACCTAATACAACATTAGTATATATGTTGAGCACTTGTGAAATTATTACACTATTAAACTTAAATAAAACACCTAATATTTCACAAACAATAGTATATTAACTATATGTACATTTCATGTGCCCTGCACACATCATCAGTAGTAACTAAATTTAGTTACTACTGATGATGTGTGCAGGGCACATGAAATGTACATATAGTTAATATACTATTGTTTGTGAAATATAAGGTGTTTTATTTAAGTTTAATAGTCTAATACAACATATTATATAATATCTATACAATAAAAGTATACTTACAAATTGAACTAATGTGAGGAAAGGCTTTACAACGGCATACCTATAATAAGTAAAGTTCCAATAAATATAATGATGTTAAAAATTAAAAAAATAAAACACTTTTTATATCCGTCAACGGTCGACATCGTTTTATTAGTTTACACTTTACCTGTTGTTGCATGCTGTTACAAAATGTTTATATGTAATGTATTAAAATTTATTTTCTTGTTTACCAATTTTTAGTTAATATTGTATCACGCTGCGTATATGCTATATTACAATAAATATATTATACCTAATACAATTTGATAAAATTTATTCAGTTTGTTTTAGTATTTCTGCAAATTCAGTGAAAAGCAGCTGTGCACATCATTACTAATTCTGCGAGGCAAATAATACCGACTTGTGATATAACAAGGCCAATAAGATTAATGCTGACACTGAAAGTTAAACTCGTATGTACTTATATAAAATTAATATGAATATGAATCAAAGTAATAAAGTAATCGAAGTAATCAAAATAATCAAAATAATCAAAATAATCAAAATAATCAAAATAATCAAAATAATCAAAATAATCAAAATAATCAAAATAATCAAAATAATCAAAATAATCAAAATAATCAAAATAATCAAAATAATCAAAATAATCAAAATAATCAAAATAATCAAAATAATCAAAATAATCAAAATAATCAAAATAATCAAAATAATCAAAATAATCAAAATAATCAAAATAATCAAAATAATCAAAATAATCAAAATAATCAAAATAATCAAAATAATCAAAATAATCAAAATAATCAAAATAATCAAAATAATCAAAATAATCAAAATAATCAAAATAATCAAAATAATCAAAATAATCAAAATAATCAAAATAATCAAAATAATCAAAATAATCAAAATAAGCAAAGTAATCAAAATAATCAAAATAATCAAAATAATTAAAATAATTAAAATAATCAAAATAATCAAAATAATCCAAATAATCGAAATAATCAAAGTAATCAAAATAATCAAAGCAATCAAAATAACGAAAAGTAACGATTACTTAAAAGTACCGATCAACATCTTTAAATAGTTGTATTGTATTATATTTTCGGTACGAACCCTAATATACCACTGCTTTAGTGTCTTATTGTATATAGTATATAAGGAAACATCAGAAAATAACGAGACTGGAGCTGAATACAAAAATGAAACATTTATTTAGAAAATTTCAGACGTACTCTCCATTCTTTGCAATTCACTTGTCCCATTGCTTTATCCACTTGTCATAAACATCTGAGCAACAATTTTTTGAGAGTCTATTTAATATACCCGTTGTTGAGCTCTAAATTCGACTCACATTTTCGACCTCTCAATTCGTGTTTGACTTCAGGAAACAAATAGAAGTCACATGTAGCAAGGTCAGGTAAGTAGTGAGGGTGAACCATAATTTCCACTACCAATTCTTCAAATGTTCGTTGAGAAATCGCCGATCTGTGGCCGGAGCATCGTCGTAATGCAATATCTAACCGATGTCTTGTTAGAAAGACCGGCCCTTCTTTAATTTTGACTTTAGGGTTCCTCGAAGTACATTAGAATAGTACTGTCCAGTTACTGTATGTTCTCTAGATACAATGTCATCATAAATAACGCCAGATTTACCAAAAAAAAAAAATTCAAAGCATCATTTTACCAGAGCTTCTCTCAGTTTTCGCCTTCTGCGGCCTTGGCCTGCTTTTGTGCTTCCATTGCATACTTTGAGACTTTAATTCAGGGTCGTAATGAAAAACCAACTCTCGTCGCATGGAACTAATGGGTGTTTTTTATAGAGGTATAAAACTTTAAGTTGGCAACACTTTTTTAACTGGCGGCCATTTTGTCAGCTGTCAAGTGATTTATGTTTAGTTTGGTTTGGCATTTCAACATGAATAGACTGACACCTGAACAACGCTTCCAAATTGTGCAAATTTATTTTAAAAATCATGGTTCTGTTCGAAATACGTATCGCGCACTACGTCCATTTTACGGTCAACATAATCGTCCATCAGAGCAATTAATTCGATTAACTATGGAACGTTTTCGCACCACGTTTACTCTAAATGATAATAGGCATCCACAGAGACGTCGTACAGTGCGTACAGAAGAAGTCATTGCTGCTGTAGAGCGTAGCGTAGAGGAAGACCCGAATCAGTCTATCCGCCATCGTGCACAGGAATTGGATATGTGTCCATCCACTTTATGGAAGATTTTGCGGAAAGATCTTGGTTTGCGTGCTTACAAAATCCAACTCGTGCAAGAATTGAAGCCACACGATCACCTAGCAAGGCGTAGATTCGGTGAATGGGCCCAAAACAAGATTGCCGTTGATCCCGATTTTCATAAGCGAATTTTGTTTAGCGATGAAGCTCACTTTTGTTTGAATGGATACGTCAATAAACAAAACTGCCGTATTTGGAGTGATGGTAATCCCCAAGTGTATGTTGAGACACCGTTACATCCAGAAAAACTGACTGTTTGGTGTGCTTTATGGGCTGGTGGAATCATTGGTCCGTACTTCTTTAAAAACGATGCTGGTCAGAACGTTACAGTCAATGGTGACCGCTATAGAGCCATGATTACTGACTTTTTCGTTCATCAATTGAACAACCATGATGTGCAGGAGCTGTGGTTTCAACAAGACGGCGCAACATGTCACACAGCTCGTGCCACAATTGATTTATTGAAGGAAACGTTTGGTAACCGCATAGTTTCACGTTTCGGACCCGTGAATTGGCCTCCAAGATCGTGCGATTTAACGCCGCTAGACTATTTTCTGTGGGGATATGTGAAGTCGCTAGTCTACGCCGATAAGCCCGAAACGATTGACACTTGGAGGATAACATTCGCCGCGTTATTGCCGATATACGGCCACAAATGTTGGAAAAAGTCATCGAAAATTGGACCTCCAGATTAAACTACGTCCGAGGCGGTCATATGCCAGAAGTCATATTTAAATTATAATGCCAGAAGATTATCTTTCGAATAAAGTAAATTTCATGTCAATTTCAAAAATTCATCTTTGTTTTATTCCATTTCAAAGTTCTATACCTCTATAAAAAACACCTTTTACATTGTTTAAAAACTGTGGATTATGTTGCAGTTGCCTTTTCCACTGCCGACAAATTGTCACTCGATTGGCTTTTTGTTCATTGATCATTACTTTTGGAATCGATTATGCCCCGACCTTTCGGTACCTACTCTAAATCTTCATGAATAGTTTTTTGAGTGGAACCATAAGACAAATGAACAATGTGAGAAATTCGATATATGCCAATCCGACTACCATTTAGGCTCAACTCGTTAATTTCGCAATTTTTGAATCAATCTGTGCAGTTGGTGGTTGCCCACGTCGAAGTTCATCTTCCACTGATTCACAACCGTCTTTTAATTTCTTATGCATCTCAAACAGTCTATATCATTATAAACTATTACTGGGGATATAGTTTTAATCATTTCAAAATTTCAGTTGGAGTTTAACCCAAGCGAACACAAAATTTTATCGCATATTCTTGCTCCACTCTCATTTGATCGATCGGTACGGCAAACACTAACAATTCAGTAATTAATTAATTCAGTAATAAATGTTAAAAGTTAAATCAATTATCAAAGCCTACTTGGAGACACACACATAAGTTTCATGTTCTATTCTTTGTGTTATAAAAGTCTACTTGTGAAAGAAGTTATAGCACCAGTCTCGTTATATTTCGATATACCCTCGTATATAAATATAAATTGGCAAAAGGAGTATAAACGGGAACGCATACTTGCCTTCTCATTAGAGTGGACCAATCCGGAGCGAAAGCAGAGGCGTGACTAACGAATTGGTTCCCGTGTGCCCCATCGCACATACGGTTACTTAGTATGTTGTTCACGGTCATCGTGTGTACACGTATAATAGCAGCAGGAAAGTGTATTCTGTGTATTTAATAATGTTGAAGGAGCGTACAGTAAAAAAACCGCTATCATCAAAGTTAGTCAATAGGTTTATTGAGAACCATCCTAGTTTATCTTACAATGGGGTAAATGTAAAATGTTTAGTGTGCAATATATATATATAAACCATTTAACAAAATCAAATTTGCAACGCCACGTGCATAGCGCAAGACATAAAGATAGAGACACTGGTGCCGATACAAAATACGAAGTGTTCTTAATTGATTTGTGAACAATGATGGTTGTGTGTAATTTGCCGTTTACTTTGTTACGTTCGTTTATTTCATTTCTTGAAAAATGTAGCAATGTAGAATTACCGAGCTGCACCCACTTACGACGTTATTTAAAATCTGTTCGTGTACATTTATAAAATAAAATTAAGGCTGATCTGAAAAATAAAAAAGTGTGGTTGAGTTTGGATGAAACAACTGATAGCAAAAAAAGATCTGTACTTAATGTTATGGTGTGTAAAATGGAACCAAATCAATCGCCATCCTGAATTTTATTAGCTAGCAGACAAACAGAAGAATGTACTGCGCGGGTAATTTCAAAAGTGGTGTTAAGTATATTGGAAAAATTTGAAATTTCCAGAGATCAAATCCTAATGTTTGTGACAGATGGTGCCGCAACCATGCTTTCTGTATGTCGGTCTCTTAAGGAACAGTGTGGTAACTTTTTACATATTACATGTAAAATCCATGCCCTACATCTTGTAGCAGAACGGATCCGTAAATGTTACCCAAATGTAGATGCGTTAATATCGAGTACAAAGGCAGTATTCCTGAAATCTCCAAAACGTATTCGGAAATTTCACGAATTGTGTCCCCATACCTCTGAGCCACCACAGCCGATTCTGACAAGATGGGGAACATGGTTACGAGCGGCATTTTACTATCATAAATATTTTGAGGATGTAAAAAAAGTGGTTTTATTATTAAATCCGAAAGATAGTGCCGCTATCGAAGAAAGTCGGAAAAAATTTCACAATAGTCAGGTTAAAAGTGATTTACAAACTATTCACAACAATTACTTCGGAATAGTGCAAGCATTAGAAAACCTACAAAATTCTTCGCTATCGCTACAGGAATCAGTGCTAGTTGTGAAAGATACACACGCACAGCTATGTTCGATAGAAGACGCAAGAAATGAGTGTATTTTAAGTAAGTTTGAAAGTGTTTTAGATAAAGATTTAGATTTTGCCAGACAAATTTGTGAAGGTTCGTCTACAAATGTGTTAAGTTGTTTCAAAGATTATTTTAATTATGCAAACATCACATCACTGCATGTGGAGCGATCGTTTTCTTTATACAAGCACATATTTTCCTCACGGCGGACGCGTTTTCGAGAAATAACTTTGGAGACGCACGTTATGTTAACAATATTTCATCGCACTTCTCCAGATTTTCAATTCACGGAAAACGCATGAGACGGTAAGTTTTTTTTTAATCATCTAATTACATACATTTTAGATTTTATTTTTTATACGTATCATCGAGAACGTTTCATGATCTAGAAAGACCGTCTTACATTTTTTTGTATCTAACATAATAACAGCACCGTTCGTGATAGTATATCTCTAGATATTAATAATGTTTCGCATGCGGGAACCAATTCGTTAGTCACGCCTCTGCTTTCGCTCCGAATTGGTCCACTCTACTTCTCATTTGTTCATTCGAATAAAACGTGAATAACCCGAAATAAAAGAATAATTCGTGAAAATGAAATCGAAAGAAAATTATGGGAATTTGTCAAAGTTCACTATTCATTGTAACAAATAGGCTTTTATTACTAAAACGATAACGAATGGAAATTAAACTTATTCCCTATTATTATATTGAGACGGTATATAACTTGCTTTACAACACATCCTGAAAACTTAATTGCTTTATGATAATCGTCAAACATTCGTGTCTCGTGCAGACAGAAAATTAAACGTAATTCTCAATTACAGAGAACTCTATTGTAATGATACGCCTCAAAACAGTACGAGATAATTACATACAATATAATAAGTGTACGAGTAAATTTAAACTGTAAATACATGTACCATTCAGAGATAAGGAAACAATTCATATCGCGGGAAACAAAGTCGTTGGCTGGAACTTAATAAACTAGGTATAATCTCATACCTACCGAGGAGCTTTAATTGCGGAAATTGAGCTTAAAAAGTTAAACAATGTCGAGATTACTTTCTATTAAGGGAGATTTCACGCTGATTCAATATGGGTAGAGTACGAGCTAAACGGGAATTTTAACAGTCATTACGTGTTATTAATGTTTATATCCAATGTTAACAACTGCCTGGTTTAAATATTTTATCAACAGGTTTCGATAACTTTTTTATCGAGAAAGAAATTGGAATCGAAAATAAAATTGAAAGATAAAGAGATTTTCTAATTAAAAATAAATATTTAATTTGAAACAATACCGTATTACGTATTCATATGAGGATAATTTGGCGGAACGTGAGACTTAAAATAAAACATTCCCTTTCAATATTAATACACTTGAACCAGCGGTGTTGGAGTGCTATTATACCAGTTTTATAATCACATCATGGTCGTCAAAATAGTTCAACACTTCAGCAATAACTTCATCATCTTATGTCACTTTTTTATGCCCTGGTTGTTAGCAAGTTAGAATATGTCGTTGTTCTGTGGTATCCAATATATGGTTGCTATTTTAATGCTATTGAATCCATACAGCGCAAATTTCTGAAGTATTCGAGATATAAAGTTGATGGAACGTACTCTCCATGGGGTATTCACGTAAATGTAATAGCCTTGTACATTACGCCTCTTTCCTCTCCTATTACAACTTAGTTTTTCTTACGATATATGGATGTTGCTACTGTCTCTTAGTTGTAATGTACCGACCGATATTACCTACAAAATTGGGAAGTTTTGTTCTGTTCTGTTTTTTTCATTTTATTTAAGGTCACATTAAGGTTAAGTGCAACATTTCTTGCCTATTACTATTATCAGGATAAAATAAAACAAATTTTAATGAATTTCACTTTTTAATTAACACTGTAACGGTCGTTTCGCTCCAACCTGAGCTTCATCAGACATATAACTAACTTATTTACAAATTTTTTTAACACAAGTATACAGTAACAAACACATGTTTTATTTTAAATAGTTGAAGGAATGGATACTTTTTATTACTAAAATGTCTATGCACAAAACTTTCACTACGGTTTATACAATACTGTTCTTAAGTAATAAAACTAGGGGTTTACATTATATTATAGGGAGGTAAAGAAATTCTATGGAAAAATACAATATGTGACTGTCTGAATATCAAATAAATAAATTGAGTAAGGGTGAATTATTTGTTTCTAATTGATCATTTAGGATCTTGTCGGTTTTCTTTAATTTATTAATTTCAAGTGACTCTAATAAATTAAGTTTTTTGCCCTTATTTTCTACGTGTAATATTTTAAATTCTTTGTTAAAATTGTGGTTCGTTGAATTAATATGAGACGCATATGAAGAGTCACTTTTATTATTTCTAAATGAAGAAAAATGTTCTTTGATGCGTATTTCAAACGATCTGCCTGTCTGTCCGATATACGTCATAGGGCAACTACCGCAGGTTGACTCATAGACTCCTGACTTTTTATTGTTGTTTGTTAAATCTTTATTGTTTTTTATAAATTTGGATAAATTGTTGTTAGTTCTATACGCTGTATTAATGTCATACTTTCTTAAATATTAACAAATTTTTGTTCTTGAAGAGCCTATAAACGTGATCATTTTAAATTTTTGGGTCTTATTATTTAATATTGGGTAAACTTGTGATATGGCTTTTGTAAGGAGCTTTTTATTTAAAATGTTATCTATTATATTCCTTTTATATCCATTGTTGATAGCTATTTGTTTAATTAAATTTAACCCTTTCTTGAAATTTGTTTGGTTCAACGGAGTATTGATTAATCTATGTATAAGACTGTGATAAGCCGCTAGTTTGTGTTTTATCGAATGGCAAGAAGTGTTATGAATAGTTATATCTGTAGTTGACGGTTTGTGGTAAATTGCAAAGTTACATTTGTTGTTAATTCTAGTAATCGTTAAATCGAGAAAGTTAATACTATTATTTGTTTCCTGTTCCTTTGTAAACTTAATATTGTGATGCAATGTATTAATATAATCAAATAATAAATTTAATTGTCTCTTTATTCCTATGAAACCTAGTAATATATCATCTACATATCTGTACCAAAATAATACATTTTGAAAAAGAGGATTTTTTGAAATAGAATTTTCAAGATGATCCATAAAAATCTCAGCTAATAACGGACTTAAGGGATTACCCATGATTAAACCTTCTTTGGAAGTGTATATGTTTTCATTAAATTGAAAGTAATTTTGTTCTATGCATATGTTTAGTAAATCAAGAATTTCATTAATAATTATTGGATTTACATTATTTTTATGGAGAAGATCTTTTACTAAAATAACCGTTTTTTTCTGGAGGGATACTAGGGAATAAATTTTGAACGTCAAAGGAAATGAGTTTTGTGTTAGACGTTAAAGTAAAGTCTTTTATTTTGTTTATTAGTACATATGAGTTTTTTACGCTTAATTTAGGTTTAAATCCTTTAACTCCTTACAAAAGCCATATCACAAGTTTACCCAATATTAAATAATAACACCGAAAAATTTAAAATGATCACGTTTATAGGCTCTTCAAGCACACAAATTTGTAAATATTTAAGAAAGTATGACATTAATACAGCGAATAGAACTAACAACAATTTATCCAAATTTATAAAAAAACAATAAAGATTTAACAAACAACAATAAAAAGTCAGGAGTCTATGAGTTAACCTGCGGTAGTTGCCCTATGACGTATATCGGACAGACAGGCAGATCGTTTGAAATACGCATGAAAGAACATTTTTCTTCATTTAGAAATAATAAAAGTGACTCTTCATATGCGTCTCATATTAATTCAACGAACCACAATTTTAACAAAGAATTTAAAATATTACAACAATGGTGTCATATACGCCAAAAAGGACAAAATATTTTTACTTTTACCAACTATGCATCATGATAATAATATTAATGAATCAACAGGCAAACCTGGCATCATTCACGCATATAACGAAACAAAACTGTAAGGATACATTCGAGCAATTTTGTCACTCCTACACAACATCCCGTAAAACACAAGGATGGCCTATGAGAATGTGATTTAATATACTTGACGCCAGTGGCATTAATGCGATGGTCCTATTTTCATTAGCAAATCCGGATTGGAGGAGAATTAAGAGCAATAACGGTTGCAATTCTTTGAAGGATTTAGGCATGTCACTGGTAAAGCCTTATTTGAACGTTAGGCTACAAAGATCTTCTTTGCCACGATCTCTGAAAACCAAAATATGTGAATATTAGGCATATCAGAAAATTATAAAAAATATAGAAGCGGTTTTACCAAACAAAGTCAGGTGTAGTATTTGTCCAAGGAATAAGGATAGAAAAACTAACCATTCGTGTTTAAATTGCTGCAAACCTTATTGTATAGAACATAGAGAATATGTGGTAATTGTGAGTCGCATATTCAACATCTTGAATAAGTAATCAAAGAACATGAACATAGCTATATTAATAACAAGAATGATTCGCATTGAGCCATACATTTGAGAGAAGGAGACCACAATTTAATTATAAATTTAAAATTTTACACACAGAATATAAATCTCAAAAATTAAATTTACTGGAAATTATAGAAATTTTGAAACATAAAAACACAAACCTTTTACTCAATAATCAGGTAGATTTGGGCAATTCTCCTTGTTAGGCCTATTTTACAACTGATTCTTTTATTTATTTTGGTTTTCCCTTTTTTATGTTTGTACTCGGTACCTTTACGTAATTTAGTTTACATCTTGAATAGAGAGTGCCTATTATTGAGCCATCCTTCTTCATTATTATATTCATTTAAGTTTAAATTTGTTAACATCCTTTAGGTCTAGTTTGCAATAGAACTCCATCTGAGGAAGACGCGGTGTGTCGAAACAATTGTAATGGGATTTTACCTCAATAAAGTGGAAATTAAATAATGCTTTTTCATTTTTATTTCATTATTATATTTTCATGAACTAGTGACGTTATGTGATTGATAACTGTTGCTCTTAGAACTTCACTAATTACATAGTAGTCTGAACGCATGTGCAACACACATTGAATATGTTTGAACATGTATAAGCCTGTTAGGCCGAGAACATATAGCGCTTAGCATACAATATGAATTTCAAACTTTTAGAAAAATTGTGCAAAATTGAAATAGACATGCAGTTATCACGTAATATAACTTTAGAAAGGGTTAATGAAGAGAATTAAAAAGAATGAAATTTTGTACATTAAAGTAGTTTTATTCTAAATTCCCTAGTACATAATCTAATTACGTAAAGTTTTTTTAACGTAAAATTGATTTCTCCTCATAGTTTCTAGATAAATGTGCAAAATTATATTTAACATAAATAAGTTGAGATTGAATTCAACTACTTTATAACAACTTTATAATATTTTATATCAGAATTTTATGTCTCACTGTACAACGAATCCTTTCAAATGTATGAGAAGAAGATAGAAAGTAGGACAGGAAAGGCACGAACTAACAATACACGACAATTCCATCATCAGCTGTGATCTATGCCTTCCCTCCCATTTCATTTACACATTCGTTCTCGTTTTTGTTATCATGTTTTCAAATCTTTGTTTTGACAAAATTTCTATTAAACGCGTACGACTGGTTTTCTTCTTTTTACGATGACACTTTGAACGTGAGTGTTCTTTTGTGCCCTAGTCTACTAGTGCGAATTATTCATTGTTAGATACAGTGAGCAGCTGTCTCGATCGAAAGAGATAATCTCCGAGCAGACGAAGAGTAATTCGGAGGGATTTTTCGTCCTAATAACGCAGAATTAACGAACGGTCTGAATTTTAGCCATAAGCCGTCAAAAGAGAAAGTAGATAGTCAATATTTGCCTCCCGGAATTCTGTACTCCGTTTCGCATAAAGGAAAAGCATGTCTTTTTTAAATATCCACTGATATTGAAAGGGCTTTGAGTTCTTTTAGAACTGTGACGCATTACTTTAATTATTTTTATACGTTGCTAATACTATCGTTTATTTATGTGAAGGATTTAAAAAATCGTTATCTTCTGTTAATTTTAAAGACTATTTACAAAAAGTAAACGTTGAACAATGGATATATTGTCCTTTTTTTGTTCGATGACCTACTAATAATGATTAATAAATTAATTAATATTGTGAATGTTAATATTGCTTTCTACATTTTATGACGCCAATTATTCGAATTTTTTAAATGAAAAAATTCGCACTTAAGCAGGATTTGAACCCACATCCATGGTTTGCCGGACCATTGCTCTATCACTAAGCTATTATGAACTGTGGTTCCGAATACATCGGTACGCCCTAAGTTACATTAAGGAAAGAGGTGATAACATTGTTTGCCTGTAGTTGGCACTTATTGCAAATTAATTGCATTTTCGTGAAGTAATGTGAATGTTGATATTACATTCTACATTCTACGACTCTAATTATTTGAATTTTTTAAAAGAAAAAAATCGCCCTTAAGCAGGATTCGAACCCATGCCCATGGTTTGCCGGACCATTGCTCTTCCACTAAGCTATTAAGGTATTAAGTAGTATAGCTAGGTCTATACTGGAACAGTTTGACCTTGAGCAAAATGGCCAAAAAATGTCAAGTCATCCTGACTGTATATGACCCCTAGGTCAGTTAAATGTTAGATAAACAGCGTTATCTCTGATGCAGATGACCCCTAGGTCAGCCGAGTGTTCGATAAACAAGCTTATCTCTGACGCAAGTTGTTTGTTGGCTGGTGCGATTTTAAAAAAAGAAAACATGGTAAGGCCACGTGTGTTTTTCTCTGACGTCACCAGGTTTTTTGCAGCCATCAGTCAACAAGCCTGTGTGTGCGTTTGTAAATGTATGCCGACAGAAAGCTGAACAGGTATTCGATTGTATTCGATTAAATTTTTTTTATGCGGGGGGGAAAAGGTTTGATTAGTGTGTGTGTTTTAAACTGTCAAATTGACAGGTGTACGCTGTGCTTGGTTAGTCTACGCTCACAGAAAATAGATTTTTTTTTTAGAACGGTCTGGTATTGTTGTTGATGATAGGGGGGATTCGAACCAAACATGTACTAGTGCAAATGAAATACTTATTATTGTTTAACTCAACCTGTCACCAGACCGTTTTTTGTTTCTTTTACTTTTGTTCTGTGTCTACTTATATTGGGGAGGGTGGCGGGGTGAAAGGAAAGAAATTCTCTTATTAAATAACATTTTTTTTTTTTCTCAATAAACCAATTAAATACTAAATATACATTATCTTTTTGCACAGTTTAAATAATTATTTCTATGTTGTTTACAATGATAATTTATTACTGCTCTATTTATTAGAGTTTTCAGTGGAGGACAATTAAATTTATTCAAATCAATAATTATATTTGGTACAAAAAATTTTTTTTTCTCCAGAAGAAACAAATCACATATTAATAACAATACAATTTTTTACTTAGTTCTAATTTACAAGAATTACAATTATTTTTTTGATGGGGGTGATCCATCTACTTCAGTTCTACCACTGTTATTGTAATGTTTGAGGCAGGGTCGGTATTCTTCTTCTAGGAGAAGTTGTTGTTCTGGCGATAGAGCAGCCCCACACAACAGTTCCAAATCCGGTGGATCTATTCTTGTTTTTTAGCATGATGTTATATAGATATACTAAGTAAACTAAATTAAGCGAAAACATGAAATAATATAATATATATGTTTAGTAATATATTTAACGCAATTTTTTTTTTTCTGTTTAACACTAAATACTTGATGTTTTTTTCGGATTTAATTAAATTTTCCTCTGTACTAAGTGTGCGATTATAATAATCATTGAATGTAATAGATTTTAACGAGGCTGTTCTAATTACTTTTGCTTTATTTTATAATGCCAAAATTCACCATAATGTTTTCTATTTCAGCTATGACCTCACCTTTATCAATCAATTTTTTTTTCTTTAACTCTGCAATGTCTGATTCATTGAAATCGATTTTTATTGCATACATTTTAGATTTTAACCCAATAAATTCAAGTATTATCGAACAACAGTTTTCATCTTTCAGTTGAAATTTTTCTCGAAATCGTTTTTTTACTGTTTTGTCGCATACTTGTATATATATATATATATATATATATATATATATATATATATTTTTTAAACCAACACGACTGATTGAATTTTAGTATGCGATGTACTTTGTCAATTTTAATACCCCACTCGACAGCTTGTTTAAGTGTTTTATAGTGTATAATGTATTTAATTTTTTTAAAAAATGATGTTATCAATTTGGGGATTTTAGATTGTGAACCCGGTGGAATTAAATGTTCCGGACACAAAGGTAAATCCTTATGCTTTTCGAACAGCTCTTGTGGATATGAAAGGTCTACTTCATAAATATAACCGGTGTCACCGTTGTCAGGTATTTCTGAAATATTAGGAACCGAGTAAATATCCTCTACCCACTCAAATTTCCCATATGGTAAAGGTTTTGACATAGCCATACCATACATTAAATAGGATGTTTCCTCATTTATATTATAATTTTTTTCTTCATATATTTATTATTAGCCGCGGCATATCTATTAGAACATTGTGATATGCCACCTCTAATACCTCTCTCAACAAACATTACCATATCCACATCTGATAATAATTCTAATTGTATATTTGTTATTTTTAACATTGCACTGAATGCTAAACCAGGTGCTGTGTAATAATAATGTAGGGAGGTATAACTCGTAAGTTGTTTTACATACCTTTCGGAAATTCTCAAAGACATCACTCAAAAATGAATAATACATCTGTTTTTTAAGTATAATTCGGCATATTGCTGTAAATTGTTAATCACTCAAAATTAATACATCTGTTTTTAAGTATAATTCGGCATATTGCTGTAAATTTTTAATTTTAAATTTATTCCATACATTCCAGGCATGCCCGTATTCAGATTTTGATAAAAAACTTTTTATTTACGCTACTATAGAAATCCTGTATACACGACAATTTTTTTCTTCTGTTAATTTTTTCCCAACAATCAAGGTATTAATAAGGAAAAAAACGTTGAACTAGTACCCATAGTAATTGGCGAATAATTATTAATATTCACTTTTAAATACAATATTTCATATAAACTCCAACCTGACTCTTTCTCGCTAAATTCCTCTAATTTATTTAAAATTTTATCTATTACAAATTCAGTATACCATTCTTTCAAATTAGTATTTTATAGCAATCTGTTGATTTTTTAGTGTTAAAATATTTTATGTCAGTTTCAGCAGTATGCGGTTTAATAAATTTCCCACAAAAAAAACAGTATTCACTTCTAATAATGACTGTTTTAATAGCTTGTTTAATTTTACATGAAAACTTTAAAATGCTTTATTGAAAAAAAAATTTTTTTACAATGTATTAAATTAACAAAACTTTTTTTTATTTAGATTGTAAATAAGTATAAATAAAGATTGACATTATGTTTCGTACACATACATTTTCCCCCCAATTCTCTTATAATGATAGAAACATGGAGAATCAGTTTTACTTAAATTAGGTACATTATCAAAGTTTTCTAAATTAATAATTTCTATATCTAAATATTTTCCAAGATAATCAAGTAAATACAATATTTCATATAAACTCCAACCTGACTCTTTCTCGCTAAATTCCTCTAATTTATTTAAAATTTTATCTATTACAAATTCAGTATACCATTCTTTCAAATTAGTATTTTATAGCAATCTGTTGATTTTTTAGTGTTAAAATATTTTATGTCAGTTTCAGCAGTGTGCGGTTTAATAAATTTCCCACAAAAAAAACAGTATTCACTTCTAATAATGACTGTTTTAATAGCTTGTTTAATTTTACATGAAAACTTTTAAATGCTTTATTGAAAAAAAATTTTTTTACAATGTATTAAATTAACAAAACTTTTTTTTTATTTAGATTGTAAATAAGTATAAATAAGATTGACATTATGTTTCGTACACATACATTTTTCCCCCAATTCTCTTATAATGATAGAAACATGGAGAATCAGTTTTACTTAAATTAGGTACATTATCAAAGTTTTCTAAATTAATAATTTCTATATCTAAATATTTTCCAAGATAATCAAGTTTTTGATGTCCTTTCACGTAAAATTTTTTTTTTGCTAAATTCCTCTAATTTATTTAAAATTTTATCTATTACAAATTCAGTATACCATTCTTTCAAAATAGTATTTTATAGTAATATGTTGATTTTTTAGTGTTAAAATATTTTATGTCAGTTTCAGCAGTGTGCGGTTTTGGGTAAAGTTTTGTATTGCACACGTGTGTTAATTACAAATAAGTCACTTGAGAAAAGTAGCTCACTCGTCCTAGCGGACTCGTGAGATTATCAAAGTTTTCTAAATTAATAATTTCTATATCTAAATATTTTTCAAGATAATCAAGTTTTTTTTTTGATGTCCACGTAAATTTTATCACATGAATCACAAACACTATTTAATAGGGTTTTAATATACTTCAAATCGGCATATCCACTGGATATATTTTATATTTAAGTAATTGTTTTCCAACCACTGAACTGTCTTCCGTATTCGACTTGACAAAAAATGAAAACTTACAGTTGGTTTAAATAAAAAAATTAAGAACTGTAGACATACATGATGCATATTCCTTACGAGTAGCTGGATCACCCCATAGACGAGATTCCCAATGTTTATGGGCATTACATGCTTCGAAAGTAGTGGGTTTCATAACTTTGGTAGCATCCCTGGCGGTAATTTTTAGTATTGGTAGAATATCCCGTTTTATTTAGGCCGAATGCGGACATCCCAAATATTGTTTGAGTAGAATTTTGTCCATTTCGCATTTTGTTCATTAGTAGAAAAGCAAACCTTTTCTTCTGTTTTTTGGCATGCTTTTATTCAACGTTAGCTTAAGGGTTTCGATTTTCATTTTCATTTGATAAAATATAATTAAATGCCATCAAGAAGTCAGGATTAAACTCTGGATCAAACTCTGGATCAAACTCTGCACAATAATCGCAAGATTTTGATAATATTACTTGGGGTACTTCTTGGTTGCATTTGAAACATAAAATTTCTTTTTTCGGAACGGGTTTGCTATTATTATACATGTGTGTTTCATCAGGACAATTATTAGGCGTTAATGCAGCTAATTGATAAAGTTTGTTTTCAAATATTATTTTAAAGGGATATTCTTTCATACATTCTGTATGCGCGTAAATAAAAAAATTTGTATCGATATTCCATATATTGGGATGACAACAATATCCAACCATATTATTATGCGTTAAGTAACAAAAGTCTGTCAAAATATCATCTTCTAAACGTTTACAATGCAGAACTTCTTCAAGTTCTTGAAATATTTTGACTTTTAGATTTTGGTCTGATTCTGATAATTTATTAATAATAAATTCGATGTCCATGATCGCTTACCTAAGAAACACTAGGAAGATCCACTACTAATAATCCGAAAATTATGTTCCTTATATATGCCCGAATATATGTATGAATGAATAAAAAATATTACCCCTGAATGTAACTGCTTTCTCAAGGTATCTAGCAAACGACTAAAGTTGAACGTTACACAAAAAAAGATATTTCTCTTTCAGAATGTGTACTAATACAACGTATTATTGCTGCAGTAAATACAACAAATTAATGTTTTTATTATATTTAGTACTTTTGATTTACACAAATTGTTACTGTTGAACATAGCGCTAAATTAAGTATTTATACAAATTCAAAAGGAGAAAATAGTCATGATGAGATGTGTGTATATAAATTAGTTTAGGGTTAGAGGTTGATTTAGATAAAACTAAATACAATGTAGCAACAACGTTAATGCACTGACTGCAAAAAATACTAATCTTTATGAGATTTGTGTGTAAACTAGTTTAGATAAAACTTTTAGAATATATATATTTCCTGTAAAATACAATGTAACAATAACGTTAATGCAATTATTGAAAATACTAATCTTTATGAGATGTGTATAAATTAGTTTAGGGTCAGAGGTTAATTTAGATAAAACTTTAGTATATATCAATCATTAATATTCTATAAATAAATATAATAAAAACATTAGTTTGTTGTATTTACTGAGGCAATAATACATTGTAATTCCTAAATTTGAATTTATGAATAACATTTCAATCAACGTATTCATAATTAGCAATAGAAATGAAATTTTACCTACATATACCAGTAAATTTGATTTTAGCGAAAAAAAGTAAATTTGTTAATGCTTGAAAACAAAATGTTTAATAATAGCGATAGTGATGAGGATAATAGGGCAACGGATTTAAAAAATTATGTACATGTATATCATTTCACATTAATTGAGAACCTATCTCGTTTACTATACAAACAATTACCGGGGGGGGGTTAAAAAAATAAAAGTTGGCTCTGTAATCGATGCTTAAATAATTTTAGAAGTGAAGAAAAATTACATCGACACGAAATGGAGTGCTGTGATTTAAAATGCAACTAAAACAGTTTTACATTCAGAATCTGATAGAATTGTAAAATTCAAAAACTTTAGACATGCTTTAGATGTGCCTTTTGTTGTATATGCAGATATTGAGAGTATTTTACTAAAACATGAAGATACTAAGGCTACAGAAACTCTAACGAGATATCAAAAAAACATGAAGCATTTAGTATTGCATATTATCTAAAATGTTCATATGATGATTCCATTTCACAATTTGCTTTGTACACAGGTAAAGATTGCTGTCTATGGTTTGCAAAAGAACTAGAAAAAATTGCTATGAACTTAAAATGAAAAAATGCTTAATGTTAAACCAATTCAATTAGCTACTGAAGATATGCAATTGCACAAAGATGTGAAAATATGTTTTATATGTTCAAAACCGTTTAACCCTAGCGATAAACAGAATTATAAATGTAGAGACCATTGTCATTTTAGGGGTAAATTTAGAGGTAGCGCACATATAAAATTATAATTTAAACTATAAAAAAATTTCCCCTCTATTCCCGTGCTATCACATAATTTATCTGGGGTATTTAGATATAGAAATTATTAATTTAGAAAACTTTGATAATGTACCTAATTTAAGTAAAACTGATTCGCCATGTTTCTATCATTATAAGAGAATTGGGGAAAAATGTATGTGTACGAAACATAATGTCAATCTTATTTATACTTATTTACAATCTAAATAAAAAAAAGTTTTGTTTATTTAATACATTGTAAAAAATTTTTTTTTTCAATAAAGCATTTAAAAGTTTTCATGTAAAATTAAACAAGCTATTAAAACAGTCATTATTAGAAGTGAATACTGTTTTTTTTGTGGGAAATTTATTAAACCGCACACTGCTGAAACTGACATAAAATATTTTAACACTAAAAAATCAACAGATTGCTATAAAATACTAATTTGAAAGAATGGTATACTGAATTTGTAATAGATAAAATTTTAAATAAATTAGAGGAATTTAGCGAGAAAGATTCAGGTTGGAGTTTATATGAAATATTGTATTTACTTGATTATCTTGGAAAATATTTAGATATAGAAATTATTAATTTAGAAAACTTTGATAATGTACCTAATTTAAGTAAAACTGATTCTCCATGTTTCTATCATTATAAGAGAATTGGGGGAAAAATGTATGTAACATAATGTCAATCTTATTTATACTTATTTACAATCTAAATAAAAAAAAAAGTTTTGTTTATTTAATACATTGTAAAAATTTTTTTTTTCAATAAAGCATTTAAAAGTTTTCATGTAAAATTAAACAAGCTATTAAAACAGTCATTATTAGAAGTGAATACTGTTTTTTTGTGGGAAATTTATTAAACCGCACACTGCTGAAACTGACATAAAATATTTTAACACTAAAAAATCAACAGATTGCTATAAAATACTAATTTGAAAGAATGGTATACTGAATTTGTAATAGATACAATTTTAAATAAATTAGAGGAATTTAGCGAGAAAGAGTCAGGTTGGAGTTTATATGAAATATTGTATTTACTTGATTATCTTGGAAAATATTTAGATATAGAAATTATTAATTTAGAAAACTTTGATAATGTACCTAATTTAAGTAAAACTGATTCTCCATGTTTCTATCATTATAAGAGAATTGGGGGAAAAATGTATGTGTACGAAACATAATGTCAATCTTATTTATACTTATTTACAATCTAAATAAAAAAAAGTTTTGTTTATTTAATACATTGTAAAAATTTTTTTTTTCAATAAAGCATTTAAAAGTTTTCATGTAAAATTAAACAAGCTATTAAAACAGTCATTATTAGAAGTGAATACTGTTTTTTTTGTGAGAAATTTATTAGACCGCACACTGCTGAAACTGACATAAAATATTTTAACACTAAAAAATCAACAGATTGCTATAAAATACTAATTCGAAAGAATGGTATACTGAATTTGTAATAGATAAAATTTTAAATAAATTAGAGGAATTTAGCGAGAAAGAGTCAGGTTGGAGTTTATATGAAATATTGTATTTACTTGATTATCTTGGAAAATATTTAGATATAGAAATTATTAATTTAGAAAACTTTGATAATGTACCTAATTTAAGTAAAACTGATTCTCCATGTTTCTATCATTATAAGAGAATTGGGGGAAAAATGTATGTGTACGAAACATAATGTCAATCTTTATTTATACTTATTTACAATCTAAATAAAAAAAAGTTTTGTTAATTTAATACATTGTAAAAAAATTTTTTTTTTCAATAAAGCATTTTAAAGTTTTCATGTAAAATTAAACAAGCTATTAAAACAGTCATTATTAGAAGTGAATACTGTTTTTTTTGTGGGAAATTTATTAAACCGCATACTGCTGAAACTGACATAAAATATTTTAACACTAAAAAATCAACAGATTGCTATAAAATACTAATTTGAAAGAATGGTATACTGAATTTGTAATAGATAAAATTTTAAATAAATTAGAGGAATTTAGCGAGAAAGAGTCAGGTTGGAGTTTATATGAAATATTGTATTTAAAAGTGAATATTAATAATTATTCGCCAATTACTATGGGTACTAGTTCAACGTTTTTTTCCTTATGAATACCTTGATTGTTGGGAAAAAATTAACAGAAGAAAAAAATTGTCGTGTATACAGGATTTCTATAGTAGCGTAAATAAAAAGTTTTTTTATCAAAATCTGAATACGGGCATGCCTGGAATGTATGGAATAAATTTAAAATTAAAAATTTACAGCAATATGCCGAATTATACTTAAAAACAGATGTATTAATTTTGAGTGATTAACAATTTACAGCAATATGCCGAATTATACTTAAAAAACAGATGTATTATTCATTTTTGAGTGATGTCTTTGAGAATTTCCGAAAGGTATGTAAAACAACTTACGAGTTATACCTCCCTACATTATTATTACACAGCACCTGGTTTAGCATTCAGTGCAATGTTAAAAATAACAAATATACAATTAGAATTATTATCAAATGTGGATATGGTAATGTTTGTTGAGAGAGGTATTAGAGGTGGCATATCACAATGTTCTAATAGATATGCCGCGGCTAATAATAAATATATGAAGAAAAAAATTATAATATAAATGAGGAAACATCCTATTTAATGTATGGTATGGCTATGTCAAAACCTTTACCATATGGGAAATTTGAGTGGGTAGAGGATATTTACTCGGTTCCTAATATTTCAGAAATACCTGACAACGGTGACACCGGTTATATTTATGAAGTAGACCTTTCATATCCACAAGAGCTGTTCGAAAAGCATAAGGATTTACCTTTGTGTCCGGAACATTTAATTCCACCGGGTTCACAATCTAAAATCCCCAAATTGATAACATCATTTTTTAAAAAAATTAAATACATTATACACTATAAAACACTTAAACAAGCTGTCGAGTGGGGTATTAAAATTGACAAAGTACATCGCATACTAAAATTCAATCAGTCGTGTTGGTTTAAAAAAAAAATATATATATATATATATATATATATATATATATATAAAAATACAAGTATGCGACAAAACAGTAAAAAAACGATTTCGAGAAAAATTTCAACTGAAAGATGAAAACTGTGGTTCGATAATACTTGAATTTATTGGGTTAAAATCTAAAATGTATGCAATAAAAATCGATTTCAATGAATCAGACATTGCAGAGTTAAAGAAAAAAAAATTGATTGATAAAGGTGAGGTCATAGCTGAAATAGAAAACATTATGGTGAATTTTGGCATTATAAAATAAAGCAAAAGTAATTAGAACAGCCTCGTTAAAATCTATTACATTCAATGATTATTATAATCGCACACTTAGTACAGAGGAAAATTTAATTAAATCCGAAAAAAACATCAAGTATTTAGTGTTAAACAGAAAAAAAAAATTGCGTTAAATATATTACTAAACATATATATTATATTATTTCATGTTTTCGCTTAATTTAGTTTACTTAGTATATCTATATAACATCATGCTAAAAAACAAGAATAGATCCACCGGATTTGGAACTGTTGTGTGGGGCTGCTCTATCGCCAGAACAACAACTTCTCCTAGAAGAAGAATACCGACCCTGCCTCAAACATTACAATAACAGTGGTAGAACTGAAGTAGATGGATCACCCCCATCAAAAAAATAATTGTAATTCTTGTAAATTAGAACTAAGTAAAAAATTGTATTGTTATTAATATGTGATTTGTTTCTTCTGGAGAAAAAAAAATTTTTTGTACCAAATATAATTATTGATTTGAATAAATTTAATTGTCCTCCACTGAAAACTCTAATAAATAGAGCAGTAATAAATTATCATTGTAAACAACATAGAAATAATTATTTAAACTGTGCAAAAAGATAATGTATATTTAGTATTTAATTGGTTTATTGAGAAAAAAAAAAAAATGTTATTTAATAAGAGAATTTCTTTCCTTTCACCCCGCCACCCTCCCCAATATAAGTAGACACAGAACAAAAGTAAAAGAAACAAAAAACGGTCTGGTGACAGGTTGAGTTAAACAATAATAAGTATTTCATTTGCACTAGTACATGTTTGGTTCGAATCCCCCCTATCATCAACAACAATACCAGACCGTTCTAAAAAAAAAATCTATTTTCTGTGAGCGTAGACTAACCAAGCACAGCGTACACCTGTCAATTTGACAGTTTAAAACACACACACTAATCAAACCTTTTCCCCCCCGCATAAAAAAAATTTAATCGAATACAATCGAATACCTGTTCAGCTTTCTGTCGGCATACATTTACAAACGCACACACAGGCTTGTTGACTGATGGCTGCAAAAAACCTGGTGACGTCAGAGAAAAACACACGTGGCCTTACCATGTTTTCTTTTTTTAAAATCGCACCAGCCAACAAACAACTTGCGTCAGAGATAAGCTTGTTTATCGAACACTCGGCTGACCTAGGGGTCATCTGCATCAGAGATAACGTTGTTTATCTAACATTTAACTGACCTAGGGGTCATATACAGTCAGGATGACTTGACATTTTTTGGCCATTTTGCTCAAGGTCAAACTGTTCCAGTATAGACCTAGCTATACTACTACTGTGGTTCCGAATACTTAAGGCCGAATTTTTTCAATTAAAAAATTAATATAATAATATAATATTAATCTGGTTATGGCTAGAAAGAGAACATAAAAAGAAATGGAGACTAAAGGAGGGGAAGAAAGCTCCATACTAAGACACTACTAAGGGAGCTGGACGCTACGTTTTCAGCCAATCTGATTCGTAGGAACAAAAAGGAAATTAAAATTATTACCGGGTTAATAACCGGACATTGTCCTTTAACCTTTCAATACTGAAGGGTGTAAAAATGCCGCGGTTGACGAAAGGTGTACATTATGTACCCCATATGGCAAGTAGGTAAGCATACTCATAAAAATTCTCATACAGTCGCTCATGAAAGTAAAAGGGAATAAATAATGCAATGTTTTTTCTAAAAAAAAAAATATTCATATAATAAACATATATTTAAATGGCTTCTCTATTCTATTTGATGCAATTGGCATTTAAAACATGTTATTGTTTGTAAACTTGTTTGGTATTCGGCACAAAGTTTTTACACAAACGACATGTTTTCCTACTTTTGCGATCTTTACTACGTGGACATAAAACACATCGTCCCGAAGATTTCAGTTGATCATGTGTGTTGCTAATTTGTGTCTGTGGTGGGGGAATTAATTCGCACATGGCGTCCACAACATGTTTGTGGAATCTTCTTAGTTTTTTCAGTCTTCTAGCCACATGTGGTCTAATATGTTCTTGTCCTAAAGAACGAAGAAACTGCTTGTGTCTGTGAGAAGCAACCTGAGATAAAACATAATTTTTAGTTGTCCAAATGACGTAAGAATTGAGAAAGGCGATATCTATTACGTTTTGAAATAAAAATCTGTTAGAAGCTCTCTTACAGCGATACTCGTTGACCATTTTGTTCATGGTATCAACGGTGTCCTTTGTTGAATTATAATGCAAGATTGTGTCTGGCTTATAATCCTTATCTTCACCGTTAATTCTATCGTCATGGTATTCGGTGCTGAAAAGAATTACTGCTTTATTTTTTTTTTAGGAGTATACGAAACCAAAGTAATATCTTCCGAAAATATTGACTTCTCTTCTCTAGAAGGTTGAGGTAGTAGAGCAGGAGGAATGTCTTGCTTGTTCCGCATAATGTCAGATGCCTATTTAGTAACGCTTTGCTAAAGCGCAACTTGTGAAGAAATTCAATTAATTTCAATTCAATTTAGTGGTTATACTATAACCAGACCCGAGGCAGGATACCAAATCAAATATCGTTTGCCTTGTTCTTTTTCAAGCTTGTTGTCTTCCTTGCCAGTATAGATTAGAAAGTTGACAGCGCAAACAGAATTTGTATTTAGCAAAGCCCATATTTTGATGCCGTACTTCACAGGCTTCGATATCATGTATACGGAATGGACACTTGCCTCTAAAACTTACAAATTGCTCATCAATTGTGAGGGGCGAACTCAAGTAAAAATTTTCTTTGCAGTTGTTTACAAATTTTTCAAACAGATCTCTAAATGCAGACAACTTGTCGACTCCTATATGTTCTATTCTAGTAATTAGATCATCAAATGACATAAAACTGATGATCTGTAAAAACCTATCTCGCGACATTGCAGCCGCAAAAATAACGAGCGATCATTAAAATTTTCACTCGTCGCTGGCCGTGTATATAAAAATTATGTCATTAAGATGTTATTTCAAACATCTGTCAGTGTCAAATATATATTTTAAAGTTTCATCAAAAGAAAAAGTAATGGCCTTTAATGATATGCATAAAGCGTTTATGGTAGAATGTTACTTCATGACATCTCAAAAAATTGATGGTATTTGGCAGCATTCAATAGAAAATTGCCTTGCGGAGTTTGAAAAGAGATACCCAAATACTGTTCCTAGCTATAAAACTTTCCGTGATACGCTAATGCATTGTGTAAATCTTTTTCGTCAAACAGGCAGTATTTTAAGGAAAAAAGGAAGCGGTCCTCCTCTCAAGAGAAGTCGCGGCGTAATTGAAACTGTCAGACAAATTATTAACGAATCTCCTCAAACATCTATTCGCAGAGTTTCGCAATAAGTAGGGCTTTCACATGGAACATGTCAAAAAATTTTAAAAAAGGACTTGCATATGTATCCATATAAATTAACTTCTGTACAAAATCTATTACCTACGGATTATGAAAAAAGAACACAATTTTGCCAATGGTTTATTCAAACAATGACAGACAATATTTTAAATCATACTTTTTTCACCGATGAAGCTTGGTTTTATTTGAAAGGTTATGTTAATTCGCAAAATATGCGTATGTGATCCAGTGAAAATCCTCATTTCTACAGAGAAGTTCCTCTACATCCAGAAAAAATAGGCGTATGGGTAGGTATGAGTCGTCACCGATTAATAGGACCAATATTCTTTGAGGGCACGATAACATCGGAGAAATATCGTAACGAAATTCTCAGTGTTTTTACTACAATTGACTAATGATGAACTCCAGGTCGGATATTTTCAATAGGATGGGGCTACAACTCTTGTTACACTTGAAAATATTCATTATTTGCAACAATTTTATGGCGATAGGATAATAAGTAGAAATACAGCGATTCCATATCCACCACGATCGTGTGATTTAACAGTCATGGATTTTCTTTTGTGGCCATATATAAAGAATATTATTTATGAAACACCAATTAATAATCTACAAGAGTTAAGACATAAAATCATATATATAGAAAAATGTGAACACATCAATAACTCACCGCAAATACTGATCAATGTTTTCAATGCTCTACGAAATAGAGTGCGATAATGCTTGGTGGAGAATGGTCAACATTTTACACATTTTTTATAATATTCTATTACTTTGTATAAAAATTATAAATATATTTAATATAAAAGTCAGCATTTCAAATTATTTTTTAACAATCATGACGTTTGAAATTATAATGACAGATCTCCTCTAATAACTTAAGCTAGGACATACTTTTTGTGTACATGGCTTACTTGAGCGAAAATTTTAATGATCACTCGTTACTTCTACTACACAGAGGATTTTTACATCGAAGAAAATGAACTGGTTCTCTATTTACTTTTAGAGCGCCTGATGTAATCAAAAGACCAAAAACAGCGTATATCTCAAGTGAATCTGTCTCTGTCCAAGTTTTTTGTGTGTCCGTATTCTCGATGTACTATTCTTCAACATATTTTTCCGCTTTTTGATTTGTGTATTTCACAATTATTTGTACGATTTCATCATTTATAAATAATTTGAAACATTCGACAATTGTTGAAACATTCCTAGATTTTAGAGTAAGCTCCGGTTTATTCGTTATTATATTCTGAGGGCGAGCGCGAGATGCTGTTGGAGGACAAGTGTTTCACACAGTAACATTCTTGAAAATGAAAGCCACATCTGATTGAAACACCTCTTCTTCTTTATCACTATCTTCCGGAGAAGAAATCAGAAACAGAAACCATTTAAAATTCAATTATTTGTGGTTCTAAATTATAAAAAAATACCTGTATCTCTGGTTCAGATTCAGCTTCTTCTATATTATCTTCAAACTCTGATGCAAAATCTCACCTTGAAGAAAATTTTCATCGCTTTCTTCCAAACACTGTAGGGCTACGGCAAGATCTTCTTCTCGAAACAAATCTAATTTTTGATTAACATTATATCTGCACAAAAACACACGTCGAAGCAAAGTGAAAATAAACACAATAGCAATACACCCGCACTGCTTGGATTACGCGCAGAGACTAAAGCAATGCGGATATTACTGGTTCACTTTGAAAAAGAACACGTGATACTAGGTATTTTGGATAAATTGCGCAATGCTACTGGAATTCCACTAAGAACATGGACACCGGAGGGTAGTACAGTTATACCCCATCCATAATTTTATTCAATTTTGGGAACACCGACGTAATGCCCATATAATGTTGGTACACATTACAAATAAAGATAACTCATTTGGATTGGCCGAAATTACAAACCTAATCCACAAAAACAAGGAAAAATAACTGTGTGGGGTACAGTTGTACACCCCCGGGTATCGGAAGTTTAAGAAAGCATCTGTACAGCATGGGCTTGGTTACCGAGCCCTGGTATAGGAAATGTGAAAAATAGGAGGAGACTAGCCTTCATGTACTATACACTTGTGAGGAACTGAAGACACTCAAGCAGAAACACTTGTTGGGGCGTATGTGGCTGGATTTGACACTTCTGCGTAATCACGGATCGTAAATCCGTAATAACAAATTTTTGTTGAATCGTTGTTGATTCAACTTGTGAATAGAAGGTCTTCTCTTCTTCAGTGGTTGGCAGAATAAAAAAACACTTGTTGAAGGCACAGCACTCTTTAATTATTAAATATATAAAACTAAAGTTACATATAATTACATGATTACAAAAACTTAGTTACATTTCTAATTTCAGTAACGCTTGAAGTTCCTTGGAATGGCACGTGTGTTTCCGTTGATGGACCTTAGAAAACTTGAACTTTTTAATTTCAAAAATATTAGGCAGGTAAAAGAAAAATACAATCATTAGGCTCCACCCTATTTCTTACGATTGGTCGAAACAAGATAATCACAGGGTTTTACCCAGACTGGACCTTCGATAAATTCTGTCTCCGAAATAGGTACTATTGTTTGATACATGAGATATATGTTTCAATTATTCTGGTGATACAAGATGCCTCTGAAAATATAATCGTAATACAAATTTGTAAAGAATCCGCCTGGTTTAACAGGTAACTGCGTGTTTAACACAATAGGCGGCAACAGGCGCGGCTCGTCGGCCTGGGCGGCAACCTTTTGATTTGAACATTACAAGGCTTAACTGATGTGCCTAAACATTTGGTGACCATAGCGGCTATACCTTAAGTAGAAACAATGCCAAATAGAAAGAGGCCTGAATAAATAACAATAAACTAGATGATAAATTCATACTTCAAAATACATTTTCTGAGAAGGATGAAGTAAGTGAAAGTATGTTATAAAATTGTATTTAACACTGCCATAAACATTAATAACGGGGAATGCCTGGTCCCTCTGAATGAAGTGAATAAATTTCAAATGATAAAGAAATGTTTCTTAAATATAATTTAATGAATTAATCGATTATTTATTGAAAATAAATTAATAACGTTGTCCAGATTTCTGGACAACACTTCGGAGAGATCTATTGCAGCGTTTCTTAAACTGTGTTCCGCGGAACCCTGGGGTTCCGTGGAGATCACTCAGGGGTTCCGTGAAAGTTGCGTGCTTTTTCTATAACATTCAAGGAAGTAACATAAAAAAAGTAATAAAAATTTAACTTCACAACTAAATTCCACTTACAAATCTGGAGAGTCGGTGCAAATGCGACAGTCCGACGTCGCGAATTGTAACGGCGCCGTCGGGACAATTTTTGGTATTTAAAGCAGCCGCCCTGGAATAATCACGGGAAATCCCGGTATCAGTGATTCCCCGGCTCAATTCTTCTTTATTGATCATTACACTGCGAGTATCCGGGCATACTAGTCACTTGCCGATGTGTGTCTTATAAATAAAGTGATTGAAAATTAAAATAAAGTGATTGAAAGATAAATAAACTGATTGAAAGTTATCGATAAAGTGATTTTGTTTATTGATAAACTTTATTGGTTCTGTCTAAAACCAATTGTTTAAAACTAAACTGTCTAAAAACTGTGTTAAAACCTAGAAATTGTAATTGTTTGTGTTTTTAATATTTCACTGTTAAAAATAATATCAATGTAAGTAACCTTTAAACATTATTCGGTCTTAAGGGGGAGTTCTCATTTTTTGAATAAAAACACGACGATTTTTAATAATTTTTTTTAAAGAGGATTGTTTTTTTATATATAGAAACTTTTTTTTAATGCGTTAAGCATATCTATGCAAAAAGAAATTGTGTTTTAATTTGCCATAATTTGCCTCTGTAGCAGAGGACGTTAAAGTTGACGCCCGAAAAACGAGATACCAAACGGTAGCAAAGATTACTTCTGTTGAGTAAAATAGGATCTTTTCAAAAAATTAAACATTATAAGAATGGCGCGCATTTTACTAAAAATTTGAAAAAACGACCTTTTTAGATTAGGAAAAGTGGAATTAGAACTGAAATATAGCATTTTTATCAAAGATCCTAGTTTGCCCACTGGTGTACACGTCTACAAACATAATACAAAAAGATCTAGATCTAGATTGGTCAATTAGCGTCTGAGAAATTCTTGTTATCGATTTCAGAAACATCATTTTGGGAAAAATTTGCTTAAACTTTAAACGAGTGATGTATACAGCTTGTATACAAGTGATACCTAAAGCTATAACTTTTATACGGAACCGAGTACTTATTCTAGACTTACTCTAGACACATATAGCATTAAGATAATAAAAGAAAAAAAAACTTTTTTAATTAAAAAATGAGAACTCCCTCTTAAAAGGTAACTGGTGCTGTTATTTTTGTCTTAAAACCATTTTCGATATTTTGTTGCAGGATGGAGAGGTGACTTAAAGAAGGCACTTTAAAGCGTTCTGCTGCAGAACTTGACTCTTCTGTTTCGGACCCAGTAACTAGCTCTTTTGCTAAAGATAATTGTGGTAACAATAAAAGTGATGCAACTGAAATCGCCACAAACGAAATTAGGCCAGTAATGGCCTCTGCAAGTAATCAACCCAGAGCAGTTACTAAAAAACTAAGGAAATATGATGAAAGTTATATATGTTTATGATTCATGAACGATAATGATAATCCTCAGTATGTTATATGCAACAAAGTTCTACCAAATAGCTCTATGGCTCCAGCTAAAATGCGTCGTCATTTAGAATCTGTTCATGGCGAGCTTAAAGAAAAAAATTTTGAATTCTTTATTCGGAAGCGTCACGAACTTTTAAAATTAAAAACGGTTATGGTTCAAACCAAAAAACGGTGAATGAAAAAGCAAGTGAGGCTTCTTACTTAGTCAGCTATCTGATAGCTCAACGCGGTGAAGCATACTCAATTGCGGAAAATCTTATTAAACCTTCATGTATGGATATGGTAAAATGTGTGTTAGGTGAAAAATCTGCAAAAGAAATGACTAAGATTCCACATTCGAATGACACGGTAGTTCAGCGCATCAGAGAGTTAGCAGACAATATAAAGAATGAACTTATTTTTCGTCTCAAATCATGGAAATTTTCATTACAAATGGATGACTCAACCGATGTATCTGGACTCGCAATATTAATTGTAATCGTTAGATATCAGCACGAAAACGCGTTATTGGAAGATCTGCTTTTATGCAAATCTCTACCAACACGTACTACTGGAGTCGAAATATTTGGTCTGCTAAATTCTGTTCTTGAAGCGAATAAAATACCATGGAACAACTGTATTGATATCTGTACCGATGGGGCAAAGGTCATGAGTGGCATAATTAATGGGGCTGTACAGCTTATTAAAAATATAGCTAAAAACTGTTCGAATAGCCACTGCATGATCCATAGGCAGGCACTTGCTGCTAAAAAATTATCCCCCAGTTATAAGAATGCTCTTGATGAGGTCATCAAAATCATTAACTTCATAAAATCTCGACCGCTAAATAATCGTTTATTCAAAATACTCTGTGAGGAGATTGGAAGTGTACATACAGCTCTTCTTTTACATACTGAAGTGAGATGGTTATCTCGAGGAAAGATACTAACCCGTTTTCCTGAGTTAAGGGACGAGGTGCGTGCTTTTTTTTAGAACACAATTTTGAATTGAAAGGTCGATTATTTGATAGAAATTGGTTACCTAAAAATTGCCTTTAAGCGACATTTTTACAAAGATAAATGAACTTAATTTAACCCTCTAGGGCAAACAAGTAAATGTATTTATTGCCCACGAAAAAACTCTTGCTTTCAAGAAAAAAATAGAATTTTGGACAATTTGTATGCGCTTCAACGAGTTTGATTGTTTCCCAACAATAAAAGGCTTTTTAGAAGAAGAAGGAGTTGAAATGGCAGAGGCATTTATTGAAGAAATTATTCAACATCTGAAAGGATTGAGTGAAGCTTTTAATAAGTATTTTCAAAATGAACAGCAGATTAAATATCAAAATGAATTGTGGATTAAAAGCCCATTTATTTTCAATGCACGACCTTCGACCATGTCAACGGAAGAATACGAAACTTTTATTGAAATGACATCTGATTCATCATTGCAAAATAAATTTAAATTAATGCCATTAACGGAATTCTGGTGCAGAATAAAAGATGAATATCCTCAATTGTCGCAAAAGGCCGTGTTGGTGCTTTTACCATTTGCAACCACATATATGTGCGAAACGGGGTTCTCAGCTTAATTGTCGACAAAAACTAAATACCGGAACAGACTTGATGCCGAACCTGACATAATAATTCAACTTTCATCAACTAAGCCTAATATTAAGTATATTTGTGATAATAAAAAGCAATATCACTCATCCCATTAAAATTAAAATTTAAAAGTCCTGTAAATGTAAATTTAAGTTGTTTTAAGAACTTTTGTGTCGATTTTTGAATTACTTTTTGAAGAAAATAAATATTTTTTGAAATAATTGTCATTTTGTTGCATATAATCTATTTACAGAATGTTACATTAAAAGCATACTATTGAAACAATCCAGGGGTTCCACAATAGAAGTGACTACTAAAAAGGGTTCCACTTATCAAAAAGATTAAGAAACGCTGATCTATTGGATCATAGGAGAGTACTGAAACTTCCCCTGAGGAGGATAGTGGCTTTTATCGAGGACACAAGTCAAACAGAGTGGAACTGAGAGACGTATTGGAGGTGGTACAAACATATCTGCGCTCGGAAGTGCTGGCGCTCATCCCAAAAATTAGAAGAAGAAGACACCAGCTATTAGGAAATATTTGACATAAAAAATTCATCAAAAATTTCTCACAAATATGAAAGCTAACTTTCTTATTATTAAGGAAAAATATTTATTTTCGATTTTTTATTTTATAGAGCATATTTACTTTGCTCCTTTATATCAAGCATTATACTTTTTTGTGCTTTTATTTGCTATATTATTTCTAAAATAATACGAATGATCGATATTCTCCTACAAGAATGAGCAATTATAAACGTACATTATACCAATAGTCTAGCCTAGCTACTAAAATGCAATCGAGCTATTTCATATGTTATATAAAATTAATAGGATATCGGAAATGGAAACGATAAGAAAAGATTATCTAATAGCACTTTAATTAAAACATCCTTAGACTTAAAATTGAATACCTTTGAAGAGGAACTAAAACAATGGCGTTATAGATGGGAGCCTTGACTGAAATTACATTGTCAAAGAATTCATTTCAATCGAACAATCACCTGGAATTAATCACAGCGAATTTAAACAAATCAGACGAACAAGGGACTGAAATTAAACAAGTTTGCAGGAGAGCGCTTTTCGATAAGCACTTCTGAAGCACAGAGGATAGATTTTCTAAATTTTCTAGCTTTATACTTTGAAGCATACCTCTTCTTTGCTGTTCTCGTTACACGATTGACGACGAAGGGAATGAATGTCTGGTACGACATTCTCTTTTCAATTTAGTGATTAAGAATATAAATGTCGGGTATGCTATTACCCTTGTACAACAGTAGAAGACCGATTATATGTAGCTTAAAATTGTTAGTAGGACAGTTACGACATTTTTTTTTATAATAAATATGCTTTGTCTTTTTTATTTAGTTTATAACAACATCTAAAATACATACAAATATGAATTTAAAAAAAAAACACATTTGATAAGTTTCACAGTTTTATTTCGTTGTTTTGACAATATTGTTTCGGTAATTTCTCCCATTCCCAAAGGAAGACTTTATTCAACTAAATGTAGGGATACAAATTACTACGTAATATATGAGTGTATACAGTGTTATTCAGAATAATTGTCGTTAATTTAATTAGTAAATTATACAACCAAAATATATGCCAATTGTGTTATTTTAATTTAAAAAAAAATGTGAAAAAATTAATTTAAACGGATAAATTTTGAGTATCGCCGGTCTCCCTGACTCAGCCGATATATGCCGTGTACTCCATGTCGCTTTCAGATATACAGACGTAGGGTAAGAACGTGTACCTTTGGACGCTTGTACCTTTGGACAGAGTAAATATCTGAACGTATCATATACCTAAAAATATTCGGAACGCGCCTTGTGTTTACTTTTTGTCAACCGGCAGCACTGTTTGTAGAGATCCACCATTTTGTCTGAGTGCGTGTTACCAAATACTGCTGGAATATGTTCAGTGCTAAAAGTAAGTTTTTTCATAAATCTAATCTAATGTCATCACAGTAGCCATAGTCGATTTTCGCTAACTTCATGTAATAATGAATACAGTAATGGTTAATGTCTAATTTGTTGATAATAGCTTGTTTGAAAGCCTAACCTAATAATTCTTATATAGTTTTTCGTTAGGATTGTTTGTGTCGTACACCTTTGGACAGAGAGTTTCATGTACCTCTGGACATGTCCAAAGGTACATGTATTATTCTCATATGTAACCATAAAATCTATGAAACGTTTTTTACAGTGCCACGAAGCAAATTTGGCAAACAACGTGACACTGTACCACCTGACTTAATTAAAGAAGCTGTGCGAGAGGTTTTCGAAAAACAAGCATCTATACGTAATGTGGCAAAAAAATGGAATATTAGTAAATCTACATTACATAATTATATAAAAAAACAAAATCCGAACATCACATCTGTGGAAGATATTGTAGTTGCGGTTCCTAATTATGCCGTTCATAAAGTTTTTAATGCTGCAGAGGAGCAAGAATTGTTTAATTATCTGGAAAAATCCGCATTCCTTCATTTTGGTTTAACAAAGCAGCGAACAAGACTGTTAGCTTTTGAGTATGCTAAAGCTCTAAATAAAAAAATGCCATCTTCATGGGAAACTAAAAGGACAGCTGGCCGAGAATGGCTAGTACAATTCAGAAAACGTTGGCCAGCTCTATCATTACGAAAACCTGAACCACCAGCTTGTCTCGGGCAACAAGCTTTAATAAAAACAATGTGCAACAATTTTTTAATAATTACAAAGATGTACTGGATAGGTATAATTTTACTCCTGACCGCATTTACAACATGGACGAAACTGCGAACTTTACTGTACATAAACCATCTAAAATATTGGCACCTAAGACGATTAAACAACTGGGAAGTTTGACATCTGCCGAAAGGGGTGTGAATGTAACAATGCTAGCATGTGTAAATGCAGTTGGTCAGGCGATACCTCCATTGTTTGTATTCCCTCGACTGCATTTCAAGGCCCATATGTTGAAAGGGGGACCAAATGGTAGCGTAGGAGAAGCGAATCCATCTGGGTGGTCTACAGAAACCATTTTTCTCCAATTTTTAGAACATATAATTGCGGTAGCTAAACCTATAAAAGAGAAACCTATGCTGCTGCTAATGGATAACCATGAAACCCACATCTCTATTGCTATAATTGAGAAAGCCAAAGATAATGGTATAGTACTGTTGACATTGCATCCACATACCTCGCATAAAATGCAGCCCTTAGACCGCACGGTTTTTGGGCCGTACAAGGCTTTTTATAACAAAGCTGCTGAAGACTGGATGCTTTGCAACCCCGGCAAACCCATTACAATTTATGACATTGCAGAGATTGCAGGTAAGGCCTATTTACAAGCATTTACGCCCAATAATATTATTAAGGGCTTTGAAGTGACGGGTCTGTGGCCGTTAAATTCTAATATATTTACGGAACAAGATTTTCTTCAATCTTATGTGACAGATAGACCGGAACCTCCAGCAGAAGAAGTTCAAAGTTCGCCGACAAATACTGTTTTTGCAACTGATCCCAGTCCACGCGCAAGTTCCAACTTTGTACCACAGTTTGAATCAACTCCAAGTACTAGCTCTTTGACTGTGACTGCAGCAATTTCAAGTACAAATGCAAACTCTGCATCTCTGATTAAGCAGATCCCGTTTACGTCTTCACCATCTCTGTCTGTTGAATCTATCATACCATTTCCAAAAGCATCTGCCAGAAATAATAGTGGCAGAGGGCGTAGAAAGAAAGGAAAGACACGTATTCTAACAGACACACCCGAGAAGAATGAGCTGTTACTACAGAGCGCTAATAAAGTAAAAAAGAAGAAAGCGAATGAAGCGAAAGTGAAAACAAAAGTAAAAAAAAGATCAAAAAAGGCAAGAAATGAGTTATGTAGTTCCTCTTCCGAAGATGGAAGTAACAATGATGTATCTTTTCAAGATACTTCTGACGATGATTTTAATATTGACATTTCTGATGATCAGCTTTATTTTGAGCCAGAGCAATATGACCAAGTTGTGGTGTCGAAAGGAAAGGCTAGCAAAATACAGAAGGGAGACTTCGTATTATTAAAACTAGCTTCCAAAAAACTCATAAAACATTATGTTGCTAATGTGCTGGAAGATATTAGTAATTGTGCTTACATTGTAAAATTTTACGAGACGAAAAAGGATAGTAACTACTTTTTAGAAGGGAAAGAAAAGCCCTATGAAATAGACGCTGATGATATTATTCTGAAGTTGCCATCACCTCGAGGGCTGGTGACTCTGCAAGACTACATTCTCATATTATATTTGACTTTTCTTTCGACTATTACAATATGTCTTAATTTTTGTGTTAGAAATTGTTCATATTCTAAAGATTTTGTAGAGTATTCTTTATGTAACTTTGTCAGAATTTTTGTTTTATGTTAATAAATAGATTTATAATATATATTTTTGCAAAATCTGAGTATTAATTTTTTTAAATATTTTATGTGTACTACGTCCAAAGGTACAAACCAATCAGTCCAAAGGTACCCGTTAGTCTATGTACCTTTGGACGAAATGCAGACTTTCTATAAAATAATTATTAACAGGAAATTATCATACTTTATCATTACTTCATTAAGGATTTAAATACACAACAGGTCGTATTGCTACACAGCACAAAAATTAATTTCCTAGCTTCTATCAGTTTTCTTTAAAAAAATCACAAAATCAGTGTTTTAATAAATGTCCAAAGGTACACGTTCTTACCCTATTTGTTTACATAAGATTTGTTTACAATGAATGGATTTATACACAAGTAAGTTATAATAATAATAATAATAATATTTATTAATTGTCCAACAGGTCACCCCAATACAGACAACATAAACAAATAATAATTATAATACATATGAAAAATACATGTGAAAAAGAATTAAAAACAAAGTATAATTCACTAATACAATCAAACTGCCTAAATATGAAAGAATAGTGAAAGAAAAAAATAACATTAATCGAAGAAACGAATTAACGAAACATGTCTGCAGAAAAATTATTTAAACTGTTGAAGTTCTTGGCAGAATGCACCATGGGAGCCCTCAGTAATATATTTGTTCTAGCCGTTGGAAGGAGAAGTACTTCATTCACTCTTGAGTTTGGACGAGGTACTCGAAAATTCACTTCTCCAAGCAAATCAGCTGAATCGATCTTATAAAGAATTACATTTTTGATAAAATTTGAACTAATTAGGTGTCGTCAACTCCATGACGATCCAAGAGTAACCTGTAGTCCAAACCACGAGGAGGGTACGCTCGATCAACTTTATAACTTAAATACTTCAGAAACTTGCGCTGTATGGGTTCAACTGCATTAATATAGCAGTCATATAAGTAAGTTGTGAATGAACCTCGACAAAGCAATGGGAAAAGTAGTTTATTTCACATTGCCAGCATAAATAAATGGAAAGAAATGCGTTTTGTGTTTTGAAATAGGTTATCAATTTATCAAAACAACGATACATTTACAGATTGAAAACAAGGCAATAGATACACCAACAGTAATTTCATTACATGATACATTTATTTAATTTACACGCACGAAATAATCATATCTTATTAGACACTTGCATATTTCGATCAAAGGTTTATTTATGAAAGAAAGAATTATTCATTGACAAATAGTAAACGTGCGATATCAACGATTTTAATAGGGTTCATTGGACTCTCGGTACAACAGCTGAGTAGTTCGCGTGGTCGCAAAACCGTTTTATTAAATTATTTAAAATAAAATATACGGTTACAGAGCGGACTTTTTAGATATTTTATTAAATGTATAATGTTTAATCTAGAATTAAATGCTCTGACACTTATATTTTGACCATTTCATTATTGTGTCTATTATTTGGGTGTTTAAAAATTCCTTCTGTGTATTTGTCGGATTCTCGTACTTAGAAATTACTTTTTTTATTTCTAACACTTCTTGGTAATCCATTTTTTTTTGCTTTTATTTACATTGAACAGTAGTTTGTAGCCAAATATATCGGTAAAGGATTTGCAGAACATTGCATAAATAATATACGCTTCCGACATAGAACCCTAAAAACCAATTTACGGTATAAATAAAAGCAAAAAAGGATTAGATATAATATAAACAAATAATAAAAATAATAAACAATAAAAAAAGGAATTTGTACAAGAAAATCGGACAAACGCAAAGAAAAAATATTTAAATACCCCAATGACAGATACAATAAAATGGTCAAAATAGCGACCACCCGCTCACATATATACACAGACACAAACTGGTTATAGGTGCATACTGGAAATATTCTTTTATTTGAACGTATTTAGCAGTTAGATTTTGAGGCATTGTCCCCATACAAAATTGCCGCAATGTTATTCAATCTGCATTTCTATTAAAAACTGCGTCTAACTTTTGCCGAAAGCCACATTCGAAGACAATTGAAATATTTTTCAAATTATTAACAGCCACATGTAATGTGGTTAATCAGTGGCGGCTCGGGGTGGTTCACATAGGGAGTGCATAATTTCAAAATTAAAAAGTGAAATACAAAAACGCTTACCCAATCCTTATAAATTTCACCGACGTACTGTTCCAGACAGGTACTGTTCATTGTAGAGTTTGTTTTGAGGGAATAGTAAATATACACTACACAGTTTAATTACATCTGACGATAAACCAAGTCCATTTTACGTGTCTTTGATTTGCAGAACAGTTCTATCATTTTTTCATTAAAGTTTGGGAAATCATTTATACATTCTTTTCACAAGATAACATAGTAAGGGCATTTAATCTCTCTTGTTTCACTGTATTTCTCAGGAAAGTTTTTATTCTCTTCAGCCGTGAAAACTGGCGTTCCGCTTCGGACGTTGTCATTGGGATTGTAATGACAATTTTTAGAAGCGTAACAACTTCATTAAAGGTGTCGCTTAATCCATCCAGCAGAAGACCTAGCAGACCTACAGCACCGACTCCTATATTTTGCCTAATTTCTTCTCTAGAATATAGAACGCTTAATTTAGTTCGTAGTCTGCTTTCATTGAGGCATAGGTAAAATTTTACTGCTTCTTTAAGGCAATCTTCTGGAAATTTTTTTTGAAAGGAGGAGAAATGTTTAAAAGTAATTAAGTTTGCTAATATTACGTGCCCTGTATACCGAAATCGAGTTTTTATTTCTAGCAAAATAATATAGCACACTTCAATAGTTTCCCTCCTTCTTTGGCTACCATCAGTTACTCTTCGCCGCTTTGATGGTCGAGGAGTCAGTTCTGGTTCATTTTGTTTAACCAACTGATTATCTGTGTCAGCGATTTCGATTCGAATTTTTCCAATAGCGCGTTCAAAATTATCTAAATATTCTTGATTTTTAATTCATCTGTATTGACATTTTGTAATTGATTAAACAATATGTCCACATGTGGCATAATTTTATGAAAGAAAGTTAACCAATAGATAAAATTTTCCTTCTCTAAAATTCGCAAATTGGCACTAGCTTGATGAATGGTAGTTTGTAAACTAGCTTCTCCCTCGATTTGTTCTAGAGCTTCAATTATTTCTTCTCGGTGCTCATATATTGTATTCACTGTCCTAGAATTGAAGTTCCATCTTATTTTTGAAGAACGAGGTAAGCTTTTTCTCTGAAGAAATTCTTCCAATCTTGCAGCTCGTTGTGGTGAAGTGGAGAAAAATGTACATAATCCCGTCAGATTGGCAAAAAAATTATGCAATTACTACTGCTCGATGTAGCCTGTGACATAATTAGATTTGTCTGATATGCATAACAATGTACAAAATTAGCTCTTGGATACTGGTCTTGGACATGTCTTTGCACGCCGTTAATAGCACCACTCATGACTGCTGCCCCATCATAGCTCTGTGCAATCAGTTTTTCTGGGTCATCAACAAGCAAACTAATTTCGTTAAGGATGGAGGCAGATAAAGAATTAGCATCATGTCCACTAGGCAGAAGAAATTTCCAAAATCTTTCGACCGGTCTCGCGTTCACAATATATCGTAAAACAAGCACCAACTGAAACTGATTGGACACATCTCTGGTTTCATCAGCTATCACAGATATGAAGTCGGTTGCTTTAATTTCACTGGCAACTTGTTCATGATACACGTTCAACATTGCATCAAGCAGCTCATTCTGTATCGTTTTTGATAATCCCTTAAAAACCGGTGCTGCTTCGATGTGATCTCTGAGCGATTTATCCAATTCTGCCGTAAAATTTTTCAATACCCGAAAAATGCCCTTGTTATTCAACGTTTGCTGTTCATCATGACCCCGAAGTGCCAGTTCAAACGCGCCACAAAATCTAATGCAATTTATTATTAAATTTAACACATGCCTATTTTTTGTTACCTTTTCATTGTGTTGTTGAATTGCTTTTCTATATGATGAATCTAAAATATTCTGAATGTTATTTTTTCCTAACATTCTTAGACTAAATATATTTTTCAAATGCCCTTCGGAATTTTCATGTTTAATAATTTAAGCACTAAGATGAATTAAGTCTCTTATTCCGTTCTTTGACCAAGACGGTTCACCACCAAACAAAAGACACGGAAAACAAAACAAAGTATTTTTAATTTCACACCCACAAATCCAGTAATTTTTCTGATAAATATTCATTTTGAATTTTCTTATAACGTCTTTACCTATAACAGATTGTTTATTTTCTAAACATAATTGAGGCATCGGCCGTTTAAGATTTTTTACGGCGATTTTTTCATTATACGTTAACGCGAAAACGCGTTGTTCTCTAAAAAAGACACGAAATTATTGTAACAACGCCCGAAATTAGTCTGGTTCAGTTGCTTCAACGCTATGTATTATACCACATTGAAGTACGGCAAAATACAGTTCTCCCCACCATCAATGTAATGTTAATGCCTTAACAGAGCAACAGTAGGGCTTTGCTCAGTATATCTGTGACGACGATTGGTGTATGTACGTTGTTAGCGTACCACGTTCCTCGTCAATAACTATGAAAGTATGAATACATAATATATAAATAATAAAATAATAAATAAATACTTTCACAGTTAGTCGCCGCTTGGTTTGTTTTGTTTCATAATTCCAGGGGGTGCAATTGCTCACTTGCTCTCATTAAAGAGCCGCCACTGATTTCCAGTATGCACCTATAACCAGTTGCGATGTAGAAAGGACGTTTTCTATCTACAAGGATGTATTTCATTCAAAGAGAACAAATTTTGCAGAAGAGAACCCTGAGAAAGTATTTCTAGTTAATACTAATACTCCTTTATTCAACTTGAACTACAAAATGAACAATGTAAAAATGAAAAAATGTATATCCTATTTTATAGGTAGATCACCACCAGTTTGTTTTTCAATTATTTAAATAAAATTAAAAACTCTTTAAATATGCAAATTTTCAATAATATATTTTAATATAATTTTCAATTATATAAATAAAATTAAAAACTTTTTAAATATGCAAATTTTCAATAATACGCCCCTGGCAATGAGTCATCGGCCTCTCCTGTCTGGTTCTTAGTAATAGCAGACGAAAATTTAAAGTACTTTACAACTATAAACTAAGACGTGATATTTACCTAATCCTTTGACAATTCAAAAGATTCATTAAATGTATTTACTAACAGAGATTAAGAATATATTCTTTACAAATGAAAGTAATTGTTTTCTTTTAACTTTTTCCAAAGAATTAAAACTATCTCTAATCCTAAACGTATGAATAATTTATTGCGGCAATGACAAAATAAAGATAAGCTAAATGTAATAAATGTAAATAATGAAATAAAATAACATGTGATTTACTGAGAACATTTTGAAGTATGTCGTAAATTAAAATTTACTTCTTAACCTACGAAGTCGTATATTTTGACAGTTTCATACATACAAATAAATAACAAGTAATAGGTATTTATTGAAAACTATAACAAATGTTGAAAATGTTGTCCTTCAAGATCAATGCACTTTAAAATCCTCCGTTCAAAATTTCTGATGATATTCTGCAACATTACTGGATTGTTATTAATCTCCATGCATTTCTGTTCGATTCTCTGTAGCATATCATTCAAATTCAATATAGGTGTTCGAAATATGTTATATTTTAGATAAGGCCACAAAAAGAAGTCGCAAGGTGTTAAATCGCATGAACGTGTAGGCCAGGCAATTTCAGTATTTCGACTAATTATACGCTCATCAAAAAATCCTCTTAAATAATCCAAAGATTCTGCAGTACAGTGACAAGGTGCTCCGTCTTGTTGGAAATATGCATCTTGAAATTTATCATCATGCAACTGATTGACAAATGGCTGTAAAATTTCCGTACGGTACCTTTGAGCAGTTAACGTTCCCTGAAAAAATATTGGTCCAATGATTCGCCTTTGGCTTATCGCTGCCCAAACACCAATTTTCTCTGGATGTAGCGATTCTTCATTAATTACATGTGGATTTTCACTACTCCAAATTCTTGTATTTTGTGAATTTAGGTATCCCGTTTTATAAAACCATGCTTCATCAGTAAAGATGACTCTTTGCGAAAGTTCTCCATTATTGTTCATATTTACAAACCAATTACAAAACTGTAGTCTACGTGGGTAATCAATTTCTAACAATTCTTGTACTGCTGTGACACGGTACGGATAAAGTTGCATAACTTTTTTTAATAACTTGTGAGTTGTACAAACAGAAAGGTTTATTTGTTGACTCAAATGTCGAATAGATGTTTGTGGTTCGTTTTCCATTATTTCTTCAACACGATTGACAACTTGAGGTGTACGTTTCTTAACTGCTCCGCTGCCTGATTTTATTAAGAGACTACCAGTTTCAGAAAAAAAGTTTTAAAGTTCTATCCAAAGTATTCTTAAATTGTATATAATCTATTACAAGATGTGGAAACTCAACTTGAAATTCTACCATGCAATCTTGAACTGAATAAACCCATAAACCATCAATTTTATTACCATATCGAAAATAAGCCTGGACTAAAAAAATTTTATGTTCTAAAGTGAAAGCCATTTTAAAACTGAGAAGCAATTTATTTAAACCAGAATCGACGCTCGATTATTTTATGCACTAACTGATATTTGTGATTGACATTATCAAATGTCATTTGGATTTACGTTTACGTAACAACAAACACATACTAATATATTTGCGTCTTATTCTATCAAAATTTCAAAGTAACCTAGATTGACTTTTCAAATGAACACTTGTTATGTGTGCTTATTATAATCCGAACAGTACCTTTTCCCTCTCTCCTGTTCACTCTTAAAAGTACGTTTTGGACAGAGACGCGAACGAGATATTAATCAAAAGTAAAAGTTATGAATGAAATAAGGATATAATTCTCTATAATAGAACAATGTAACCATACGTGCGTATACACATTTAACACATATATATTTTACATTTTAAACATGCATACAAAATAATGTGACCAGATCTACCGCATCCGTCTGACGTACCGCTTTAGAAATTTCGCCTCGTGTAACTTTATTTCGAGTGAGCGAACACGTCGGCCTCTCTAACAACAGGCTAAAACGTTACCGGACCGTAGCGTCGGAAACTTGCATTACTCAGTCGAGAAGTTCTATTATAAGTCATCCATACTCTTAAATTAAGCGAATTGGATTCTGCAACGCTGTGCTTTGGTGTTTCTGTTCTAAAAGCTCCACACTGCTTAGGGATCACTTGCACAAACATGTGCCTGCATGTATGCATGTACGCGAACACGCCCGCTGCTTCCAAAATCGATAGGCAAACTTAATGACGCATTATATTTTAATGGGTCATAGAAAATCTAAACTGAGATATGGTTACATTATGTCCGGATCTCTGATCTTTAATAGGATAGTTAACGAAATTCCGGGGATTCAGACAAAATAATGGGAACTCAATACGTATGTATGTATGCGTTCTTGATTTAATGTAACAATGTACAATTTATATTTATTGTTTGGAAATTATTTAAATGTAAGCTTGACATAAATTTAAATAAAAATAAGCAAATATACGAGGTAAGACCAGAAAGTAAGTTTTGTTTGGTAATGAAAGGAAATCAAGTAGAGATACAGAAAAACTATTTATTGTAAAACAACCTACAAACCTTAAGTTATTTTTCTGGGCAGATGAAAACTGGGCACCAAGTATATGGATTTACCTGCCCTGCGAAAAGGATTGCTTAATCCTACTGGTAATCTAGGCACCAGTACCGTTCGGGTAATGATCGCTTTAAAGCTTAAAGTAAGAAATTAGACGTTAATAAATTAAGGAATTTCCTAATGACCAAATAGATTATTTCAAATGTATTTTTATTTGTACATCTATTGTAGGCGGGCCTTTATTGTATTATGCTATAATATATTCTATATATAAGCTTAAAGTAAGTACAAAATATGCTTACAATTATTTACAATCCACGGACTTAATAATGGACATTATATTCCATTGATGTTTTGTTTGTTGCCTGATAAACGCAGTGAAACGTATGCAACATTATTTGAAATGCTAACAAAAGAAATCTTTCGACGTCACTCTACAATATTACGACCAGCTGAAGTTTTTGTAGATTTTGAGAAAAGCATTCACACAGCGGTTCGCGCTATATGGCCATCAGCACAAATCTATGGTTGTCGTTTCCATTTGCACCAATCGTGGTTCAGGAAAATCCAAAGTTTGGGTTTAACAGCAGAATTTAGGAACACAGATTCCGAAGTAGGAAAATGGCTGCGATATACATTTGGATTAAAGTATTTGAATCCTGACGAAGTAGGCGATTGTTTCGCCTTAGATTTGTTTGCCGAAAAACCTGCTCATGCGCAGGCTGACGAATACGCCGATTATTTATTGGAGACATACATAGAAGACGATGCTCCTTTTCCTCCACATATGTGGACTACTGCAACTCCATCGATCACTAACACCACAAACGCATGCGAAGCGTTTCATTCCAAACTAAATGAGTCACTTTATTAAACACATCCATCTATTTATATTTTTATCGAAAAGCTTAAGGAATTTCAAATAGACACTTATGTTAAAATTCAAAGTGTACACACACCAGCAAGAGTTAAAGACACACGCGCAAAACAAAAATTAAGAACTCTAAATGAACTGTGTGAACAACTAAATAATGGAACAATATCACGATTACACTTTGTGAAGTGTATATCATTTTATTCATCAGTATGACTTCAAATACACTATATTTTTATTATAGTTTTTATATAATTAAGTATTTGCTTTTATTATTGTTTTCATATGAGTACATATTTTTTATTTTCTATATTTTTGCCGTACTTCAACTTGAAATACACTATTTCTATATTATTGTTTTTGTTTGCTTTATACGGTGCCCAGTTTACATAGACCCTCTGCGAGAACATTTTTAGCTAGTGCCCGAATTACCAACGAGATTAAAATTTCAGGTAGGTTAGTGCCCAATTTACATTCAGCCATTTTTCTGCATAGTTCCCGCCATTCTGTAGGTATTTGTTATAGCGTGGCACAAGTTTTTGTATGCCTTCTTCGTAACAGGTTGCCGTATGTGTTGTCAAACATGTGGTAACATATTCTTTGAGCTTGCTCTTCGAGATGCCAAAATTTTCTTGACTTTAGTCCTTGCTGGCGAGGAAGTGTGCCTCCATTCCACCGATTTTCATTTGGTGTCAGGGATGTCATAAGATCCTAGCGTCATGCCTGGTCACTACCTGCCTCAGAAAATCATCACCACCATTGTCGTAACGTGATAAAGGGTCAAGTGCACTGCTCAGAAAATATTTTCTGTGTTGCTCTGTAAGTGTTTTTGGTAACCAACAAGCACAAAATTTTCGAAACCAAGTTTTACAGTAAGAACTTCATGAGAAATTTGCGGAAAGTCCATAGAAGAAGCAGAAATTGTAAACTTACGGTTTTCCTGAATGACTCATTACATTTTTTCCATAAACTTCGCAGATTTGTTGATGAAAGTCGACTGGTTTAATGTTATTCGCAATTAAAAAATGAATTACCGATCTAGTTTCACAAGCAGCGCAATTTTCAATCGTCGCCGACATTCTAAAGAAGCACTACAAAGCGTACACAACGAACAGCGATCTCAAATTGGCGTCATTTCCTTCTCCTTGATTCAGAATGCCGTGCATGCACGAAACCGCGATCGCAGCGCTGCCGCTGCAAAAAAATACAAAACGGAACTTACTCCCTGGATTTACCTCGTATACTACATGGCAAAAAAAACGAACACCCAGTAAACGCATTTATTTTTAAACTAAATATTCCACAGCTTACAACAGTGAAAGGTGGGTTGTATAATGAGCGATACAAATCGCTAGGCATTAGCTTGCTTTCGGAAAAACGAGAAGATATAGAGGTTCCTCAATTTATGAAAGAGTATATCATAATTGACGATGGTATGGAAGAGAGGATTCTTGTATTTGCAATGGACGGAGGCAATTTATTAGCAGCAGGTTCTTGCTTCTTATTCGATGGGACTTTTAAAAGCTGAGGTTCACTGTTTTGCCAATTATATACAATTCACGTGCATATTTGTAGTACAGAAGAAAGATCAAACATCATTCCTGGCTGCCCGACAAAAAAGAGGCGGCGTATAAACGATTTTTCTTGTTATTAAAAAATAAAATCAAGAATTTTTTACCAAAAAAATGTACTTTTGATTTTGAAGTTGCCGCAATGAATGCTTTAGAAGAAGTTTTTCCGGCTACAGTTATCAAAGGCTGTAACTTTCATTTTAATAAAGCTCTTTGTCGTAAAGTACAAGATTTAGGTATAACAAACTTGCATAAAAAAAATGAGGAAGTAAGAAAGCGCATAAAGAAATGCGCTGCATTAGCTCATCTGCCAGAAGATAAAGTTACAGATGGTCGGCTCTGTATAATGGAAAATTCTCCTAGCGATGAAGCCATTGTTAAATTTAACGATTATTTTGTTGATCAATGGATTATTAATTCTCGCTGAAAATGGACTTGCGATGGAGAATGTCATTGGACTACAAATTCTCTAGAAGGCTGGCATAACACACTCAACAGACGAATCGCAAAAGCACATGCCATTATATTTGAATTAATGAAAGTTCTTCAGGAAGAAATGCACTTTATAATAGTGTTTTCCTGTGAAATTGTGTGTCACATAAATAATCCTAAAAGGGCAAAAAATACTGTGAATTCGATAGGCGCTTAAAAATAGATGTGACCTTATTAAAAATAGACAAAATCTTAGTGACACATTGGACAAGCTGAAATTTATTGTAAAATTATAGATAGATTTACTTTTAATTTTAATTAAATCAGTTTGTATTGACTTTAGGATTACATTTTTTTTCATGATCTGACAATCATATTCATAGATCTGTAACCAGGAACTGAAACCGAACCCGAACCTGAACCCAAACGGGTTCAGGTTCGCTGTTTATAAAGACTTTGAACCCGCACCCGTTGAACCCAAAAATTCAGCAAGGTTCGGGTTCAAAAATATAAAAAAATAGAGAAATATTTAATAGAAGAATAATAAAAAACATTACATTTCTTGCATGCAAAAAAAAATTAAAACACAAACTAGACTAAAATGGGAAATCCCCTTTTTCTGTTTGAGCTATGTACAAACATAATATTTGTGTTAAACAGATCAGTAGGCAAACATTTTCTTGTAACCAATGCAAATAGTAGCGACGCAAACCGTGTATAAGTATATTTTAACTTTCTTAAAGTAAACGTGGGTTGTTAAAATCAACTCTTAAATTGTTTTTAGTAAAGTGAGTGCTCACATTCAAATTTAAAAATTTATATAAATTTTTTGATTTTTCTAACCCAGAGATGTCTCCGAAATTTACGAAAAATTTATTTGTTTATGATGCAGGAAAAGATGTATCTATATGCTCAGAATGCAAATATGAAATGAAAGGTAAACATGGCAAATCTTGGGCGGCATACAAAGGAAGCATCCTGAACTATTCAAGAAAACTCAAAATCAATCGTCAACATCTAAATTGAGTCAGATCACCAATAAAAGAGCAACAGCGGAGGAAAATACCCTTGAACAGTATTTAAATATTATCAAGATAAAAACCTGCAAACAAAGTTTCATTGATTCATGCGTAAAATTAGTAACCGTTAATGGCCGTCTTTTCACAATCTTCGAAGATTCTGGCATGAAAGAAATAATCGATCCGATTATGAATGCACTAAAAGTATCAGTAAATAGTCATAATATAAGTGATCTTGTTAACAACAAAGCAACGGAAATAAAAAACAAAATGAAATTGGAAATATCCAAAAAAAATATTTCAATTAAAATTGATTCTGCTTCTCGTCTTGGTAGATGTATTGTAGGGATAAATATTCAATATATTTTTGACGGAAAAATAAAACTACGAACTTTGGACATGCATGAGGCTCAAAATCGTCAGACAGGAGCCTACATCAAAATCTTATCATCAGCGTTCTTGATTGTTTCGACATAAAACTGCAGCAAGTATATTCAATTATATCAGATAACGGAAAAAATATGATCAAAGCTGCTGAATTATTAGAAGACGAGTATGAAAACTTTGACATTGGAAGATGAATTTGATGCAGCTGAAGCAAATGCGCTTTCTTATATTGAACTGGAAGGAGCAGAAACATTAGCACATTCACACCCAAATATTATTCATTTCAGATGTGTTGCTCATAGTTTACAGTTGGCAGTGCTCGACACAATATCTAGTCCTCCTTTTAAGAAAATTCTTGATCAATGCAGAGCCATTTTCAAAAAATTGCGAACACCAAATATTTCTTCTTTAGCTAAGAAGCTAAACTTTGAAAAAGCCGTACTAGACTGTCAAACTAGATGGAATTCCAGTTATGACATGGTTCAAGCCTTACTGGAATACAGAAGTTTTTGTTCGGAATTGCTGGATGCTGAATTAACTATGACTGATAGTACTTGGAATATTTGTGAAGAATTCCTAGAAGCTTTTGGACCTGTTAAAAAAATTACGCTGAAACTACAAGAAGAACAGATGAATTTAGGCGATTTTTATAGAATCTGGCTTACTTTTAAATTGGAGCTAACAAAAGATGACAAAACAAAATCATTTTCAAAAGAATTATATTTAAATATTATAAAAAGAGAAAACAACTTTATTAACAACCCACTTTTGATTGCAGCAGTATATCTAGATAGCAGATTTAAGGTCATTCTAAGTCCCGAACATGTTGAAAATGCTGAAAAACATATTTTGAAAACAATAAAAATTTTGAAAAATTTACAAATGGAAAGAGAAAAAGATAATTTTGTGAGAGAATCAATATCTTTTTCTTCAGAAGATGATGAAGATATGCTCGAACAAGTTCTAAAAAAGAAGGAAAGGTTTTATAAATCAAATTCTTCAAATGTAAATGTCACCGCTTCGATTGATATTTTAGTTAAAATGAATTTGATATATATGGAAAATATCCAAGACTGGGAAAAGAAAAAAACATTTTACTATTTTGGGAGCAACATAAAACGGAAACGCCATTATTGTATCAAGGGCTCACATTATATTCGCAGTACCTGCTACGCAAGTAAGCGTCGAGAGGACCTTTTCAGCCTTGAAATTCATTTTATCCCCACAAAGAACAAATTTAAAAGAAGAAAACTTGAAAAATATATTAATTCTAAAATTAAACGAAAATTTCTTTGAAAAATTAATTTTCTACTAATAAAATACATGTAGTTTTTTTAAACTTTGAACCCGAACCCTGAACCGAACCCGAACCTGAACTTTTTATTTTGATTAACTCGAACCCGAACCTGAACCCATGGTTTCATGGTTTCAGTCCCTGTCTGTAACTTTGAAACAAATAAAAATTGATATACAAGTTTTGCGTTTTTGTTACTTGAAATGGAGTCTACTTTACACTCCTAAAATTTGAACATAACGATACGGGACACCTGTATATGCAATATTGTGTATGTGTCTTCAAGGGTTATCGTACATTTCTTTTAATTTAAAATTAAACTGCTGAATCAGCAAAACACGTTAATTTTGTTTTTATTTTTCCCTATTTCCTGTAAAATATAAAATTGACGCCCGAGACGGAAATTCAAAAGCACATTCACTTCCCATCTATAAACTGAACGCCCGAAAGGCGAAAATTTTGTGAAACACACGAAAAGGGAACGTCCGAAACGGTCACAAATCATGGTAGTTAGTAATGTCATGGGACACCCGGTATAACTACAATATAATTGTGTAATTCATAATTTTCACAATTACAATATACTCCTATTTTAATATTAAATAATTATCAATACATAGAAAAATTTGAGGTGCTTTATGCTATGAATCGTAAATATTGACGCTTGATTGTAGTAAGCGGATATTTTGATTGCGTAGAATAAGCATGAAGTCCGTAAAAAGATCATATGTACACTAACTACGTATATGTGTGTGTGGCTTTCGAGTATCAATGCTTGGCTCTTTTTACGTTCGAGATAATTGAAACAATAGAATGTTTACAAATCCAAGAGTTCGTGATTTATTCGTTACATCCACCCAAACAATTCAGAGCCGGATTTCTTTGATGCATGTTCGGTAAACGGTTTCCTTTCCTTTGTTTTTGTGTTATTATAAAAACGGGTCTGTGTGTTTCGAACTGACATATAACGAAAAACATCCCGAGAAGAAGGACGGAAGACGAAACGCCCCATCGAGCGGAGACGACGGAATCTAGAAGATTTATAAAATGTGTCCGGTTTTTTGACAGTATAACAGTACCGATGCACTTAATAGCGGATAAGATAAATTTTTCGTCTGTATTTTAGGGACCACCACGATCTTCGAAGTTAAAAGGACGATCAGGGCGAACGACCATTCTTAACTAATGATTACTTTATCGACAAAAACGTGACTTGCCATTATGATCGGGTAAGTATCTACATATACAAGTACCATTAGTCGAAGCATTTCACATAAAAATTTTTGTAATACAGACATCTTTAAGCAATTTTTATGTACACTAAATGCAGACACTGTAAAGTCTGTTATACCTATGATGATTGTATTCTTTTGTACTTGAAAGAATACCATACATATGTGGAATTAAATGATGTACTTAGTATAATTTTAGATGTCAACGTAGTGCTGCAAAGTAAATAAAACATGGACTTACTAATACTTAGAAAAGCCTGAGAGGCAGATAATAACAAGATAAAAAATATCGAGATGTTTCTTTTAATTTTCTAAACTCTTGTGGGCAAAATTTATACGGTAGGTAAATAGCATTTAATACTCTTATAAAATGGTACATAACACTGCCCAACAATTAATTTTTGTTCTGCTGACTATGAGCCGACACTTGTTCTTAATTAATATTGGTACGCCAACGCAAAATATGAAACCCGTCTGTCCCTATCACGTCAAGTTTTCTTTCTACGACACTTCTTGTTTGCCGATTTCAGAATTACTGAAAATCGTTAAGTAAATGCAACAAATTTTAATTGTTTAAAGAACTGGAAATACATTTATCTCATTAGTATAATGTATATTTGTACTTGAGATAATATTTAAGTACTTAATTAACTACTTAAGACATAAATAAATGCAAGTCTATGAAGCTAATCCTGTTCATTAAGTGAACATATTATAGTTTAATGAGATTTTATTTCACTAAGGACTATTTAAAAGTAAACAAGGGTGATAATAAAACGTTAGTTACAGCAGACCGATTTTCATGTGGTCGGTGGGAGAATTTGTACGTGCGTCAAGTAAGGGTCAGTGTTAGATAGAGACAGTATTCGGAAAAATGAAATGCAAACTCTTTGTGCGAGTCGTGCATTGGGACGTAGTAAGGGATAAATTCAGAAAATCACATTGTTGAATATGTTTATAATGGTTTGTATTTCACTAAATTAAGGCAAATAGAAGTAAAATAAAACGCATAGTTTCATGTAACATGTTTAATTAAAATGTCTTACATTACCTACTAGCTAATAGCGTACTAACATCACATTAAGGGGATGACTGAATAAGATTTTTAGCTACACTTAACGGTAGAAAGGCTTAGGATTAAGTAAAACTAATTTGGGTAATTAACTGAATTATTGGCAAATAATGTTTATGCTAATCTCTTTCTCATTATAATCACATTGTAAACTTTCTATATGTACAAAAGAACAGTATATTCTTCAACGAGCGTAAGCGAGTGTTGTAATAACATTATTTATTAGTCGTGGAGAAAATAATATTATTAATACTAATATTATTGGAAATAACAATGAAAATAATAATTACAATAAGAAATAATACATAAATACTCAAAAATAATTATAGGAGAAAACAATAATGAACAACTACTAAGCTTCAAAAAAATTACGGTAAATTATACATATAATTATATAAAAAGTTATACAGAATCACTATCACTGACTTCCTCTTCGCTCTCCGATTCAGAGTCTTCACCCAAATTAATAATGAACTGGTCTGTAACTTCGTCTATGAGAGGTTCCGCTTCCAAAAACTTTTTCTCCCACTTTATCGCGTGGCCACATTTATTCCATTCAGTAGCACTAAATTCATCAAAAAAGTTATCACATAACTGTTGCATATATCTAATAGTGAATGATACATTTTTTTGTGCCACATATTGTTTAAGAGATGCCCGTACTAACTCAATCGGATTTAAATCTGGCTGGTATGGCGGTAATCGCAAAACACTATGGCCACGTTGTGTTAACATTTCATCTATCTCGAACGTTTTAAATGTTGGCTTATGTACTTTAATAATATTATATAAATCGGGCTTGAGCACGTTATTGTCGAAGTAAATATTTTTAGACCTTAACCAGTCTATCATAACTGATTTCCTGCTATTAGAATTCGGTGGTTTATCTTTCTGGACATTTGATAAGGAGCATTGTCAATTACTAGGACAGACTTTGGAGGCAGGTTTGGAATTAACAAACATTTTTTGTAATTTTCATAATTAATCTCGTGATGATAATCTCCCGTTGTGGTATTAGACGTAAAAATTAATTTAACATTCGGAATGAATCCCGTCTCACAGCCAGCATGAACAATAATTAGTCTTAGACCTTTTGATATAAGCCTTGCTAATCCTTCATTGGAATTGTCACTCCAACAAGTAGCCACGGTATGAGAACTGTGGATGTAAGTTTCATCCATATATATAATCGGTTTTTTCATTTCTGTAGCTTTGAATGGTACGCAAATAAGACATTCTTAACTGACGAATATCGTGCTTTTCCATTAACAACTTTCTGTTGGTTTTTGTTTTTCTCCAACAAAAGCCCATATATTTTACTACTTTCCGAAGAGAATCTATTCCTCCAGTGTATCCTGTTTCTTTAAATTTTCTTAGAATGTTTGGCATTGTAGGTACAATTTTGTCAACAGTAAAGGTATTTAAAATTGTTCTACGCAGCACACCTTTATCTGCATCGTCTAAGTCGGTTTTGGGCTTGGTTTTTTTTTAATTTTTCTTTGGCGATGTAAAAGATGAACCGGCACCTGCGTTTATTTCACTTTTTTGTTTAACAATCCGTCTAGATATCTGCCCCAAAAGGAAATGTATTTTAATAGTGGACTGCGGTTGAAGTTGTTTATGTGTTTAAATTCAAAATCTGCCAAATATAATTCAGCGAGCAAAGGGCTTAGTGGGCTACCCATCGGTAAACCGTTGATTTTTGTATAAAATTTGTTGTGAAATTTAAAATAGTTTTGTTTTAGGCAAATATTAAGTAAGTTAAATAAAGTATTCTGTGTTACGATGTTCGGGATAGACTTTTGGATGGCATTCTTTAAAATTGATTTTAGTTCCACTAAAGATATGTAAACGATATTTTATGCCTGTGGTCAGGCACAGATAGACAACTAGACCAATTTCTCAAGTATTTAAATTCTCTTAACAATAAAATACAATTCACTATAGAAAAAGAGTTAGACGGAACGCTAAATTTTTTAGACTTAAAATTAACAAGAATGGATAAACGATTTGAGTTTGATATTTTTAGAAAACCCACTACAACGGTTACAGTAATCCTGGCAAATTCCAATCAATCATGGAATATAAAAATGGCAGCGTTTCATAGTTTTATACATAGACTCATTAATTTCCCTTTAAATAATGAGAATTACGAAAAAGAAGTGGGGATGGGACATTTCGTCGCCGCCGTTTCGGGGCCGCCGATTCGGAGCCGCCGTTTCGTGGTCGGGACGTTTGGGAGCCGAGCCGTTTCGGAGCCGAGCCGTTTCGGAGCCGAGCCGTTTCGGCGCCGAACCGTTTCGTAGCCAAGCCGTTTCGCGGCCGAGAAGATTCGCAGCCGGGCGGTTCGGAGCGGGGCAAAGTGAATATTTTTTAAATTTTTAAGATCGTATGAAAGTAAGCACTGTAATGTAATGACATTCATTACATCCGAGGTGTGTTCAAGATTTAATCGGTTTCTGTACATTGAACGTATAAAATTAAATTCAAAAACTCGTTTTGGAAAGTGACAGTGACAGATTATTAACAAATATTGACAAATTGGTATGTAAAATTGACATATCGGTATTGTAAATTTTTAACATCCAGCATGAGGTTGAAATAGGTTGACATATCGGTATTGTAAATTTTTTACATCCAGCATAATGTTATTCCATAGTTACCAGACTATATTTGTGAATGTAAAGGACCGTTTAACCGACAGAAACCGATTAAAATAATTTCTTCTTGCTAACATGTGGATTAAGATTATAAGCCGATAAACAGTGTTTACTTTCATACGATTTTAAAAGTATCAAAAATATTCACTTTGCCTCGCCCCGAACCGCCCGGCTGCGAATCGTCTCGGCCCCGAAAGGGCTCGGCCCCAAAACGGCTCGGCCCCGAAACGGCTTGGCCCCGAAACGGCTCGGCTCCGAACCGGCTCGGCTCCCAAACGTCCCGGCCACGAAACGGCGGCTTCGAATCGGCGGCCCCGAAACGGCGGCGACGAAACGTCCTAGACCCAAAAGAAGTAACCATCATAAAAACAATAGCTAGAAACAACGGATATAAAACAGAATTTATAGATAAAATTATTAACAAAAAACAGCGTACTATCCTTACCAAGAATTTTTACTACAGGCACACTTATACAAAAACTAATAAAACGTTTCACATACTCAACTATATACCTGGGGTTAGCAATAAAGTTTCTAATAAACTGAATAAATTAGGGTTAAATGTCATCCAAGTGAATAAAGTCAATCTAGGAAATATTTTAGTAAATAATAAAGAAAAAACAGAATTGTGTGATAAGTCAGGTGTGTACGAATTAAGTTGCAGTGATTGTGATGCGATATACATTGGCCAATCAGGACGCTCAATAAAAGAACGTATTAAAGAGCATAGAAGTTCTATTCTTTATGGTAATATGAATACGGGATTCGCGGAACATTGCATCGAAAATACACATTTGTTCAATACCAATAATTTTAAACTTTTACATACTTGTAATAAAGGAAAAAAAACTTGACTTTCTCGAAATATTAGAAATTAAAAAAGCCATAAATCTTAATAGACATGTCACAAATACACAGTTGGATTTTTTCAACACCCCTACTATTGATGCCGTAATAAAGTCTTTAAAAACTCATAAATAGTGGTAGAAGTGTATTTTTAGGTCAGTTTACAAACTCTTTGACAATGACTGTAAAGTCGAAACACGTGTTAGAGATTTAATAAATATATTTTGTGAAACAAATATACCGAGTGTTTTCTTTAGTAAATTTTATTCAAATCACTTATTTCTATTTTCTCTAATTTTAATACTTATTTAATATTTTCGCCTCTGTGTATTTCTATTTATCGTGGGTAACTTTATTGTTTTCATCTCTATGCGTTGTCTCCCTGTTTATAAATTTTCCCTTTTTGTTGTAATTTCAATATTAGTAAATTTTATTGCGGAATAGTAAACTTTTAATGCCGTCCTTCCTGGAATAGTTCAGATGCCGTTCAATCCTGTGAATTTTACGAGGAATCCATGTTTACGTAGTACCTTAATTTTCCCGTAGTATTTTCTTCTCTTTCGTCTCTTGGGTTTATTCATACGGTGTCGTCTTGTACTTTGCTTCCATTCGCACGTCTCTTCAATGCGTTCATTGAGCATGTGTCTTTTGATATGCTTTTGTTTACATCGCACTATTACTGCATTAATTGCTTTATCTGCATTTTGCAATGTTTGTTTTCTTCTTTTTACTGATATTCTTGTTGTTTTAGATTTTGGTTGGTCCAGATTTCCCACTTGTATGGCTTATATAATTAATTTTTCTTAAAATGCCTTGGACGTCTTATGTTAATGTATCCATTTTGACAACATTATATTTACAAAAATATAATGAATTCAGATTCAATATGATTACTAACGTTATTACCGCATAAAGACAAGATTATTTAATATCGTTTTATGATCCTACTGGTGCATATAGCATGTTTTATTAATTTCCTTACATTCTAAGCGTTTAATGATCAAATTAGCCTAAAATTTTATTGACATAACGTTGCTTATTTACATATCAATTCTTGGAAATATACAGGTAAAATTTCAATATTCCATTAACATATGATATACGACGTGCATTTAAAATACATAACCTAGGTTGATTTCTTTTTAATTTGTTTTTGCTTATTTAGTTACGTTCAATTAATTTGTACATTATAAATTCTATTTTTATTTCTAATGCAAAGAGAATTTCACAGCAATATGTGAAAAGTTTCCACGACTAAGTTATGAAAAAATTAAAGTTGGGATATTTGATGGACCTGAAATTAGAACTTTAATAAAAGATCCAAATTTCATCAACTCTATGAACAAAGCTGAGAAAGAAGCCTGGAGTTCATTCACGATGGTCGCGAATAATTTTCTTGGAAACAGAAAAGCCTGTAATTATAAAGATCTAGCGCAATCAATGTTTAAGAAATTTCAACGCCTAGGTTGTAATATGAGCATAAATCTTCATTTCCTTCAAAGTTATCTTGATAGGTTTTCCGAAAATTTAGATGCTTTAACATTGGTACTCATTTAGCCCGAATAATACAATTGTTTAGACTATTTCATGATCCGTCCGCGAGTCCCTTGGAGGTCGCAACCCTAGGTTAAGAAGCGATGCTTTAAGCAATTGCATCTGTAGAACTAAATTTCAGATAATAGTGAAAATTTAAATAGCTTCTTATAAAAGCATTATCTACTCAAAAGTAATACTAATACTTTTCACAAACAAAAATTGATATTCGAGTATTATCTTCTGTCTAACGATACTCGTAGTTAGCCAGAAAACAGTGTCCTAGTTTCACCATCAATTTTTTTCGGCGGATGTAAACTGGGCACCAAGTATATGGATTTACTCGCCCTGCAAAAAGGATTGCTTAATCCTACAGGTAATCTATGCACCAGTACCGTTCGGGTAATGATCGCTTTAAAACTTAAAGTAAGAAATTAGACGTTAATAAATTAAGGAATTTCCTAATGACCAAATAGATTATTTCAAATGTATTTTTATTTGTACATCTATTGTGGGCGGGCCTCTATTGTATTATGCTATAATATATTCTATATATAAGGAAACATTTAGTTTGTGTATTTAGTTATTTCTATCTTGTTTGCGGCGTTTGCTTATAGTAAGAAATTAGAACCGCTTCTCAGTCTCGAGATTTGTTGCACACTGTTAAGAATTATGGAGGTCTCTTTCGTGGACAGTAACAACGGAAAATGTTTGCTAGTGGTTAACAAGTACACCTTTTCAAAACAGAAAGTGTTAAAGAGTGGCGAAGTGTTTTGGCGTTATACAAAAGAACCCTTAAATTGTCCCGCAAAAGTGTTTACACTTGGTGCAGAAAATTTAGTGAGCAGAAGCCAGCTAGAACATAATCATGAACAGAATAAGAGTAAATTAAACCGAAAAGTGATTTCAAATGCGTGTAAACGTAAAGCCGTTGATGATATTTCCGAAAAACCAGCGAAAATTATTCGTCGTGAACTAGCTAAGGAAATGCCGGAAACAATTACGATAACAGATTTCACTTAGATCCGAAGAAATTTGTACAATGCAAGGAGAAAATTTCTTCCTGGGCCGTTACCACAAAATAAGACAGAAGTCCATGATATAGTGGAAGCTGCTAATGTTAAAACAAGCAAGGATGAAAGTTTCGTTTTTATAAACTGTCCAGTGAGCAAATCATAGTGTTTTCTTATGAAACGAATGTTAGAAGTTTATATGGAATGCGTAAAGTGTACATGGACGGTACATTTTCGTATTGTACAAAATATTTTTTAAAATTATTTACAATCCACGGACTTAATAATGGACATTATATTCCATTGATGTTTTGTTTGTTGCCTGATAAACGCAGTGAAACGTATGCAACATTATTTGAAATGCTAACAAAAGAAATCTTTCGACGTCACTCTACAATATTACGACCAGCTGAAGTTTTTGTAGATTTTGAGAAAAGCATTCACACAGCGGTTCGCGCTATATGGCCAGCAGCACAAATCTATGGTTGTCGTTCCCATTTGCAGCAATCGTGGTTCAGGAAAATCAGAAGTTTGGGTTTAACAGCAGAATTTAGGAACACAGATTCCGAAGTAGGAAAATGGCTGCGATATACATTTGGATTAACGTATTTGAATCCTGACAAAGTAGGCGATTGTTTCGCCTAAGATTTGTTTGCCGAAAAACCTGCTCATGCACAGGCTGACGAATACGCCCATTATTTATTGGAGACATACATAGAAGACGATGCTCCTTTTCCTCCACATATGTGGGCTACTGCAACTCAATCGATCACTAACACCACAAACGCATGCGAAGCATTTCATTCCAAACTAAATGAGTCATTTTATTCAACACATCCATCTATTTATATTTTTATCGAAAAGCTTAAGGAATTTCAAATAGACACTTATGTTAAAATTCAAAGTGTACACACACCAGCAAGAGTTAAAGACACACGCGCAAAACAAAAATTAAGAACTCTAAATCAACTGTGTGAACAACTAAATAATGGAACAATATCACGATTACACTTTGTGAAGTGTATATCATTTTATTCATCAGTATGACTTCAAATACACTATTTTTTATTATAGTTTTTATATAATTAAGCATTTACTTTTATTATTGTTTTCATATGAGTACATATTTTTTATTTTCTATCTTTTTGCTGTACTTCAACTTGAAATACACTATTTCTATATTATTGTTTTTGTTTGCTTTATACGGTGCCCAGTTTACATAGACCCTCTGGGAGTACATTTTTAGCTAGTGCCCGAATTACCAACGAGATTAAAATTTCAGGTAGGTTAGAGCCCAATTTACATCCAGCCATTTTTTTCAATGCGCTGTAGGAGGTTAAAATTATGTTCCGATAAAATTATAAATGATTTAATCTACAATGCCCTGAAATAATTTAATAAACTATCTATTTCAAACCATCTTGTATATTTTTAAGAACAATTTTAATAACAAATTTGTACAAGCCTACGTTACAATACATACATAATATATTTATGCATTTTTTTTGGAAGATATCCTCATTTACTCCACTTGAGCTAATACTAAGTCGTGTTGAAAACATTTAATTAAATGTCCTATATTTAACATTTTAAAAATCGTAAATCCACCCAAAATTGTGGAGTATATACTTGAAACTACGTAGTAATCCGTTATACAATTCCTGACAGCTAATTTGTATAATCAATAGAGTACTTAAACTTAACTTTTCCTCTCTTCACACTCAAACAACAATGTGTGATGTGCGTAAAATATTTCAGCCATGTGACACTTGACACAATGGAACGTATTCAGTTTCATGCTGTTTCTAAGTAGTAGCCGTGGTAACGTTGCTCGGCGTTTTGTAGACTGAGAGACTCAAAAACAGCCACTTGAAAGAGCGAAATTAATTAAAAGGTCACCGGAAACTAAATCGAACGTTAATTAGTATGGCATCTAAATAATTATGGTCAAAATGAAAGAGAGAATTGGTTCATTTTATCCTGAACTCTTTGTGATAATGATTTAACTTGGCGAGATCACCCCTACTCGTACACTACTCGTAATCGTTCTGTGTTTAAGAGGGGTCCTTATATTTTATAAAATATAGGTTAGGCTGCGGGTAATTAAATTTTGCTGACAATTTATTACATCAGAATTAAATCGCCCGTAATACCCAGTTAAGAGAATTCTAAATTCGGTTTTCGATAAATGTCCTGTAATTTATGAACTAAATTACCTGCTGTGAGTGGAAGTACTTATAAAGATTATATGACACGACAATACCTTACTGTTTGTTATTTCTTATTATGTTTGTTGCATGAGTTTATATTTGTAACAATGTTTTCTAACATACCTGTTCCGCAAGATGTTACTTGAAATGGTTCTAACATATGTTACAAATGAAACAGACATGCAATATACATATCTGTAACTGACACGTGTTTCTGCCGTCTATAGGCGTCATCAGTCAAGCTACTGAAGTAATGTAATACAAATGATACAAATCTTTTAAAGAACAGATTTGTATCTGTATATACATTTACGCTGAAATCGCCTTCAAGATATAGCAAATTTCGTCCTATAAGGTGGCACTATTTAATAAGTGACATCTGACGGACGAAAGACACTATGCCGAAAGAGGCGACCTTTCGCTTGACCAGCTATGCTGGTACATAAGCGAAAAAATACGTATAAGTGTAGTCCATTAAAACGAGGCAGATGGCGGTAAAAATACAAAAAGGTTTAAGTATATCAATACATTATGCACGTATTACACATTTGTTACAAATGAAACAGACATGCAATATACATATCTGTAACTGTACACATGGACAATACACCTCGTATTTTCTTTCGTCTTTCTTTCGTAGTATCTTTCGTCCGTCAGATGTCACTTATTAAATAGTGCCACCTTATAGGACGTAATTTGCTATATCTTGTAGGCGATTTCAGCGTAAATGTATATACAGATACAAATCTGTTCTGAAAAAGATTTGTATCATTTGTATTACATTGCTTCACTAGCTTGACTGTTGACGCCTATAGATGGCAGAAACACGTGTCTTAAGCAGAAGTAAATGCTGAAAATACGAGGTGTATTGTCCATGTGTACAGTTACAGATATGTATATTGCATGTCTGTTTCATTTGTAACAAATGCGTAATACGTGCATAACGTATTGATATACTTAAACCTTTTTGGTTCTAACATACATTTATATCAGTGGCGGCTGGTACTAAAGGGCACAAGTGTTTAAAGGCGCATCAAAAACTATTCAGAACGAATTGCTAGATGCAATGTGGCAAATTTACGAGCAGAAAATATTAAAAGAAATTAAATCTACAAATTTCATTGCTTTGGTGGCCGATAAAACTACAGACACCTTTAATAATCAGCTAATGGTTGTTATTATTCGATACGTATTTAATAGACAAATTTTTGAACGCTTTTGATCTTTTTTAAGCTTGGTGGACATAATGCTGATGTATTAGCAAACACATTGCTGAATGATTTGCAAACTATTTTAAATTCTCATTCTGGGTCTGATAACAATAAACTAATCGCTCAAAGTTACGATGGGGCGTCCGTGATGAGTAGTAAGACAAATGGTGTCCAAGATATTATCAAAAGAACATTTCCACATGCACATTATATTCACTGTTACGCGCATCAATTTAATTTAATTATTGAACGAGCGGCACTGGCAATAAAAATGTAAAAATTTTCTTTGCAAATTTGCAGTCATTTTCAAGTTTTTTTCTCGATCGCCAAAACGAACGGTAATTCTTGATGAAATAGTCAAACGTAGATTACCACGCGCTGCTCATACACGCTGGATTTTCAAAAGTTGAACCGTGAGCACATTATTTGAACACCAGGATTCTTTCAAACAGACAAAATTATTGACGAAGATGGGATGGATTCAGTTACTATTAGTGAAGCAAATGGTTTATTGAAATATTTGAATTGCCCGGAATTTCTCTACTGTTTGAAAATATTTCATTTCATTATGCCACATGTTTAAATATTATTTAGTCAGATTCAAATGCTCGGGATTGACAATGCTCAACTGCAAAAGACGATTGAACAATTGCTACAGTAAATTATTCACCTCAGAAATTTAAGAAATTCTACTGACAATGACAAGCAAGAACGCAATAATGAAGAACCTGCAAGGAAAAGGCCAAAAACGACAGCTGGAGATAAGAGAACTGTTATTACAAAGGAAGTATGTTACACTATTTTAAGCCAAATTAATGACCGAGTTGATTTTAGGGATCACTTAAGTGCAGCAAAATTATTTGATTCTCGAAATTTTAAAACTTAGTCATTCATTTCCACAAAAAAAAAATTCAGGAAATTGTGAAATCTTATCCTATGTTGGACAGTGTAAAATTAAAAAGTTAACTTTGAGTAATTTATGAGCGCGATGACATGTAGGTGGTGTTTCGCCACTTTTAGTGTTCATAACAGACAACAACCAAAAAAGGTTTTGACGACGAAAACATGCAAACTGTTGGATATTATTTGTACAACGCCCATGTCGACAGCAGAATGTGAACGATGTTTTTCCACCCTCAAACGCATTAAAACTTTTCTGAGAAGCACAATGTAAGAAGATCGACAGAACGTACTGGTGGTCCTATCAATAGAAAAGAAGTTAATCTAGTCTATCCCGGATTTTGACAACCTCTTTTCCAGCATGAAAAATAGGAGAATAGATTTTATTTACAAAAAATAGGTAAGCTTTTTTTGTGCCCACCCTCTTTCATGACTCACGAGCCGCCACTGATGTATATGAATAAGAGAAGCATTGTAATGTCTTCGTTTCTTACGCGGAGCATTAAATTTTGTGTTCTAAAGGGTTCTTAATTAAGAGCAATGCATTTTGTTTGCAAAATATCGTGAGAAATTTAAGATTATTTTTAGTTCCGTATATAATTCTTGGTGATTTTAACTGCCCTCTTTTCACCGCTGATAATAATACTTCTGACCGTAAATATTTGTACTTATCGCAATTTATGTCTTCATTGATTTGCGTCTACTCAACAATGTAACAAATTCCTATGGCAGGTTGTTCGATTTAGTTTTTGTTAATGTTGACTGTCAAGTCGAGTTATTGCATGATACCAGTCCGGTGGTTAGTGAGGATCTTTAACACCCGGCTTTAGACATTACTTTCCTTTTCAACATTTCTAGGAAGAAGATGACTTATTTTCCTTCTAACGGTAATATCCGGTTCAACTTCAGTCATGCAAATTTTATGCAGTTATATGGTCAGTTGGCTGGTGTTGACTGGTCTTTCATTAACTCCTCCACTGATGTAAATGTTACTGCTGCACTATATGATGGTATGTTTTCTATAGTGGACAATTCAAGCAATTAATAAAACTAAATTCACCCGAATATAGTCAAATTTCATTCGCTTTGGTACTCAAGTCAAGAAAACAGTTCCAAACCGATTACGGGCGACGAAGGTAATGAAATCGTTGTTTTGGGTTATTTTCATGCGCATCCAACCAGTTCTATACCGGCGGCACCTGTAGATGTAGGAATTTCATGTACATCAAAGGATTTTAAAGAAAAATAAAATTCATCCTTATTTTTTCCAATCAGTTTAGGCCTTTCGTCCAGGAGATCAAGATAGAATAATTGAATTTTGTGAGTTTATTATAACTAAAAAACAAGAAGATTCCAATTTCTTATCTAAAATTATCTGGACAGATGAATCGAAATTTAACCATGAAAGAATTTTTTACCCAGATATGCCCAACACTTTTTATTTTTACTAAAATACTTTTTTTAACAGTACTTTATCAGCCTAAGCTTACTGATGACATAAAAAATATTTTAAAAAATCCTTTTCTTTAGTAATAATCACAAAGAGGTGTCCTTTTAAAAGGACAGTGGGAAAATAGACGACAATAAAGTAATTTTCTTTTATTTTATTTTATGTTTATTTATTTATTAAACTAAAAATGAAAAATCGAAAAGTGTAAAAAAACGTTATGCCCTCGTGTGATATGCGACAAAGCACCTCACATGTAAAGCGACGTCACATTTTGTGCACTTCGTAGAAACTTTCATATGACAAACTCTACTGGTTTGCTTAGGTTGTTCAGCTACTAAATGATCGATTCTGTCAAATCTTGAAGTAGCATTTTCAAATGGTGAAGGAGATGATTTTGATTTTTGCGGAATATTCTTCTTCCCATTACTTTCAATAAGCCCTAGAGCAATGGTCCTTCTAAAAGTGAGGTGATCTATGTTGCCTCCACGCAATTTATGGAGTTGCCAGGCGTTTTGTTCTGCAACGTCTATCATTTGCGCAATAAGTGGAAAGTACCACTTTTTCCCCCGAATTCCTATACGGTATAGGCTGATGTTTTGATCGCTCCGATCAACACCGCCCATATATGCGTTATAATATTTGATAAGATTAGGTTGGTCTACCATGATACGCTTTTTTTCTTTTTGTGAAAAACGTGAAACTTGGTGTAATGGCTCAACGGCATGAAAATTAGATGTCATGTGCACAAGGCTATTGTCGCTCCATTTTCGGTAATTATTGAGCTATTCTCCGTTGTTTTGTAGTCATACGATCCGCGGTTTTTCTTCAAATTTGTATCAGACTCTAATGGACAACCATACAATCGATTTTTTCTTATTGTGCCAGTTCCTTTAATTCCCCGACTAGTAAGAATATCTATCAGAGACAATGTTTTGAAGAAATTATCAAAGTATAAGTGATATGGAAGTTGCTTATGATTTGTTAAAATATCAAGGTATTCGAGAATTACGGAGGGCCCCAAGCCAAGATTTCTATAAAACTCTTTTATATCTGATTTGGCACCTTGATATGGCTCAAACCAAACAACATATCCGGATGGCAAGGCGCCGACCCAAAACTTGTAACCGTACCTCAGAGGCTTTCCTCTGATAAATTGTTTGCATCCATGTTGTCCAAAATATGGAACCATGGCCTCATCTATAGAGTGGTGTTCATTCGTTGGTGAAAGCTTGACAAACCTCTGAAGAAGTATGTTGAAAAGAGGCCTGACTTTGGAATAACGATCTGTATTATCTAAATTTCCATTATCACAACAATTAATATTTGATAATAAATATTCAAACCTGTTCCTTGACATCGCATTTGATACTACATCATTATGGGTATCTCGTGAATTCTGCCAAAACATGCGACGTCTGGGTAACTTTACATAGCCGCTTAGTAAGAGAATATCGATAAAAGTTTTTATTTCCATTGTTGTGATGTCATTTTTTCTATTTTTTGAAGCAGCATAACTATTAGAATATGACGAGAACATATCAATTACATCTTTGTCAAAAAACAATTCAAATAAAAGTAGTGGGTCAGAAGTATCAACTGAAGTATGTACAGGCGCAGTTGAAGCAAGATTTGGCCATTCTTCTATCAACTGAGTTTTTAGATCCACTTTTTTCCACTTGTATGTCTTTTTTTATATTCTGAACATGCTTTTGACTCGTTGACAAACCTAGATAGAGGCCATAAGTCTTCTTCATCCCAATTGTCCTCATCATTGCTAGTCACAGTATTTTGCGAAAGTAGTTCAGCTCCTGCTAGCAATTGAGCCCGAGGTAAATTGTTGACATTCACAATATCTTCGTCTCCTCACCCGTAAGATCATCACAAGCAGTAGTAGGCGGCATTATAGCTATTTCTACATTGGGAGTTAAAGTTTCCTCATCTTCCTCTTCCAAAGAACGCAGTAGTTGGTCTAATGTCAAACCTCTGGAAATATGTAGTTTTGTTGTCTAAATCCTATTATAACAGTATATTAATATAAAAGAGAGTTGGGAAATTTTGTAACCGCACATTAACAATTTAAAATAGATTAGAGTAATAGGTATTTAATTTGTAGTGTGTCTCAGATGTTACCAAATAAGATATATATTTCACCATCAATTATTGTAACTTTAGTTTGATAATGACATGTAACGTCGAAACTGCAGTCACATAGTGATAAAAATAAAGTGAAGTTATTCAAAGTTTAATTGAGTGTTTTATTTTACATATATCCAGTATCATGAATCTTCACAAAGTAACAGCCGAAAGTGTTATATATGTAGTTTTGTTATTATATGTGCCCACTGTCCTTTTAAAAGGACACACTTGGTGGCAGTTACTTGCAGGGCAGAATAAAAATATTTATTGCTTGAAAATAAAGCACTATCCTTCTTTAGATATTAATAAACGTGTTTTTATCAACAAAGATACAATTTACTAACAATTTGCTATAAAATACCTACCCTACAAGTCTAAAATCATATGGACAAGACATGGTCACTTTTTCTTGCACTCTAACCTCTCACAATAATCACCTGTTTATTGCAAACTGTCAAAATACTGTAGAATATAACTTCTCATTAATGTTTGAACACAAGACGACATCTATTATTACAACGCGTAAGTTTTATTTTCATTTAAAGGCACACCCGCGAAACGTCCTTTTAAAAGGACAGTGGGCATATCTGGGTTAATAGAAGAAATTGTCATCATTGAGCACAACAAAATCTAGATGCCATTAGAGACGCAAATTTTCAATGCATTTTTGGCTCTAATGTTTTTGCAATAATTATACATAACGTTGAAAACGAAATTTATAACAAGAATTTAACAAGCGTAACGTATCTACATTGCTAAGGGAAGTAGTACTGCCATTTTTGAATAACCTACCAATCTGATGCAATCTGATACGGCAATGTTGATTTCAATTGGATGGAGCACCTGCTCACTCTTCACATGAGGTATATCGGGAATTAACCAATATCTTCGAGGATAAATGGATTGGCCGCAATGGACCTTGGTTCTGGCCACCTATATCCCTCGAGCTGACTCCCCTTGATTTTGATTTATGGGGTCAAATAAAAAATGAGTTATATACGCCTCCGTGCTAAACAGAGAATAGCTTACAACTAGAGTAAGAGACGGTTTTCGAAACTTGACGCTCACCAAGTAAAAAAAGCAACTACAACAAAGTTAAGAAGAAGAGTGATGCTTTGTTTAGATCGGTATCATTTTGAATATTTGCGAATATCATTCTTAACGCATTATGTGTCTCTAAAATGTTGATTTTATTAACTTTTTTCCCTGTTAATGTATGATTATTTTTGCTATCTCATATGATAACATATTTTCTTAGTTTTGTAATTTATTTCCTTTTCTAACCCTTTCGCAGGAAGTTTCGATGAATCTAAATACAATTGGTATAATTCCAAAGCTGTAGAAAAAACATCACGCAGTTGTTGAATAGCACTATTCATTTGGTTAATTGCACATCGATTTTTTGTGTGCGGTTAACCGAATGAATAGTGCTATTCAATAACTGCGTGATGTACTTACAGATGTTGTAGATTATTTATATCGTCCGTTGCAGCCCGATGTGTCCAGTCTTTAGTGAAAATGTACGTTCTACCAGCCATATATCTTAAACACGTGTGAGGATTATTACGATACGTTCCAACTATTACTGCAACGAGATGGTGTCCGCGATTGTTCAATTCTCGTAGACGTGGTTTAGCAACATTTCCAGTAGTATAGCAAAAAATAGATTGCATGTCGATGCGATAATTCACATCAAGCTTTGATACAAAATAATACAAATCTGTATAAAAACAAATTTGTATCTGTATATGCATGGACACACAGTACGTATTTACCAGCTTTTGCTTCAACTACCAGACGCATGCGTTTCTGTGTAACCACTTTGTCATGGCTTCGTAAATCTATCATTGACAAAGTGGTTACACAGAAACGCATGCGTCTGGTAGTTGAAGCAAAAGCTGGTAAATACGTACTGTGTGTCCATGCATATACAGATACAAATTTGTTTTTATACAGATTTGTATTATTTTGTATTTCCAGTAGTATTGAAAATGTTATTCATGTATGCAACAGTTCGATTTCGGACGGGTGGACGTTCAGGATGTCTCGTGTCAGCTTCTCGGGTAGAACGTACATTATCACCAACAATTCGAATAATTTTTACTTTTTGAGCTATAGTAAAACGTCTATCGATAGTTACAACTAAAGTAAACTGTTGTGAGTTGACGTTTGAACTGACAAATTATTTTTTTGTTTCATGGCACTCTTATTATTGCAATAACTAACTATTATATACAGATAACATAAAAATGTAGAAGAAATTAAAAATGAAAAATTTTTAGCGAAATTTGATATTAGGAGTTCTTGAGTCATTTGCAAAAACTTTTCCTAATACTTTTCGGTTTATCTTAATCGCTAGTATGACATTACTAGAAACACTACTTTTTATTTTAATTATAGTTGGCTAGATATTTACTTTACAAAAACTCTATTCATACGAAAAGGTGCATTGTCGTGGCCTACACAACTGATAAAAATTTTATATTGATTGCTTTCAAAATAAAAAAATTATTTAGATATCCCCATGAAAAGTGAAACACACTGAATATACGAAAAATATGTGCCCTTGGTGTATAGGTTGGTATCAGGTATATTGGGGAGTACAGCAACACTATATTCAATTTAGGAAGTCTTTTTTATTTTATTCCAGTATTTCGCACTTACTTCAGTGGTTAAAATGATAATTTTTTTTGGCATTTTTGTTTTATAATATTTTATTAGAATTTAGCGAAAACCATTGCTAAGATATTGTACTGATATCTATTAGCACTTTGATATGCTTTTGGAATATTTAACTTAGACAAACTATGGTGATGTGTTATTATGTTTAGTTGTGTAGTTTTTCCACGCAGGAGTCACTTTTTTGTAGGTTATTTTCTTTTTATGTACCTATATCTAATTTCCTTATTATATTGTATTTGATCGTAGTATCCCTGGGAAGCATGTGAGAAATATTGAAATAAAATAAAAAAGACATCCTAAATTGAATATAGTGTTGCTGTACTCTCCAATATACCTGATTCCAACCTATATATATATATATATATATATATATATATATATATATATATATATATATTGTAGTAGGGCAAACTTACGCATAAGAGTGCCCTAGTTTTGTAAGATACAGATAATTTTAGCTTCTATGTAAATATTAGAAAATAAGAAATTTTTGGAACTGAATTCTTCATCTGTCATATCAATAAAGTTGGTTTCGCGTTTTTAATTGTTCAAAATTAATTCTCATATTTATTTATTTTTATCTTTTCATTTTCCCCAGTCATTTTATTTCAATATCTTGTATTACCGAAGACATTTCAACTTAATTGATCAATAATAAATGACACACAATCTTTAGAGAAAACTATACTTTTCAAACTAAAAACCGCGGGAAATATCCCAATTATAAATCAGCATATAAATGAAATATTTATGTACATATGACAATTATTTATATACTAAAATAAAATATATAATTTTTGTAAAGTATCTATATGGTTAGAGTAATTAAATTATCATTTTCACTAAAACTATTAGCGAGATTATATTAATACATACAAATTAGACGAATAAGAAGCTAGCATTCGGAACAAACGAGAGTTAGCGTCATATGGTGTAAAAATTCCTAAAACACGTCGACGTTTTATAAAGTGCCGCTCTAAAAACAAGAAGAAAAATCATTAAATAAATTAGAAAAACTATACTACGAACATATAAAAATATCACCTGTTTATCCAGCTCCTTTTTGACGCATTTTGCGTATCCATACATCAACCAGTGCCTCATTAAACGAAAATTCCATTTCACCGGGAATAGCATCCAGCTAGACCGAAGCTAAGCGGTGACGCCATCAGATTACCTGCCTAAACCTGTATCCTGCATTTTCGGATCCACAAGAAGACTCCAGACTAACCCATTCCCGTCTATTTCAAACTTAAGTATTACTTCAATCTCCTATAAATTTTGAATATGTTGAATTAGTTCAATTCATAAAGTAAAACCTCCATCAAAGATTTTTTAAACAAAGATATACCTTATAGGTACATTTAGAATTAAGATTATTTGATTTAAAAACTGGAAGAATACAGTTTCTCTGTTTATAGTTGTTTATTTAAAAGAAGCATTTATGTATATTAGTTAAATTTAATTCACCTTCTTTAATTATCTCTGCTTAACCTAGAATTTATTTTATGTTTATATTTTCACGTGACTTGATTCATTTTTATATTAATCCTATTATTTATATGAATCACTTACCTGCTAATCTATACATCAATAAAACCATTTATATTATTCTTTAACTCAATCGTTTCATTTTGTTGATATTGCATTTAAAATATACCATCACAGGTTATTTTTTTCACCACTTCATTTGTACGTATTCTTATTGAGTCACCGAACCTACATTATAAATGTATTTATTATGCACAACAAAAAGAGTCTCATTGTTCTTATAAGCCGGACATTTACCATAAATTAGAGCCCACAAGAAATTAAACAATAAGAAGTTATTCACATGTAAAGCTGTTGAGGTTAAGTATACTTCGTTTTTAAACGATTATTTATTATTTGAATCATACACATGTAACAGATACAATATATTAAACAACTACATCTGTAGCACTATTTAAAATCACATTTGAATAGATATTTAATTAATTTAATAAAATACCTTATCAGTTTCATTATATATAATCATTTAATTTTGTATTTATTATTAGGACATTGAGATATACTTTAATTTATCAGCACAACTTCGGGGCAATTATAAGTACGTTATTAGGCACAATTCACTATATTTTATAATTTAGCTTGATTTTACATTACAGTTTCACTACATTTTGCTTGGTTCTATTTTATTTATTAGACCATTCAGCGTTACTTTAATTTGGTCGGCCCAACGTAGGGGCTGTTACATTTGGCATTTCTACAATTTTGATACCAACGTAGGGGCTGTTACTACTGGCTTTTTACAATTTGGCTTTGTATTTATTATACGACCAATTGGCATTACTTTAATATATATATATATATATATATATATATATATATATATATATATATATATGAACATAGAAAATTTGTGAGACATATCCGCCCGGAACGTGTAAATATCGATATTTCACTGTTTTTACTGATCATTAGTACACGTTATCCGGAGACAGACATGACTTTCACTTCTATATTATGTGTATATATACGAACTACAGTGGACTTTCATATGTATGAGAATTAATAATTATTAAATCTCATTTTACATGAGATTGCCGCACATTAAATTCTACAATCTGGCAAATCACTTTTGCTCTAGATTGTACGCAACAAACCACAACGTAAACTGTATAAGTTGTCAGTATAAATGAAAATGAAAAATTTGTGAAAGACATCTCCGCCCGGAACATGCAAATATCGATATTTCACTGTGAAATATATCCCTTACTTTATGTTAACCTTGTATATTATTGTATTACTATATTTTAAATTTCGATAGCATTTTTTATATGTTAAATCAAAAATATTTTTAAGGTTTATATTATTACATACATTTCGCGTAATTGGTATAGCATGATTTTTTAAAAAGTCAGAATAAAACATGAAACGATCTTTAAATATATGTAATAGAATTCTTTATATACACATTTGTTTCGTTGTATAAACCATATCTTAACGTGAAACAATATCCTCAATATCATAAAAAAACGTATAGTCGTAATGACGAAATATATTATCACATAAGGGACTTTATAGTATGTTTAAATTGTCTTTTAGGTATTAAACAGTGAAAATTTGTCTTAATCATGAGTATTTTTGGTTAAACAGAAAATGGTCTCAACTGTAATTAAAGTGCGTCCCAAGCTGTTTCTTGTTAAAACAAACCCACACATAAAATGGCGTACCGCTAAGATAAAAGGACATTACAAAGAAACAGATGACACAATAAAGGAACATGAAACTTACTGAGAAGGGGGCGGTTCTAGAAACTATAAATATGGATGTGCGTGTAATTTAAACGAGTTCAAAAACACCGTTCATATACACGGCTTGTTTGAGATGCTTTCTTTTTTAAATAATGGGGTTTTCTACTACTAATTATGTATAATATTTGTGACACTAATTTGTCATATTGAATTTTATTGAAGTTCAGACAAAAAATGTAATTAATACAGATGTTTCAAATAATTTCAAATATTTTGTAAAATATACATAAAATTTTTATGATATGTACCGATACTCATATATATCTGTTCTTTTACTTTTCATAAGGGCACATAAATAATTTTTTTTACAATAATACCAGAATGTTATAAACATATGTATATGTACACATGAATATACACAACGCATATTTATTTCGTATTGGAAAATTCTACGTACGGACACGTGTTTCGAACTTTCGTAGTTCTCATCAGCGTATGAAGGAGAAGTACCTGTACTTAGTACATCGCTGCTGAATACCCATCTTGCACGATAAATGCCATGAGAAAAAGTCTCAAGACATCTGCCGGCCAATAGCGGCACGCTCGCAACGGTTTCCATGAGTAGCTAAGTTACTAGAAGGAAACTATGCGTTTAAATGTGTAATGAGGAAAGTTTTCCAAGACACGTTATATCTAATTGGAAAACTACAATTCAATATAAATAAATTTTTCTTCATTATAATTACATGTTTAATTTATGTAGGTTATGTACTATGACAACACCGTCACGTCAGTAGAGGTTATTTTAAAATCAAACTTCAGAAATTATCAGTTGGCAAATTGTATTGAACTATTTGTCTACTATGTAAGTTTTTTGGAGAAAACCCAAGCGTAAAACTCAATAGTTAGATTTATATTTTCGACAGTTGCACATAAGAAAAATGTTTGTCTATTTATTTAATCTTTAAATTTAATTTTTATCATTCTCTGTAATTCTGGCATTTCAACCAATGAAATTAAAATGACATTTTACTTTTGTTATATACCTGCCAATCATCGTTTCTTAACTTTATGTCTGATTGGCTATTAATTAATTTAAGACAAGTAGCCACGCCCACTGTCCAATAAGAGGTGAAGTATTTATTTTAGGTGTAAACTTTTAAGCAGACGATTCTGGCGGTAGGCGCAATCTCCCTGCTCTATTTACTATCATTTGAAATCTGGTGTAGTATCTACATTACATTACATATATAATGTACAGCTTGTTATGTGTTAATGTATAACTGTTATTACCGTGTCCAATCTCGAATTACTATGGCCACTCCTAGAATGTACCGCTGACTGCCGATTCCAACCTATCATTGTATGTACCGCTATCACATTTTATTGACCAGTGGGCGTGGTACATTCCCTGAATGCATTAATTGCCAATCAAACATAAAGTCAAGAAATGTACCACGGCCACTGTCCAATAAGAGGTGAAGTATTTATAGCGCCTATCTCTGGTACTTGACGCACTTTCCCAGTCTAATTTACTAACATTTGAGCTCTGGTATAATATGTACATTACAACATTACATATATAATGTACACCTTGTTAGAAATTAATGTATTACTGCTATTACTGTGTCTAATTTCGATTTAGTACGGTCACTCCTGGAATGTACTCATGCCTGACCGCCGATCCCTTCCAATCGTTGTATATACCGCCCTCACATCTTATTGGACAGTGGGCGTGATACGTTTCTTGACTTTATGTCTGATTGACTATTAATGCATTCATGGCATGTACCAGGCCCACTGACCAATAAAATGTGATAGTTCAAATGATAATAAATAGAGCAGGGAGATTATAATTCACATCTATTTATAGAAATTTTACAGCCAATAAAATTATAGCTAATCTTTGAATATTTTAAAAATGTTTTTCAAAATAAACTTTTTAAATAAGAAAATAAATATCATATTCTTAAACTACATAATTTCTAAAGTATTTTATAATACACTGCTCAACAAAATTAGGGGAGCACTACTTTGAACGCCTGTAACTTTTCTGTGAATGAAGATGATTTTTTTTTCATATTTTTTATTATTGTCTAGAATGTTTTAGCCAAGCACAAAAGAAAATTACGTAGATACATTTTTTTCTTTTTCTCCTTAGATGTTCAAATGTAAAACACTAACTTTTTTTTCCTTAAGCAAATAATCAAAATTTTTTAAATGAGTTTTTTGGCATTTTAACGTCAATTTTTGAGTATCAATTTACTTCTAAGACTAAAATGTCTTATTTAAGTGAAATCGTAGTCTCGAGGGCAGTTTCTTTACTTGAAGATGGTCGATCTATGTGATATGTTCCCTATCTACTACAAACCAGTCCATCGATTATCTGTAGGTATCAAGAAACGGGCAGATACTCTAGGAGAACTGGACAAGGACATAGAAGAAAAATTAGTAGCCGGGATGATTGTTACATCATCAATTCTTGCCTTCGCCTTCGAACTTCCGCTCGTGACTTACAAAATCTACTTCGAAATGCTACTGGTATAACAATCTCTGATCAACCGCTTAGAAGAAGACTTAAAGAAGCAAATTTGAATTCTTGGAGACCTGTGCGAGCTCCTCGCTTGACAAGAGAACACAAACGGATCTTCCTAAACTATGCTCGCGAACATGTGAAATGGCAACTTCGACATTAGAGGTCTGTGCTTTTTAGTGATGAATCTTCGTTTACTTTAACTCATGATAGTCGTGTACGAGTGTAGAGACGTCCTGGAGAGAGATACACTGCATAGTGTATACAGGAAGCGGATCAATTTGGATCAGGATCAGTTATGATATGGGGTGGAATCAGCATTGATGGTCGTACCGACTTGGTCGTTGTTCCTCAACGTTTCAGTACACAGAATTATGTTAGAATGATCCTTCAGCAGAATTTTGGTTTTATCTTCCAGGAGGATAACTGCCGAATTCACACAGCAAATTTTACGACCAATTTTCTTCCAGGACAAGAAATCCAAGTGATGGAGTGGCCGGCCATGAGTCCAGACTTGAATTCTATCGAACATGTTATGAATTCACTTGATAGGAATATCAGAAAGCAACTCATACTCTTCAGAAATTAGCCTAATTAGCATAATTCTTGTAGAAGAATGACAAAATTTTCTACAAGACCTGTTAAGATGCTATCATCTGCGTCTTCTAGTTTAAGTGTTAAACTAGAAGACGTTCAGAACAATCCTTCTGTGAGTGTTTTTGTGCGTTCCAGTGTTACACTGTTTTTTCTACTGAAGATGGCAACGTGGCTGTAGAAATACGTATTTAGAATCATTAAATTCTATCGTGGTAAAGGTTTTTTAATTTTATTTAATTTATTATTATTCTGAACGTCTTCTAGTTTAAGTGTTAAACTAGAAGACGTTCAGAATAATCCTTCTGTCAGTGTTTTTGTGCGTCCAAGTGTTACACTATTTTTCCTACTGAAGATGACAAAGTGGTTGTAGAAATACGTATTTAGAATCATTAAATTCTATTGTGGTAAAGATTTTTTAATTTTATTTTATTCACTTATAAGCCACAGTCTCCGATTTGTTAGTTAAGTGAATGTTGTAGAAAAACAAAGTATGTGATAGAGTAGAATAGAAATACTACAAAGACTTATTATTTTTTAAAAGAATACATAATTTTGCCGGAAATCTGTTGTTCCCACACATTTGCCTGTATAACAAAATTACATTATATTATTTCCTTTTTCTTAAACGTATGTTAGCTTAAACTGCTATAATTTTATTTTAATATTTCCTTAATTTCTTTTAACTTCATCCTAATTCTACTATATCGCTTGAATCTTCATATATATGCCTTTACGTATATCTTATACTGGCATATTATAACAATACCATTTATTACAGTGCGTTAAAGCTTACATATGATGAAAAATGAAGTCAAACCAAACCTTTATAGAGATAATTATCGCGGACTCATATACGTATATTCACCTAAATCACTCTTTATGAAGGCGTTATGAAATATATTAATTACGGATAATATATGGCAAATCAATATATCATTTGTTTTCCTCCATTTCGTCGATAAGCATCAGTTTCGGCGTTTTCATAACCCCTTGTTCCAATGAAAAACTGCCGAACGGTCGACGTCGGAAAGAAGAAAGTGATTTATACCAGAATGACGGACACGTTCCCCATTGGCAACATATTTTCAGTCTGCGAAATATCAGAGGAACAATGAACAAAAGAAGTCCTTCCGCTTCTACACTTCTTGTCGCATCCGATGACCACATCTAGCGATCTCAATACCGGATTCTCTATATCTAACGACGCAAACGTAATTGTTATATTCCCCCAACTTCGGTTTTACCCCATGGACATCCAACCAGACGCACTCACGGAGGCATTTCATTCAAACCAGATCCAGGAATTGCCTGAACGATCCGCTCTTTTCCTCGACACAAGAGAACTGATTGCGGTATTTCAATTCGCATTTGGTCGGATTCACAATGCATAATGACAAGATAGCTATCTGATTGTAACTTCTCTATTAAGCCTGGTAAATATGTGTACAATTATACATTACTTGTCTATAATTTGTACATAGGAGAGAACAAAGAACTCATTGCGTTTGTTTGAATTATTACGCGGTAGTTAAACGATGCGACATCGTATTACTACAAGCCTCTCTGTGATTATGAAGATTTTCTCGGACCTGTTTGTGTTGACGGTAATATATTATTATTACATGTTCGTGTATTTACTTGTGTGTGTATGTGCGTGTCAGTCATTTGTTATGCCAAATCTCCTCATTTGTTTCATCTCTTGTTCAAATATAACACGGATCAAAATCCGGACAAATAACTGACTCGGGGGCTGCTATCGGGGAGTGACTGAGTGACATGTAACAAATATATTAAATTAGGTAGGGAACGACGCTTTTATGTTTGATTGGCTTATTGAATTTTAAATTTTGTACGCTTCTCCATGACAAGTTGTCATTTCGAATTGATTATATGTTTATTAAAAATATACGATATTGCTGCAAGCCAGGATATTGTCATATATCGCTAGAAAAAAAAATGTCGATTTCACTTTCAAATAATCAAAAGATGTAATAGCATTTTTCATCATCATATATTATGTAATAACTTGATTATTCGAAAATAAAACACTTGGCTTAGTTTCACAACTTCTTTAATTAGATACACTAACAATTGTTTCGGCTATTAGGCCATTATCAAAGAGCTATCTCAAACTAAAACTTACTCTACTTAAGGTTAACATATATACCTGTGTTCCTTATGGGTGGGAGAATGTGGGTAATTGATATTTAAGATTGTGTCGATATAGGGGGTATTTATGAATTCTAATTGCGTGTTTGTGATCACTCGATTTTGTTTTTGGGCTTTTTTAATTTCAAAAATCTCTAATATATTTAACCTTTTACTTTTTGCTACATTATGAATGAGGTTACAGCTCTTTATATCGGGTAAGTGGTTCTGGTCTATACAATGTTCCGCGAACCCTGTGTGTTTAACACTATATTTTATATCTCTAATATGTTCAGTTAACCGTTTATTAATACCTCTACCACTCTGTCCGATATAAATCGCTTCACAATTCTGGCATTTTATGGAATATACTCCTGATTTCTCTAAGTTATCTATTTTATCTTTAGTATTATTCAACAATGTACCTAAATTTACTTTGTTTATCCACACTATGTTAATGTTGAGTTTCTTTAGTAATTTGTTTATTTTCTGTGTTATGGGAGGGATATAAGTGATTACATGCCAACTAGGTTTCTTTAATTCATTTATTTCTGGGTATAACAATTTTTGAAGTATTTTCCTTTCTTTATGTTTTATCAAATTATCGATGATATCTGGGTTGTAGCCATTATTTTTTGCTATTATTTTAATTGTGTTTATTTCATTATTAAAGGCTTCCTTATTTAGTAGTATACTTGTTGCTCTATGTATATAGCTATGGAAAGTTGACATTTTAATTTTTTGTGATTGATTTGCGTTAGCGTGTAATATATTATCCGAAAATGTAGGTTTTCTATATATTTTATATACTAACTTGTTGTCTTTTTTGTGTATTGTAATATCTAGGAAATTCAATGTGTTTTTGTGTTCCTTTTCTATAGTAAACTGTATTTTGGGGTTTAGTGTATTAAGTAGTGTTAGGAATTCTGTTAATTGTCTATCCGTTCCATTCCAAATACACAGAATGTCATCTACGTACCTAGCCCAATAATGTATTTGTCTTGTAACGGTATTATTAATCTTAAATAATCTTTTTTCTAAGTGATCTATGTATATATTAGCTAACAATGGGCTCAGTGGATTTCCCATTGGTAACCCATCTATTTGGCTATAAATTTTATTATTGAATTTAAAATAATTTTGTTATTACAAGAATGTTTCACCAAGAAATATCTGCTAAGTCAACCAATGAAATATATTATGTATTGTACATTATATCATTAAAAGTAGAAAAAAAAGGAATTTATTAGGTAAATTAATGTACACTACGTGCGATTAGTGAAAAATGTATCGATTTAATACAATAACCTCCCACTAGCGGACACCCACCGGGGAATTCTAAAATGTCCGATATATAGAGGTGTCTGTTATTTAGAGAGTTATTTAAAAAGGAGCAGATTCCATTTTATTTAATACTAATAATAATAATAATAAATAGTTAATTTGCCCATCAGGTTTAGGTTTATTTTTTTAACGTTTATTTTCAGTACATTTATGACACAATATACATACAATTCACATAACATATATTATATACATATGCAATGCTACGCATGCGTCCGTCTTCTTCGCCACGGGATATCATCTCGAGCTACTGGAGTTGAGGGCCTCATGTTTTTTATTAAAATGAAATAAGAAGTGGGCGGCAGAGTCCGTGCGTTTTGTCAAATTATTTCATTAGATTTTAACATTTCTTAACATTTTTGTTCTAAAGTTTGCATATTGAAGATCTTTTATTACTTTAGGAAGGTTGTTGTACAAGTTTATTGTTGTTGTAGTTAGTAGTTGTGTGTGTTTTTGGTGGATAAATCTTTCCGTTCTGATGTGGGATATCCTGCGTGTTCTGCATCTGTGTATTTCTCTGCTTCTGTGTAATAATTATTATATTAATTTTTAATTTGTTCTTGTTTATTTAATATAGTAGTAACAAATTACTTAATGTAATGAGTTGATTGATGTTTAGTTCTTGAATTTCTTGATATACTGTTTCTGTTGGTGTTCTATAGTCCATTTTATAAAGGATCTTTATAATTTTGTTTTGTTGCCGTTTTATTTTTGTCAGGTTGTTCTTTGACATATTTCCCAAAATATTTATTAGGTATATATTATGTGATGAGAATAATGCGTGGTAGATAGCTTTACTGTATTGTATCGGTATTACATATTTTATTTTATTCAACGCTGCTATTACTTTCCTATTTTGTTTTATTATCTTCTCGACGTGCGAATCCCGTTTCATATTATTTTGTATAGTTAAACCTAGATATGTAGTTACTTTTACTTCTTATAGTTGCTTGTTATTTAGAGTAAGATTTAGTTTCGGCTCTGCCTTTGTATTTGTAAATATTATATAGTTTGTTTTTGTTTCATTAATGGTAAGAAGGTTATCGAGGCACCATTCCTCTAGTACTTTCGTATTTTCCAATATCATTCTCTCTATATCTTTTATATTTTGTGACGTATACAATATACATATATCAACAGCGTATAAATGTATCTGTCTTCTTAGACGGAGTTGTAGAAGGTCACTTGTGTATAGTATGTAGAGGGTTGGCGGGAGGTTTCCGCTCTGTCGCAGTCCGAACTTTAAATATTTTAATTTTATCCATGACAACTACGGATATATAAATTTTACGTTAATTTGCTGCAATTTATACTTTTAATTTCTTTGAAAAAGGCACTAAGTGCCGAAACATATAAGATTAGTTTAAATATATACATATCGAAGTAAAACAGACCTTAAGTCAACTAATTTAATCTACTATAACATACAAAGGTCAAGAAATAATTATATATATATATATATATATATATATATATATGGTAAACCTAATCAGTAGGCGATTAAAGGTCTGTATATTACTTCAAAATATATGTATTTAAAAAACTCTACATGTTTCGGCTGTATACGCCTTTTTCAAGAGAATACAAAATATGAATGACAGGATATAAATGTCAAGTAATTAAGTTGCTATGGTTTAAATTATTCAAAGATACATTCTAGTAATAATAATAAATCATGCCTTAGTATTCCAAAAAATAGATAACAAGGTGTGAAAATATGTGTTGTTCGCTGCTAGCAATTTGTGTCTCCTTCTGGGTATGAACTTGTGTGTTGGTTGCTGCTGGCAGCTTGCGTCTCTCTATGGGTGTGTGGTTTTGTGTGAGAGCGTAAGTGTAGGGTTTTGTATGTCGGTGCGTTCGTGCGTGTGTTTAGTGATCGGTCGCATGAATTTAGAGAGGTCGGATAACCAGCCGTTGCGTAGGGCCGCCAACCCTTTCCCGACAACTTCTTTACAATTCCGTGCAGTACTTCGACGGTCTGACCCCCGCCCCAACGAGGCAAGGCGCAGACAGGCGAAGCGCACCCTGTACGGGGTTGCTCATCGCAACTAAGGGAACACTCTTAGTGGCTACCTCGGTCGACGATGGTCACACTTATGCCATCTTAACGTTTTCCGCCGAAGCGGGGGCATAGCACACACGTCGAACGTGTGTGTGCTGTTAACGGCAACCTAGCCAGGTTGTCGCCCAGGACCGGTCCTAGTGGTGTGTGCATTGCGCGGCGACGAGATAACGCCGCGTAGCATGGTTCCTCACTCTTGCTGGAAAGGCGGAATGGCACCTGACTGCCCAACGGGCAGACCCCCCTAGAGTTTTGTAGCGCATATGCTAGGCTGCAACCCAGTAGAGGACCACATCAGCAAAAAACAGAAAACAGGGATAGGCAGGGAAAAGCAAGACATGAGTTATTATTACGTATGCGCCCGTGGAGCGACCTAAGATACAAAGTTGTCGGCATTCGCTCAAAACGAGAAGGAAAACCACGAAAACCTGCTCGGACAACTAGACAGGAATCAAAACACGGAACAGTCATCATGATAAGCAAAAGTATATGATATTTAAATGATATTTAAATAACATAAGGTATATAACAAAAAAAAAAATATATATATAATATGATGGTAAATTGTAGATCGTTACAAAATTAAATTATAGTATATACTGCTTACTGCTGTCTGCGCCTTGCCTCGTTGGGGCGGGGGTCAGACCGTCGAAGTACTGCACGGAATTGTAAAGAAGTTGTCGGGAAAGGGTTGGCGGCCCTACGCAACGGCTGGTTATCCGACCTCTCTAAATTCAGGCGACCGATCACTAAACACACGCACGAACGCACCGACATACAAAACCCTACACTTACGCTCTCACACAAAACCACACACCCATAGAGAGACGCAAGCTGCCAGCAGCAACCAACACACAAGTTCATACCCAGAAGGAGACACAAATTGCTAGCAGCGAACAACACATATTTTCACACCTTGTTATCTATTTTTTGGAATACTAAGGCATGATTTATTATTATTACTAGAATGTATCTTTGAATAATTTAAACCATAGCAACTTAATTACTTGACATTTATATCCTGTCATTCATATTTTGTATTCTCTTGAAAAAGGCGTATACAGCCGAAACATGTAGAGTTTTTTAAATACATATATTTTGAAGTAATATACAGACCTTTAATCGCCTACTGATTAGGTTTACCATATCATACCAAGGTCACGAAGTTATTATATATATATATATATATATATATATATATATTATTTCTCTTATCATGTAAGAACGATTACATCTTGGAGACCTACTTGAGTAATTCTTTAAATTTTAGGAAATGTACTTCGCCTACTCTAATAACTAACTTTCCTGTAAAGTAACGATGAGAGACTCAAAGTTTTCTAATAGATAGATTCTTTTTTACTCAATATTAAATTTATAACGTGCGCGAAGTTATCGAAAAGTTTCACAGAATTTTCTGAGTTGAGTTTCTAAAGTGTTAATGAAACGAAATTCTCCGGGGATTGATTGATTTAAATGTTTGATGATGGCATTGATAACAAACGGAAAGGCGGAAGTTTGTCATCATGTTTTCAGGCGAACATCGGCCATAATGAGTTTCTAGTTCTATTTAACTGTTTTGTATCACGCAAATGAACGACAATCAATTACGCAGTTAAAATAAATTATCATGTTAAATTTGAATTTACATTTTATTGTGGCTTCCGTTTATTTCGTGTCTGAATGAGCAAAATAACGAAAATGTAGTTTTTCTTTTATTGAAACTTAAGTTTTCATCACGTGTTAATTTTAGTCAATAGATCTCTTTAGTAGAGACGCTTGTGAAAGATTTGAAGATGGTAGAAGAACCATTGGGTTGTGTATTTTACCACGAGGTAGCGCCAAATTGTTAAAAGGTCGACGTTTGTGGCTTGTGTTGGTTTGTACCGGGGCTAGCTATGGCGTACTAACAATAATGAAGATGATTTAAAGTATAAGCTAATGAATTTTACATTTATTTTTTTATCTCAATATTTCACAAAGACTTTGTTGGTTCTTCAGGAGATACTACAAGATCAATGAACAAGACATTAAATAAATTAGTGTATAAAGCAATAGCAAAATACTCACAGAATGTAAAGTTAACCATCTAAAATATTTTGTTAATTGGTCCTCGTATTGGTAAATTTATAGTGTATTGTTTTTGGTTTTGATATTCTTGTACTTTAGTTTTTTGCTATATGTATCGTTTTATATTTTTTATATTTTAACCTTTACATATACATGTTTTTTAAAGGTTGTGTGAGACCTTGTTTCTATAGTTACATTAATGTTTTAAATTTTATCAATTTTAATATGTCTGTGTACGTCACTTTCATTTTTTTACTCTACATTCTGCGAGTATTTTGCTATTGTTTTATACACTAATTTATTTAATGTCTTGTTCATTAATTTTGTAATATCTTCTGAACAACCAACAAAATCGTTGTGAAATATAGAGATAAAGAATAAATGAATTTTAATTGACAGACCGCTTGCCCGTTTTTAATTTATTATTAACTACATTCGATTAATCTTTTAAGTTATATTTATATATATACATATATATAAATATATATATATATATATATATATATATATATATATACATATATGTATAAATATATATATATATATGATAGATTCAATAATGATGCCTTTGTCAAGGATATAAAAAAATGATTTTTTTTATATCCTTGACAAAGGCATCATTTCCGAAACATGTAGGGTTGTTTTAAATATATATACTTTGAAGTAATAAACCAGACCTTTAATCGCCGACTTATTAAGTTTACCCTATCATACCAAGGTCACGAAAATATATATATATATATATAAGTGTTTAGATAATTTCTTAGCCGTTAATTAAATATAACAATTGATAAATTTATTGGAGTTTTTCTGATTTTACATGAAATATCCACAAATATTAAATTAGAATGTATGTAATTGCAGAGTAAGTGGGGATGTAAACATTGCTGTCTACAAATTACAAAGCAAATCATACGAAATTTTTAATTGTCCCAACGTAGACCATATTTTTCAATTAAAGAAAATTTCGTATGATTTGCTTTGTAATTTGTAGACAGCAATGTTTACATCCCCACTTACTTTGCAATTACATACATTCTAATTTAATATTTGTGGATATTTCATGTAAAAGCTGAAAAACTTCAATAATTTATCAATTGTTATATATATGTATATATATATATATATATATGTTACTCTTGATGTTCTCGCGGACGTATGGTGAAGGTGTAGTTTCTCGGGTTCTTGGCCGCGTGTGAGTTTTATCCTGAAAAGGACTATTTACTCTACGTAGAGTAAATAGTCCTTTTCAGGACAAAAACCACACGCGGCCAAGAACCCGAGAAACTACACCTTCATATATATATATATATATATATGTATATTGTTATGAAATCTTAATGATAAAAGGAAAATGACTTTGATTTAATCTTGAATGAATTGTATATGAAAACTAAAAATAATGTGTATAGGTTAGATGAAAATGTGAGGAAGACGTTAATTTAAAAAAAATGTGTCAGTCAATTGTTAAATCTGGAAGGCGAAAATATTAACGACGTTGATATTTGAAAAATAACACAGTGATACAAAATCGAACTTTCCAAATGGGAATCGGATGAGACCAATTGCAAATGAAAGTTGACATTTTTCATAACAAAACCTTCAAGGGTTTTTTTTAGTTCAGTGCGAGATTTTTTTTTATAAGCATTTGAAGTTGGTGATTTTGGAACGCTGTCTAACAAGGAAAGATCATTGAAAATTTGATAAAATAATGCTTATTTATTTTTATTATCCTGGAAAGTTTGGCATCTTACTGTTTTTGGGATCGAGGAATTCATTTTTGATATTAATTTTTACCTAAAACTGACGCTAGATGGCGCTGTCATACAAATAGTGCTATTTCTTGTAGATTTTCATGAAAAAACGGTGTATTTACTGCTTCAGACATAATATTTGAACCCTTAAAGAATTTTTATTACAAAAACAACTTTTTTATTTAAAAGTATTATATCTTATTTGGATCTCATTTTGGATCCGCTTAATCGTAATCACTATCACTGTCAATTTGCATGTTTGAAGTAGCAAAAGCTCCAGAAGAATCTGGTTTTTGAAGAATCTATAAATAATCTCCATTTATGAGGAACATATTTCATACCCATTTCTGCCATAAGTTTTTCAATATCATTACAGTAAACGAATGTATTTTCTTCGTTGACAGAGAAATATTGTTGAAATACTGCTTGACGATTACGATAAGCAGTTATTCTTACACCAGGTTCTAGTAAATTGTTTTGTTTTAGTTTACGTGCAACATACGCTGAATCACGCTTCGACATATTGACGTGTTTTAGTACTTCATCTAACCAGTTTTGTGATATTGGTATCATACGATTCTTGAACTCAGAAGGCTCGTAAGTAGGATCGTATCCAATTGTCCCTGTAGCATTTGTAGATACTACGGAGACTACATCAGGACTTGGTGGTTTTGGTATTGGAATAAACTCTTTATGTTGTTTAGGTAATTCTGCATATTTTGTACCAACATATACCATGCGTCCTCTATTATATTTGTTTCTTCCTTTAATACTATTTAAACACACATAACACTGCGATTTAACGTGTTCACCTGAGAAGATATGAAAATGCAAATTAAAATTAATATATTTGATATACAGAGTGTTCACACTTAAACCCGCGTAACTCCGTTATTATTGGAGCTATAAAGTCGTCCAAATTAGCAAACTAGTAGGATTTTTCCTGGCTTACGACGATAAAAACAAAAAAACTATTGAACGTCGCGTTTTTCAGATATTTGACAAAATGTAATTTTTAAAATGGAATACCCTATATATTTTTATGCGGTTGAATAAAGAATTTAGTTCTGAATAAAAATGTTTCAATACATTATCTCAAAAAAATTGAAAATATAAATGGTAACACGTGATTTCTTAAACATTGCATTTTGTTTAAAAAAATTGATGAAAGACATAGCATGTTTCACATGTTTATCCAATTGAAGTCATCTTCAGATATTAAATAAAATAATATCTTAAACATCCTTAAAATTTGCTTACTTTATCACTAAAACGTAAGTTTTCAAATGAGATACCGTGCATTTTTAGGGATTTAGGATTTGTTTTTAGGGATGCCTAACGAAATTTGTAATTAAATAATATGTACCGATTATTTTAGACTATTCTCTTGTTGAACGGATGAAAAAAATTTTTGTATATGTCCGAGAAGGTTTGTTCATAATATTCCTAAATGAATTCAAACGAATCGTTGTGTTTTTGACGAAATTTATTTTTTATTTGTGAACACCTTGTATAATACATGTTTTGTACATATATAATATAAAATAAATTTAAAAAAATTACCTGGATTGTACCATAACATTGGAACACCAAACTGCATTGACTTCCTTTTCTTTTGTAACCACTTAATTAAAGAACCATTGCAAGTTCTGCACACTTTTTCAGGTACCCAATCTACATTCTCAATAACTTCTACTCCAAAATACTGTAAATACAATTGTTTCATACTCTCATATTTTGGCACCAAATTTTTTTGTCTATTATATTTTCCACAAACATAACAATAATATTTCAAATGCTGCAAACATTCATTCCGGCTATGCGACATCTTCAGTGGTAGTTTTCTTACTAAATTGTCTTGGTACATTGTTGTCAGTAAATATAGGTTGTCGGGTAATATAATTGTTAATATTATTAACTTGAGTTGTTGAATTTCAAGACTATACTGATTTATTTCACCAGATTCGTTTCCTTAAATACTAAATATTGAATACCTTAAACCTAAAGATAATTACGAGAGTTCCGCGCTCAACAACTACATATGCCAGGCAGGCAGCCACATGTAAACAAATAAAGACTACCTGCTTTCATCCCTTAATCCGCGCGATCTATTGTAAAAACATATGCAAGTATTTTCCGTATTGAGGTTGTAAAACAATAAACCTTGATCCTCAACAAACGTAAAACTAAATACGGGTCATAAAATATTCTATGTAGTAATATAATTATATTTAAACAATCTTTAAACAATAATTGTGGTGGTTCGTTATTGTTCGTTATTGTGCGCTTGTCTGTCTTTGTGGTCATGTTTTGAATTTGTACGTTACTAAGTTTTATTGGTGGTGCGCCCTGCTAGACAACTAACGAGGCTCTGTCGACCGAGTGTTTGCCGGTATAAGCAATCCCCCCCCCCCCATATAATGGGAAAAGGGCATTCTTTTGTCCTGGGAGCAAGAAATTGCTCCCAGGACAAGGCGGAAGAGCTACTAATAAGTAGCCAACGGCACAAGGATGTGGAAAGCCACGGGATGACTACCACATTAAAGATCCGAAGGATATCCCTAGTAAAATCAACATGGCTAAGTTCAAAGCAAAATATTCCGGAGTTTCTAGTCCCCCAATCGGATCTCCGGGGGGGGGGGGGCGGTTTTGAATATGGCAAAGAGTTACCTGAAGAAATTTAAGATAGGCACATGGAACATCAAATCTGTATATGAAGCCGGGAAAATCTATAACGTACTTCAAGAGATGCAACGATTGAATGTGAGCATAATGGGACTAAGTGAAACCAGATGGCCGGACATAGGAGAAATAAATATACAACAGGCAAAGATATACTACTCAGGAAACAACAACCCTAAGCATTGGAACGGAGTAGCAATAGCAATAGAAAAGAACCTATCTCGACACGTAACGAGCTTCACACCCATCTCAGACAGAGTGATCATGATAAAACTACAGATAGCCCAAGGAATGCTGAATGTAATACAAATATATGCCCCCACTGCCCATAAAGAGGAAGACGAATTAGAACAGTTCTATGATGACGTACAGCGGGCCTTGCACACGACAAAGGGGAGAGATGTCACGATCATTATGGGCGACTTCAACGCAAAAATAGGAAAAGGAAGAGTGGAAGACATAATAGGCGACTTCGGATTGGGAGTTAGGAATGAAAGAGGGGATAGATTGGCACAATTCTGCCAAGAACAGGACATTATTATAACAAACACTTATTTTAAACTCCATGAAAGAAGACTATATACATGGAAGTCTCCAGCTGATAACATTAATAATAATATTAGTAGAAACCAAATAGATTTCGTATTAATAAATAAACGATATCGGAATGCAATTAAATCTGCTAAAACATATCCGGGTGCTGACGTAAAAACAGATCATAATCCCGTGATAACCCAATTTGAAGTTAGACTCAAAAAGCTCATTCCCCAGAAAACCAGTGGAAAGATACAAATATTACAATTACGTGAACCACTAATAAGAAAACAGGTAACTGAGAAGATCAATGAGGAGTTGGGCAGAATAAGGTTAAATAAAGATGAAGATCCGAACGAAAAGTGGAAATCCATTAAAGAAGCGATAATGACACCCAGTCGTGAAATACTACAAAAGAAAGTAGTGCATAGCAATAGATCCTGGATGACCAATGAGATACTAAAGTTAATGGAAAGAAGACGACTGCAAAAAAATAGAGACATTGAGGAATACAATAATACAAATAAAGAGATAAGAAAGAAAATAAGAGAAGCCAAAGAGAAATGGTACGGAGATAAATGCGCTGAAATAGAAGAGTTACAAAGAAAAAATGACGATTTTAATCTGCATAAAAAGATTAAAGAATTAACTGGTATAAAGCGCACAAATAAATGTAATATTCTCTTAGACAAAAACGGACAAATAATTGCTGAAACAAAGCGAAAGCTTGAGAGGTGGAAAGAATATGTGCAGGAGCTGTTCGAGGATCACCGACGTGAAGCTATGGAGGATGAAGGCAGTGGTCGTACAGGTCCAAGCATAACAAGAGAAGAAGTACAACATGCAGCCAAATTAGCAAAAAATAATAAGGCTCCAGGTCCTGATGAAATACCAACAGAATTGATTAAACTCATAACAGAGGGGCGAATAGGAGTAATGGTGGATCTATACAACACAATCTATAACACAGGCATCATTCCCACAGAATGATTGAGATCAACATTTATTGCCCTGCCAAAAACACCTAACGCAAAGAAATGCAATGACCATCGGACAATCAGCCTGATGAGCCACACCCTCAAGATATTCCTGAAGATCATACACCAGAGAATATTCAGAAAATTAGAACAAGATCTTAGTGACTCTCAATTCGGATTCAGGAATGCAATGGGAACAAGAGAAGCACTATTTGGCTTTAACGTGCTGGCTCAGAGATGCATGGACGTTAATCAACCTTTGTACATCTGCTTTTTGGACTACAACAAGGCATTTGACAGGGTTCGCCATGACGACTTGATTCGGCTTCTCAAAGCTAAAGACATAGACAACAAGGATATTTGGATAATAGCTTATTTGTATTATAACCAGACAGCGAATGTCAGGCTGGGTGAAGAGGTATCGGAAGATATAAGGATAAAGCGCGGTGTGAGACAAGGATGTGTGTTGTCCCCGTTGTTGTTCAATTTATACTCTGAGAACATCATTCAGAAAGCGTTAGCAGAAACAACAATAGGAATAAAAGTTAACGGAAGAATTATTAATAACATTAGATATGCGGATGACACCATTATTATCGCAGAATCACTGGAAGACTTACAAAGATTAATGGACCAGGTTGTAATAAATGGCGAAGAAAGTGGCCTCACACTAAATGTTAGAAAAACTAAATTCATGATTATTACAAAGTCTAACCGACATCAAGAAGGCTTATGGATTGGAGAACAGCCAATAGAGAGAGTAAAGAAATACAAATATTTGGGAACAACTGTTATCGACACAAATGAATATACAGAAGAAATTCGAACGAGAATCGGCCAAGCCAGGAATATATTCAACAAGATGAGGAAAGTATTGTGTGGCAATGACCTTAGTCTGCGTCTCAAGATCAGGGTATTGAAATGCTACGTGTTCCCGGTGCTGCTGTACGGGATGGAAGCTTGGACGCTAAAGCAAGACACTAACAAGCGTCTAGAGGCATTTGAAATGTGGGCATATAGGAGGATCCTGAAGATAAGATGGATAGATAGGGTTTCGAATAGTGAAGTACTTAAAAGAATTGGGAAAGAGAAGGAAATATTGAACACAATAAAGATAAGAAAACTACAATATCTGGGCCACGTGTTGAGAGGGGAAAGATATGCTCTGCTACAGATAATTATTCAGGGTAAGATACAGGGAAGAAGAAATATAGGAAGAAGACGTATTTCCTGGTTAAATAATTTGAGACAGTGGTATAAATGCAGCTCCATTGAACTATTCAGAGCCGCAGCATCAAAAATGAGAATAGCCGTGATGATAGCCAACCTTCTGAGAGGAGATGGAACCTGAAGAAGAAGAAGTTTTATTGCCTTATTGTCTTGTTTTTTGTAGAAATTCTTTAAGTCTAAGAAGTCTACAAGAAATAGCACCATTTGTATGACAGCGCCATCTAGCGTCAATTTTAGGTAAAAATAAATATCAAAAATTAATTCCTCGACCTCAAAAACAGTAAGATACCACAACTTTCCAGGATAATAAAAATAAATAAGCATTATTTTATCAAATTTTCCATTATCTTTCCTTGTTAGACAGCGTTCCAAAATCACCAACTTCAAATGCGTATAAAAAAAAATCTCGCACTGAACTAAAAAAAACCCTTGAAGGTTTTGTTATGGATAATGTCAACTTTCATTTTCAATTGGATAATTAAACAAATAACCTGGGTTTTTGAAACAAAACAGAGTGAGGGAAAATTATTGGTTTTTAGATAGCAACGAAAAAAAATTGGAATGGAAAGTAATAATTGTGTAAAAGGCATATAAAAGATACTATCTTAATAATTTAATAGTGGTAAATGAGAAAAAGAAAGTAAATATCATTAAGTTTGCTGGTATTAATGTTAAACATATATTTGTAATATTATAAATCAAAAAATTATAATTGGAATACCAATAGTATTGGTAAAAGGAATATAATAACAAGTGTAAAGAGAATGAAAAAAATAGGAATCAGGAATAGACAAATAGTTATGGAAAAAAGTTAAAAATAAAGTTATATAAGATCCAAAAATGAAGGATCACAAGAAAAGAAGACAAGATACTAAAGAGAATACAACACTATTATATTTATTCAAGACAGGATTGAAGAAAAGAGAACATATAGGATACAATTTTTTTTTAAAGAAGTTAAACAAGACTGAGATATTTGGAAGGTGACGTTTCTGAAGTAATTTCAACAAAGTGTCAAGAGCCAAGTGGCAGGAACATTATTAAAACAGCAGATTACATAGTTTATAAGAAGTTATGTTAAATATCGTTAATTAGTTATAAAAAAAGGCAATTCATACTTAGTCCATTAATACTTCATACAGAAGATATAGATAACAATAAATTTTATATTTCTTTTAATAGATTTAGGATTTTTTGTATGTTCGTGTTTTGATGAAGAATATAGAGTTTCTTATCCGTTTTCTAGAGGTTTTGCTATTTAGGTGTACCCGCTATTCAGAGATATCCATCAATACAAGCCATTCTGTATTTTCATAATTTCATAAACGATCTTTTAAGATTATATATTACTAAGAAATATTTGAAATATACTACTGTATCTTACAATTAAAACAAGAACCTAACATTATTATGACAACGTATAACTCCTGATTACAATTCTTTAATTGGAAAGCACTAACTAAACTTATTGCATACATTATAGATGTCAGAAGAACTTTGCTTAGAAAGCGCCAACTCATAAGTGTATACAAAACCTAAGTCTATTTACTACTTTGGTACTGCCTATGATGTAGTAATGATTTTTACAATGAATGCGCAGCAACCAATAACTTTTCTAATCATAACTTTTTTTCTTGTTTGGAAAATTCGTCGTATTATTTTATACTCTGTAGATTGCCGAATAAATCGGTATTATAATAACACAAAACATGGAAAATGCGTTAGGGCTTATTTTATTATGCACTCCAATCTATCTGAACGCCTCTTCACCGAAATTAGATGTAATCAACGTTAATTGAATGTGACGCTCCGCCACGCACTCAATTAATGCAACAGACTGAGGAAAAATAGATTTTAAATTGAGTTTTGAATTTTCACATAATTGTTGTTGTTACATAAAATTGCATCGTCGAAATTTTGCTTAATATATTTTGACGGCACGCGAATTACATGGCAATATTAAAACATTAAATATCTTTACAGTTCTCTATTTACTACAGAAAATTTGTATTACAAAAATAAAGGTTATTCAAAAGAAAGTTAAATTTTGAAATAGTCGTTATTTTGTTAAATAGTAAAGTATACACAAAATATAAACATATTTCCGTTCATAAAATCATGCGGTTTACTCGTCGTTCATATTTTTTATTTCCGTACCATGGCAACAAGTTTGTTGATAAAAATAGAAATGTTTCAGCCTGTGAAAAATGGTTTTAAGGTCGCAAAATCGTATAGGCTTTATTCAGTGCTACTATGAATGTGCAAGAAGTTTAGTAGCGGGTATAAGAAAATTCAGAAGAAACTTGAGAACGAGCCATGCAGTTTACAGGCTTACTGCAAGCTAATCCGTAAATTTGAAGAAACTGGTTGCGTTACTCATAAAGCAAAATCCGGAAGACCTAAATTAGCAGATGATATTACTGCTGCTGAAGTTTTACGCGAGACTGAAGAAATAGCCGGAAATAATAACTACGCAATATGTAGCGCTAATCAAGTTGCAAAACGTCTCCAAATAAGTTACATCACGGTTTGGCGAATTTTCAGAAGACTTCTAAAAATGTATCCGTATAAAATCCAAGTTTTATTTGAACTTAAAGGAACGGATAAATCAGTTAGGTATGATTTTGTTCTTCGTGTATTAGCATAAATTCAATAAACTCCACAGTGGCTGGATAACATTTTATGGACCGACGAGGCGCATTTTCAGCTGAGTGACGGTGTTAATACGCACAATTGTAGGATTTCATCGGAAAATTATCCGCATACTGTAATTCAGCAAGGGATTCATGATTTGAAAGTAACCGTGAGGATTGGGTTCACATCCCGATTCATTTTGGAACCATACTTTTTTGGGGAGAATTAAAATGGACAATTAAAAACAGTTACAGTTACTGAAGAATGATATTTTACGATGCTGCGAAATTATCCTTATCCAACATGTTAAAATAGATTAAAAATCTATTTTAACATGTTGAGTGACGTCCACTGCTAATTTTTAACTCTGTTCTTCTCCTGAAGAAGTAACAAATGGCTGCGAAATATAGAGGTTAAAATAAATAAGTTTCTTAGTTGACAGACCGCTTACCCGAATAATTAATTAGTCATTATTATAATACGGTTGATAATACTTACTTGCCTAATAATCTGATTGTTATATTATGCTCTAATTAAATAAATAAATAGAGATTTTAAATTATTAATAAATGCATTTTTTAAAGGTTTATTACATAGCGTAGATACCTACCTTGACCTATTGATCAAATTCCGCCAAAGCCTATTAGATATCGCATAAGTTGTTAGTGTCTATGCCTTAGTACATTTCAATAAAAAGATAAATATCAATATTTTTTAAATTGCACCGGCTTACTTAGGGTTTTAATGAAATTAGCTGTAATATTATGTAGAATGTGGGTTGTATGTTCAAGCCTGGATTTACTTTATTTTAATAAAAATAATAACATTCACACTTATGGTAAATCGAATAGAATGTAACTCAAGTATACTGATTTAATTTAAATTCAATTAATAAAAATATTGCAGGTAAGTTTATAAAGATTGAATTTTAATATTTCTTTCATAAAATAATGTTTAAGTTATCACAATTTTTAATAATCAGCTGTGTTTAGAAAGTATAATCACGTGACATATAAATATCTATTATGTTGGCAAATTACATTCCAATAAATATGAAATTACATCTACAAATAACGTTTTTGATAATAATGGTTATGCTAATAGAAATTTAAGAAGCTAAATTTTACGAGAGACCATTCATTTCAAGGTAAGGGTGACTTTATATGTATAATTCCAAATTTTTACTTAAAACATTATTGAACTATAAAATAGGTTATATAAATGTATAGAAATCTTTCTATTTATAAGATAAATGCAATAAATACTTGTTTCTCAGACCAGGATGGATGCGAGAATTAAACTGGAACGTTTTTCATGCTGGAATGTTGGTTCAAGATATTTTAGCTGAAGTCTTGGTAGGAGGGAGCGACGTCTGTGGTTATTTAGAGGTTCTAACCTTTAATATAAGGTATGCGGTTCAACTTTTGGGTTTAAAAGTTGTGTTAATTCTTTATTTTCATCTTGATATAACTTTTACGTAAGTATTCTACTATTTTACCACTTTTATTTAATTTTAAAATTTGTACTTTTTATACTGGCGCGGCTTTTTAACAATCTTACCCAATCGACGCTCTCTATTGTTTTTCCGTCTCGATCTCCGTATGACCAATATTGCATTTTCACAAGTATTTAATTTTAATATTTTCTTTAGATATTGGTTTATGTTACATACGTATTTTCATTGTTTTTAAAATAAGTAAAATTCTAATATAAGTAATGTCCATCAATTTCATATGCGCACAAGATAAAACACATGATTCCCGCGGAAAGTTAATTCAAATCAAAAAATACTATGATCGATAAATGGTCGATAAAATAGATTCCCATATAAAATTAAAATTATCAATAAAGTTAATTATTTTCGGATTTTCAATTAAATTAATGAATACTGTGAATGAAAAATTATCTACATAAATTATAAAAAATTAAAATTAAATTTTCAATTAATTTCGCGGTTTGATAACTTAGTCTAGTAATATACGGTCTTCGTTTGTGATATCTTAATCTACGTCTATTTTTAACATTTTCGTTCTTGTTTTCTCTGTTTCAGATGCCATTGTGAACCACTTCATTATATATATATATATATATATATATATATATATATATATATATATAGGAGATTTACTTAGTCGGCGGTTTAACGTCTGTCTTACTACAATATTTATATATTTAAAATTGTTTAATTCTTACATGTTGCGGCAATTACTGCCTTTTTCAAAGAATTTCAAATTATAAAAATGACGCTATATTACTATATAAATATGACAGTCACTTGGGTATTTTAGTGATAAGTTTAATACATAAATTTTAATTAAAGAAATATTCTTTAACTACTAATCATCAATTCCTGTGTCTGCATATTTTCCACGCACTCTTACCACTCTATTTTAACTACGTCTATAATGTAACGTACCCAATTATTATTATCATTATTATTGCGTCAAATCGTTATCAGTTTTAAACCATTAGGAAAACCAAAATATCTAATTTTACTACTGAATATTGAAGTTTTTTTTCCATCTACACAATTTGTTTAAATAAAATTCGCGCTCGTGGGCAAATATGTATTTCCGATTGAGCTTTTTATTGAAAAAATAAACTGGTATAGTATGAATTATACTTAGCTTAATCAATAATACACCCACAGGATATTGTGTGTTGAATAAAAGAGTCGACGTGTTAAAACATAAATCATATATATTATTGAAAACTTTACTCGTACGTACATATCGCCTGGCTTTCTTACTGTGGTTTTCCAATAAACATGCGACTTTTACTTCTATAGTTTATGCAATTTTAAAATTTACAACTCAGTATACGCGTATTAACATAAAATTTGTATAGATCACATAAATTATGTTCTGTATATTTCAAATAAGTTAACCAGTGCGAGTTATATCATAAACATAAATGATTTATATAAGATATTTGCATAAGAAATATTCAAGTTTATATAAGGCCCGGTTGAAGGTAACGTAACTTTTCGATAGAGGGCGCTAAGATCATCAAGATTTACATTTTGGAATCCTGTCCTTAATTTCCTTGAATTATGTATTTCCTATGTTCTTTTAACCTGATCATTTGCCCGCTATAGATGACATCACACTCTTTACAATTTATTTTATATACACTAGAGTTATTTTTATTAATATTAACTATATTTAGTACGATTTTGTCTAGTAGCTTATTTATGTGTTTATTTGATAAACAGGGCCTTGCGACCCCGAGGCTTGAAGTCAATGGCTTATGGTGTCCTAATAAGGTTGTAGGGGCCCATATAGTAACCACGGGAAATATACTGGGAGAGTTGATATTACAAATGCTGGCGAAAAATATGGCAACTGAGATTACGTTTACAGGTAAAATGAATATATCTACCCTGACCAGGGAACAGGCAAAAAGTCAGGCTAAACTGCTTGCAGCTACATCCTGTGCCCGGAAATCGACTGATCAAACAAAAAATTAACATAATGACTGATAGTCAGGCGGCTACTAAAGCCAGTATGGAACTCATCCACCAGGTTCTAAACTGGTGAAACATTGTAAGCGAATCCGCAGTAGACTGGCGGAGAAGAAGAAGAAGTTTCGCGTGTATAACATATATATGAATAATTTATCAAAATATTTGTCCAGGTTCGCGATAACATAAAAATGATTAAAGTGCAATTTTTGTACTATTCTCATAAACAGGTAATTTTCTAAAGAAGCTCAAAATCAGTTCGAAATTGAAATTGAAGAAGAAAAAGAAGAAGAAGAAGAAGAAGAAGAAGAAGAAGAAGAAGAAGAAGAAGAAGAAGAGGAAGAAGAAGAAGAAGAAGAAGAAGAAGAAGAAGAAGAAGGAGAAGAAGAAGAAGGAGGAGAAGAAGAAGAAGAAGGAGGAGGAGAAGAAGAAGAAGAAGAAGAAGAAGAAAAAGAAGGAGGAAGAGGAGGAGGAGGAGGAGGAGGAGGAGAAGAAGAAGAAAAAGAAGAAGAAGAAGAAGAAGAAGAAGAAGAAGAAGAAGAAGAAGAAGAAGAAGAAGAAGAAGAAGAAAAAGAAGAAGAAGAAGAAGAAGAAGAAGAAGAAGAAGAAGAAGAAGAAGAAGTGATTAAATCACTGCCCATACACACAAATTATTTATTTGTATTTACCTTCATGTCACATTGAATCTACTATGTATAGGCAAACTCTAGAAACTTACGAGTCTGAATCTGAGTGCCTACAGTCGAGGGAGTTACGTATCAGTATCGAAATGGATCCTGTCGAGCAACGAGCGATGATTTAATACTTATGCTTAAAACAGATTACCCCAACTTAAATTCATCAATATTTGGTGGATACAGAATTTGCAGTATTATATGACAAAGTTACAAGGGGTGTCATGTGTTTAAATGTGAAGATCTTGCTATTCGTATTTAAGGATGCTGAAAGCATAATTTTAGTAGATTTCCTGCAGAAGGGGGCCACAATTACGGGTGCTTCTTATACCAATTTAATTCCAAAATTACGTGACTTGATGAAACGTCGTGAAAAACGTCGCGGGAAGTTGCTAAAAGGTGTTCTCTTGCATCAGGATAACGCACCAAGTCACAGGTCTGCCATTGCAACAACTACAATAGCTCAAGCAAGCTTCAAATTAGTTAAGCATATTTGGCATATTTGCCATATTATTATCGACTGTTTCCAAAACTTAAAGAACACTTGCGTGGTAAACAATTTCCGTCAGATAATGACGTGATATGTGCGGTAAATCAGTGGTTGGCACAGGTTGAACAATCTTTTTTTTCGATAAGCATTGGAATACTAGAACATCGATGGTAAAAATGTATTAACCTAATGGAGACTGTGTTGAAAAATTAAAGAAAGATATTTGCCAATTTTGTATTGTGAGTGGGTCAGATTAGGTCGGATGGGGATCCACCCTAGTATATTAAGTATATAGAAATACAATGTTACATCAAGAACAGTCTGCAACATGCATTAAAAACATTTAAAAGTTTCACGTATATAACATATATATGAATAATTTATCAAAATATATGTACATGTTCGCGATAACATAAAAATGATTAATGTACTATTTTTGTACTATTCTCATAAACATATAATTTTCTAAAGAAGCTCAAAATCAGTTCGAAATTGAAATTGAAAACGCTGGCTGGAATGTTCTTTTTTATTTTACCCTAGTTTATACATTTCCGCTGTCTTAACAATGTAATTGAGTTCGTTGTAATAAGGAAAGTTCGTTAATTAATTTAGTGCTAATTGAGTTTCAACGAAATATCATAATTTATATCTTTATATCTCTTGTGTCGTTTGGTGTTCTGTTTCTGAAGCAATCGCTATCCGGATCTGGATATTTTAATTTAGCGCATGGAATGATTCCCTAATGATAAATTGTTTACGCAGCCTCTCGCAACATTTCGGACCATGCATTTTCATTAAAATGTGACAAAACGTATTTCGTTATATTATCCCAATTATATGTTGGTAATATATTTTGCTAATTAATTGATATGAGCGTTGGCATGTTTTTTTAGATATCACATTTTATTTCCATGCGAAATTCGAAAGTATTTTTGAAATAATTAGCAAGAGAAAAAATACTAAAATCTGTATAATATTCCCGTTACTAAGACGGATTCTTTTTAAGTTCTGAGATGTTAGTTATAATTTCTATCTTTTATTAATTTTCATATACGATGGCGATTTGCAAAGTAAGTTCCGTTTCGTTATTATAAAAACACTACACATGAAGAGATTTTTATTATATACAACTTAAAGCTATTGTTTTCAGCTATTTTTCTACATAGTTGCCAGTAAGATTGAGGCATTTGTCATAGTAATCAGCTTTTTAATGCGCTCTTCACAGGTCTCTGCCGCTTGTCAATTAAGCCATGCTGTAACACTGTCCTGTAGCTCTTCATCGCCCTCAATTCGTTGACTTCCAAGCCATTTCTTCATCTTCGGGAAGAGATTGTAATTGTCCTTTCCTACGTAATTATAAAACCTAATTGATTTACTAACATACCCCAATAACACGATTGCCCCGGAGATATTCGGCTGAGAGACCAGTTCAGTTAAGCGGCCAGCGAGGGAAGGCTCTTATTTTATAATAGGCGCCACCGTGTTTATGCGCTCAAGCCGCTCTCAAGTGACCACAGACACCGCCGATAGTAAGTTAATACTTGGACGATTGTTATCTTATTAATAAAATATCCAAAATATAACAATAACCGGAAATAGTTTAATAACATCCAACAAAAAGAAATATATATAAACAGAAATAAACGACGCTATAGTAAATCAAATACACCTGATAAAATGCTGCAAAAATAAAAAAAAGATCCACGAGCCACAATATAATAATGAAATATAATGCAATAATATCATTTACCAACATGTTTAATGAATAAAATTAAAAAAAAATGAATTAAAGTAAATAAGTGGCCCCGAATAAATATTTCACCCAGTATAGTAATTTGGTATATTATAAAAAAATAAATAATGCACATTTAATAGGTATGCAAAAAGCAATTAACTACTGAAATAAAATTGAATCAAAAATATACTGATGACAAAAAAATTACGAGCAATAAGATTTTATTATTTATGAATGGTATGCTTAGTCTAACTAAATGGTGATTAATTTGTCTAAAGATCGTTCCATAAATCTCACGTCGAAATTTTGCTGCATTCAGTATACTAATTAGAATACGAATATTAGGAAAAAAATAATGTATCTACAACTTCTAAATCGTAAAAAGAAAGAAAATTGAACAGTGAAAATATACTATAAATTTTAGACATACGTTGGTCTATACAAATCTACAAAGTGATAATTAATATTTAAAATTTAGAAAAGTATCTATGTACCCTGCAACATAATGAAATTTCGATTACCCTGCATACGCAAGATTAGGGGTATCGATTACTTAATTTTTTTTAAATGAAATATATATACAAAACAAATGAAAAAATGAATGACTCTAACTTTACAATAAGCTTATACGATAGACACTAACAAATTCTGTCGTAGGGAGTTTACTTTTGACTGTATATAGTCTTCCGAGAAAAATATATACACAATTTATACCTTGTGGGTTAAGAAAGGATCACTACCTTATGATTCCGATTGTAATAGCGTCTTGGAAAAATGATCACCAGGCGGTTGAACTAAAGGTTGCTTGCTCGTGCTTTTTAAAAAACCATCACCTGGGTGAGAAGTAGCCACAACTGCTTGCACAAATAGTTTCGACTTGCGCAAATACCACGTGCTTACTAAAGTACTACGTATTAGCAATCTACCTTGTACTAGGGAGCGACTATGTACTAGCAAACGACAGCTTACTAGCAAAACGACCAAGTACTAGAACCTCGAACATAGGGATAACCTCTAAACACGTGCTCCGCATGAAAGCCAATTTCGTGCAAAGACATAACAAAAATGATCTTTCCGTATTTCAAAGAACCATCAGACGTATAAATTAGTTAATAATTCCTCAAAGCCGCATAGCGAAGTAAATATAATTACTTATAAATAGTCATTAATAATCGCACTATGCGTCCTCAGTATAACGTGTTGCTTAATAAAACTCAACGGCAAAGAGAGGTTGCATTTCCTCAACTAGACTCTACCAAAATGTAAGTAATTCTTACGAAACTAAATGTCAGAGAAAGCTACGGTAAAGAAGAAATTAATGATGAAATATATATTTAGAAAATTAATTCAATTCATCAAAATTAAGACAATAAAATTTGGAATCTAACTAACGAAGAACATTAATTTATTAGAAATTATTAATTGAAAACAGTAGTTCAAAAGAATTACTACTAGCAACATAATTTGAAACATACTTGAGTGGGTACAACCCACCAATTTTGTATAACACAAAAGTATTTTTAATAATATAAAATATTATTAAAAATGGGGTGTGAAGAACACAATACAAGATATTTGTGAATGTATCTTCTCCAAAGACGCAGATATGTATTTCACATTTCTACATGATCGTCGGTGCGCCCCTGTTGGAGAAGAGACACATTCAACAAACATAACTACCTTACTATCTACCAGAAATTATTAAGACAGAGCGTGAAAGAATATTCAGCGCTGTCGATATAATAGCCACAAACCTAGCAAGGTGTTTTTATAGTCGGTATCTTACCTATCTATAAAAACTGTATTCTCGTGTCTTCACTACTTGTTCGGCGTGAACCGACTGTATATAACAACATAATTTGAATTTCAAATTATTATTAATATTTTATATTATTAAAAATACTTTTGAATTATTACTAGATAAATCTGAAGTGACAATAACCAAAGAGATCTTAATTGAAAATACTGATGACAATTCTAATGGAATTCGCTACGGACAAAACCGTAACATAATCTCGTTAATTTTAACTATAAAAAGTCGCATTAAACCTGTACAAATTAACCCAATTAACAAATTAATTGAGACGTTATACCAACTCTGCCATATTTATTGACAACTCAAACGCCATTACAAGCGTAAAATATAAACGATATATTAAACCAAATCAAAAATGAAACCAAAGTTGCCTACCTTAACATGCAATATATCGTAAATTTTTAATTAAATTTCAATCCACTCAGAAAAATTACTATGATAAAATTTCTAATTTAATCTAATAATAAATACAATATTATATAATATATTAAATAAATATTCGCAAAAGAAAATATTAACAAAGATTTTTAAATATCGAAATTTACAAAATATAATCGAAAACCGACGATATACAGGTCCGTTCATAAAATTATTCAAATAAATTACTAAAAATGAACAAGTGGCGATTTTAACACGTTGCAAGATCGTAGTCGCTAGGAGCGAAATCAGGGCTGTAAGAAGGATGCTCAAACATTTCCCATTTAAAACTCTCCAGTAGGCCTACTATTCGAGCGGCAGTATACGGGCTGGCGTTGTCTTGAAGAAAAACGATGTCCAAACTTAATAATTGACGTCACTTGCTCTGAATAGCTCTTCTGAGCTTCTTCAAATTTTCACAATAGACTTCAGTGTTTATTATGGTCCCTCGCTCCATAAAGTCTACATGAAGGACACCTTTCTTGTCCCAAAAGACAATGACCACGACTTTTCTCAGATGGAGTTTGACGGTACTTTAAAGGTTTCCTCGTAGGGGAGTTAGAGCAAACCCACTGGATTGATTATCTTTTTGTTTCAGCGTTAACATAGGCGGCCCAAATCTAACCATCTGTTACGATATGCCTGAGGAAATCTTCACTTTCAACATCGTAATGTGTCAGAAAAGTTAGTGTTGATCGCATTCTCTTTGTTTTATGGTACCAGCGACGATCCCAGGACAGATCCGCTAAGAGCAGTAGTCCCCAGAAAAAGATAGATGCTGTGCGCCACTTAATTAAGAAGATATTCATGTGACATATCGTGAAATTGAGACATCCATTTGTATTTCAAAGATATCGTCCTAAATGATCGTACATGATGAACTGGGTGTAAGAGAAATAATTTCCCTTTGGATCCGTATCTTTCAACTGAAGAGCAAAAGTCTGCTCGCGTTAGTTGGTGCCAAAAAATTTTGAGCCGGTTCAATAACAGAAACTCAAAAAACGTCTATAGCGTCGTGAGTGGCGAGATATCATGGATATATTCCTATGAATGCGAAAACAAACGTCACTCTGCAGTTTGTTTCAAGATGAAGAGAATCCGTCAAAAGTTATCCGTTCGCGAAGTGTGTCGAAAAAGATTGTCGCAACGTTTATCTAAATCAAGTCATGTAGCTACAACTCCTGCGCAAAATCGAAGAATGGTTAATGCGGATTGCACACAACCGTTTGTTCGCCGTGCTCCGAGCTTTGCTTTATGACAATGTGAGTTCGCGTACAATTCGAAAAACAATTGAGTTTTAGAAGCAAAATATGGAATATTAAATCATCATCCGTATAGTCCCAATCTAAGTTCCGACGATTTTTTACGTCCGCCAAAGATAAAGAATGGAATGCGTGCCTTCAAAACGGGAATTTTGACTGTCCCAATTCAAGACTGAAATAATTCCTTTAACAATTGGTGTGAACGAATGCAGAAGTGTGTCAATTTTTGTGTAACATATTTTGAGAAGCAATAAAGCACATTGAGTCGATCCTCTGTCTGATTTTATGGCCATATTCAACACTAAATAGATATACCTCGTAATTCTTATTTATTTGATATAAAATTTAGGAAGTGATTTAATAGAACAAGAAAATTTAAAAACTTTAAAATACTAATTTCTTTAAGAAATATCAATTATCTTTATTTTTACCATAAAAATTAGCTTCCACGAAATTGAAACTCAATTAATACTTAATTAATTAGCGAACTTTCTGATCATAATGAACCAAGTTACATTATTAAGACAGTGGAAATGTATAAACTGAACGAATCGATGTAAAAAATATTTAAAATATCTTAATAATTTCGCTTTCTTTTGCATTATACTGTATTTACTTAAATTTTTCAATTGTGAATTGTTCGATAGTTTTCGATTCAATGTTAAACTTAATTATTTTCTTCTTAACATTTCTTTCTTCATTTTCTTCGTTATAACACCCTAGAAAACTGTCAATAAAGAATAGATTTCTATACTTATTGTAAAGATACTTGATTTCTTTCCTTCCGTAAATTGAAAATCCAATATACTTTTTCTCTTTGTGCAACAAGAATATATCCAACGTGTAATAAGCATATAATAACACGATCCATATTTAGAACCGAATAAAAGGCCGTTTGAAGTCGACAATTGAATGACATGATTTATGCAAAAATCTTATATGCGTATTGTGTCAATCGTATTGAAAAACGACCCAGTTGTGATACCATGTGCGCACATTTCTATATACGTGAATTAAGATTAATGGCCTCTACCTCAGGTGAATGTGTTTATATGACGTGATAATTTATATTTAGTCTTCAGACATGAATTTGAAGATTTTAAAATGAATGTAGTTTCGTTTTAATTTTTGTTTTGACAATATAGTATTGTATTTCGTCGGTACAATACTTGTAGTGAAATATTTGGCCGATTCTGTACACTTAGTATAGCAGCGACCATATAGATAATGACAAAATCCAATTATTTGTTTCCCAACAATTAATTATCTTAATAAGGGTAATTTTCGTTCTATAGTAACATTTATTTTACAAGGTGTGACGCATAATTTTTTTTAGAGTTAGTCATAAGAAAAGTCAGTCATGCCTTAGATTGATTCTATTTACAAGTTTGAAACAAATCTATAATGGTAAAGTAGTTATCGCAGGTTAAATTTCGAGAACTATTCTTTATTCTAGTTATAAGAGTAGTCACTACAGTTTCTCCAAGACGTCGTTGGACTTCTGCTCCAGGTTGCTTTCCAATATATATAATACCATCAATAGCGTACCCAGTTTCACTTTCACAAAGCCAGAAAAACTTTATGCCGTATTTACATGGCTTACTGGGCATATATTGTATAAAACTACAACGTCCACGAAATCCCAGTAATTGTTCATCAATAGTCACGTTCGCCTTTGGTATCATAACAGTCTTACATTGTTTGATAAATAAGTCCCTAATATATCTTATTGGTGCAAGTTTATCTGTTCCCAAACGAGCGGCACGCTAATCTCATAACCGTCAATCTAATAAACCGTCTTATGTTCTCAAAGCGATTTACTGTCATTGTAGCTCTGTAGATCGGATTTGAACATTTATTCAAAAACAATTCCCTTATCGGACAACCCATTGTTTTTCGACTCCTGCTAACAGCAACAATCCCAGAAATGCGTTCATCTCATCAACTTCCACATTTTTTCACTCTTTACCTTTGTCAGAATATTGCCGCTTTACTTCCTTGTTAGTACAAGCAACAACTTCTTCTAGGATTTCTCGGGTAAGAAAAACATTCCAAGCATCAATAAATGATATTATCCTGTTGCGTTGCTTTGGACCAGGAGTAAAACGAATAATGTTGTGACATGAAATTTTTGTCTGAGCTGGAGCATCGATTTTCCACTCGTACCCATTCTTTCCTTTCATACCCTGAGAATTCTTATTTTCAATGATTTCTTCTAAATCTTGATCATCTGATTCTAGAGCTTCATCTTCACTGGCTGATAAAATGTCTTCCTCCATATTTTCAATTTCCTCGTTCCTATTTGGATGAACACATTCCTCGGCTTCCTCTTCTGAATCGCAGTCGAAGCTAGACACATCTGAATCAGATTCATTTGCACATTGCAGGACCGTGCTTTCAAAATCAGCGTCGCCATACCTCACTGATCTTTTACTGCTGCCGGAAGCCATATGAATATCTAACTTTTTACTAAAAAGGAAGTGCAAAGTTGCGATATTATTTTCTAAATATGAAAAATAGAATCTTACCTTCTATTCAGAAGCTATTCATAATCTCTATACAACTATATTACGAATAAAAGAGCATAAATGAAGGACAAAAGAAGTTACCGCTACAACTGACTAATCACTACTGCACCACGACACGCGGAAGGGGGGGAAGTTGCAGCTTCAAGTAGGATCGGTCCACTTTTACTGAAACAGCGGCTGTGGGGGGAGTAGGGAAGTAGTTTTCAATATAAACTATTTATGAATATGTGGAACTGTATTTATGTTGTTTGACGGGATTTATTCAACCAGGGTCTATGTAGCAACGACCGAGTCTCTGAGACTCACTTGATGTTTATGTGCAGTAGTAACACAAAAAAGGTGTTTGTGTAACCACTTGTGACCCCCCTGTTTGAAAATATTGTTAAAGTACTTATAAAGGGGTGATAGAGGCATTCCTGAACTGAAAACATGGTACACAGAGCCGTTTGCAAAATACAGGCAGTCAAAACGCGCACCGAGTCCGAAAGACTCACTTTATGCATTCTAGGGTTAAATAAATTCCACACTTCTTCCTATTGTCTCCGTCTATTTCCATATCCCAACACCATTAAAATTTCAATATGATGTTTCTCAGTCAAATGAGCCATTCTAAGTTTTTATCTAAAATAGCGATTTTCAAACGACTAACTTGTCACTGACACGAGTCACACTGACATGCTGGGCGAATGCAATTGTTGGAAATATACATATTAGCAAAAATTAAAGCGAGCACAGGTATCTCGAACATTTGTAGTATTATGTATGCGAATTGCAATCCTTTTTATTTGATTTATTTTATCTCTTATTTCTAATCTACAATAAATAAAACTTTAATACCTTTTTATTAATGTCTTTATTTCTTACAAAATATAGTATAACACGAGTTCAATTAGTCTTTACGTCCTGGGCAGTCATGGATTTGTAAACGCATGTTTGTGCTTAAATTATTAATATAACCTATTAAATGTAACCTATTAAGTGGCACACAGAAAATAGGTAATGTATGGTTTGACTTAAGTCAAACTTCTGCCAAGTAAGTAGTAACTCATGACATTTATAAATTAGTAACGACATTTTTTTTTACAACACATAGCCACCCCGGACGTAAAGACTAATTGAACTTCTCGTTATATTATATTAGAATTCAGATAAGATAATTAAAAGTGGATGTGGTGTTCTTTAATTTCTTCCTCGACTAGCTCTTCGTTGTGGGCATACGGGCTCTTCTCAGGGGATTATTTATTACTTTTAAATAATAATTTTTTCAAAATCGTTATTTTAAATTTGGTTCGTGGATCCTCGATTAACGAAAACAAAGAACAGATAATATTTGAAATTAAGTGACTCTTTGTGCTATGATGTTGTATTTTGAATTTGGTTCATGAATTGGAAACTTATTTTTATATTAATGATTTGATATTTACAAAATAGGTGGTTTTATTATTAGCATTTATCTGACCTAATTTTACTTGATGACAGATGGTACTTTCTTCTTATGATAATTTTCTTTTTTATTTAATAACTGTGTTTATCTTCCTCAGACAATACCTAACTTCTTAAATGGCTACTTGTCTTTACTTGACCTCTTCGACTCTTGATTAACACTATTTTATTTATTTTCTTAGCACGAAGTACGTATATATTTCAATTTTTCTAATACGAGGTACGTATTATTTATTTCTTTACTAATACGAAGTACACATTATTTTATCGGCGTCAAAACAATCAGTCCTTCAATTTTTCGGTCTCTGGCTTTTATAACATTAGCATTTGGACAAACCCCAAACGAATTCTTCAGCACCTCTTCTTCTTAGTTCTTGAATGCCTTTTTGTAATTTGATGTTATTAATATTGAAGATTAGGCGTATTTTGTCTATTATTATTTATGTAATTATTTGAATTAATATTTTTATATTAAATATTTTCATTTATTAGTTTTTTCAGTTCATTTTTTAATTAATGCTGTATTTGATGCTATATTATTGTCATTGAAGATTTATGCCATTTCAGTACATGATATCATTATATTTTGCTTTATTTTACAAATTTCAAAATTTCTAGTTATATTTTCCAAAATTTCAACTAGATCCTATTTATATTTCGCTATTCTATTTGTTTTTGTAAATTGAGCCCCTATCAAGTAATTTAAGCCTATTGTTTCATTTGATTTGCTTTTAGGCGAAAATCTTCCTTCAGTCAGTTTGTAGAATCCCGATGTCTTTGAATTCTGTTCGGATGTTATTCTTATTGGCCAGTTAGTATGTATTTTGGTTTCTTCCTTGACTTTTAACTGTTTGTTCTTCTTTCAGTTGTAGATACGGATATTATTTTATTTAAATGAAGTTGGAATTATTATATTACGATGTTCATTTTTAATAAAATGTAATTTTGTTATCTTTGGTGTATCCTTTTTTAGTAGTAACGGGTGGGGCAAAAGTCCCGCTACCATTTTGATTGCGCGCCATCTTGGTTATGTGACGTTTAGTTCAGTTTAGCTTTAACCATTGTGTTGTGTAGACGTCCAAATTTCATTATGGATAAATATACGCCACAAGAACGAGCAGAAATAATGACAATATTTATTGAAAATAATCGTTTCATTATTGCCACTCAGCGGAAATTGCGTCAAAAATATCCTAATCGTTCAGTGCCTCACAGAACCACAATTTGTCGTTTACATGCGAATTTTCGACAGTACGGTACGAAAGCAGACAGGCCTCGTTCTGGAAGACAACGGACGTCTCGTAACGCTGAAAATGTGGCTCTGGTGCGCGCTAGTGTTGCAGAGTCTCCAGAAACATCAATTCGGAGACGTGGTTCCCAGTTACACATGTCTGCACGCAGTTTAAGGCGAATTTTGAAAACTGATTTGAAAATGTTCCCGTACAAAATTCAATTAGTCCATAAATTGCTACCGAGAGATCATGATCAACGAGTTGAGTACAGTAATGCAATCCTAAGGCTGTCTGATGAAATTGAAGATTTTTCGTCTGAATTGATAATGAGCGATGAAGCCCATTTTCTTCTCAGTGGCCACGTCAATAAACAGAACAGTCGGTTTTGGGGGACACAGAATCCTCAATTAATTCATGAAACGTCATTGCTTCCACAAAAAAACAACTGTATGGTGTGGTATTCATCCTGGAAACATCATTGGTCCCTATTTTTTTGAAACTGACGATGGTGTTGGAGTTTCTGTTACTGCTGAACGGTACCAAGACATGATTCGAAATTTTCTTGTGCCTGAAATGGAAGAGCAAGGACTAGAGCAAATGTGGTTTCAGCAGGATGGGGCCACAGCACACACAGCTCGTTCAACAATTCAATTATTGAATGACGTTTTTCCACGAAGACTAATTTCGGGAAATGGCGATTTAGCATGGCCAGCCAGATCTCCGGATTTAGCTGCACCTGACTTTTTCTTATGGGGTTTTTTAAAATCAAAAGTTTATGTGAATAAGCCCCAAACGATTCAACATCTTAAAGAGAATATTCGTCAAGAAATTGAAGAAATTCAGCCTGAGATGTTGCAGGATGTCAAATGAAAAATGCCTTAAAACGAGCCGAAAGTTGCATAGCGAATCGCGGTCACCATTTAGCCAATATAAAGATAAAGATAAAGAGCAAATAAACTTTTTATGAAAACCAAACTTACTTATCTTTTCTTTGAACAAAGTTATAGGCAATCAAAATAGTAGCGGGACTTTTGCCCCACCTTGTATTTCAGCTTAAATATTAAGTAAAGAGGATTTGGCAAATTAAAATCCTGAAATATCCTATCCTAAGGTAACCCCTGGCCAATTTTTCTTTCACCTCGAAGAATTTCCTTTCGGTTGCACCGTTTCTAGGATTAAAAATTTTATAATGCGCTTATTTATTATTCATAGCATGTCAGTAGACTAGCTTATTGTCAAGTAATAAATGGATGGAATTTTGAGCACTTACCTTGATACCTGAAGATGTTTGAACATCAAAATCTTAGTTTTTACCGTTCATTTGTTCTTTGTTTTATTTATTGAATGTTGATTTCGTTCCAACTTCAGTTTATTTTATTTTTTAATGGCGTAGTTCCAAAACATTTAATTAATTATATCTCGAAAATTTTCTTATGTAAGATATCAATATTTTATGCTGTAATTTGGGCGGTTGAGGGGTCGCTCAAAATTGTGGAAAAAATTTAGGGGTTGTCATTTGAGAAACAAAGGATGATGTCGTCGCTTGGCGTCGATGATGCCGTGAAAATGTGCATTTTTAAAGAACGGGATCGACGTGTTTCGGGATTTTTTCATAAAATCACTTATTTCAGTTTTGTTCGTTATATTCCATACTTTCCGGTTACGGTGTATACCAATCCACCCCTCGTAAAATTTAACAACACACTAATAAACAAGCAGGTGTTTTAATTTCCCATAAGATGTTCTAATAATAGGTTGAAATTTGTTTTTAAATTAAACGAAGAAGATTTTCTCCATGTATATTCAGATTGTATTTATTCATAGAATAAATTATTTACCACAAATACAAATGTAATAAGTATGTACATAAATATAAGCACGCACTTATGCGACAATTAATATTTTCTCTTGAATAAACGCACATATATTAATGAAAAAATAAACATTAAAATTTTACGATAGACAACATACTTCAGAGATTGTTGTACAAGACATTACGTGTAAGTGGTCTTGTTGAGTACATAGAAGGCTTTCACAGTGGCATCTTTATGTCAGGCTGGATGCTCGCACTAATCTCCATTATATGCGTTGCATCACCTGCTCACAGTATCCCTTTGTCAGACGTACAGTATTATTATGCTAAGGCGAATGGATATAACAACGCACTTGAAAAGAGCTACCAAAGTATTGCAATATGAATGATGTAGGAAGTATTTATACACTACTGGTACTACTGCTGCAGTCAATACGATTCCGTTGTTGTTGGTGCCCGTTTCAGCTATTGACGTCAACTCGTCAAGAACGACAATAGCACCTATAAAGAGTTTTTTCTCAATACAGAAGTGTTTGTTTTTGATGATGATTAAGAGAGCATTTCTTGTTGTTTTCCATATCTATTGTTATATATTTTTACCTTTGCTGTGACCTGTTTACAAACACGGCATCAGAAGATTATATATTATTGACGCTTAATAAATAAGTGAATTAAGTTTAAAATATTTTATGTATAATTGTAACTAGCATTGAAAGATTCAAATAAAAAGTTATAGTTTCATAACAGAATTTAGAAACTACTTTGCTAAATATAATAATAAAATTATTTCCATTAAATTATGAACTGAATAAATACGGATATACAGGGTGGGGCACGGCAATCGGATGTTTTTGAAATAACAATAAAATCGTCAGTTTATGCATTAAAAGAAATTTATTGGTAGGATTACATACGCAAGAATTTAGCATTTCATAATTTGCGGAAAATTACTTCAGGCATGTGATGTCCGTTTTCGTTTACGCATTGTTGTAGTCGTTCACGAAAATTGACTTCCACTCTTTCCAGCAGGTTTCTAGGAATTAGATGAACTTGTTGACGTATCGCTTCCTTCAGTTCTTGTAACGTACGAGGTCTACACTCGTAAACACGAGACTTGAGGAACCCCCATAGAAAGAAATCACATGTGGACAAGTCGGGAGACCGAGGAGGCCATAAAACATCACCAAATCTCGAAATGAGATGATTAGGAAACAGAGTACGAAGAACAGCAATACACGCTCTGGCGGTGTGTGCCGTGGCTCCATCTTGCTGAAACCATAATTGTAGAGGATCCAAACCTCTTCTTTGAAATCCAGGGATAAAATAGGCGTTCACCATATTAATGTAACGCCCCGATGTTACAGTAACGGTAACATCGTTTTGTTCAAAAAAATATGGACCGATAACGCCAAACCTCCCCACTGCGCACCAAACTATAACCTTAGGACTGTGCAGCGGTTTTTGATGCAGCTCTTGAGGATTTTCGGCAGCCCAATACCGACAATTTTGTCTACTGACAGCCCATTAAGGTGGAAATGGGCTTCATCACTCATTACCACCAACATGGTTTCGTAACCGTTTCAACGTTCTCTGGAGTGCGCACTGTACGTTGGGATCCGAGCGGTTTCATTTTAGGTATTGAGCCTCGTGTTCAAAGATTATGAACCCAACGTAGGATTGTGTTACGCGTGGGGGCAGAGTCATTTCGATTAATATTGAATCTCCGAAGAAATTCACGTTGAACCGTAGTCACTGATTCACCACTTCTAACGAAAGAATCATATGCAAATATGCGCTGATCTAGCATCCACGGCTCCATGACAGTAATTGACAGTAAAATGCTTTGAGTATGGGAAGGTATCCCCACCTGTCAAATGCCCTTCCCTTTTCTAATGGTCGAATATTATGCATTCTAAAAACATCCGGTTCCTGTGCCCCAACCTGTATAAATATAAAAAATAAATTATTATTATATTCACAATAAAATAATATTATTTTATGAATATACTGGGTGTGCTTAAAATAAAAAGGCAACGTATTAAAAATGAAAAGATGTAATTATATAGAATATAAATGCAAAATATTTTCCCAAAATTCCCTCAAATATTTTATATTTTTTATAAAAATATAAAATATATTTTATATTTTTTATATCCTTGACAAAGGCATCATTGCCGAAACATGTGGGGTTGTTTTAAATATATATACTTTGAAGTAATCAACCAGACCTTTAATCGCCGACTTATTAATACCATTTCATACCAAGGTCACGAAAATATTATATATATATATATATATATATATATATATATATATATATATATATATATATATATGTATATATACGAATGTTTAATACTTGCATTTAAACAGAAACATGAGTTTTAGGCTGAAGGAAAGCATCAATATAATAAAGGAACATACGATTTTAATTTTCCAAATCATCAACTAATATTAATAGAAAAGAGTGTAGCGTACAACTGCATAAAATCCTACAACCGCTTACCACAACATTTAAAATTGATAAACGATTTAAACAAATATAAGCAAAACATTAAAATATTACTAATATATTTATAACCATATGACCTAAAAGAATTCTTAGAGTCAAGATGGTCTTTTTTATAATATCGTTATTAAATTATTTCTTTTCCATTCTTATTTTTTTGACATTTTCTTATTGTAGATCTATGCAGATTACAAATTGAAAATAAATTATTATTACTCAATATAATAAGTAACTAATTTAACAGTTAGAATCTAATGAGAATATAATTATTGAAGGTTTTTATTCTTAGAGTAATTTAAAGCCATTCTAACAATTAATTTTAAAATAAATTGTATTTTAAAGTTTTTGTTGATATAACGTTCTATTTCAATGCATCCATCTACTTATATCGATTATATTTTTCAATTTCGAGCACCACGCATTCATACCGTCTTGGTATGGTGCCTCTTTCAATATTTGCTGTTGTTTATTTCACATCCTACAGATCAAGGTGGTCCTTGCTTTTCAGGAAGTAGGTGGGTAATAAACAGGTGTTGAGTGTTGTAGAGTAAATATTAAGTGAACTAAATCAAAGAACCCCTTTATAAAAGGAAGTGTATACTGTTTGATATAGCAATCTATTACAAACAATTTTAAAAGATAAATAAACAAGAACAAATATATAAAATGAAATTTTAACTTACACCTATTTCTTACTAACATAAAAAATAAGAAACAACTCATAAAATCCTACCTTAAGTGTGATGGAAGTGTATTATATAATGCTTTCAGTATTCGAAAAATAAGCCGCCCTTAGTTCAATAGTGCATCTTTACCTCAGATTTGAAAGCAACCTCTTATGGGATTACACAGAACGGTACCACATAATTTTTGTAAAGTTGCTGACGTAAGAAAACATAACGACGTTTGCTTTTGTGTTGGTTGTTGTATCTTTAGAAAATCTAAACCGCTGACAAATGGGGCACACGTTCCTAAGCTTCTTCACAATAATTTTAAGGACTCCCTTTTCTTCAGATTTCGCTATATTCTTATTTCCACTCGAATGTCCATTTTGGTTAGATGATTACATTTTTACTGACATTCGATATGACTTTGTTGTGTACATGTAACTTTTGAAACACAATATTTTATCTCACAAAAGAAAAACAAACAGTGCTCTCTACAGATGACGTTCAAAAGAAATTCCATTTACGTAATGCGGCATGTGGCAGTCTCATAATCAATAAGAAGATGGACAGATTAAACAAGGCGTGTTACATAATTGGTTTTAATGAATGTAGATATTTTGATTTACTTTTTGATTTTTTTAAAATTATATATACAATGTGAATCTCAGTTTTGGATATTTACTACAGTAACTCTTCAAAGTTTCAAATTTTAAAATGTTACAAAGTTTAATTCTAGTTTTAGTGCAAGTACTGGATCACATCCTGATCACAACTAATTATACAAACTGTCCCGTATCGTTATGTTTAAATTTTAGGAGTGTAAAGTAGACTTCATTTCAAGTAACAAAAACGCAAAACTTGTATATCCATTTTCATTTGTTTCAAAGTTACAGATCTATTAATGTGATTGTCAGATCATGAAAAAAAATGTAATCCCAAAGTCAATAAACACTGATTTTATTTAAACAAGTTCAATTAATAATATTTTCGAAATGTCCACCTCTTTGTTGAATGTAGGCTTGTGCCCGTAAGCCAACAGAAGAAGTAGTTATCCGAATCCGCAGCCAGGTGAATACGATCCAAAAACTCTTCTCTTGTGTTCGAAACTTGCGCGTAGACTAAATTTTTTATGTACCCCCATAAATAACAGTCAAGGGGATTAAGATCGGGTGATCTGGGTGGCCATGCAACAGAACCACCTCGACTAATCCATCTTGGATAATTGACGTTAACCTAATTTCGGACAGCAATTCCGAAATGTGGTGGTGCCCCATCCATGTGAAACCACATGTCTCGTCGAACATTCAGTGGGACATCCTCTAAAAGACCTGGCAGCCCGTCAACAAGAAATTGAAGGTAATTGTCCGCATTTAACCTCCCAGGAAGAACGACAGGACCAATCAACAAGTCATCGATTAGGGCCGCCCAAACGTTAATAGAAAATTCATGTCGAAATTTAGATGAGCGTATAGCTCTGGGATTTTCTGATGACCACCTGTACAGGTTTCTCAGATTTGTAACACCACTTCTCGTGAACGTAGATTAATCTGTCCAGAGGACTGTTCTGCAGAAATTAAAATGAAGCCGTGACTGTCTTAATATCCAGGTAGAATAAACTAGACGAGCAAAGTGGTCTGCCTCAAGCAAACCGTGTCCCCTCCGATAGTGATATGAATATAAGGCCTCACATTTTAAAATTCGCCAAACTGTCGTTCGTGGCACTCCTAGTTGTCTAGCGATTCGAAATACACTGAGAGTTGGATCCCTTGTAACAATAGCTACTGCTTCTTCTTCTAAGTCTGCTGGCAAATTTACTCCTCGGTCGAAAAGATAATCACGCAATTCGTATTTCCGAAATTGTCTGTGTACTTCCAGAAACGTTCTGTAATGAGGAATTCGCCTATCGAGAAACCGATGTCGGTATTCAATAACTGCTTGACGTGCACTGCCGTTACAGTAGCCATACACAAATTACATGTCTGCATACTCTTGAGAAGAAAATCGGTAAGGCATTTTGAATAAAGAAAACATGTCCACTCACTAACAAGCTGTTGTATGAACTCAAACGTAATGTAAGTGTGTGTTTGTGTGTGTTATTTGTGAAATTTAAGTTGCATGTGTTAACAACTTGTTTTTATGAATAATGAATCATGATCAAATAATTAAATAATAATTATTATGTTTTCGCTACTAAAAATATTATTTAAGATAGTTACATTTATCCAAGGAGCAGTGTGTTTTTCAGTTTACAGATAAAATATTTTTATTTATGTCAGATGCAGTTATACGGAAATTTATGAGTCTAAAATCTTCTAAACTTCAAGAGTTATAAATTTCCGAGCTTCATATGATTGAAAATAGAAATACGATATGCCATTATTTATGACTTTCTAAACTGTGAATTTGGCGGTATTTGTTTCGTATAATCTAAGTTACTGCAAATATGTTGCCGTGGCTGCCAAATATCTTCTTCGCAGTAGACGACTTTCATTCATAAATAATTTATCATGAACTCGGTCAAAGTTTTTTCTTTGTGCTTTGACAGTATAAAAGATCAATGTAAAATATTTAACGTAAGAAGGATAAGATGCGCGGCACAAAAAGGAATGAACCGAAAAACAGTCTTGAATTTAAAAGTGTTATTTTCGTTCAATATAATACAAAGAAAGACTATTTTTCTTAATCTATTCGAGATGGTAATCTTTATAGTACAATTAAATTATTTTTTTAAGAAAAAAATTCACATTTAAGAAGAAATTCAATTGAAAATTGGAAACTTACTAGAAATAACAATGTAGGAAATAAAAACGGAAATAAAAGTCATAGTTAAATCTTCATTTTTTTAAATATACAGGCGTCCTTGAAATAAAAAGATAACTTATGAAAAATGGAAAGATGTAATTAGAGTAAAGGCTCGCAAATCAGGCTCAATTAAAGCTCGATCCGGATTTGTGAAACATACGGATTAATGAAGCACTATTGAAATTATTACGTAAAAGGAGAAATAAGAAAAAAAATTATTAGATTCTGTTTCCATAAAAACTAAACAGCACTAAATCTCTGCACGGTCCTGATATACAGGCTTAGTTAAAAGTATGGAGACGGCGATTTATTGTCGTTAATATTAATTTTAGGGAATTATGTTCAATATAAAAGTTTGTTAGGATATTTTGATCTACATTTGAGAATATTTGTATTTTTTGTTTCTTCAATTGTTTTTTAGTTACGCCTGTCCGCGCAGTTTTTTTAAATGGGAACGAATAAATTTTACTCTACCATTCGATAGAGAATTTTTTTCTCTTTACAATAATATTTTTGTTTTTTTAAAATTCATTTTAATAACTTTTTTATAAGAAAAGGCCGGTTCATGTGTTTAACAGATGTTCGGTACATCGCAGATAGACAGAAACGTAACGATAAACAAACTTGAGCGACATAATTTTATCAGTGGTTATTGTGTACGTCAATCTTTGACAGAAATAATTCATTTGTGCAATTTGTTGCTGTTAATATTAACAATGGCGAGTTTAAGTGAACATGAACGAATTGAAATACTTATGATGTTGGGTTATGGAGATAGACGCAGAAGTTTACAAGAAGTTTGTAATTTATTTAATGATACGCATCCAAGTAGAAATCCAATTTCTAAATCCGTTGTTGGTAAAACTTTAGGACGCTTTGAACAAACGGGTATCGTTAAAGATTTGCCAAGGAGTGGTAGACCTAGAACAGCAAAAAGCGATGATAACAAACTGGATATTTTATTGTCTGTATCTGAATATCCCCATTTATCAACCAATCAATTAGCGGCCAACTTCAATATTTCACAGTCATCGATCGTGTCATTTTTAAAAAGTGAAAAGTATAAACCTTATAAGGTACACCTTGTACACGAGTTAACGGAAGATGATTTTGATAGGAGATTACAATTTTCTGAAGAAATATTAAATATTTTCAATAATAATGAAAATTTTGTCAACAATATTCTTTTCTCTGACGAAGCTACTTTTTGCCTTACCGGTGAAGTAAACAGACATAACTGCAGATACTGGTCATCGGAAAATCCCTCTTGGTTTTTGGAGCACCATACGCAGTACCCCCAAAAGGTTAATGTTTGGGTTGGCATTCTAGGCGGTCATATTATCGGTCCCTTTTTCATCAATGGCAATTTAACTTCGGCTCTGTATTTGCAGTTATTGCAAAATGAAATAATACCTGCTAGTGCTACGCTCTATCCTCATGAAAACAATGAACACCTGCCCAATAACAGTATCTGGTTCCAGCAAGATGGCGCCCCACTACATTATGGTGTAAATGTTCGTCAATATCAGGACAACGTTTTTCCCCACAGATGGATTGGAAGACGCGGAACCATTGAATGGCCAGCTCGTTCGCCAGATTTAAGTCCTTTAGATTTTTTTCTTTGGGGATACGTAAAAAACAAAGTTTACAAAGATAAGGCCGATAACGTCGAAGATTTACAAATCCGACTTACCAGAACGATACAAGATATTCCCCGATATTTTTTACAGAACTCTGTTCGGGGTTTTGTAAATCGATTGGGTCATTGTCAAATTACTAATGGGCGACAATTTGAACACTTACTTTAATTTACTTTGTTATTAATTTGTTTAATTTTTCTTGTAAGAGTTATTAAAATGAATTTTAAAAATACAAAAATAATATTGTAAAGAGAAAAAAATTCTCTATCGAATGGTAGAGTAAAATTTACTAGTTCCCATTTAAAAAAAACTGCGCGGACAGGCGTAACTAAAAAACAATTGAAGAAAAAAAAAATTCAAATATTCTCAAATGTAGATCAAAATATCCTAACAAACTTTTATATTGAACATAATTCCCTAAAATGAATATTAACGACAATAAATCGCCGTCTACATACTTTTAACTAAGCCTGTATATAACTTCACTGTCAATAAAAACAGAATTTGGGTCAATGTATCGAATAAAACAATTTATTGCTACGTAACGTTTCGGAAGTGTATTTATTTGTTCCTTCATCAGACCTAATAAAGTATTTACAGATTAGCCATACAAAGCGAAATGGCTTATCTGTAAATACTTTATTAGGTCTGATGAAGCAATTGTCGTTTTAGATTTCGTATTAAAAAAGTGAAGATTTTAACCATTAGTTTTATTTCTATTTTAAATTATGGAACTTCATTAAATAAAAGCCGAATCAATTGTTAATTTATTAAATTAACATTAATCTCTTGGAGGTAAATAAATTAAATAATTTTAAATAAATTATTCTACAAATTATTTTTTTCATTTGTTCTTGATATAAAATTTACTGAAGTAAGGCTAATGATTAATGAAATTATTATAGTAACAAGAGAATCACAGATATAAGACAAACATGTTTTGTAATTGAATTGATTCTGCATTTTCTTGATGAAGAACCATAATTTAAAATAGAAATAAAACTACGGTTCTAATCTTCATTTTAATCTTTAAAAAGGATTTCTTTAAAAACATTGAAAAATACTAGCAACCTTCTTGATTTTATATATATACACAAATGCACAAATTTCTAACTTGTACTGGTATATCTAGAAGTTTTAAGTTTATACAACGTATGTGTATTATATTATAACTATTATCGCGGTAAAATAAAACAAATTTTAATTAATTTCATTACTTTTTACTTCAAGCTTTTGTGTGAGTGAAACTATCGAACTTTGTGAAGTAAAAAGTAGTGAAATTCTTTAATTTTTTTTTATTTTATCCCGATAATAGGTAGTTATAATAATAATTTCATCAAGTGAAGGCTAAAACAATACGAAATATTGTTTTATAATATGGATTACTATTTCTTAATAGTCACTAAACTAATAATACTTTTGGTTTTTAATTTTACAGTAATTTGTTGTTTAATCTATTATTGTCGAATTTGTTCTTAATATCTCTACCTAATTTGTCGCAGTTATATTTTATTTATTATATATTTGGCAAAATATATTTCAATAGAAACAATGCATGCAATATATACAATAAAAAATACATACCTTGATTCTGCGAATCTGAAAATTAGCATGCCTCTGTATCAACAGGACATCACGGGTTCTTTTCTAACATTTCAGGAACATATTCTATTTCAGCAATTCAACTAACACATGAACTGAATGCATTAACCCTCTGCTTCACGTTATTTTCTTTGTACGTTATTGGTTACATGTAATAAAAGTATTCATTTCAAAAGTTTTAATTAAATAAAAATTCTTTTAATAACTCTTTCTTCAACGTTTACACTGATATTGGGTTATCGTCTTTTCACTTAGTTTTTAACATTTCGCACTGGTTATTTTTGCATAAACTTTATATGTAAAATACTAGTAATTATCATTAACATTTACAGGTTAGGTTATTTTTCGATTTGGCTGGGATTGACAAATTCACACGCTATTAAGCAGGGTAATTATCTCGCGCTTTTAACTGTTTTTGTCGGTTACCATGACAACTTGGTAAGCTGTGATATTTTATTTATAAAATTTGATTTTGGGAACGTTTTATAAATAATTTATTTTTACTATTTAAATTGTTGATGAATTTTATTATTATTTTTTCTTATTCTAATGCATTTTAAATTGAAAATATTTGGATATTTAACTTAATCGAGTTATAATATCTTAAAGGCGATTAACCAATCACAATGCAGTGTTTAACGTATCCTAATTATTTGAATTTGAATTAATATCGAATGTGAGGAAGTATTGTTACCGTTAAGTAGGAATTATTACATATAATAAATTGCGCCATATTTGAATTTTATATACTATTATGATGGTTTGTTATTGTCAGTTTTTTTAAATTTTTCAATTTTAAATTGTTTAATAAATGACGGTAAATAAAATATTTTATTAAATAACACTAAATTTAAATAAGTTATTATTTTTTTTTATAGGTAAATTTTGTGCTTTAACCACACTTTTGACACAAAAAGGAAAGAACATATTTCATGTATATTATTGTAAATAAATATAATAATTAAAGTTTTACATTATTGTCACAATCAAGGTTGATTTATTATTTTGGTTCATTAATGTATTCAATTATGGCAATAGGTAGAGTTTTTTTTGGTTGTATTGTGATGAGTTAGCAATATAATTTTAAAACTTTTCAGATTAATTTATTAATATAGTATGAAGTATCAACATGAATGAATAATATACTTACTTTGGTGTATAAGTTTCTGAAATGGAGTCTGTAGTTTATTTCGTTCCTGTAACTTTGTTATTATATTCTCTCGCCAATTAAAATCTTCTATAGCTATTTTATGTTTGGATGCTAAATATGATTCTAGTGCTCAATCATTTTATAGTGTTGGAGCCATTGTGTTTTTTAAATCTTTTTTGAAAAGTGATAATAAATCATAATAATTATCTTAAATATGTTTAAAAATATTGCGCACTTTTTTATTTTCCATTAAATATGTAATGTACTCAAATAGATGTCATTATTTATTCACTTTAATTAAAAATGTCGAGATAGTCGAGTAGTTTTGCTTGCAAATATAATACGATTAATTAAAAATGTGTAGATAGTCGAGTAGTATTGCTCGCAAATATAATACGATTCTGTATTACCTTGAAAATATGACAGGTCTAAGTCTAATTCTTTGACTTCTGTCATTTTCCTAAACTTGACAATTTATGTTAGTGTTGTGCACTCGTTAAAAGTGAAATAGTACCATTGTGCGTAAAAAAAAATTAGACAATGAAATTATATTTATTTATTTTTTAATTAAGGGCACACAAAGTGTTATTATATTGGTGTTTTCGACATATTTCATAATTAATTAGCTACACTGTGTACGTATCGTGCGGACAAAGTTTTCATGCCTGGTTGCCATGGCGACTTAGCGTTTATTAAGATCTAATATGATAAGAAAAAAAATCTTACCTTAGCATACATATTGCTATGGAAACGTTAGCGAATACTGATAATATGAGAGTAATCAAGAATATGGTGAATTCCGAAGCTATCGCGGCAACATTTCTTTCACCTAACTGGGTGAAGTAGGTGAAGAAATATCTATCGCCCCATCCGCTCACGTTATCATAACCAAACGCGTAGGAAGAATTCCAAGACATCGTTGGATCTGCTAGCGCAAGAAGACGCAGGAGTTTTTCAATATGTTTTTTGATATGCGTATTTTTTTATTCTGTAATAGCTTAGCTATTCGAGAAGAAATCACTTTCATCGGCGTAGACTGTTTTGTCCGTCAAATGTCACGAGATTTTCTGATGTCATCTGATAGAACAAAATTTGCTACTTGACCTAAAGTGTACTACAGTCGTTTGTCTTCGTAAACCCTCCATTGACAGAGTCGCTAGATAGAAACGCATGCGTCTGGTGGCTGAAGCAAACGCTGGTACATACGGACTGTGTGTCCATGTATACAGATACAGATTTGTTTTTATACAGATTTGTATTATTTTGTAGCATCTATATGCTAATTTGTTTTTGGTATATTACGCCACTTGGCGACGAGTTAACTGTAATATGCGTATTTTCTCTTTTCCTGTAATAGCTTAGCCATTCGAGAAGAAATCACTTTCATCGGCATAGACTGTTTTGTCCGTCAGATGCCACGAGGTTATCTGGTATCATCTGTGGTGTCATCAATCGCATGCGTCTGCTGGTACGTACTGTGTCCATTAGGGTGGTCCTCATTTTTCAACTTTATTGTCTCGACCGTAACTCCCACTCAAAATGTTCGTTATAGTATAGAAATACGGTGTGCAAAGAATTATCACGATTGGGCGAGGTCAAAACGTGGCGCATCGCCCTTGAAATTGAAATATTAAAAATAAAATTTTCTTGGTTGTAAAAAATATATTTATTTATACTAAAAATATATTTGACTTTAATTTTAACATATTTTAAATTTCCTAGAGACGATGCCGTCTTAAAGCTTCTCTGGTTTTCATTTAAAGCCAAATTTTTAAGGACTAGAATACAAAGTAAAATACAAAGTAAAATCTATGTATTTATATACATATATGGTGACATATTTCTTAAGAAAATAAATGAAAATTAATAAAAAGATAGAAGAATGGTTTACTTTTGGAAAACAGAGGTAATAAATAGGAAAAACATAAAACATTGTGGCCACAGATTTGATAATGTTACAAGATCTCCGTCTGACAATGGATAAATAATAATGCTTTGTTTTTAGTTATTTATATGTTATTTAGTTTCAAAAGAGATTATTTGTTCATATTGGGGTAGAGTTTCCGATAATCTGCAACAATTTGCACTATCTATTGCTTTTCTTCTTCATCTTTGGATAACACTAAATTAAAATCTTCCATTAGCTTAACTGTTCGTTCTGCCAAGTCATTAAGAACATTCATATTTCCAACGATATTAACTTAAAACGTTAAAACTAGGTTCATTTACCCACTCCTTTGGATCTTTTGTTAAAAAAATTACGTGATTTTTGGGTTATAAAATATTCGATGTTCTTATTAAGATATTGGCTTATAGTATGAGGAGTTACGATCAATTTTTTTAATTCGCAATCAGTAGGGTTATCCAGAGCTTGCACCATGATTCTTCGACTCATATGTAACATTTGGATGTTAAAAGACAACGCTGCTCTTTCTGGGGTTAAATACCACATATGATTACTTAACTTGCTTAGTGACGCACGACTAATCTTCTCATCAACAATTTTATAAGCATGTAAATTTTTAGCTTTTATCTTAAATCCTGCATAGGGGCTTCTGCTGCAACTAGTGCAATTTTTTAAATACATCCTTACAACAAAGATGCAAATGTCACGAATACTAGTTATCTCCAATTGTATCATTTTAACTTCGTTTCGAAATAAATATAATTTAAGGAAATAAATAGCTTTCGACATCCAACGGACGTGATGAAATGCTTCAGGCTTTTTGAAGGTAAATTCCGGAACTCTACCACCAAGAAAAACTATACTTAATTGAAGAAGCTCTTTATAATCATCACGTGGTTGTTTTACTTCAAGATTTTGAGATGCAAATTTTATAATCTCGGATACTCCCAACTGCATCCTTCACTTTCTAATCTTCAACACCACTCATAAAGTTAATTTTGTCAATTTTGATCCAAGCGTCTCTAAACTTCTGTCTTAGGTTTGCGGTAATTTTTTTACACTTTTTACACAAGCTCTTATTTTTAACACTATTTCTGTTAAGTAACACACTCTTCTAATTGATAATTTTATTCAATTGTCATTTTATAGGGGAAGTCCCTTTTTAATTTTCTTAAATGCTGCACCACAGTGATGCCAACTTTTCTTAACAAAAACGCGTAAGAGTATTCGAAAAAAGGGATGAAAAAGCTATATTTAGAACTCGTTGGCTTAAAAAATATATATGCTTGTAAACTATTATCAGGATATGTAAATAATTTAGTTGCCGCCACAATTTTTGAAATTTGATTGCAATTAAGTTTTTATAATCAAATTCTTGTTACAAATCGTGGCAGTTACCGTAAATTTAATTAAGTTATAATAATAAAGTTATAGGTATATTGTATACTAAAAAATATAAATACATAAAAAACAATATATTTCTGTTCATTTTACCAAGAGGGGTCACCTTGAGAGGCTTCGATATGCATAATTTTTTGCATACCGTATTTTTATACAAAAACAAACATTTCTAGAGGGAGTTACGGTCTATAACTTCAAAAAATTTGTCTTCCATACATCAAAAGACCACCCTAGTGTCCATGTATACAGATACAGATTTGTTTTTATACATATTTGTATTATTTTGTATACAAGCTATTATTGACGGATCGCAGAAGATCATTATTAGAAAATTTAGAAAAGCATTTAATTGTAAATATTTGCAATAATATGATATATTCACAGATTCTGTGGAGAGCATGTGCTACACAAGTAATATACAGCATATTAGGATATGTTTCCTCATAGACACCTCTCCGGAAGTTGATAGACTTGTATCCGTTTATAAAAGAGTTTTCAGAAAAGCACCATTGAGAGTAGCTCTTTACAGGGATAACTAGATGAGGAACATGGTTGAAAGCTACTACTTTTTATGCAGAAAATTTCGATAGTTTACAAAATTTACAAAATGTCAAATTAATATTCAAAGTAACAGCGCCAGCGGGATCAGCATTTAATATAAAAGAAGAACAAATTTGTAAACAATTACTTTAGTTTCAACAGCAGCAAACATGTCAGGCATCGAATTTAATATAAATAAATATAACGTTGATTTGGGAGTAGTGCGTGCAGAAGCTCCCATCGCGGAAGCTCCTTTACATTCGAATCCGTTGAACATTTCAGAAGAAGAGGGTTTTGTAAATTAAATGCAAATTACCTAAAGACCATTCAAAATCATGTAACTCTTTACAAAAAATTATCACAAGTCACACGTTCTTATTTGATGGCAAATTATGTGATACGTTTCCACAATGGAATTACGAAAAATTATTTGACGCGTCAAGTCATTATAATTATGATTTGTCGTGTAATCAATTCATTTACATATATGACACAATCAAGCTTATTTTTGTTCAAATTGTATCGAGAAATTTAAAAGATTAACTTGCAATTATTATGACGTGATCTACTGGTACATGCATAAGCATTCTATGCTTCATCCGCATTGTATATGGTGTTTGCTGCCAGTTAAGTTATTTTTGAATAAATGCGTTGTTAATGCAATCACAGATATCGATATTGATTTTACCAATATATTACTTCGAGCACATAGTCGGTGTAGGCCTGCGATGCTAGAAGATTGAAAGAAACAAAGTAGGATGTTTATAAATGCTGGTCATTAATTTTTTTTTTAGTTTCCAAACGATCATAATATCACACGAAGAAATAGTGCCACTTGGTACTCAAGTGGGGGAGGTAGAAGAAGCTGTGGAGGAATGTCAACGAGAATATCTTCTAAATTTGATAGAATTGAATTGGCAGAAACCATTACAAACTCCAATGTTAATTATGTGGTTGGAGATGATAATCTCTCATTGCATGAAGGACCGGTATCTGACTGGCAAGATGATTTGCAAGAACTTCTTGATGTCAATACGAAAGATTTCGAAAGAGTTGAAAGACGTCAAAGTCAACGCAGCATCATGTTAAGATAAAGAAATTAGACGATCCGACACCGGGGCATTCGCGCCCCATTAAACAACAGACATTGGTACAGTGTTTAGATAAAATTATCACATGGGACATTAATAATATCAAAGCAAAGAAAATCCGTGATAAAATTGGCGAATTGATAGCTGTGGATAGCCAACCCATTACAATAGTCGAGAATGTTGGATTTATTAATCTTTTGAAAATATTAGAGCCCCAATATCAAATACCTTCACGAAAATATTTCTCAAAAATAATTATTCCTACTACATACGATAAATGTTGTTCAAAAATTTGTGATTTAATCGATATTGAAAAATCACAACTTAACATCAGACATATGGACCTGTTCTGAGAAGAACGAAAGTTTTATAAGCCTTAATGGCTTAATGAAAAATTTGAAAAAAAGTGTGTGGTTCTAAATGCTCGCCATTTTCCTGAAAGCCACACGGGTACTGCCATTAATGATTCATTAAGTGAAATGCTACAATTCTGAAAATTACACGCTGAAAACCACATACATGTATGTGGGTTGTATTTGCTTTAGAGTGCTTTCTCTGTAAAAAACTACACGACGAAGGAACAGTAACCATGAAAAAAGAAATGCTAAAATCTTTGAAGGCTCGATTTGAAAATGTGGAAAAAATAAGTTGTATGTAATAGCTACGGTATTAGATTCCCGTTACAAACTAAAATTTTTAAAACTCGATATAAAAGTTATTGCTAAAAATTGGATTATAGAAGAAATGAAAAGTATTTCTTCGATACATCCATTGAAGAAGAATCATATACTGTGGGAAATTCAACCTTTAAATTTTCTTAAACATCCTAACATTCCTCGTACGTAAAAAAATGCAAATATTTATCCAACACTATCAAAATTGGCTAGACAATACCTAGAACCGCCTCCTAGCAGCATACCCAGTGAAAGAATGTTCAACGAGGCGGGTATTATTTACGAAGAGAGAAGAAATAGACTTCTTCCGCGAAACGCTGAGAAATTACTATTTCTGCATTATAATCTTCTATTATTGAGATTTAATTATTAAATTTAATTTTTTGTTTTGTATTTTTTAATAAAATGTCTAGTTAAAATAATTTTTGTGTAATTTATTTTCATTCACTTATTATCTTATCTTCTTTTCAAATTTCACATAAGGAACCCATTACCCGGCAATATTTGCTGGTTCCGGGTAATTTGCGGGTACTGAAAATTTTGCCGGGTGTGCCGGTTACCGGATAATTTCCTGGTCCCGGTACATGACTAATTTCAATTATAAAATGTTGTAATTATAAAATACATGCGTACATTTATTTTGATGTTCACGACTTTTGGATCGCACTGTAGTATATATTAAGAGAATAATATAAAAAGGAATTTTTGAAGTTATCCGTGTTTAAAAGTTATAAATATAAAATGTAATTATAAGCCACATATATCCCGTTTTCCGTGTCATATTATAATGTATTAATACTATCAAAATACACATATTTCTAGAAAGAAAAGTATTGACGGATCCTGTGTTTTACACACCATAAAATATAATACAACAAGTCGTTAATCTTCAATAGTCAAGAGCCTACATTCCTTGTTTTTGTTTTGGGAAGAGAAAGCGAACGAAAATATACACGCACACAAACGTAGACAGCTGTAGCAGAAGATTTATGTAGATTTTATAGATTTTTAATCAGAAACACCTGGGTCAGTAAAGCGGGAGTAAAGTGACACAAATAGGGTGTTATATTTTTAACGGCGACCAGTATGCCCGACAGAGATATATTTTGACAGAATTACTTCTAAGTTGTATTTTAAAAATGTCTGTAGTGTGTATAACAAGCGTTGAATATTCAAGAAAACAAAGAAATTAAACGAAGTTAAGCGGTAAAATTATGTTTCCCTTTTTAGAAGACGAACGAAAAAGCTAGATAATTTAAATTACTTGGATTTATTTTGTGGATTTCTTTCTTCTAAGTCGATTTCTTAGCGGAACGTCCCCAGGGATCTCATTATCTTTCTTTGGTTCTGTTCCACTTTTTTTTTTGTTCTCTAATTAACAACATGCTTTTAACGCATTTTTAATTAATATCAACCACATGGTTACAGAGATTCCTGCGTCGGTTTCAGCTGCCAGTGTGTGGTAAGGCATGTTACATTAAACGAAACGATGTCTGTAGATGTTTCATGCTATGCTCTACTACATGTCACAGTTTAATTGAAATGATATACTGCAGCATAAACATTAACCATCAGATAACGGTAAAGTGTTCTCTTTTAGTTGACTTTGACACTCACTAGACTTTGTTGTTGACTGATAAAAATCTAGAACTAAAAGCAAATTATATAAGGCGAGAAAATATCACAGGTTCGGACTATTTATAAAAGTAATGTTATTAATAATTTTGACGGGACTTTAATGTGACAAATTTCTGTTCGCAACAGATATCTAGAAAGGGGAACTTATAATTAGACAATAATTTATTTACCCGCTGGAGATTCCATTTTAGCATTTGACGAAGCATTTAAATAAGTTCCAAATGTTTTCTGTCGCATTTCTCATTTCAAACGACGCAACGACATTGTTCTGTCATTATAAATGTAGACGTCGAGATTTAGTTTAATAAAATGTGACAAGAATATATTCAGCAATATTTAAAAGACTAGACAACATTAAAAACATTGGTGCAAACTTTTAATGGGAGCATAATACTGGTCAACAAATTTTAATTTTTTTAATTTTTCTTTAAAAACTATGTACAATTTTGGTTTCTTTTATAGTTCTGACAATAGTAATAATATCAAATTTAAAAATTCTTTCAATGGAGACTGTGGTTAAATAATAATTTAAAAAGGTATATAACCCCTTACCACAATTATTAGTCGTATCCTAAATACGTATTTCGACAACTAAGTTGTCATCATCAGTAGGTAAAAACTACTAATTAAAAGTCACACATGGGGCACAGTAAAGTAAAATAATTCAGTATTTACAGGGTTGCAGTGTATAGTAGTTGTGCGGAAGCGTTTATTTTACTTTACTGTGCCCCATGTGTGACTTTTAATTAGTAGTTTTTACCTACTGATGATGACAACTTAGTTGTCGAAATACGTATTTAGGATACGACTAATAATTGTGGTAAGGGGTTATATACCTTTTTAAAATATCAAATTTATTCAGGCACGCCAGGTTTTGGAAAAAAAAATTAAAACTAAAAGTAGGTATGTACGACTGCGGCATTTAAAAATCGGATACTTAATTTGTTTGGTTTGAATATGGCTTTTTAAGAGTAGATAGGTATCTATTTTTTTCTGTTTACAGATGCGTCAGTATCATATTCAGGTTTGTCAAAATATAAAGTTAATATGTCACATTTGAATATTCAAACTAAATCTCAAATAATTATGTTATTAGAAGAAGGACTGTCGATTGGAAGATTAGCTAATAGATTTTTCGTGGGAAAGAGTATCATTACAGATGTCAAAATTAAAAGGCAGCATCAGGGATTAATAGAAAACGAGGCTCGGCTGGTATCCGTGTGTCAACTCCCGAACAGGATGAAAATCTTGTTAATTTTATAAGAAACGATCTGTTCTAAACAATAGAAAATGCAGTGACCGCAACACATTTCCCCGGGTGTGTCCACACAGCAAGAAAACGGCTGAGACAAACTTCAGACTTGAGAAATCGAGTGTCTGTGAAAAAACCATGTCTTAATACGCAGAATAAAGAAGTAAAGATTGGTTTTGCTTTGAAATTTATGCCGCATAATTTTAATTTTTGGGAAAATAGATGAAAAAGTTGTATAGTCGTCTTATAATGGCCGAATCCGTGTTTATAGACCACCACCTAATTCACGATTTGACGAAAAGTATACTCAAAAATCACAGCTCGTATTCTTTTGTATAAATATTATAATAATAACACACTTATCATTCTCTTTATAATTAATATCAAACTTTTGTTATGTCATGAATTATTATTAATTGAATTGAATGTATTTATGAATTTGTATCTCTCACCATGACTACATCATGTTATGTAACTTTGAAATTAATATCTGCCATTTATAATTCTTTGATAAAGGTAATACTTACCGAAAGATGTAAAATCTTATTTTAAATAAATACATATTAATGTAACACAGACCTTCAATCGCCGAATATCTAAGTCAACTATATTAATATATATATATATATATATATATATATATATATATATATATATATATATATATATATATATATATTGTAATAACGCGGAATGCTGAGAAATAAAAATAAATGAAAAATAAAATGAAATAACAAAATGCTAGCTCGAAAACTTCAGATATAAAAATAATAATTGCAAGGATTCTGCTTAATCTCAAGGGTCTAAAAGTAAGTTCTCCATACACAAATAGACTTCTACTAATACATGAAATAATACGAAAGCGTCAAATTTATGTATAAATATATATTTAAATGAAATTATATCAATTATCACAAGATACAAATATAACTATCAAATCTGACATATAAATATAAAGGAAAATGACGTTTGAGATGACGTGAGTTTATAACGTGTATAGAAAAGTGATATCAAGCAATGTTATATCTTTAACAAATTATTATATAACAATTACACTTAAATACCTGAAGAATATGTTAAAATTTTGGAGATCACAATTTTCAATATGTTCTTTGTATGAAGTTCACAGGAAAATTTCTATCTAATACGTCAAGAATGAATGTCCGTTGCTCGATTCAAATTTCTGGATAATATCCTAGTCGCTGCGTTGCTTATAATCCAAATTAACAGAGTAAACCACCAGGTTATGTTCAATATGGGATCCAGATGAGTTGTTCTTATTCCAAGATGATTCAAAAGAAATCTGATTTCTTCTTTAAAAGTGTTCCTTTGATATAAATATAATCTTCCGTATTCAAATGTATGATTAAATTCTCCTTATATGATTAATACATCTAGAATACTTATTAAAACATTTCCTTATGTACAATATACGTCCATAAGCATTTTGTATAGGAATATAAATGGAATATTGATAAAAAGACTCAAATTATAAAATGCAGATAAAGATCTCTTTCAATCAGTCAAAAATAATAAAAATAATCAATAATGTTTTTTCGTCGTCAAGACTCCTAACAGCAATTTTGTAAAAGTAAAAATCAGATATTCTACGAAAATTCGTGCAAAGGTTACTAAAATAATTTAAAAGATAATATTATAGAAAATCCACTCACGTAATCTCAATTACAAATCTTGTAAATGAAATTCACATAAGACAAACAGATAATAAAATATGGGAAATAATATCAAAATTACAAAATTCTTACTATAAAGAAATACTTTACAAATCTTAACATTCAAGATATAACATTGTTGAAACTGAAAACTTATTAGTAAAAGAATTAATTAAGAGGGTAGGTTGACTCACAACAATATATATATATATATAAAGATAGAAGTATTGCAGGCATATATAAAATTCATAAAATTACTAGTATTCCGAAGACGAGAAAGTAATTAAACTGTCGGCAAACATACAAAAAAAGAAACCTATATCATATTCATTAAGGGCTTTGTATCAAAGATTCTCTTAACGAATTTTTAATTAGCCCTTAATTCAAATTCTCTCTTTTTTCACGTCAAAGAGAAATATTGCCTCAAATAAAAAGAAACACTCAATAAATCATAAGTAAACATTTAATCTCTCATGATATAAGATATTGATTTACTGTAAATGCAACGAAATTTCTTTTATTAAATATACAGACCAGTTAGAATAAAAGTAAAACAAAAATTCGTAGCATCCAACAGAAGTAGAATGCACAAGTAAATGCCGTACCATAAGTTTTAAAATATACAAATAACCAAAAACTATACCTTATTACTTTATTACGAAAAACATTAATTACGTGTTTTCTCTTTTTGTTTTCGACCGTTTGATGGTTGAATTGCTATTCCTAATTTTGAACGCCTTTGGAAGTTTTATGGTCTTAATTCTTCTTATAACTATTATATTTACTTTAATTTCTTCTTAATACTATTTAGTTTTAATTATTCATTAAGAAAAAAATAAATAAAAAACTGCTATATTTCCCACAATATTTCGTACTTAATTTAATTATATTTTCAAGTGGTACAAAATAATTATTTTTCTTAATTTACATAGATTTGGTCATCTTATATCTTTGGGAATGGTACGGTAACTTACTGAAACTATGTTTGAGAAATCTAATAATAGTCCGGTCAAAATAGACATTTCAAATAACAAAAACTCCAACAGCTGCATTTTGGTAGAGACCTTAGGTACACCAGTAGAAATAAAGTGCCAAAAGTCCTCACCGATACCATGTGTGCTAAACAAGTTATTCAAGGTCAAAGATCAAAATTTTCGGTTTTTTTGATTTTTCTCCAAAACGGTAAGTTTTACCAAAAATATATTCTTCACAAAAATTGTAGACCATAAAATTATCTACAAAAATTGTTCTTATACTTTTTTCCCTAAGAATCACCATTCCTAAGATATCGCGATTCTAAAAGTTGAAGGAGTTACATTCTACATGACATGCACACAAATGCCACGTATATACATACATAGTCAGGCACTTAATATAAGTAAAAATACTAATGCTAAAGCTGCAGATAATCGTCGCCAGACTACGAAAACATCTTCGTGTTCCGACATTATCTTTGATCAATTTATGACAGTTCCAGCAAGCCAACAACAATTTCTTGCTAACATTTATAATAAATTTCGTTTCATTTCCACGTTAAGTGACATGCTCACCACTGAAAATATTGCAGTTAAACAAGCTCAAAATGACGCTGATGTCCTTATAATTGAAACAGCAATTGAACAATTCAATGCAATAAATACAACTGTTGTGGTTGGTGAAGATGTTGATTTGTTAATACTACTTACTGCACGGACTCCAATTTACTACTTAAAACCTGGAAAGGCTCAACAGCAAACGAAAATATATTCTTCAAAAAGTTTATCTGCTTATCCAAAATGCCAAAACCATATTTTACTTTTACATGCGATAACCGGCTGCGATACTACATCAGCAATGTTCAGAAGGGGTAAAGCAACACTATTAAAATTATTTTAAAAAACGATTTAATTGATTGGGCTAAAGTATTTGAAGAAATTGACTCTTCTCCTCAAACGATAATCACAAAAGAAATTCGCTTTCTCCTTGCTGTTTAAAAAAATTGAAAAAAAAAATTATTGTATAGACAAATATAGATATTTAACTTTTGTAAAAAATATACGGAACAAGACACAAGTACAACTATCTTGTCTTCCTCCAACATCGACTTCTGCTCATCAACACTTGTATCGAGTATACTATCAAGTTCAGACATGGCTAGGCAATCAACTGAACCCCGAAGACTGGGGTTGAATATTAACAAATAATACTTTGGAACCGATTCAAACGACACTCCTACCTGCTCCGGAAAAACTCCTAAATACTATTTTTTGTAATTGCAAAAAGGTTTTAGAGCTAAATGTAACTGTAGAAGAGTAGGGTTGTTGTGTTCACCAGCGTGTACTAATTGCCAAGTCTTGCTCGAATGTTCAATTGAATCCACTAGACGAAGATTCATGTGATATCGATGAAGAGTCAGCTGTCTCTTCATCTTCAATTGAACAATTTATGAATATCCAGTAAGAAGAAGAGGAAGAAGAAGAATAAATCGAAGAAGACATGACTGTTGAATTTGAAGAGTATAAATCAGATTAAAATATTTGCAGAAATCAGAACAACAGTTTAAATAAATCACCTACACTTTGTCCGTTTTCAGTTTGCAGTCACATGACTAACTATGTCATACTATCTCAGACACAGAATCTATATACTTTGTTTTTCAGATATATTGAGCTACAAATATTTAGAATTGAAACGTATGTCATTTGATGCAAGACATACGTCTTTGAAATATCTTCGTAGCAAAGACAAAGAAAAATAATATTAGCATGTCTTGTATAATATGAGATACCGACAACTGTTTTAGTCAAAAGAGAAAATACGTATTTATCGACATATACAGGTTATGTTAAGTTCGCTCTACTTCTTGTTTGTATTTTTCCGTTGATATTTTAAGATTTCTTATTTATCTGTTCTTCTTGCAACAAAAATAGTCAGTTTCGAGTAATTAATCGTAAGTATTTAACGTCATATTTCTTAATTAAATTATTTTACTTTGACACTGACAAATTACATTTTTTGATAAATTGATATGCATATCGCAAAATGTAATTTTCATAATATGAAGTGATATAAAATTTCATGTTTGTGTTCTTTTTGTTGTAGAATATGCCAGGTAAACAAAAATCTAGTTGCCAACCTTCTTCATTATTTTGAAGAAGAGAAATATAATAGAGGTCCATTATTGTCTGTTGATTCAGTTTATGAGGTAAGATAACACCAAATTAATATCTTTAGATTAATGAGGAAAAATATTTTTAGAGAGTAGCAAGTGCTCTTAAGATCTCTGTCCGAACTGTTTACAATATCAAGAAACGTGGGACATCATCACCTGGAAAACAAATACCCCGACGTAAACCAAAAACCAAAGATTTGCCAGAAAGCTTGAAAATGGAAGTCCGAAATACTTTATACGACATATTTCATCAAAGTATTCTAAGCAATTTTATTTTCATAAATGATTTATTTTTTAACGATATACTTTTTTAGAAAAACATTACATTGAAGACTGAACTGGAAACTAAACAAATGGTGCAAATAGGAAAAACATCTCTTTCCATTTTACTCAAACATATCGGTTTCAAATATAAAAAAGATGATAATAGAAGAGCATTAATGGAAAAACTTGATGTTAGTGTAATGCGAAGTGTATTTTTAAGGAAGTACATTGAGAATACAAATTCTGGTTTGCGTCAAGTTGTCTTTTTAGATGAAACATGGATATTTTCCAAAGGATCGAAACCGTAAAGAGAAAGTTTATGAAATTGATGAACTGTTAAGAAATGCAGGACATGAAATTCTTAGACTGCCACCATACCACTGTGACTTCAATGCTATTGAGCTAATTTGGGCAAAAGCAAAAACATATTACAATGTGCACATCGGTAGGGCTGGTTACACCGACGAAAAGGTGAAAGAAATGTGGAAGGAGGCATTACATACATGTGATAGTAATACATGGAGTAACTGCATAAGGCATACTGATAATTTAATAAAACAATGGTATGAAAGAGAAAACTGCTTGGTAGACTTGGATATAGATCCAGTAATAACCAATGTTACAGAATCAAGTACAGAATCAGATTCTGATTCAGATTAATATATGTAATTGCAACTAAAGGTGTCATATTTTATGTTAGTACAAGACAACATTATTTTCTGTCTATGATAGTGTTTTTATGATTGTATTAGAAAGATTATATATTTAAGCTTCCATGTAAATATGTTTTATTCAAATAAATATTTCTTATTAGACCGATTATGAATTAGATGAATTATTTGCTATTTCTACATACTTCTATTTTCTAATATGCTCAGTTAATATATGAACAACTCATTAGTTTGCAGATACAACCGACATAAATTGACAAAAGGAAAATAGCTTTTGTCACATACTGCACTACTGTTGTTCATTGAGTTTAGTATGCTGTATGGCATTTTAAAATCAGGTTTTAATAGTCTTATGCAGAATAACATTAAAAAAATATCAGCGCTCACTTGTGCAGTCACATCCATATCTGTTAACACTAGAATAGAATAATACATAATACAATTTCGCTATTTTGTATTTATTGTATTGATTAAAGTATCTGCATTTTATTAAGTTGAATAGTTTTTATATGAACAAGTTTAACAAACAGTTATGATATTTTTTTAACATACTGATTCCAAATGAAGTTATATCTTCAATGGTTTTACTTAGCGTAGCAATGTAATAATTGAACTGTATAATTAATTTATACATAATACTAATAGTTCTCTATAGTTTTTGTAAACAAATGAATTATTCGTGTAATTATTATTAACCATTTTCTTGGAAATAATAATACCAATATAATCAAGGTGAGCTTTTATTTATTTAATTTCTAATGCAAAAAAATTGATTATACATATGAAACAATCAAAATTTAGCTTCCTATTTTCTTATTTCCCAACCTTTCTGTTCTACTTTTTGGTTATATTGAATTGCTTTGTAATTCATTTATGTTAGTGAATTTCTTCTCGTATGATTTCTGCAATTTCCAGATTATTTCTTATTCCAAATTTATTTAATGCGATTAATGCTAGAAGTGAAGCATCTGTTTACAATACATGAAAAGCTGCATTTTCTACATGTACCTTTGTCTTCTTTAAAGAATATTATTTTATATGCGTATTTGAGATTTAAAACTTCCAAAGTTACTGTGTTTATACTTCAAAAATTTTAGGTTATGTCATACGGTATCGTTCCAATTTCATTACCATTACATTGGTCAATAACATCGATTGATTAAACAGGAAAAACATTTAGAAAATAAATAGAAAACATTATGTATTGAAATAACAATTTTATATTTATAAAATACTTAAACCTCTTTTGACTCAAAAGTACCGACTAGATTCATACTACTAAAAATAAATGAAAATTGATCATGTGACTGCAAACTGAAAACGAACAGAGTGTATGTCAATATCAATATTAATAATCATCCTGCAGTAAATACAGTATTTTCCCATAAATCTCCGTTATAACAGATCGTGGAGTAGGGCTACCAGGGAAACCACATTAAAAAAAAACGCGTCAAGTTCACTACCTCACAGGTGGTGTGGAAATGTGTGCATATCATGTAGAGTGTAGTTCCTTCAACTTTTAGAATCGCGATATATTAGGAATGCTGATTCTTAGGAAAAAAAGTATAAAGACCATTTTAGACTAGACTATATTTTTGATAAAACTTACCGTTTTCGAGAAAAATAAAAAAAAACAACAATTTTGACTTTTGACCTTGAATAACTTTTTTGGTATACGCTGGTGAACACAACAACCCTACTCTTCTATAGCCACATTTGGCACTACAACCTTTGCAATTGCAAAAAATAGTGTTTAGGAGTTTTTCCAGAGCAGGTAGGAGTGTAATTTGAATCGCTTCCAAAGTATTATTTGTTAATTTCCAACCCCAGTCTTCGGGGTTCAGTTGATTACCTAGCTATGTGTGAACTTGATAGTATACTCGATACAAGTGTTGATGAGCAGAAGCCGATGTTAGAGGAAGACAAGATAGTTGTACTTGTTTCTCGTTCCGTGAATTTTTTACAAAATTTAAATATCTATACTTGCCTATACAATCAATTTTTTTGGAGCTCCATAAACAGCAAGAAGAAAGCGAATTCCTTTTGTGATTATCGTTTGAGGAGAAGAGTCAATTTCTTCAAATACTTTAGCCCAATCAATTAAATCCTTTTTTTCAAATAATTTTAATACTGATGCTTTACCCCTACTGAACATTGCTGATGTAGTATCACAGTCGGTTATCGCATGTAAAAGTAAAATATGGTTTTGGCATTTTGGATGAGCAGACAAACTTTTTGGAGAATATATTTTTGTTTGCTGTTGAGCCTTTCTAGGTTTTAGGAAGTAAATAATTTTATTAATTGGAGTCCGTGCAGTAAGTAGTATTAACAAATCAACATCTTCACCAACCACAACAGTTGTATTTGTTGCATTGAATTGTTCAATTGCTGTTTCAATTATGAGGACATCAACGTCATTTTGAGCTTGTTTAACTGCAATATTTTTAGTGGTCAGCTTGTCACTTAACATGGAAATGAAACGAAATTTATTATGAATGTTAGCGAGAAATTGTTGTTGGTTTGCTGGAGCTGTCATAAATTGATCAAAGATAATGTCGGAACACGAGCTTTAGCATTAGCATTTTTACTTATATTAAGTGTGTATACAGTACAAATCTCTTCCCTATAGTCACCTACAAACGTGTATTACGTATGTGTGCGTTCGATAAGCGAGGAGTGGGGACGCACATAGCATGTATGTATGTATGTATGTACTGTAGATCAGTTTGGATGTAAGCAGTAAGCACATACATAGTATAAACGTAGATGAATGTGGAACTACCGTCAATAATAGGGATTTTATGTAATAATAAACACAAATAAGTGTGGACTTTTTGGAAGATTTTAATATTTTTAACGTTTAAAACAATGTCAGATATACCTATAACAATAACAATAAATAAAGCGGTAAATCATAATAACTTCTATATTCTATACATAATAAATAAAACTAGAATTAAAAAAATAAAAAGTAAACTATTTAATGTATTTTATGCTCAAAACGGTCTCCTAATGCAAACAAGCAATGTCCTAATCTGTCATAAAAGTTTCTCTGAATTAAACAGCCATATTTTTCGAAATTTTTAATTATGTGTCTTATCGTTTCAAACGCAATGGTACGTTGAAAGTTAATTTGAAATACCCGTGCAATTTCTCTTATGTTGCGACCAAGATGATACTGTTTTACGACATATTTTTTTTGTTCAAGGGTAGAAATATCCATCGTGAATACGGACTATTCGCAAAAGTTGAGCAAACCATCCAACTTCACAAGTAAACTGTAACTAATGGCATGTATGCATCGCTTCGTGCGTCCCCACTCCTCGCTTCTTGAACGCACACATACGTAATACACGTTTGTAGGTGACTATAGGGAAGAGATTTGTACTGTATACGTGGCATTTGTGTGCATATCATGTAGAATGTATTTTCCACACGTTAAAAAAACGCGCCAAGTACACTACCTCACAGGTGGTGTGGAAATTTGTGCATATCATGTAGAGTGTAACTCCTTCAACTTTTGGAATCGCGATATATTAAGAATGCTGATTCTTAGGAAAAAAAGTATGAGGATCATTTTTGTAGATAATTTTATGATCTACAATTTTTGATAAAATTTTTGAAAAATAAAAAAAAAAACAAGAATTTTGACCTTTGACCTTGAATAACTTTTTTACCACACATTGGATCGATGGGGATTTTTAGCACTTTATTTCTACTGGTGTACCTAAGGTTTCTACCAAAATTCAGCTCTGTCGGAGTTTTTGTTATTTGAACATTATTTTTATGTCTAATTTGACCAGACTATAAAGAGTAGTGAAAGAGTTAATGTTAAGTCATTTCATTTATTGCTAGACCAGGATTTGAACCCGACCCGGTTCATTAGTTTCATAGTCTACCCACTCGACCAACACGGTCTCCTAACAATTTTATATTCAATTTATTTGTGAATAATGCAATTTAAAGCGGGATTTAAAAATTATTGAGACATGCGAAGTGTAACAGAAGGTTTAATAATATGCTGAATTAAGTCAACAAAATAAATAAAACATTACATACAAATCAGTTGTGAAAAGTAGCAGACTTAAAAAGAACATTGCTTCTTACTTGAAAAGTTCATCACAATATACGGAAATTGCGGAAAATCTCCTAATACAAAAGAAAAAATATATTCCACGGGAGCGACCATGTTTGACAGAGCGTATTTAAAACGGTTCCCATTTAATCCGTAAAGTGGATTCAAATCCGACAAGTAATTCCTCTGTGGGTGCATCTTTAGTAGTTCGAACGTCACGCTTACATCAACGTATGGATTGGAGACTGAAGTAACATGATGGATCGCGCTTTTGCCGGAATAGCAAGAACCAAACGAAACGGAGAACATTTTTAGACATTTTCTTCATTCCGGTATTAACTGCACAATTGATGTTAAGCCGATTCCTTCCACTTCTCTTGAATGCTGCGCCTGAATGTCGTTTGTAACATAAGTATATGGCTGTACTTAAATGTACTTAAAATTTACAATCATGATACTCCTGTAGCGATATTTGAACGTGATCTAAATGTAGTATTCATCGAAATATTCAAGACAGGTTTATAATTTTGTTGAGAATTTTACAGTATCGTCTATAAATCAAGCATGTCCCCAAAATATGTATGTGCTTTGTATTTTCGCCTAAATATTACATAAATATACTTATATTTTCTGAAGCAATAATAACACAGGCCTGCATAAAATTTGTGATGATGTGATTTTTTTTTGTTAAGCTCAGTTTTTATATAGCAATAACTAATTAAAATACAGTTGGTCTCTACCACCCACAGATTTTTTTTTGCGCAAAAGAAAAAGAAAAAATATAAAAAATCTTATAATAGGCGTTTTAATACATTTTAAAATGAATGTACGACTTCATATTCTAGGTATTAACCCAAAAACGATTTTATGTTGTGGTTTTAAAGAAATTTCTTAAATAGGCTCTCATTACCTGATGTAAATCTTTTATTACATGTATTAATTTTGGACAAGATTTCCGGGAATTTTTACCTGCTAAATCCTATTTATTATGCTTTCACTTTATTAGTACTGCGAAGAAGGATTTCAAGTTTATCACTCCAAACAAAATATATATTTTAATGGCATTTACTTCATTATAGCTCTGAGTGTCGATCAGTAAACAAGTAAAATTAATTTGTCTTTAGTGTTGTGCGTGGTATTTGATAAATAAACATTACTTAAAAATATGTCTAGCCGGTGTTGCAAAAACAAACCAGATGATTTCTGTTATATTTGTGGATATTTCGCCTTGAAAAAGTTTAAGAGACCAATTGGTGAATTTGTGAGAAATGCATATTATGCTTATTTCAAATTTCAAATTAGGAGATCAAGATAAAGATTGGGCACCGCACGTTGTTTGTAAGGATGTGAAGAAGGTTTAAGACATTGGACCAAAGGGAATAGAAAAAGCCTTCCTTTTGGAATACCGATGGTTTGGAGAGAACCGCAAAATCATCATGAAGATTGCTACTTTTGTCTTTGTGATATTAAGGGGCATAATAGGAAAACTTTGAAACATATTTTGTACCCAAACAATATTAAATCAGCTATCAGACCAGTTCCTCACAGTGATCATGTACCTATACCTATACCCCCCAAAGTACTACAAGAAGATATTGAAACCTCTTCAACTTCCGGCTCCGTACAGATGGATAGTGATTTTGAACCATCAACCTCAGGTCAAAACCAACCTCAGCTATTTTGACAAGCCGAACTCAGTGATTTAGTAAGAGATTTGGGACTTTCAAAAGATCTTTCTGAAGTACTGGGGTCTAAGTTGAAACAAAAAAATTTGCTTGCCCAAGAAACTACCTTCAGATTTTCCTTTAGCTGAATATGACAGAAAAACACCCAACGAAGCTTTTCTGAAAAACGAAAACGTTTCTTACGGAGCATAAAGAATAAGTAACTATTTCTAATAGTTTCTATGTGTATATTTTTGTGTTTTTTTTTAAATAAAATAAAACTAGCTTATAAATGAAATAAATCGTGTTTTTTCTATATTTTTTGATTTTAGTGGTTTGAAAAATAACCTCACGTGATACAAAAAAATAAAAGCAGATTTGAAATCAGCGCTACCCAATTACTAGAAAACAGTTAAAATTTTTAAATCAATATTCAAAGAGTTGAAAAATGCAGGCCTGTGTAATTAATGATACTTTTAAAAATTTTTAATTACATTTACTATACCGAGTAACTAGAAATGATTCAAGCAAATATTTAATTTGACAATCCTGAGAAAATAGCTTGCCTGGTCATCGCTTTATATTTATCCTTTTGGGTAAGAATACTACAGGGTTTTTCACGCAACCCGCTCGTTAGAAGTTTTCTATATTATCGCCTTAGAATACTTTTGAAAATTTATGGCAAGTAATCTGAATACTTGATGTATTAAAATAAAATATTTACACTCATGAATAAAGGGCGGATTATATGCAAAAAGAAACTGAAAATATGCACATATATATGCAGAAGTTTTAGCCTAAATATGCACTTACACTTTAAGCCTCCAACCACGTTCCCCATCGTGTGATTACTGGTTGAGGAGGATGCGGAACACCGGGTAGATATTATTTGTAAAACTGAACTCGTAATGGGGCCTTTAAAAATACTTTCTTAGCACTACTAATTAAAGTATTTACTAAGGGAAAATGATTTCTGACTTCTTCTGCAACACGATTTAGTCCGTGCGCCAAGCAAGTTGTGTGAATTAAATTTGGGTAAAAGATTTTCAAGTTGAAAACTGCCTTCACCATGCCTGCTCAAGCATCCGTTAAAAACAATAGAATTTTCTCTGTTGGAATCGATTCCGGTAAGAAGAAAGTTGCCAGTTCATCCTGCATAAACCTTGTTATTGTCAAATTATTTGCCTTTCCAACTGTTTGGATGAAATAAGATTTTGCTGGAGCCGATACGTTAAGGATATAAATCATTACATGAACTATGTATCGGCCCACACTATCAGTAGTTTCATCTACGCATATAATGAGCCATCGAAAAAATTCATAATTGGAGTAGACTGTGAAATTGGGTTGGTACTTTAGCCACTTCCACATAATGACATTTATTATTTGACATTGAAACTATAAGTTTGTGTAAAATTTTTCAAAACTCTTATTAAGAAAATTAAATTTGTTTAGATGTAAATGGACAACATTTTCAACAACTTCTGTAGCTATATGTAAATTTTGATTATGATTTCGATATTAAATAAATTATTTGTTTTCTTTTTTGTTGTAGTATAATTTCAATGCCATAACCTTTTTTTACAATGAAACCAAATGAAACTGTTAAGCATCAAGTAATGTGTCATTATGTGTAAGCGGCTAAAGGACCAACCCAATTTCGCAGTCTACTCCAATTATGAATTTTTTCGATAGCTCGTTATAAAGATAATTGTTTGCAACAACCTTCTTAATGCTATTCAATGTTTCTGCATAGATACATCGAATATAATTTTTTCTTAATGTGCTCTCGTCGGGAATGTTATATTTGCTGATGTACTGTTGCGAAAATAACTTGACATTTAAATTGTTTAATTTATGTAGTGGAATATCTGCCGACCCAAACACTTCATTAAATTTTTCTTTTCCCGATTTTTTGGAAGTTAATGGCAAACGTTGCGGTAATGTTTGAAGACTCTTCTTCGCCAATTTCATCTTTGTTAGTTTTGCAGCATGAAATGGAGCTGTCAAGTGTTGTTCGTCTTGGAACTTTCTCTCACTTGTAATCTGCAAAAAAAATATCACATCATCGGTTGCTTCCTTATAAAATAAATGTTAGTAAAAGATAAAGGAATAATGGTTAATTAATTAATTAATAAGAGGAAATAAACTTAAAATTTTACTCACAATCTTGCAGCATGATACGCAAAACACTTTTTCTCCATCCATACGCAATTCTGAATAAGGTGCAATCCATCCAGGTACAGTCGCTATTTTCGGCATTTTTGCTATTATATATCACAACTTACAAGTTTACACTTCGAAAAAAATGACGTTTAAAATAAAATTATTTTTGAATATGGGAATAAGTTTCTCCGAATAGCAAAGAAACAGATATACTCCTTATTTTCTGGTAAAGTGTTTTTTTATATTTATTTAGAAGTTTTAAGGTATTAGCTTTTCCTGGAATTTTGTATCGGTCTGGATTGATGTCTGGAAGGATGTATGCAAAGAGCATTAATAAATTCTTGGAAACGCTTATCGAAAAAGTAGCAGGAAGAGGATTAATAAAATGCTATTTTGAATTTAAAGATGGCTGCTTAATTTTTGTTTGTTTGTTACATCCACGACATATTTCTAGTGATGTCTATAATAAATTCGATTTAGTAAATAAATAAAACTCGGATACTTAAAATATACAAAAACGCTAAATTACTACAAAATGTGCAAATAATATACAAAATGCATGTATGTATTATGCAAATATGCAAATTTATGCAAACTGCATATAATCCGGCCTCTAGTTATGTCGATTGCTTGTCAGTCGTGTAAGATTTCAATTTACATATTGTAATATATTTGCACGGATAGCAAATAAGCTTTAATCCCTTAAAATGCGATTGGGTCAATAAGAAAAAAATGTTTTGTATATTTGAACCCCTCTGCAGCTTCATAAAATTTTATCATAGTCTAGGTAAACTTCCCTTGTTAGATGATGGAATAATACAGTGTTTCCTTATTTAGTTTGTTTGGAACGTTATAAACTTGTAGTATTAATTTTCCGTATTTGTTTTCTGTTTTAAAATACCACCATAATAACAAATGTATACATTAATACATTTGTGTATATTTAAATATACTAGTAATCATCAAATATTTCTGATGCGTTCTAAAAATTCGACTAAATTAACGATTCAATGTAACTATACAGAGTGGCCCAAAATGACCGAAGGAGTTTTAATTCCTTATAACTTTTTTATTATAATTTTTTTTTCTTTGTTTTCAGTATTTTGTAAAGAAGACTTGGGGAATTCAAAATGGAACAGTACACAATTGAACAACGTGCCAAAATCGTTGAACTTTTTTTCTCAAATCAACGATCCATTGTTTTGACTCAGCGTGCATATCGTCGTTATTTTAATGTGCGGGTTGGACCCTCAGAGTCAACAATAAACCGTCTGCTTGCAAATTTTCGAGAATAAGGGGCAGTAAGGAACCTTCCTGGTGCCGGCAGGCGACGAACGGTGCACACGGATGACAATATTGAACGGGTACAGGAGAGTATTCGGGAAGATGGAGAAACATCAACCAGGAGACGGTCGACACAACTTGGCCTCTCAAGAGGGTCGCTGCAGAGAATTTTGCATACAATAAGAATGTTTCCATACCAAATTCAGCTTGTCCAACAATTGAAACCGACAGATTACTAGCAACGACTTGATTATGCAATTTATTTTCGTCAAAAAGCAGAAGAAAATCATGATTTTATTCATAATTTAATTATGAGCGACGAAGCCCAGTTCCAATTAAATAGGTTTGTTAATAGGCAAAACTGCAGGATATGGGCTACGGAAAATCCAAGAGTAGTTCAACAGCGAGAATTACACCCACTTAAGTGTACCGTTTGGTGCGGTGTTTCGTCGGAAAGGATAATTGGCCCATATTTTTTTGAAAGTGAACACGGTGTCGCCGTTTCCATCACTGGTGTTAGATTTCGGCCAATGTTGGAAAATTTTTTAAGGCCAGCCGTGGAAAACCATCCGCAAGTATGGTTTCAACAGGATGGAGCCACAGCGCACACTGCGAGGGACACAATGGCTCTTTTACGCGACATCTTTGGTGAACGAATTATTTCCCGTACAAGCGATTTTAATTGGCCTCCACGTTCACCGGATTTAACCGCTTCAGACTATTTCCTTTGGGGTTATTTGAAAGGAAAAGTCTATATTAATAAGCCTCGCACCATACAGCAATTAAAATATAATATACGCGATGAAATCAACAACATAACACCTGAAGTTTTGCGAAAGGTTATGGAAAATGTTTTGGAAAGAGCACGAATATGCGAAGCAGAAAATGGCCACCACTTGCGAGATATAATTTTTCATAATTAAATTATTCTCCATTAATATTATTATTAGAATTTAAAATTAAAGAAATTTAATAATTATGTCTTAAATAAGAAGTTATAATGAACTCAAACCCCTTCGATCATTTTGGGCCAGCCTGTATAACATTTGGTCTGTATTCTCGAACTGATTTCCTCATGAATTTGTGGAGATCTATAACCTAAACATTACCAGAATACATAGCTAAAACGGCTGACAAAAATTTGTTCCATTACTTATCAAATTTTTAAACAAAAATAACAAATTAATAATTCAAAGAATTAAACAAAATTGACTAAAATTGACAACAGTTATGCACACTTTCGTAAAAACGTAAACTTCCTACTATTTGCTATTATGATGACGTGCGTCGAGGATTGAATAGTTGACTGAAATATCATAGACGAGAGCTACAACTGCAAATAGCTTTCAATTATAGCAATAAATCTATTTTAATAGAAACTACGCTTTGGTCGTTGATAACTGCAAGTTGGTAATGGGCACACTTACCTGATAGGTTATTTCAGAATACTTAACGAAAACACTTTAAATTCTTTATCATTATATGCATATTAGGAAAAAATGGAACAGAATTGCAACACATGCATAATTTTTGTATAATACACAAACAAATTCTTGTAATTGTACATCCCAAGAAATTTGTCGACAATTATTAGAGTAGACAACAGGAGTCACCCAACGAAATGAAACTGAAATGGCAAGAGTATAAACTAAATGTTTTGATATGTCGACACCGCCTCAACATAATAAATTACATTGTTCCCGAGATATATTCTGTGTGCTTTAATATATACAGTTACAAATGTATTCGTGAATACAAAATATTAATAATCCGTGTAGCGGCGGAGTTTAAATTATAAACAGAAAAGATAAATGTTCGCAACGGCAAACTTAGTATACTTTCAAATTGCCCTTCCCCTTTCCTCCCCTATCTGACATCTAAATTTTCCAGTTTAGCATAAATCTTTGTTTTGAACCGCTTTCGCTTTGCTACATTAAGTTTGTGTCTAGGAAACTAATGATAATAAAAATTTCCATCAAATATTGAAATAAATAGACGGGCGAATTATTTTTTATAATTCGATATAGAGGTGCAAATGTCGACACAGATCACTATCTAGTAATTGCAAAAATAAACTTAAGAATAATTAGAAATGAAAGAAAGAAAGCAAGGAGGAAAAAATGGAATATAGAAAGCCTGGATGTAAAAGAAGTGAGGGAGAGATTTGAGAGGGAAATGGAAGTGCAACAAACCGCCTTAATTAAAACAAACCTAGAAATTGCCCACGTCTCTAGCTTACTTAATAAAAACGACTTAATATTTAAACTTTCTGCCTTTTAAGGAACTTAGCCAGTGGAAAGGTATGAAAATGAAGATATTGAAGCGGAATGGAGCAAAATAAAACACTGTATCACAACAGCAGCAGAGAAAGTATTAGGAAGGAAACAAGCAGAGAAAAGGGATGGATGGTTTGATATTGAATGTGAAGGAGCAATGAAGAGGAAAAAAGAAATGAGACTAAAATGGTTAAATACAGGAGCGAAAGAAGACTATGAAGAATATAGTAAAAAGAAAAGAGAAGGTACGAAACTGGTAAGGCGGAAGAAAACACAATGGATTGACGAAATAATAGATGATATTGAGAATGATAGCAATAACAACAACAAGTTATATCAACAAGTAAGAAAAGAAAACACGAGAAATCTGACTGCGAATATCGATAGTGAAGAATGGGAAAAATACTTTAAAGGGCTACTAAATAAACATAAGCTGTTAAAGAAAGATGAATATAGCGATTCCTGAGTATGAGGACCAAATGATACCCTCTGAGGAAGAATGTTATGAGATGATTGGAAAAATGAAGCAAAGAAAATCCCCTGGCCTAGACGAAATATGCAGTGAGTTGATAAAACACGGAGGAGATGAGCTTAAACAACAAATTAATAAATTAATCCTACAGATATGGAAAGAGGAAGCGATGCCTAATGAATGGAGTTGTGTATTAATAATTCGAGTCTAGAAAAAAGGAAATCCAATGCTATGTGAAAACTATAGAGGAATATCACTTTTGAGTGTATGTTACAAGTTAGTGACATCCTTAATATATGAAAAAGTGAAAAATCAGACAGAGGACATCATTGGAGAATATCAGCTGGGATTTAGACCGAGAAGATCAACTATCGATGCTATATATATATATTAATCCAAATTATAGAGAAATGCTATGTACAAAACATCGAACTTCTAATATTATTCATTGATTTTAAGCAAGCATTTGACAGCCTGAGACGTGATGCGATCTTCAAAGATGCCGAAAATTTAGGAATACCTAGAAAGTTGATAAGACTAATGAAAATGACGAGCAGCAGTTTTGCTGCAGGACGATGTATCAAAAGAATTTGAATTTAATTCGGGGGTACGGCAGGGAGATGGATTATCTGCGTCAATATTCAATATAGCTGTAGAAGGAATTATAAGAGATTGTGGTTTTAAAGGGATGATTATTGAAAAATCAATGCAAATAATAGCAAATAATAGCAAACGAGCCAGTACCCTAGCCAGGCCTCAGTAAAGACGGCGTGGGGTTCCTTCCGAACCGTTGATATGTAACTGACCAGCACCGTGAATGCGAACCCAGCCTGAACCTAGGTCTATTGTGGCTAAGTGGTAAAAGCGACAGTCCGGCAAACTGTTGACTTGGGTTCGAGTCCCAACATGGACAATATTTTTCAATTAAAAATTTCGTATGATTTGCTTTGTAATTTCTAGACAGCAATGTTTACATCCCCACTTACTTTGCAATTACATACATACTAATTTGATATTTGTAAATATTTCATATGAAAGCCGAAAAACTCCAATAATTTATCAATTGTTATATATATATACATATATATATATATATATATATATATATATATATATATATAATTAATTGAAAAGAAATTATCGACCTTGATATATTATCAAAAATTAATTAAAATTCGGGTAAGCGGTCAATTAAAAAACTCCTTTATTAAATTACCCTATATTTCGCAACCCTTTGTCGCTTCTTCTGGGGTAAAAATGTAGAGTTAAAAAATAATAAAAAAAATTTTTTTATTATTTTTTATTGCTATATGATAGTTTTGCTCATGAATAACAATAAAGAAACTTGAAACAGATTTTGTAAAAATTATATAAATGTAGGAATGGGGTAAGAACTTTGTTGTTGGTATTAAGAATTACTAAAATTCTGCTTACGTAATACTTGAATGTCCCCCATACGTCTAGTTTTGAAGAGCCATGTATCATTTCTGATATTAATTAATCCGATCGTTTGCATAAATAGCCTTAATAAACATTTTAGAAATTTAATTAAATATAGGTATCATATATTTTCAAGAATAATCTCAAGTATATAAATATATTGATGTGAGTGAATATTTTGAAACACATCCATTAAGCAAGCCGATATAAGAGACGGTCGTTTATACTCACAAAATAACTTTAATAAATGTTTCATAAACCTAATTACATATTTTGGTATATTTTAAGGTATAATTTCTTATATATGAATAGGTTTCTATGAATGTATATTTTTAAACACACACATCAAGCAAGCCAGCATAAAGGCATCTACAATAATTGCAGATCCGTTTTTTGCGGTAATCTAACTCCACCCACATGTCAGATACAAAGTAATCCGAACGGTTATAGTTCTGCCGTAAAGAGGGACCCAAATTAGTGTTGAAAAAAAGGTATTGCGTATATCTTAAGATGCATAATCGTTTGCGAAGAGGGGTCATGTAACCTTATACTCCTGTATAACCTTTATAATAATCCCTTTGCCGGAATACAATAGGTTCAAGCCTTTATGCTGTCGTACTCATGGGAAAATATTAATAATGACTTCCTGATACTAGGGGAGTTCACTGTAAAGAAATGGTAAAATTATGCTAATTGCAAATACTTCTACAAAAGGGAAGGAGAAGAAAAACGCTGCCGTGTTTGAGTTGTAAGTTTGAATAGAAAGTACATTCAGAAGTTTATTTCCGCTTGTGTTGATTCGATGGATTCTATGTTGGAAAATTTATATTAATTCCACTGTGTTCTGAATTGTATTTAAATTAAGACTCATATTGTTACAGTCTTTTTCTAGATATTTATGATTTAGAATGGTTTTTATTAACATAAAATATTCTTAGCTATAGAGATTATTATAATATGTATATAAAATTACGTGAATTATTCAGTTTACATCTTTAGACTATTGTTAAAAAGAGAGTTACCTCCGGCGTTTCATATAAATGACTGGTATCTGGACAAACGCTTCCTTGTTAAAAAATTTTTACACAGAAAAATTTGTTTAATTTAAGAATAATAGTACACTGTGATCAAAACAAAACAGACAAATTTTAAAACTGGTCAAATTTTTAATTTCAATTGTATAGGGTTGAAAATAAACACAGTGTGTAGAGAAACTCAAGAAATTTCATAGCCAAAATGAAAAAGTTAAAAACATATTCTTCTTCTTCTTCATAAAACATATTAAGTCTGATAAATAATCTCATTTAGATGACGACTCGGTTGGACTGCATTCTTTCAGACGGTCGTTAAAGTTTTGTCATGACTCTCTTTACCTTATCGTTTGGAATCGCCATGATTTCATTTCTAATACATTCCTTTAGTTCTTCGATGGTTCTTGGTCTGTCAACATACACTTTGGACTTAAGGCAGCAGAACAGAAAAATGTCACAGAGGGTGAAGTCTGGGGAGCGTGGAGACCAGTGAACACCATCATTTCGGGAAGGGGATGGGACGTTTCGTCGCCGCCGTTTCGGGGCCGCCGATTCGGAGCCGCCGTTTCGTGGTTGGGACGTTTGGGAGCCGAGCCGTTTCTGAGCCGAGCCGTTTCGGAGCCGAGCCGTTTCGGCGCCGAACCGTTTCGGAGCCGAGCCGTTTCGCGGCCGAGACGATTCGCAGCCGGGCGGTTCGGAGCGGGGCAAAGTGAATTTTTTTAAAATTTTTAAGATCGTATGAAAGTAAGCACTGTTTATCGGCTTATAATCTTAATCAACATGTTAGCAAGAAGAAATGGCTTTAACTTCGGGAATTAAGAAGAATTTTGGGGGTAAATTTTTATTGTTTTAGCAAGTAGCAAAAATAACTTTTCTTGGCACAGAGACTCGCTTAACGGACACCACTCAATAACAGACACGAACATGCAAAAATGTGGACTTTGAATATAATGTCATTTACAAAATTACCTATTGATTACCAATAACCATTAAACAGATACTTTTATGATGCTACAAAGCAGAATGTCGTTATAATAATCCGTTTACACAAAAATGAATGGATAATCTGGGAACTTCTAGTATTAAAGGTATTCCTGACATGAAATCTAGAAGGGTGGAATGGAAACATATAGGTTTAGATTTAGATTTATACTTAAAATACCATTTGTGCTCTTCAGACTTTTTTTTTATTTGCGTTATGATTTATGAATGATACAGAAAGTGTTCGGGAATTTTCAAAAAATTTAATTTAAAAAAAGAAACAAAGAAATTTACAAACAAAAAAAATACAAAAACTAATGATTATTTTACTATAGTAATATCCGGCAGCAACAAGGTGTAACAGAAAGAAGTGCATTAATTATTGGTAATAGAACTCGTCAAAAGAAACTTTTCTCTTTGCTATTCTGGAGAAACATGTTGTTTAAAACTTTAAAAAATTAGTAAAGTTGTTTCAAAATTCTTCAAAACGAATTACCTCAAGACCTGGTACCTTTATTGGATTGGTTCGAAGACAATTACGTCGGACGTGTTAACAGGTAACAAATGCAGGTATTTTTGAAATGTAAATTTATGCTTTCTGTACTTTCAGGCGAGGAAATGGACGGCGACCACCCCTGTTTTCACCAGCAATTTGGAATTTATACGAACGAACATTGCTCGAGGAAGACCGCACCAACAACCACGCAAATGCAAATTATTATTGTACATAGTGTAAAAAATTGTAATATAATACTAATATGGAATTTGTGCTATGTGTATTCCTTTTGGATTGCTTGCGAGTTTGGTTTTATATTGGGCGGTGGTGATTAATTTTTATTTTACCGTAGGAAAAGGAAAGGGGGTCCGGCTTTATGAAACAGTACACACACATCTCACATCAATCAATATGGTGACTTCTAAATAAATTTTTTTGCTACATACTTTAAGTGTATATTTTTATACTCTGAAATCATAATATAATATATACACATACTTCTACAAGGGTGTAACAGAAATAAGTAAAATTAATTTTAACTGGTAATATAACTCGTCAACAAGAACCACTTTTTTATCTGCTATTTTGGCGAAAAACAATCTTCAATTTCGGAAAAAATAAGAATTTTTTTGCTGTAATAGTCGTGGGCCACTAAATGCTTCCATGACTCTCGTCTAAATAACATAAGAAAAAGGTGTTTCTTTTGACGAGTTTCAGTACCAGTTAATTAAGTTTTGCACTAATTTCTGTAACACTGAAGAGAGGTATCCGTTAAGGGAGGTCTCAAAGAAAAGTAATTCCCTTTACTTGCTGAAACAATAAAAATTTACCCCCAAAATTCCATGTATTTATACTCAAATGTCATTTAATGAACACACAAATTATAGCTATTAACATATCTAGGAATGTAATGAATGTCATTAGTGTCATTACATCTGCATGTCGGTTGAAATCCGAGCGATAGCGAGGATTTTAAGACATCTAAGGATGTAATGACATTCATTACGTCCGAGGTGTGTTCAAGATTTAATCGGTTTCTGTACATTGAACGTATAAAATTAAATTCAAAAACTCGTTTTGGAAAGTGACAGTGACAGATTATTGTAAAATTGACATATCGGTATTGTAAATTTTTAACATCCAGCATGAGGTTGAAATAGGTAGGTACGTACAATTGACATATCGGTATCGTAAATTTTTTACATCCAGCATAATGTTATGCCATAGTTACCAGACTATTTTTGTGAATGTAAAAGACCGTTTAACCGACAGAAACCGATTAAAGTCATTTCTTCTTGCTAACATGTGGATTAAGATTATAAGCCGATAAACAGTCTTTACTTTAATACGATTTTAAAAGTATCAAAAATATTCACTTTGCCCCGCTCCGAACCGCCCGGCTGCGAATCGTCTCGGCCCCGAAAGGGCTCGGCCCCAAAACGGCTCGGCCCCGAAACGGCTTGGCCCCGAAACGGCTCGGTTCCGAACCGGCTCGGCTCCCAAACGTCCCGGCCACGAAACGGCGACTCCGAATCGGCGGCACCGAAACGGCGGCGACGAAACGCCCTAGACCCTTTCGGGAATGCGTCGGGGGAAAGTCGCTCTCAGAAAGTCCATAGAAATCCTTGCCATGTGAGCTGTAGTTCCGTCCCGCTGAAACCACAAACTGTCAGCGACAATTTCGTTTTCCTCAAGAAGAGGGACTAAAAATTTTTGATGCATAGCGAGGTACCGCGCGGAGTTGACCGTCACTGCCTGCTCTCTCTCATCTTTGAAAAAGCAGGGTCCAAGTATTTCGACTTTGGAACTTATTTTTTTCAAATTGTTCATTAAACTTCCGAGAGGAATTCCGAATGTTTGACCAAGGCGTTTGGTTGACCGGATTGAACAGTGAAAAACAGATGTTCTTACACCTCATATTCGTGCTTTTAATGTCATTCTAGGTCATTTTGAAGTATCGATCGTTTCGTTGCGTGAAAGCGCGTCCGACTTCTCTCTTATCAAGAGAAAGATTTTCGACGTACGATTGACGTTATTGACGAAGTGTGCAACAGCACATCTTCGACAGCATAATATCCGTGCTTTTTATGTAATTCCTGATCAGGGGTGCTCAAACAGACGATCGCAATCGATCGGTTAATCGCGAGAGCTTTTGGAGCCGATGGCGAAAAAATAAAAAATAATGATTCCACAAATTCGAGTTCTCTAGAACGTCAACTTTAGGACGTCTCTGTCTCTCATTGGAATTTTCGAAACTCTTTAGGCTATACAACTGCGCAAAGTTCGGCAACCCTTCCCGATTTTTCTCGAATTAGTCGAATTTCATATAAAAATCCGCTACGACGCGACACAATGCCAGTCATAACTGGGTATCTGAATGATACGTAATATTTGAAAGGCAAAATAAGTGCGGTGAAAAAAAGTAAAACGTATCATTTTAATAACTATTGGGAGGATAAATTTTTGTTGATTATGGTCAAAGATAAGTGTATTGGTCTCGTTTGTCGATGGTCAGCGGCATTGCCCAAACGCGGGAACTTAGTAGGGCATTATAAAACTATGCATAAAACTTTGATAATGATTTTCCCCAAAAAAGGGCGTTAAGAAAACGAAAGGTGGAAGATTTTAAAAGTAGTTTAAAGGGAGAGGTGCAACAATTGCGTCTTTTAAAATTTCCTACATACTGGCGCAACTCAAGAAACCTTTCGAAGATGGAGCGATAGTAAAAGAAACATTTGTTGAAGCGGCGAATGTAGTATTTGATAACTTCAAAAATAAAACAGAGATTATATCTGCTATCAAGGATGTTCAATTATCTCGCTAAACTGTTACTAAACGTATCGAAATCATGAACACAGATTTGGAATCCAAACTAAAAAATGATATTATGGAATGTATAGCAAGCGCCAATTAAGTTGGCGCGAGGAGGGGGTGCGCAGAAGCCGTTTTTAAAAACGTCAGCCCCCACTACTCAAGTAATTGTCAGAATACATTTGTCATTGAGGTTTGACGGAACATAATGTCTTTGCTAGGGGATCATAAAGTGATACACGCTCAGAGGTTAGAATTATCTGACATTTGATGTAAAACCAAATACAAATCTCCCCACTACTTCTAATCTTGCGCGCCAACTTAATTGGCGTTTGCTATACATACTTTTCTTTGCAGTTTGGTGAGTCCACCGATATGACTGATACTGCTTAATTATGTATTTTCATTCGGATGGTGTTTTCTGATATGTCGGCTAAAGAAGAATTGTTAACGTTGCTGCCTCTGAAGGAAAGAACTCGCGGAGAAAATATTTACAAAGTTCTCCTAAATTTTGTAATACAATATGAGCTACCGATTTATACAAACTCGTGTCCATTACAACTGATGAAGCACCATCAATAACAGGCAATCACATTGGGTTTGTTGCGTTATGTCGAACTAACGAAGACTTCCCATCATTTTTTGCATTCCATTGCGTCATTCATCAGAAAGTTCTATGTTCAAGAATACTAATTATGAACGATGTGGATATTGTCACAGAGATCGTGAATTCAATCCGTGCGCGAAGCTTGCAACGAGCCTCTGCAATTGGAAGCCAGCGATTCTGCTGAGCACACTAATTTACTTCATTATGCAGACATAAGATGGTTGAGCCGCGGAAATTTTTTGGGAGATTTCAAGAACTATTACCTGGAATCATTTCTTTTCTTAACGAACAAGGTGACGACACTGAAATACATAAAAATTAAAAATGGCTCCGTGATTTAGCTTTACTATCAGATGTGACAAATCATTTGAATACGCAAGCACAATTATTGAGAATAGAAAGAGTTTTCAGAATTTTTATTTTAAATATGTTCAAAGTAATCGCCACATAGTTCCCTTTCTTGGCACTTTACTGAACATAGTAGGTAAACAATTTTCAACATACCATTTAGCGGCAACTGTCTTCTGATCTTCTAATTTAATTGCGGCCATCAAACCCGTACTAAAAAGTACTGCGCACATAACTGTTTTCATTGCTGCCTGTTTTTGACCATCGTGACGGTTTCCTCATCTTCATGTAGCCAGGTTCAGCTTTCTTGGCGAGTGGGAACATAGTTCCCACTCATAGTTCCCAAGACATGAGTTATTATTACGTATGCGCATACGTAATAATAACTCATGTCTTGCTTTTCCCTGTTTTTGTTTTGTGCTGATGTGGTCCTCTACTGTGTCGTACCCTAGCATATGCGCTACCAAACTCTAGGGGGGTCTGCCCGATTGGCGGACAGGTGCCATTCCGCCTTTCCAGCAGGAGTGAGGAACCAAGCTACGCGGCGCAAATCACGGCGCCGCGCAATGCACACACCACTAGGACCAGTCCTGGGCGACAACCTGGCTAGGCTGCCGTTAACAGCACACACACGTTCGACGTGTGTGCAATGCCCCCGCTTTGGCGGAAAACGTTAAGATGGCACAAAGTGTGACCGTCATCGACCGAAGTAGCCACTAAGAGTGTTCCTTCGGTTGGCGATGAGCAACCCCGTGCAGGGTGCGCTTCGCTGGTCTACGCCTTGCCTCAATAGGGCGGGGGTCGGGCCGTCGAAGTACTGCACGTAAAAGTAAAGAAGTTGCCGGGAAAGGGTTGGCGGCCCTACGCAACGGCTGGTTATCCGATCTCTCTAAATTTTTCGCGTCCGGTCACTAAACACACGCACGAACACGCCAACATACAAAACCCTACACTTACGCGCTCACACAAACAAAACCACACACCCAGTGAGAGACGCAAGCTGCCAGCAGCAACCAACACACAAGTTTCATACCCAGAAAGAGACACAAGCTGCTAGCAGCGAACAACACATATGTTCACACCTTGCTATATGTTTTTGGAATACTAAGGCATGATTTATTATTATGCAATTGGAATGTATCATTGAATAATTTAAACCATAGCAAATCAATTATTTGACATTTATATTCTGTCATTTATATTTTATATCCTTGATAAAGGCATCATTGCCGAAACATGTGGGGTTTTTTAAATATATATACTTTGAAGTAGAACAGACCTTTAATCGCCGACTGATTGGATTTACCATATCATACCAAGGTCACGAAAATATTATATATATATATATATATATTTATATATATATATATATATATATATATATATATAAATATAAATTATTGAGGAAATTTAAATTACACAAAGGAAAATTTAAAAATACGAGTTTACTTGTATCCTTTCCCTATTCGTCTGTGATGGCAATTAATTTCTTCCGGTGTATCGCTGTTCGCTGGATTAGATGACCATGAACTGCCCTGGATGGAGAGGCGGTAGTGTGCGTGGTGTCTTCCGCGGAAAGTTAATTATTTTTTTCCGAAAACGAAGTGGAAGTAGAACGCCAAGCAGAAAAAAACCCAAAGTGGGTTGATAATTTTCTCCAACTTTCTTGAGTCGCAAGCGGCATAATGCACTGTTCTAAAATATTCACTAATTCTTTACCTGATCCGTAATTAATGGTGAAATTCTATATGTCGAAGAAGCGTGAGTTAACTTCCGTTACGAAGATGTATTTTTTGTAACTTTTTAAACGACCTTACAGTCTCTCTTTTCCGCGTACCAGCAGACGGTCGCAGAAGGGGATGATAGTTTCCAATTCGACTATAGATAGCGATAACAGCACTCATACATATTAAATGATACGCAAGCAAAATAAGATACCGGGGCTCGTCACTATTAAGACTATTAAGAAAATTTTAGAATCGAAATAAAGGCGTAACAGTACTTGGAGTGTAAAATCCTTTTCATCTTGAAAAATTTGACGTCGTCGGTCAGCATTCGAAAACCGCCTGTACAGTCGCAGAGCTCTTGATGATCGACGGTCTTTTGCATTAAGTGTAAGTGCTGGGGTTTGCAGCTTTTTCTAGCATTTAATACCTATACGTGATTGAATAACTTGTACAGACCTGCGACTAATTCCTAGCCTGGCTGTTATTTTACGCTGAGATGAATGAGTTCCCGTAGCCGGTATAGGTCATCCTCTGCCGGGTTTTCTGTAAACAGATCCGGTTTCTACAAGCGCGTGAATAGCACGATTTATGCTTGAAGCTAGCCATCTCTTGCCTGGAAAATTTCTTGCAATTCTTCTTTTCCCGTGCCGGTTTTCTTGTCTATAACAGAAGGAAATTTATGTCTAAATCAGGCTTCGTCAAATGAGGTGCCATTATTACGAGAAAAAGTACTTTAAATTGTTCGAAGTGCCACTATACCAATTATAAAGTGACAACTAACTACAAATGTCACTCAGAACTTCATTTGTTTTAGCAAAAGGTTGGTTCGATTTAAGTTGCTTATTAAATTATCAACGTGTAATCGTTATTTTTTAAGATAACTTTAAGCTTCTGTTATTCTATTGTTGAAGAACATATACCTATGAAATTTTTCACGCATAATTCTCAGTCTTTTGTCTGCAAGGGCAAAAATTACCTTGATATCTCTATGCGTTCGGATAATATAGCTATGGAAACAGGATTCGTTTTTTTCTAGCCACCCGGGATTATAAGTAATTGCAATAAATCATTTTCATAAATCTGTTTTTTTTTTATTGTAACCGGGCTACTCCTAGTAGTCCTAAATGTTGTGTGGTACATCGCAATCCCTAAAAGTCTGAGCACCCCTCTTCTAGATCATTTTGACGTATCGATCGCTTCGTTGCGTGAAAGCGCGACTGACTTCTCTCTTATCAAGAGAACGATTTTCGAGGTACGATTGACGTTATTGGCGAAGTGTGCAACAGCACATCTTCGAAAACATCATATTCGTGCTTTTTATGTAATTCCAGATCATTTAGACGTATCGATCGCTTCGTTGCGTGAAAGCGCGACCGACTTCTCTTTTATCACGAGAACGATTTTTGTATTGCACGACTTATTTGTTTTTATAATTATAAGAATCAGAATAATTGATTTCTGTTTTTACAGTGGCTAAACGGAAACTTTCTATGTAAATGATATATTTACAAAGTATAGCCAATAAACAATTTTAACATGCATAATAACTGAAATTACGGTTTATGTTTTGAATAGGCCGTATAACAAATTCCAAAAAAAAAACTTCCAATAAAGGCGGCAAGAAATTTATTGCTATTTCTGGCGGTGCAGAGTTATAAAATCACTCGTTTCCAACCGCACAGCATATGATTATCGTTTGTTAAAATTTTTTGCTAGGCGTTTTAGTGGTTGCACATACAGTTTGCGTACATCATAATTAAGTAAAAACAAACAAAGCAGTTGTGATAGCTGTAGTACTGTAAATATGTGCTCATAAATGCAAACTAACATGTATTTATATATGTTCTGAATTGCTTGGCAAGGGAGGTACTATTTTATGTGCTTCCCTGTAATTTGTACTTGCAAATATTATGTTATTAAATTTACGAGAGAAACAAGTTATTCTAGTGATTTCAGCAAAGCTGTCAATTATCACTGACCTCCGTATCTACAATTACTAATTACACTAGTTTACAAGATTTTGTTCAAAAACATTTGAGCGTTGTTATTGATGTAATTTTGAATGCTGAACAAGAATCTGCCATTGAAAAATTTGTATTACGTCAGATAACTGAAATTGACAGAAATATATTTGCTACTCTAGTACACGTGTTTTATTGAATACTAGTTGCCCGCAATCTGACGTTGCTCTGCCACATTCTATAGAAAAATTAAAAGTTCCTTTGTGTTAACTGCCATTAACCGATATACATGAAAATGTAAGTCATGCAGTGGAAACCTCATTGAATGTCTTGAACTAGTATTTTCAAAACAATGCTTTGAACTTAAATAATACAAAAACAAAAATAGTCGAATTTAGTGCAAAAAAACGCGAGAGGAATTAGAATAAGTGGTTGTACTGTTGCTTAGGTAGATTCGACAAAATTCTTGGGTATATATCTAGATGAGAACTGCTCTTTTAATGAACATATTTATTGCTTGGCAAAGAAATTGACCAATGTATGTTACGCAATAAGTCAATTGCGTAACAAGGTAGATACGTGTGTCGTGAGAATATACTATTTTGCTAATTTCCATTCCCTACTTATACCGCCTAATTCTGAGCAAACGCAACGGCCTGAATGTACGAATATTTCTCCCGCTTCGAATACAATTCCCCTGAATGCTGTAGGCGTGTCAACATCAATGTCATATATCATACATACTTACATATTATGGAGCCGCGTAAGAAAAATTATCTGATTACCAAATTATTATTGAAGGACTATAAATTGTTTAGTCCTGTGTTATGGTAATGAGTAAATTGCAATACGTTATTCTACAAAGCGTAATGAAATTATTAATAAGCGGTTAAGAAAATTGCAAATAAGGCATCAAGAGATTTAATAAATTAAATTTTAATAATAAAGGTCACAAAAACTGTTCATAGTAAACTAAATAAACTTCAGAAATAAATAAAAACCAAATTAAATTCTAGTAATGTTAAGAAAAATTTACTCTTACAGATAATAAAATAAATTGTTCATAATGAGAAATTAATTATATAATAACTGATATTCATCCGTTTAAACTCATCACCGTCAAATAATTGATGATGTTTGGAATATTTATAATTACGAAAACCATTTAATTTTAGTATGCGGTTAACGGAAGAGCAGCATATGCCTAAATCGTTGGAAATATCGCTAACTGTCAAATTTGAATTTAGTTCTATTGCAGCGCATACTAAAATGAACGTATCATTAGGAACTCTGCGATTTGGGAATAATGGTTTTAAATTTTGTACAGAACCAGTAATGTCTATTTTCTTTTCTTATTTTCTTATTTTCACTATTCAAAGCTTAAGAGACTCCGTATAGGGTGACAGTGGTGACACTAATTTGTGACATTAGTTGTTAAATGGTTGCGCGACAGACTGGTTTGTGATTGGCTAAACGCGTTCAGGGGAATTGTATTCGAAGCGGGAGAAATATTCATACGTTCGGATCGTTGCGTTTGCTCAGAATCAGGCGGTATATGGAATACTTGCTTGGGGCGGTTCAATAGGAGTACTAAGAATTTTTAGACTTCAAAGGAGAGCGGTTAGATTAATGAACAAAATCAGTGTAATAGTAAGTTGTAGAAACTTATTCAAGGAAATCAACGTTATGACATTGCCATGTGTATATATTTAAAAATTATTAATTTATGTCAAGCAAAATTTTAATATTTTCACAAAATTAAATGACAACAACCATTATCATACACGTAATAGTCATATATTGGAAATTCCCAAACATAGGTTAGCATTCAATAAAAAAAATCCTAAATACCAGACAATCAGTTTGTACAATAGATTACCACTTAAGTATAGATAGCTAGCACTAGATATGTTTGAATGCAGTATTAAGGACCTATTAATCTCGAAAGTCTGTTATTCAGTCCAGGAGTTTGTTCATGATTGTAATGTATAATGTTAGTTGCAATGTAGTTAGTGTGAAACTCTATGTTATTGCGTGGGTTTTTTAATTTTTTGTTCCTTGCATATTTCTTAAAGCTAAAGATATCAGTGTTTACTTTATATATGGGTATTGATGCTCTTACATATTGCTATGAACTGTAGTTTTATATTAATTTTACCACCATTCACGACAAATCTATCCAGCTAGGATATTCAGTCGGTTTATTTCCAAAAAATGAGACTGCTTTCCTCTCAGGGTTCCAATCAGAAACGTGGTTGTCCCTTCTACAAATTTATAAGGCGCCAGTAAAAGAGTATTGACGAATGTTATAATTATATCTTTAAGTTACATATTTAAAATGTATAGAAAGGATTATTAAATTAAAGAACACAATATAAAATTTAAATGAAAATTTAATAAAAATAAAAAAAAAAGAAAAAAATCTTTATAAAGTATAAAGATTAATATTGCCTCATTTAACAATATTATAAAGGTAAAAATAACACATGGAAATGACCGAAGCATACGTCAAAAAACCCTTTATGAGAGCCGATCAAAATTAAAAATAATAAATTACAAAGAAACTTTTTTATTTCTCCCAAGAAAAACAAAATCAAAATAAACAAACTGATATGACAACCCGAAGCAAACTCTAACGCATGTGCAACCACATGTAATAAAAAATGCTCTAGATATACCAACGTACTAAATTTTACAGTTAACAGAATTTTTTTACTAGAAATTTTAAAAACCTTCTTTGTTATTTATATCAAATAACTAAGACTAAATCAATACGATAATTAACACAATAGAAAAATACAATATTCAATTCATTCAAAATAATAATAAGATATCTTTTAATAATATATTACTTACGTAAAAAATATATTCAAGACACGTGAGTAAGAAAGTGTAAAATATTATGAGATCAACAAACTCGTATAAAATATCGGTAATGAATTAACACAGCACCAACCACAATTAAATCAAAAAAATTAACCCGAAGTTACTTAATAAAAAGATAAAGATTTATCTTTTTATAAACACGTCTTTCTTAACTCAGAGTACACTTGTGTCTGTGTAAAAGTCAAATCAAGCGCGCAGGCTTATAATATAAAACCAGTTTCTTTCACAAAAATAATAAATTTCAAAAATATACACTTGCGTTCAAAATAACTGTTTAAAGATAAATACATAAATTTTAATATTTTTTATGGGGAAAAGTCCACAGCAATATGTAAGAAGAACTGTGACCACTATTAAAATTTTATTTTACTTGAAATTGTTGACTGCTATTGTAGTCAAAGGGATGAAAATAAATTATTATTATTATTATTATTATTACAATGTTTGTTTATTCTCTAGCTAAACAACAAAGCAACGATATTTTATTATAATCAATCTATCACTCCAATGCCTTTGGATATACAATATTCTTCATAATTTCATCTGATGCATCAACAAACAAAGCAGATTGTTTCCTAATTTGCGAACATGCTATATATGCACATGAGGATTGATAATTTCCAGCTGTTGTAATCAGACATAACAATTCGATAACTGTGCTCGCAGACAAAAATGCATTGCTCACCGTAGTTTCTAGGTTAGTTGGCAGTGAAAGGGATAAAAATAAATTATTATTATTATTATCATTCTTACAATTTTTGTTTATTCTTTAGCTAAACAACGAATCACCGATATTTTATTATAATCAATTTATCACTCCAATGCCTTTAGATACACAATATTCTTCATGATTTCATCTGATGCATCAACAAACAGAGCAGATTGTTTCACAATTTACGAACATTCTACATATGCACATGAGGATTGATAATTTCCAGCTGTTGTAAACACACATAGCAATTCGATAACTGTGCTCGCAGACAAAAATGCATTGCTCACCGTATTGTATAAGTAGTTGCCATTCTGTCGACACAATTGCTAAGAGACACCTTGAAAACAGTATAAATATGTGCATTTCCGGCCCTTGAAATCCCAGACACTTAAATACAAAAACATTTTAAGCGGTGTAAACTTTCTTTAAACGCTACTCAAACCAATTATTGACGTAGAATGCAAAATGTTTTGAAAAAATAGTAAATTAAAAAAAATTATTAACAAAACTGCAGATAGTGTCCTGCTTTACTTAAATTTCAAAAATATCATTTCGAATATCAGAATACTTTAAACTTAACTTCAAAATTAGTATTTACTTTTGTTAATAGATTTTTGTAATTTTGATAATTGCGGCATTTTAAAAAATATAAACTGACTATGGATTTGTCAAATGTGACATTGTCATCAAAATGACTAATGAAAATTTGATTGAGAACTTCGGTTGAGGGGATAACTCAGTTAATAGGCTATATGTAGAGGTTCTTTTAATAATAGGCGTCACCGTGTTTATACTCTCAAACCGGTACATCGAACATAGGCGCCGCCGACAGTAAGTTAAATAATTAGCAGGTAATACGTGGACAATTGCTATTACAACAATAAAACACCAAATAAGATGACGATAACAAGATGTGATTTATTATGAACAACAAAATATCGACAAAGTTATGTTGAACAACACGGTAGTAAATAAATCAACAACACAAAATAAGATCTTAATAAGGCTCACGAGCCTCAGTAAATAATGAATTAGAAATCAAAAAATATCCATGACCAACTTACTAAATGCGTACAAAAGTTATATATGTAATTAAAATTGAGCTAAAAGTGATAACTTGACACCGAGTTAATAACTCGTCCATTACTGTAATTTGTAAATTATAGAAAAATCATGCATCTTTAATATTGTGATCACTCATCCAACGATTCGTCGCGCGTTATACCTCTGGCGTTTTCTCGATGCATGTAGAACGCTCGAGAAGAATATTCACAGCGATATATAAACCGTCGAGGAAGGGATTGAAGCATTCCATACCGAATCATCGCGGATTAAACTTACATAAATATAAATACATAAACGTGCTTATTGTTAGTAATTAGTTTTTATATTGTGATTCGTTTTATTATTAATATAGTGTGTCTAAAGATATCCATAGTTTTATTTAAGAACCCGAAAAGACAATTACATCACAATATGCATTAGAAAGCAATTAAATATTGAAGTTAAATTGAAATAAAAGGAAACTAATGCATTTAGAAAAATAAAATAAAAATGATACAACAAATGCAATAACATCTCAGTATTTAAATCATTAATCCATAAATAAGTAAATTATATGCTTAGTATAAATATTAATTCGGTTCGGTAATTTATCTAAAGATCTTTCGATAAATCTCACATCGAAATTCTAGTACAATCAGTACAACAACTAGATTACTAAATATTGGAAAAAAATCAATCTACAATTTAAAATCGTAATAAGAAAAATGAAACAGTGAAATTGTACTATTAAGTTTAACAATTTGGTGGTCTATATCATTCCACACAGCTATAATTTATTAAGATTTAGATATCTTTCTTACGTTAGGAACAATAATTTAAAAAAAAGAAAACAAAGATGACCCTAGTATGTTACGATTATTTCGACTAGCCTGTATAAGCAAAATAACGGTTGTCAATCGCTTTCAATTTACTAAATAAAATAAAATGTATGACTCTACAAAATACAACAATATATACATTTGATATACAAAAAGGTTTTAAATATTTCTATACGTTAATGCACGTATAATGCTTTGGTTTCATTATGAAACAGACATGTAAATAATTTACACATCTGTAAACATAGACAATACACCTCGTATTTTCGGCATTAACTTCTGCTTAAGACATATGTTTCTGCCATCTATAGGCATCATCAGCTAAGCTAGTGAAGCAATGTATACAAATGATACAAATCTTTATAAATAGATCTGTATCTGTATATAACATTAAGCCGCAATCCCTATTAGATAAAGCAAATTTCATCTTGTAAGGTGGCACTTATTAATAAGTGACATCTAACGGACGAAAGAAACTTTCCCGGAAAAGGGACCTTTCGTTTGTGACCAGCTATGCGGGTACGACAAGCGAAACAATACGGGTTAGTCCATAACAAGCCAGATGGCGGTAAATATACAAAAAGGTTTCAAATATTTCTATACGTTAATGCACGTATAATGCTTTTGTTTCATTATGAAACAGACATGTAAATAATTTACACATATGTAAACATGGACAATACACCTCGTATTTTCGGCATTAACTTCTGCTTAAGACATATGCTTCTGCCATTTATAGGCGTCATCAGCTAAGCTAATGAAGCAATGTATACAAATGACACAAATCTTTATAAATAGATCTGTATCTGTATATAACATTAAGACGCAATCCCTATTAGATAAAGCAAATTTCATCTTGTAATGTGGCACTTATTAATAAGTGACACCTAATGGACGAAAGAAACTTTTCCGGAAAAGGGACCTTTCGTTTGTGACCAGCTATGCGGGTACGACAAGCGAAACAATACGGGTTAGTCCATAACAAGCCAGATGGCGGTAAATATACAAAAAGGTTTTAAATATTTCTATACGTTAATGCACGTATAATGCTTTTGTTTCATTATGAAACAGACATGTAAATAATTTACACATCTGTAAACATGGACAATACACCTCGTATTTTCGGCATTAACTTCTGCTTAAGACATATTGCTATAGATTTTTCCTTGGACAAGAAAGGAAAAATGATTGAACAATTTTGAACTCTGTAATGTAGTACATTTATAAAAATTATCTATTTCAATTGTATGTTTATTTATTTCAGACGGGGATCGTTATATATATATTTTATTTTATAAGTGAAAATTTTTATAATGTTTGAAATTGTGATTAGCCCTCGTATATTTAGGTTAATCAGAGGATTGAAGTTGCCGCTCTTCCGGATATTGTATTTATTAAAATGTGTTGTCTGTATATATTTTTAATTTTATAGATGGTAGGGATGTTCAGGCGGATGTTGAAATTTCATTTTGAGTTAGAGATATCTTGACGTTTGAAGTGATCGGTTTATTAAAGAATAAAATACTCAATTTTATTCTTTGTTTTATAAAATCGGGTTGAATATTGTTTATGCATTTATTGTGAGGTGCATGTAAATCTTAATTCGATTTTTGCGAGTGTTTTGATGTTTATAAAATATTTTTTTATGAATAAGATATCTCTCGTGCATTTTATAAATGGTGCATAGATCTATGTAAGTTTGATAAAATATTTTGTTTATATATTTGAGATCACGATTATTTTCATTATTATAATTTCATGTATTTCTTGTAATAATTTATATTTGAAAGTAGTATATGGGTATTAGAGAAAGTTGTCATGTTTTTTGTAAGGGAAGTTTTTTCTTAAAATAATATTCGAGAACATTTTTGAATTCAAGGTTGGAGTTTTCTTTAGTGGGGATTGACCTTGTTGTGTTATTTTTGCGCATGACAAAAATTCAATTTTCGTGGGTTTCGAAAACTTAGTTGTTTTTGACATTTGTTTGAAGGGGTCAAAGTAGAGGTTAAACTTGACAAATTTCACTAGTATTTATTAGTTTTATGTTTGATCGAGTGTCACAAGGGGTTTTTCTCTGTGTGCGAGTCATTATTCACAAAGAGTGTTTCCCCATTGCTACTGTTTGATGATGCTTTAGCACCCTATACACTTTGTAGAGGGATTTTTTTAAATTTTTTTTTAAATAAACTAACAAATTAACAGATAAGATTTTTATTTGTGTTTATCGTTTTATTTTCGGATTAAAACTTGGACCTGATCCGCGAGGAACGATTCATGAGATGGGAGTTCGTGGATTCTACTAGACTGAATAGCCGGCAATATAAGCTGTAGTGTGAATAAAAAAATTAATAAGCAATTTCAAAGCAAATTCCACTGCAATATGTCTCTGCCATCTATAGGCGTCATCAGCTAAGCTAGTGAAGCAATGTATACAAATGATACAAATCTTTATAAATAGATCTGTATCTTTATATAACATTATTATTATGTATATAACATTATCTGTATATTTACCGCCATCTGGCTTGTTATGGACTAACCCGTATTGTTTCGCTTGTCGTACCCGCATAGCTGGTCACAAACGAAAGGTCCCTTTTCTGGCAAAGTTTCTTTCGTCCGTTAGATGTCACTTATTAATAAGTGCCACCTTACAAGATGAAATTTGCTTTATCTAATAGGGATTGCAGCTTAATGTTATATACAGATACAGATCTATTTATAAAGATTTGTATCATTTGTATACATTGCTTCACTAGCTTAGCTGATGACGCTTATAGATGGCAGAAACATATGTCTTAAGCAGAAGTTAATGCCTAAAATACGAGGTGTATTGTCCATGTTTACAGATGTGTAAATTATTTACATGTCTGTTTCATAATGAAATATACATTTGACACTAACAAGTTCTTCATAGTGAGTTTAACTGGACTGTTTGTAGTCTCCAGAAAAAAATAAGACAGAACAAGCAGTTTCTACCTTAGTTGAAGGAATGGTCTGTACTTTACGATTCCAAACTAATTAACATCGTTTTGAAAACTGCTTACCAAACTGCTTGAATTTTAGGTCTAGAGCGTGCATAATTTTAGTGCCTCATGCTTGAATTTAATGCTTCTTGCTGCATTTGATGACTTGAGCTTGAATTTGACTTCTAGCTTGAATTTAAAGCCTCGTATGTGACTTTAGGCCTCTTGCGTAAACTTTTATAATTTTAAGAAAGAAAAAAAAACGATTGAAGCAAAAATAATTTATAATAAAAGTAACATTGCCATTTTACACATAGACATCGTGGAAAATTCATCTATAATAGGGTAAAAGATTGTGCGTCGAATGGAAATTGGAATACCACGGCCACGTGTTCTCACAAAGAAAATTGTAAAACCGCCGAAGTTAGCGATAAACGATACTCTGATATCTCACTATATCCTTACAATCGTTTGTATTAATTATAATGACTCCGCATTAGCGAGGTAACTAACTACTATTTAAAAGCCATTAATAATAGCACAATATGTCTTCAGCACACGTGTTACTAGGCGACACACGATAGCAAAAGAAAACAATATTTCACGAGCTCGATACTTTTATACGATTCGATGCATGGTTTATAAAAAATCAACCGATTGTTGAAGGTGTAGAGAAGAATTTAAATAAGAATTCGTAATTAGGAAAACATTTCACTACATCAAAATTAGGACAATAAAATTCAAAACCCATCTGAGAAAGAATTTTAATTAATTATGTTCTTAATAAATAATTTAATAAAAGACCATTGTCCCGAAAATCGACAAAAGAGGTCTCTGATGCATTAATGCAACAAAGGAGATATTTAAAGAAAATACCAATGACAATTCCAACTCAATTCACTAAATACAAAGCCGTATGCTATTCTAATTAATTTTAAAATAAAGATTTGCACTTCTACAGAAATATTAAAAAAATTATTAAACATTCTAATTACAAGCTTGTTAACACAGCGCGGGATAAATTACAGGTAAAGGTGTCATCTTTGCAGGTAATGCTACAAAAACAATATTTTAAATATATAAAATTAAATTTTTAGATATTTGGATGGAAACCTTCGCATATCCATTATTGAATTTTGTATATGCATTTTAAAAAAATACAATATGCCGTTATGCACTTAATATGCATTTTACATATTTTTCAAGCTGTATTCATTACCTATAAATAAATAGTTTCCATTTTTAAAGTTTGAAGCCTTGTAAATATACTTGTCGTAAGGTTACTACAAAGTAGTTGGTAAATGAACGACGAAAGTTTAAATCGCAAAATATTCCAATTTTATCACAATTCACCTGATACAGCATTTCGAACTTTTAGCCTTCTTTAATGGCAAAATTTAAGTCGTCTTGATAGCAGCAATAAAATTCCATAAAATTTACAAGTTAAAATATCGGATAAAACTGAGCATACCTTCTACCAATTCTCATTCATATTTCAACATTAAAAAGAGTAAAACCAATAAAGGTAACTTACTTCTCTTTGCACTCAAAAGAAAACTTCTTATTAACTTTCATTAGGAAAAGATTAAGATAAGACGCATTTATCACTTTCCAACAACAGCAAGTAGCTCTGATCTTTTTCACTTACGTAACGAAGTTTTTGCGGTAGTTTTATGGGGCCGTTTATTTTATGTTAGTGGCAAGACGGCGCCGCTAACTCCAACGTAAAAATAAAATTTAAATCATTTTAGCGTAGTGAATGCACAAACTTCTTAATATTCGAATAAAACTTTTGCCTTGATTTCCCTGTTGTTACATTAGAAATTGCACGTTTTTATCTGTCATCTTTCATATGCCATGTAATGTGAATATGTACAAAAATATCGTCAACTATGTTACCAAAAGTATTGACATGTATTTTTAATACCATTAATAGAATAAAATGTAATGTGATGTTTAGTACATTTGATTTAAATTAACTTTTTTATTATTATTAATTACATTTTTTAAAACAATTTAATAAAATCTGTAATTGTGATTATCTCTTCTTGGGCCTTTGCAATATAGAGAGTAAAATCTTAATCGAACTTGAGACACTGCCATTTGTGTCTGTTGATTCCACTCCATTCAAATTTTATCTAAAACCAATTTTCCAAAATTCACAATTACGATGGCTGCAGACTTTCAACTTTCATCGAACAAATTTTAGTCAACTGCATAATGACCTTCTGCTTATTGATTCTTTTGTGTACGTGCTCTTTGTAATGGTCTCCTTCTATAATACTCATTCTGCGTTAATTGTAATACCTTTCGCCAGAAAATCCATAAAAATAATCCCTTTGTAATCTCAGAAGCATTAACTTTCCAACAGATGGAACTGCACGCACCTTAAGTCGAGGCCCTTGTTCAGGTTTACGCCATTCATTGGATTGACTTTCGGTCTCAGGATTGAAATAAGGAATCCACGTTTCGTCAGTGGTTATGATCCGTTGCCAAAATTCATCACCGTAGCCGGCTAACAGCTCTTAAAGTTGACGACAAATGTCACAGACCCATTGAGTTTCTGTTCCGCTCCCAACAGCCCTGGCATTCAGCAAGCTGAAATCTTGTTTACCCCCGAACAATCATCTAAGATCTCATGAACTTGTCGTGTACCTATTACTAGGTGTACACTAATTTGAGAAACAGACATTCGTCTGTCCAGTAGGTTCTTCACGGCAGTAATGTTTCTTTCTTTTAACGACGTGCTCGGGCGACCACTGTCTAATGATGTTCTACCACCTTTGAAACGATCAATCCACCATACAATAGGTACTTTTAGATTCTGCAGACTCACCAAACACTCCTTCCAAAGGTTCAATAATTTCTGAATTTTTCACACCTTCTTTCCACAAAAAGAAATTATTGCTCTTTGAGAGTTTCGCCGCGTCTCCCATGGTTACGCAAACAGTACTATGAAAATGTGTCTATATCGGTCGAACAGTTGAATCAGACTGAACGATATTACACTGGATAGCTGCATAAATATGTCAAGACTTGTCTATCGCCAATAGTATTGCCTATAACTTATGTGTAATTTAATTAGAGCACAATTCCCAGAACTTTGGAAACATTCCTCGTAGTTCTATTCTGCCACTGTTAAAAAAATGTGCCTGTTGATCCATATCCTTCTGCAGTTTTGTTCTCCATTCGAATTTGATCTAAAACAAATTTTCCAAATCTCCCAATTACGATGACTGAAGACTTCATTCAACTTTCATCGAACAAATTTTAGTCCCCTACATAATGGTCTTCTGCATACTGATTGGACATTCTTGGGTAAGTTTCGTGGTGTAAATATTACGACTTTCAATTTATATTCTTGGTTAAATATTATATGCTCTAAATCTGTGTCAGTTATCAAGAAAAAGAGTTTCTTATTCAACGCTCACAAATTCAGTAAGTCTTAATATTACTAATTTAAATTTAATTTTAGTTGTAATGTATTATTATATATGGAAAAATTTCCAAAAAAAAAGTTTAAGTATATCAATACGTTAAGCACGTATTACGCATTTCTTACAAATGAAACAGACATGCAATATACACGTCTGTAACTGTACACATGGACCTACACCTAGTATTTTCCAGCATTTACTTTTGCTTAAGACACGTGTTTCTGCCATCTACTATTAGGCGTCATCAGTTAAGCTAGTGAAGTAAGTAAAGCTGAAGCAAATCGCCTCATAAGGTATAGCAAATTTTGTCCTATCAGGTGGCACCATATAATCTACTGACATCTGACGGACGAAAAAGGCTATGCCGAAAGTGGCAACCCTTTCCTTGACCGCCTATGCCGGTACAGAGGAGAAGAAAATACATTTGCAGGCTCGCGTAATTATTTTCCTCCTGGCGATTTGCAGCATTCCAGGTGTAATTAGCAAGCAAGCTGTAGTAATTTTATTCTTCAGTTCCTGAAGATTTTGAGAAGGAGTATCATAAACTTGGTTTTTCAAAAAACCCCATACAAAAAAAATCAAGAATTGATAAATCAGGCGATCTGGCAGGCGACAAAATTGGTCCTCTGTTGCGGATCTAGTTTTGACCAAATTTATTTTGTAGATAATTTGTTCCTACAGCTTCTTTATAGTTAACTGCAGAGAATTGTCTAAATTTTTAATAGTATATTATACTATAAGGGAGAGAAATGCGTTATTTTGGCAGACGTGCAATTTGAAGACCGAGGGTGAAGCCCGAGGGCTACAATGCACCGAGGACAAAATAGCGTCTCTCCCGAATGGTATATACTATTTTTTCCACGGTCTCATTAACTTAAAAACACATATTTTGCCATTATGAAGTAAGTAGCACCAGAATTATTGTATTCGGATTTGAGCATTTATTTAGTAGTCGTTGAGTTATTGTCATAACTACAAAATAAACAAACAAAAAGAATTATCAAATTATGGTGCTAGTTTGGTTTAGTTTAAAGTTTGTTTAGTGCACAATGAATAATTGTGAGTCGGAAGAGATTGTGGAGGCTACATATATTGCAATAAGCAATTTGCTGCCTACGAAGTCAAGATCTTTATACGATATAGCCTACAATCGGTTCAAAAAGTGGTGCGCCGAGAAAAATGTTCAAGTATACAGTGAGAATGTTTTGTTGGCATACTTCAGTGAAAATGCAAAGAATTACAAGTCTTCCACATTATGGGCGCAATATTCTATGGTTAAGTCATTCTTGATAATTTACGACAACATAGATATAAGCAAATTCCCCAAGCTGATCGCATTTTTGAAAAGAACCGGTGACGGATATCAAGCTAAAAAATCGAAAATATTGAGAAAGGGTGAAATCGACCGTTTTCTATTAAGTGCAGATGACAAAGAATTCTTATTGATTAAGGTAAGATTACTTTTGTTGTTAGATATTTCAATTATTAAGTATTTTGATTTTTTATAGGTTGGATTAATTCTGGGGATTGCCGGAGCTTGTCGAACTGATGAACTAGTCAATTTAACTGTAGATGATATTGAGGATGTAGGCTCTTCCTTGATTGTAAAAATTCCAAACACTAAGACAAAGATTCCACGAACCTTTGTGGTTATCGATGTGCAAAATATGTTTGAGTTGTTTCGAAAATACCTGTCCCTTAGTCCTCCCCACGTCAAGCATAAGCGCCTTTTTTTGTACTACAAAGCAGGAAAATGTAGTTCGCAGCCAGTTGGCAAGAATACCATGGGAAAAATTCCGAGTGTAGTAGCTTCGTATTTAAAATTACCTGATGCTGCATGTTATACTGGTCACTGCGTACGAAGATCTTCAGCGACATTACTGGCAGATGCTGGTGTGGATATCACGACAATAAAGCGTCATGCTGGTTGGAAATCAACGACAGTCGCTGAGGGTTATGTCGAGAACTCCATTGAAAATAAGACCAAAATTGCTAATCAGGTTTTAGTAGGTACCACTACTAGGGCAATCACAAAAACTGTAAATGTAAGCGAAAGTAACATTCCTTCTAATATTAATTTTGAAAATTGTACAAATGTAACATTTAATTTAAATGTCAATAAATAATTTCAATGTTATCTTTTTTTTTGCATGAATCACAAACGTTCTCCATAATTATATACTAAGCATTATACTCCCTTGGGAATAATCGACTACTTCTGTTTTAATTTTGATGTCATAGAAACTGATTTCTACTCCCGACCGTGGAAAAAAGTATTTACGTGAGGTTGTCTTCTGTCAGGATATAAATTTTGATTATAAGAAAGCAGCCTGACGTATATTGTTGTTTGATCTGTGAAAATAGCATGGCATATCAACTTTTTCACAACTTTTTCACTGTTTGTGAAGCTCATGTTCATTTTTCTAATATAAAACACTAACGTTTTCTTAGTTAAATAAGAACCGCAATACCTTTGTCACTATTAAACACATCCAACTGACTTATGTCAAATATTTATGCTTTTCCCATTATTAGGCATAATTTGAAGGCAGTTCCTTACTTGTTATACATCGTTATAATGAGAAATTTATTTAAAATAATATCCCGCAAAAATATACAGGGTATTCTATTTAAAAAAATAAAGTTTATTATCGCTGCTAAAAATCAGTAGGCTATGAAAGATTACTAATGATGCAAAATGATAGATTGTTTCGAGGTAAAAAACGTACTTTATATTTTTTTTGTATTTTTGATAATAAAGCTGATATAGGCTGGACAATGTAAAACCAACCACACTGTATATAACGAAACACTTTATCTGACATTGTCATACAATATTACACTTTATTTTATATATAAAATTGCGAATAAGTACATGTAAATTAAACAGAATGTTATATACAATATACAAAGAAACAAAGGTACCAAAAAAGAAGATCAAATGTTTATTGATGTGCCGAAGCAAATAGATACGTAAACCAAAAGACAGTCGGTACGTTTAAAAAAGTAATGCCCCATTATCGCAACCCTGGGAACCACACGTTATAATATCTAAACTGTAATTTTCGAGCTTCTTGAAAATTTATCACATAAACGTAACGGAAAAAATTCAAGAAATACTTCTTTAACCTCCACTTTTCCATTACCAATTTTCACATAACGAATCACTTCCGACATTTTTTATCAATATGTGAAATGTCATTTATGCTATCAAATGTAATATAAAAATATTTAGCAGATTTAATTTCATTAACAAGCCTAAATTTTACGTAGTTCGCTAAAACCTGTAAGAATTCATTTTGTAACTACGAAAATAAAAAGAACAAAATTTATGGAGAATCCCCGACTGACTGAGCCGCTTAAACAAAAACGACAGACAGTGTGTAATGTATCAGAATAATTGAAACATGGTGAGGTAAACCCCACCAGTTTTGTATAATACAAAGGTATTTTTAAAAATATAAAATATCATTAAAAATCTGGTGTGAAGAACACAAACAGGCTCATCGGTACACCCCTTTCTCCAGCAGGGGCGTACCGATGAGCCTGTATAAAGGCGAAATACGTATCTACGTCTCTGGGGAGGGATAGAATAGAATAGAATAGATTTATTGTCAATAAGCACATACAGTGCGTGGACAGTAAGCAATATACACATACAATTACAGTATAAACACATAATAATAAATGATTAGGTTGCCAAAACAAACAAATACATGTCACCTAATAAAAAAATACATGATCAAAGCAATATTTAAAATAAAAACAATTTAAAAATAATAGCAAGGGATTCCAACGTCAACCCGCAAGGAACCCATCCAGCGAGTACAAAACCTGCCCGAGGAGCAGCACCATTAATTTTCTCTGAAACTGTTTTAAGCTTGAAGACTGCTTAATGTTCAGTGGCAGTCTGTTGAAATACTGCAAGCCCATATAAACTATTGAATCGCGACTCGCACTTGTCGCGGGCTTTGGTAAATTTAGAAGTTGGTTGCCGCGTGTATCATACGAATGAATATCAGACCTATGCTGGATATTACTTTGCTTTTTAAAGATGATAGACAATGATTCGTGTAATAACAATGAATAAACCGTCATGATTCCACTATCCGCATACAACGGCCGACAGTGGGCGTCCGCTGCCGCCCCGCACAAGGGCCGCTCTGCCCGCTTCTGCAACCTAAAAATCGAAAGAGGATTCCCAGCGGTCGTGAATCAAAATGCTATACAATACCGTAGACGAGGCTTAAACAATGGAAAATATACAGTCCTAGCCGTGGACTCTCCCAGGTTACGACGCACCACTCCAATCGCATAACAAGCATATGAGAGCTTACATGAAAGGCGACGAACATGCCCGGTCCAACAAGGGCCTGGCTCCACAATCAGACGAAGGAATTTCACGGAGTTCACAGGCTCTAAAGTGATGCCACCAATCTCAATATTCACACTTACACAATTGTGTTTGTGAATTAAAAGTTGTGTTTTACTCAATTTTAGGGTAATTCCATTAGCATTAAACCAATTCTGAAAAATCGGAATCTCGTCGTTCATCAGGCCCTCCAGAGATCGCGGGTCCGCAGCATGCCAAGTTAATGATGTATCATCGGCAAACAATGCAATGTGAGCCCTGGTGCCCAACAGTGCAAGATCGTTAATCAATAAGAGAAAAAGCGTCGGACCCAAAACCGAACTCTGCGGCACACCACATATAACATCCCTGACCCCAGACTCCACACAACCCGTCCCAAAGCCCAGACTAACATATTGTGTACGCCCAAGCAAATAAGATCTCAACCAGTCATTCGCTCCTCCCCGGAACCCATAATATTCGAGCTTCCGGAGAAGAAGCGAGTGCGGAACGCAGTCAAATGCTTTCGCCAAATCACAAAACATGGTCGCGACGACCTGTTTTTCGTTAATGAAATTGTATGCATTCTCGAGATAATAATAAATAGCATAGGACGTAGATGTGTGGGGCCTGAAGCCAAACTGACAATTAACCAACAAATCCTCCCCCCCCCCAACAAAGTTACGAATTCTTCTGTTCGCGATCTTTTCAACTATTTTAGATAATACAGGCAATATGGAAATGGGCCTGAAGCTGGACGGCGCAAATCCACATCCTCCCTTATGGACAGGAACTATTTTTGCAATTTTGAAACAAGCAGGAAATACAGAGCTCTGAAATGACAAGTTTATTAAATCAGCGAATGCTATAAGGGACGGAGGAGGCAGCCACCGGACAATATTCATGGGAACACCATCCGACCCACCCGAATTCTCTTTCCTAATTTCCCGAATCGTATGTTCAATTTTAGTTGTATCTGTAGGGAAGAAGAAGAAATTTTTAGCCCTGTTAATTTTCACATAAGATAGAGGATCAATTGCGTGATTAATTTTTTGCGCTAAGTCTGCAGCAATTGTTGTAAAATAATTATTAAGTGTCTCGGAGACAACCTTATGTTGGACATGTTCACAAAAATATTAATAGTGAACCTGTATTTGTGTTCTTCACACCAGATTTTTAATAATATTTTATATTATTAAAAATACCTTTGTATTAGACAGTGTGTACACTGAAAAAATTAATCAGAGCCATACACCAGTACTGCCACCTATAAAATTCGCAAAACTGTAGTAATTGTATAACTGCCACTTGTAAACATTTAAATCTGCAGTAAATAATTATTTATTTCATTCATAGTTTACGTGCATTAACAAATTATCACAATTGATAATTTATCTAGTATGGGTAACTTAATTAAAATTTCCTCAAACCTAAGTGATTTATCATAGAACAACGAGATGGTTTGGGATAGTTCTTATTTTTTTCCATGGTCGGGTGGCACCCCCAAACTGGTGGCACTCAGGGCGGGTCGCCTCTGACGCCACCCCAGCTACGCCAGTGATATCCAAAATATATCTAAAAACAAAAAAAAAACAAAAAGACAAAAATTCCAAGAAAACAGTTTTTCACAATTCTCGAATTCAACAGGAATTAATTACTTAATTACGTATTTCGTTGGAATGGCATAATTTATAACTCTAATTCCGCGTAACTACCTTTTTGATGGTAGTGTTTAACTGGCGTGCGAATTAATTTTAGCATCTTTCAAGTATATATTCTATTTTCATCACAATGTTAACCTGTAAGCTCGCAACACCCAACTACTCAAATATAACTCATAATTTTCATTGCCACAAATTCGCCGTGACCGTACTTCCTTTACTTTGGCATCGCACGCCAGTTTAAATTGAAACAGTCATTTTTCATATTAATTCAAAACAGTTTTAGTTAGTTGGTCGGGCGACGTTCTGTTTGCTCTGCTTCAACACATGTCTGTTGCGTGATTTGAGAATCGTAGGGGAATATTAAAGTTTCATGGCCATATATTCACGTCCGAGTGGTGTAGGTTGCGCATTACGAATATTTTTTCAAATATAGTTCTATTCTGCTACTGTTAAAAAGTTGGTAGTAAATTGCTAAATTAGCTTTCGTGGATCAAATAATTGAAAGAAATATAATTAGAAATAACAATATTAATATCGGGTGTTCATTTAAAAACGAAACCTACTCGACATTTTTAAATGAACGCCCAATATTAATATTTAATCTACATACAGGGAGTCACACAAGAAAGACGCCACAAGCTGTAACTTTGTTATTTATATTTCGATTATCATGAGACAGATATCAAATGAAATGGTTTGATGAGTACTATGTTTGAGGCTACATTTTTTTCCAGAGCCTTCTTCAATTCCTAACGATTGTCAACTTTATTTTCAAATTGCACGGTATATAGTTTTTTGCATCATCGGGTATAGATTTTTTTTCTGAATCCATTGATGTACAATACAACTATTTTAATTGTAAATTTAATTCACTCATGTTTTACTGTAGTGTGCTATGAAAAGAAAAGTGTAAAAAGTAACGAATTATCCATATGTAATTAATTTTAATTGACAAAGAAAAGCAAATAACAAATTGAAAGCTACAAAAAGTTTCAAATATTGTTCCAATTAATTACTGTCATGCTCAATACAATACTGGGATCTTCTTATAATACCATGGACTTAATACGAAATTATTAGGTACAAGTTTCAATTATTCGGTTTCGTAAATATTTTACTTTCTGTGGCACTGTTAAATAAACTCGATCTTGGAGATATCCCCGAAACCAAAAAGCTAGAGACGTAAGATCAGTTGAAAGCGCGACCAACAAATAGGTCTATATGTGGCAATCCATTGTTCATTAAAATTTCTATTCAACAAACTAATATTTATTCGTGCATTATGGGGAGTAGCACCGTCTTGTTGAAAATATACTTCACGCATTTCCACCAGTGATAATTCATCTAAAAACTTTCAACATCTTCGCTTAATAGTTGGTGATATCTTAGTTGATTTAAGGAACCGTCGATAAAAAATGGCCCAATCTAGCAGTCTCCAAGTGGGCCACACTAAATATTACAGCTAAAATGACGTTAAAAATTATTGTTGACGACATATATAAGTGTCCCGTATCGTTATGTTTAAATTTTAGGAGTGTAAAGTAAGTTCATTTCAAGTAACAAAAATGCAAAACTTGTATATCCATTATGTATATCCAAGTTACAGATCTATGAATGTGATTGTCAGATCATGAAAAAAAATGTAATCCTAAGTTCAATAAAAACTGATTTTATTTAAAAAAGTTCAATTAATAATATTTTCGAAATGTCCACATCCTTGTTGAATGCAGGCTTCTGCCTGTAAGCCAACAGAAGAAGTACTTATACGAATTTCATACTTGTTTTGTCGGATTTGCTCGGCAGTCAGGTGAAAACGATCCAACAACTCTTCTCTTGTGTTCGAAACTTGCGCGTAGACTAAATTTTTCATGTACCCCCATAAATACAAGTCAAGGGGATTAGGATCGGGTGATCTGGGTGGTCATGCAGCAGGACCACCTCTACCAATCCATCTTGGATAATTGATGTTAACCCAATTTCGGACAGCAATTCCGAAATGTGGTGGTACCCCATCCATGGGAAACCACATGTCTCGTCGAACATTCAGTGGGACATCCTCTAAAAGACCTGGTAGTTCGTCAATAAGAACTTGAAGGTAATTGTCTGCATTTAACCTCCCAGAAAGAACGACAGGACCAATCAACAAGTCATCGCTTAGGGTCGCCCAAACGTTAATAGAAAATTCATGTTCAAATTTAAATGGGCGTATAGCTTTGGGATTTTCTGATGACCACCTATGCAGGTTTCTCAGTTTTGTAACACCACTTCTTGTGAACGTAGATTCCTCTGTCCAGAGGACTGTTCTGCAGAAATTAAAATGAAGCCGTGACTGTCTTAATATCCAGGTAGAGTAAACTAGACGAGGATAGTGGTCTGCCTCAAGCAAACTATGTCCCTTGCGATAGTGATATGGATATAAGCTCTCACGTTTTAAAATTCGCTAAACTGTCGTTCGTGGCGCTGCTAGTTGTCAAGCGATTCGACGTACACTGAGAGTTGGAACCCTTGCAACAATAGCTACTGCTTCTTCCTCTAAGTCTGCTGGCAAATTTACTCCTCGGTCGAAAAGATAATCACGCAGTTCGCATTCCCGAAATTGTCTGTGTACTTCCAGAAACGTTCTGTAATGAGGAATGCGCCTATCGGGAAACCGATGTCGGTATTCAATAACTGCCTGCCGTTACAATAGCTATACACAAAGTGCATGTCCGCATACCTTGAGATGAAAATCGGTAAAGCATTTTGAATAAAGAAAACGTGTCCACTCACTAATAAGCTGTTGTATGAACTGAAACGTAATGTAATCCTTTATTAAAAAATGCAACGTTAACAGTCTGAACATTTGTTTTATTGTATGATATTCATGGTTCAGCACTTACGAAATAAGTAAGAACCTTCTTTATCATAAATCAATTTCCAGTACTCTTTTTTGTAGATCTCCAAGAAATTACTGTATGCACTACGACACGTGTTTATTTATTTTAGCATAACATTTTAGTATGCGACATTTACAATCACAGGCCTGTTATTGAATCGTATAACTTTTTTTAAATAAAATCAGTTTGTATTGACTTTAGGATTACATTTTTTTCATGATATGACAATCACTTTCATAGATCTGTAACTTTGAAACAAATAAAAATGGATGTACAAGTTTTGCGTTTTTGTTACTTGAAGTGAATTCTACTTTACACTCCTAAAATTAGAACATAACGATACGATACACTTGTATATACATATATATATATATATATATATATATATATATATATATATATATATACCGATAGGGTCAGCCCGCTACGGGCCATACGCAACAATATACGTATGAAACGTAATGCGATGTGGCAACCTGTGTACGATGCCACTCCGCGTGCGCATACATAAGTCCGATGATCGAGCAACAGATTGCCCGGCATTCGTATTTAGCTGCAAACGTAAAGGTAGTTATCACGTCAGTGTATACAACCGCAGAGAAGGTACAAATAGTTTCGTGGTATCTTGCCGGCAATTCCTTTCGAACAACCGCTGATTTATTTGCTGTAGAGTACGTAAATCGGCCTATTCCTTCACATTCGACGATTGAAGGATGGTAAATGCGTTTAGGAAATATTGCTGTGTCGTCGGAAATTGCCGCAAATGCCAACAAATTGACGAACAGCCTCATATCCCTCTAATACCTGCCGATCGGGAGGAGAGGGACGTGAGGGTTTGTTCGTTAGTTGAAATGGGCGACTTTAAGTGTACACGGCAAATTGCAGACGAAATCGGTGTTAGTAGAAGTACAGTAAAGCGGATTCTAAAACGCAACAAATATAAAAGTTACAAAGTTCGAAAGTGCCAGGAGATTTTTCCCGAGGACAATTTTGCAAGAATGGAGTTTTGTGAGTCCGTGATGGAAAAGGCTAACGGGGACGAATATTTTATAAAAAATATTCTGTTTACCGACGAGTCTTCTTTTCCACGTCATGGCAAGCATAATCCCTCAGTCGTGCGATATTGGTCTCGAGAAAATAAACATCTAGCTCGTAATGTAAAAACTCAATACCCCGAAAAACTTAACATTTGGGCGGATATCTTGGGTGATAACATTATAGGGCCATTTGTTATCGACGGCAATTTGAATGCAGTAAAATATTTAGATCTGCTGCGAACACGAATTAGTCCTGCTGTCCGTCAACTGAACGTCGATTTTGATGCAATTTGGTTTATGCAAGACGGTTGTCCCGCGCATAACAGCAGATTAGTAAGAGGGTTTTTAAAAAACACTTTTCCTAATCGTGTTATTTCCGGGAGGGGTACGATAACATGGCCACCTCGATCCCCCGACCTCAATCCCTGGGGTCTTCTAACAATACCGAACTTGCAACAGTTGCAAGTTAAACTGTTTAGAATTTTCGAGACAATAACCCCTAGAAATCTCGAGGGAGTGAGGCGGGAGTTTTACAATAGGCTCGGCTATTGTTTGGGGAGATAGGGCGGTATTTTCGAATCCTATATTTAGTGACTTTCTTAAAATTCAAATTTATTTTGCAGAATTATTGATTTTTTTACTTTTAGAAAACGTTATTGTTTTTTTATTACTTAAAATTACTTTTCCGTAGCAGCTAAGAATACAATAATAATAATAACTTGGAGATATAACGACCTTATTATATCTGAAACAAATGGGCAAATTACGTATACAGAGCGAATATGCAAACGACTATATCCTTGCGCGGTTTAAGTCTTACTAAATTCATAACTGCAATGTATGACAATTTAAGCTACTGCGCGTGGAGGGGATTCGCTGTTGCCACTTATTGCTGGCTATGGCCCGTTCAGAGCTGGTCCTATCGGTATATACCATTCTTCATGGGCATTTTATTGACTTTGCATTTGTCAGTCTGAAATTTCTGTTAATGACATGTATGCAATGTTATCGGAAAGCCACCAGGAAAGAGACTATTCGGAAGACCGCCAAATAAATGGAGACAGAGATAGGACTTAAGGAGTCAGTATTGTGAATACACAAGTTATTTCTCTATTTCTTATAATAGCACAGTTTTCCAAATCTTATTGAGTGCTTACGTCATATCGACAAAAGCTGCTGAACAATATTTTTTATTATTAAAATCTTCATGTAGTTTGTTCACCAACCTGTTTATTTGATCTATGGTATCGTGTTTATTATGGAATTCGAATTGGCGGTCACGAATACTATTTTTATATTATTATCCCCATTTTACATGCCATAATTAAGCTGCTAGATTATTCCCCAAATATTTGGAGAATTGTTCAGATAATGATTCCAAATCGTATCAGTTTATTATCATTTCTGTCATTTATTTCTATCAAAGGTTTCTCAAGAAAGATATATAACTAGGTTGCAGTCCATATTTAGCTTAAACGTTTAATCCATTGTTCACAATAAGTTGAAAAAGTTAAGTCGTCGTTCTAGTTTAATAATTTTAAAAAATGAACTGTAACATCACCGATAAACTGGTTTAGTTTTTAAGTAAATCTCGACCGTTCTGAATTCTTATTCTTATCTTTCGTTTTCTTTTACATACACTATCCAGAACTAGGGTCTAAAATACACTTAGATATTAAATGAAATGTGTTCTTAAAATACGCGTGTCTTTTCTTAATGTGACAGAATGTTGGGTTCCCCTAAACCTATCACCATATTACACGGAAAGTACTTCTGTCTAGTACCGCTTTCTTTTTTTCGGTCTTCATGCATAGCAACGTATGGAAAAGTTATCTCTATTTATTTTAAGAATTATTATATCACTTCAGCACTTCGCTCTTTAACACTCAACAAACAAACAAATTGAACGGGAAATATAAAACTTTTTATTAATCGCTCGAATTATGTTCTTACTTGGTGACAGGATGTAAAGCCGAAGAAAAACATTGAGTTTTGTTTGATAAGTGTATATATTTACTTCTCATAGGGAACTAGATCTACTAAAAAAATATTTTTTTTTCAAATGATTTATGGTCGAATTTCGTTTGATAAATTATTTATCTAATTGTTTAATGACATTCAGGGCAGCATCTAATGTTGAAATATGTTTATTGAAATTAAGTCACCCTATTCATATTAATTAGTGGGAGAGCCGTAAGAGCAAAACAAGGACAAGTATTCTTTTAATTCCGCATTTAATAGAAGATAGTTCTTGAAGAGTAGGGGAAGGCGGGGCGAAACCGCACACTTAAGATTTATAATTTTTTTCTGGAGATTCTGTTGGTTTTTCCAAATGGAAAAAAAACGGGCACTTGTAGCAAATACACTGATGGAAAAAGTGACGAGCGCACCCCGTATAATCTGAACGTGTCAAGATAAATTCGTAGATTTAGCGGTGCATTAAGGTTTCCTCTAGACGAGTTTGCGCAGAGGGTTTTGACTTTTTCTATCGCTGTTTTTTGCTGAGTGCCTCCGACAGCTGCAATATGTTATCTCCATGGAGACCGGTACGGGGAGGTAAAAACCGGTTATTGTCAGTGTGGTGGAAGCGAGTAGTTGTAGTCGTACTTTGTGCGTGATGGAAGGCCATTCGCGTAATCTGAGTGAGTTTGAGCGAGGAATGGTTGTGGGGATGCACATAACAGGAGTATCCTTCAGTGATATCGCGCGCCGTCTCGAGCGGTCATTATCGGCAATGCAGCGGTTATGGCGAGAATGGATGGAGCAAGGACGCACGCGCCTTCAGCCGCGAGCAAGACGGTCCCGCGCGAGAACAGCACGCGAGGATCGCGCCCTTGTGCGCAGCGCTTTAGCGTCGCGTACGTCTTCCTCAAGGCAACTTGGAGCCGTTTGGCCAGCAGGAAGGGAAGGCGTACGCACTGCGTGAACTGAATGGGGGCATTTGCTAGAAAGTGGACTGCGAGCGCGCTATGCGTTGCAGCGGATTCTACTGACTCGCGAGCACCGCCGTATACGGCGCCATTGGATGGAGGCTAGATATCAGTGGGTTGTCGAGTGGAGACACATTTATTTTCCGACGAATCAAGATTCGAATTGAGCACCAGCGGCGGGCGAATTTTGGTTCATTGGAGATGTGGTGAGCTTCACTTGAGTTGTGCATCCAACCACGCCCTATCCACCGCCAGCAGGGCATTATGGTATTGGGTGCTATTACACTTGGCGGACATACACGTCTGCTGCGTATACAGCATACGATGACGTCTCGCCGCTACGTAGATGAGGCGCCGTTGTGCTTCCATACGTTCGACGGCGCCCACGTCTTCTATACATGCACGCCCGACCGCACGCTACACGTATTGCCCTTTGTGGAAGAGAACTATATAAGGTTGCTTCCATGGCCGGCACGTTCTCCGGATCTTAATACGATCAAACATGTCTGAGATATGATCGGTCGGCGACTTCAATGTTATCCGGCTCTCCCGGGTAATGTTGAGGAGCTATGGAGGCGAGTTGAAGCAGTATGGTTTAACATCCCTTCCACTACCATACAACGACATATTGACTCCATACCTCGTCGCGTAGCGATGGTAAGCGCCGCTCGCAGGGAATATTCCCGCTATTAATGCATCCCTTCCCAGCAGGGCTACGCCGCTCTCCAGGTGAGGATAAGTTATGCTAAGTTAGTACTACTTCCATACCAAATTTCATTGCGTTAGAACCACTTCTTCAGATTATACAGGGTGTGCTCGTCACTTTTGTCCAACAGTGTAGTTATTTATTAAACATTAAAAAAAACAACTCTCTTAAATTAACATAACAGTAACAAATAAATTAAATTTTTTCCAGAAACATTTTGACAATGTTGCCCCACCGTATGAAGCAAAACCGTCCAGAGGATGGGGCAAAACCGCTAGAACAAACAATTCTGTCTAAAGGCACTTACTACATATGAAATAGTCCAAATCTTCATCTGCTACACCAGTGCATGCCTCGTGACGCCATTTGTTACACCGGTGATACTTCACATAATCTTCGCTTGCCTTGGACTTGGAGAACGCTTTCTTGCAAACAATACAGAGCGGATCATCGTCGTCGCGTCGCTTGAGGTTGAAGGAGTACATTTTTTATGTACTAATTTATTTGACTTTGCGGCATTAAACTCAAGGCCTCTCTTTCCACATTTATTTTGGAACTTTTTTGTTGTTGCTCCAATTTGTCCTTGTAAGGAGTTTACGCCAAAATAGCCGCTTTTCCTTTCTTTCGTTCACTTTCCTTGCGAGTAACCTGTGGGATTGGGGGGCGGAACTTTGAAGCTGGTGTTTGACCAACCTGGAAGTGAAATATCTGTTTCCTTTTCTGCATTTTCCTCGGTTATAGATACGTTATTTATGCTGCTAGAAGTTTTAATTGAGTTTGTATTTTGAGGTGCAGTCTGGTTTCCTTGGTAAATGTGTTGCACTAATGTAGCTTCGTCATTAATGGCGTCAGTATTTTCTCGTTCTGTGACCACAGTAGGATGTTCTTGTTCTGGGACCACAGTTGGATTTTCTCGTTCCGTGACTTCAGATGGAGCAAAATCTATATCCGTAAACGCATTTTCATTGAGAGGCCATATTCCAGGTTCAGCAAAGGCATTGATGGCCGTTTCCAAATTCGCTGCTTTCGCATAGCGGCACCAAATAATTTTCCAATGTGGAACTCTGTAACAACTCGACCTGGATTTGTTCTTAACCAAGTTTTAATTTCCTGAAAAAAGAGATAGGTAAACAGTATGTAGGTTGGTATATGAATCCAATTTTTATATCCCTACCTGGCCGTAATAGGCGCTTAAATGTCTCATAAAATCCTACATCAAAAGGCTGCAGTCGATGATTGCAATGGGGTGGAAGACAAACTAGAATCACATGATTTTCACGAGCTAGACTTATTGCATCAAGATTTTTTGCGTGAATTGCATGTCCATCAAATATCAACAAGACTGGATCTTCTGCAGATGGCTTTGTATGATTTATAAAATCTTACAACCACTGCACAAATACTTCGCGCTGCATCCAACCACTTTTGGGTCACGCAGAAATTGTACCCGGCGGCGCCCCATCCAGAAATTCTGCCTTCATTTGCTGTCTTGGAAAAATCAAAAGAGGTGGGATATGGGCACCAGCTGCCGAAAAACAAATCCCTGCGGTTACAAGTTCACCACGCTCGGCCAATGAAATAGACTCCACTTGTATTCTACCTCTTTTTACGATAATTCTTGAGTTTTAGCAACGGTAGTCACTCCAGTTACATCGCAATTGAAAATTCGTGTCGGAGGAAACTAGTAACGATTATAAACAGTAGTTAAGCAATCAAAAAACTTTTGGACAGATTTTCTATTGAAGCCCATTGCTCGTGCAGCCGATGTGGCTTCTGAAATTCGTAGAGACAGTTCAGGATGTCATTGTCGGAATCCTCGTACCCAGTCCTTGCCGTTTCGCTGAGCCAACTGATAGGCTAATCGTCGTAATTCTGCTACTGTTAGTCCAAATAATTTCGTCTCTAACTCTAAAATGTAAGAAATCTGTTCATTTTCCTGTTCTGTGAAAAATACTGTTTTGTAACGTCCCATTCCTTTTACTGCAGCTTCAGTAGCATTTTTTCCTGCTGTCAATGCCAAAGTAACTCTATCTCTTAACGTACTTCGAGGAACATTGGCTTGTTTAGCCGTTTTCAGGCAGCCGAATCTACCGCTAAGGCATGCTTCAGTTGCCTTTTTCCATTGAACGCTCTGACCACCCCTGACGATTAGTTTTCCTTTTGTAAGTACGCATACTGATCGCCTAAAGTAAAAACCAGCATTCAGATTTGCGCCATTAATTACAGCTGAATGGGACAAAACCGCATATATGCGATTTTACCCATTCTTCTGTATGCGATTCTGTCTCATAATCACACAAACAAACAATTTTATTTATTAAAAAAAGATAACGTTTTAAACAATGGATAACTAAGGGAAAATATGATATAAAGACAATAGTTCAAAATAGACCCAACTTACTTGATATTATTCGATAAAATACTGGAACATCCGCTAAAATAAAACTTCAGAATTTTACGTCCGCGACTATCGAAATAATTAAGCAGCTGTGATTCCTTTGCCAATTAGAATTTCCTTTCGGTATTCTGTAATACCACCGTACATAAATAACTTTACGTTGTGGCTTTTGAAAAATAGATGTCGCTAATCGATAAATAATATTTTTGGACCTATGCGATTTGACCTCGCTATCGCCTTCCCCTACATTTCAAGTGTAATATTCTTTTAGTCAACCTTTATTTACTTCCTTTTATTTAATATGTAAAGATTTTGATGTATAAACACAAATATGACTCCAAACTCTATGAAAACCAACGCAGATCCTTTGATCTTCACTATCTTATGGATAAGACGCAGTATGGCTGCAAGGACAAGGACAACCTGAGAATGGCAGCTGAGAGACTGGCGAAAGCTTGTTCAGATATCCGCTTTTTCGAGAGCGCAGGAACAAACACGCGGTAGGAAATAAAGCTTCGACACATTTCACTAATATTTGAGTTATCGGTCTGTACATTAAAACTAAAACGTTCTATATCAATATTTCGTCAATTTATTAACGACTTCATCAGGAGAAGAGCTAGAGTTAAGCGTTGGCAATCTTATTAATTAACTAACACATAAATGTCACTAGCAATTCACAAATAACACATGAACATTACATTATTAAACAATAACTAAAACAGTAAAATTTAAATTTGACCTTTTTCACCCGCATGTCTGTATAATGTGAAAAAGTTCATGTTCAAATTTTACATATTTTATAATAGAAAGAAGGAAGATATCAATCAATTAAAGTTCATATCTGGTTATTAGATATAACAAAAACTTATTGTGGAGGCTATAGAACATGTTAACTAGGTAATTTAAAACAATAACGAAAATATAATTGTTTGAAGTCAGCGCACTTTGACTAGGACTTTTATGAGTAAAGGCAAAATTTAGTCTATGCGAAAGAAACAGGTGAACGCGATAAGGGCGGAGAAAGAAACCAGGTGCCGTAAAAAAAAATTATAGATGTAACAGTGAAATGAGTTAAAATTGACGAGGATCGGAAACAAAATTCGGCCAGACATAACAAACAGTTCAAGTTAATTTAATGTTGATATATTTCATGAGACCATTGGTGAACGTGGGTGTACGTTCTTTGGCATTGAGATTATTGGTAATTTTTTTAATGGCAAAATTTTCTAACGTAATTCTTTTTTAATAATTGGTTTCGTTGAATAAGCAATTTGCACTGTTAAAATTCATATTATGTTCGAAAGTGCTGATTAGCACTTCGCCTGACTTCAAAGCAGTCACGTTGCAGGTTCAGAATTATTGTCTCAACTACTTTGGTTCTGAACAAAAGGGCATATTTACATCCTATAGCTAGGACTAATAAAAAATATTTTTTAATAAGAAACTTAAAGTGCTAATGTTTGTATATACCATATGATCATATATTTCTACCCTCTAGAAGGCAATGACATTTTTCTTTTTTAAACTTAAGTTGGTACCATAATTTAAGTTAACTTATTTTGCAGCGTGTGTGTGATATAGGTTATTTTATACTGATGACAGATTAGGTTTTGTCATTTTGACAAATAATTACATACAAACGTTTCAGTTGAAAAAATAAAAAGTTTAATAATAAAAACAGCTACAATAAATGTTCAAAGTGAGCTCCTTCATTTTCTATGCATAGCGCAACTCTTCGTCTCATATTATTGAAGGCATTCCTTAAATTATGTGACGTAATTTCCTCACAGACATTTCGGATAGCATTAGTAAGTTCTTCAATTGTATGTGGACGATTCGTAAATACTCTATTTTTTAGATGTGGATAAATGAAATAGTCCATAATTGTTAAATCCGGAGATCGTGGTGGAAAGTCTACTATTCGATTATCAAAGAATTCATGCAATAATTCCATCGTTTCTCTTGTCTTATGGGTTGTTGCATTATCTTGCTGGAAATATCCCTCGCGGGGCTCATCATCATGTAATTGATTTACAAATGGTAGCAATAAATTATTACGATATCGTTCTGCATTTATCGTATTATTAAAGAATATTGGACCAATAATCCGTCTACGAGAAACAGCAAGCCAAACGCCTATTTTTTGTGAATGCAAGGGTGTTTCAAGAATTCCATGTGGATTTTCACTAGACCAGATGCCCATTGTTTGTTTATTTATATATCCTGATAAATGAAACCATGCTTCATCGGACCAGAAGGATTTGTCAAGAACGTCATCGTTATTAATCGTACCTAAGAACCACTGACAGTAATTAACTCTTGTTACATGATCGATTGGTAAAAGCTCTTGGACGCAATGAAATTTGTATGGAAATTTTTGTATGTCTTTTTTAAGGATTCTCTGGCAGGTCCCATATGACAGTTGTGTTTGTTGTGAAAGCTTAGGAATCGATTTCTTAGGTGATTGATTTATTCGTCCCTCAACATCTGCTATATTTTCAACTGTCCGCTTTAGTGGTCTACCAGCACCTGGTTTTCGAGACACAGACCCTGTTTCACGGAATTTAACCACTGACTTTTGAATTAATTGCCGCAAACTGTCATATGTTGTTGGAAAATTTGGAAATTCTGCCCGAAATTCTTCTACACAAGGCTGCAAGGAGTACGAGCATTCTCCATTTTCTAATTTTACACCATTCCTAAAGTATGATTCGATCAGAAAAACTTTATGATTTATTGTAAACATTTTTAAGTGTCAATTAATAAATACATTAATGACAGATGAGTTTTATTTATCAGAACATACACATAATGACAGATGTATTTTATTTGTCACTACCAACATGATATTTTCAAGAAATAATTTCATGGCTTGCTAGTGGGTAAATATAAATGATCATATTGTATTAGAAGCTTAGAGTATGCCATTTATGTTCAAAGTAGGACATCGTGTAAATGCCCACCTCTTCCTAGTGTGCAGGCACGCAACCGCTGGATCCAATTTTCAATTACTTTTCCTAGTAAATCCGGCTGAATTTGACGAATTTCCCGTTCGATGTTTGTTTTCAAGTCGTTAATCGTTGGAAGTGTGTTGGAGTAGATCAATGATTTTACATAACCCCATTGGAAAAAATTCATAGAAGTTAAATCACACGAACGAGCTGGCCAATTGAAAGGTCCATTTCGTGAGATGATTGAACCACCGAATTTTTCTTCCAATAAGGCGATTGTTTCATTTGCAGCGTGGGGTGTGGCACCATTCTGTTGAAACCACAACTAGTCCACATCCAGTTGTTCCAATTCCGGCCACAAAAATTTCTTATCAGTGCTCGATATCTCTCTCCATTTACTGTGACAGGATTTCCTTACTCATCTTGAAAAAAAATATGGTCCAATAATGCCTCGAGACCACAAGCCGCACCAAACTTTATGTGGCTGAAGATATTTGTCTATAATCACTTGTGGGTTTTCGCCTACCCAATAGTGCATATCTTGCATATTAACGAACCCATCCATCCAGAAATGAGCCTCATCACCAAACATGATTTTCTTCCCGAAATCGGCATCATTTTCCAGGTGGTCCAATACCCAATCTGAGAACACACGACGCATGCGATAGCCAGCCGGCTTCAATTATTGTGTGAGAACAATTTTGTAAAGGTGTAGTCTTACATTCTTACGTAAAATACGCCACGTTGTCATTGCAAAAAGTTCCAATGCCCGAGAACGACGAAACACCGACAAATTCGAGTTTTCGGCAACACTGGCTTCCGCAGCAGCGATATTATTATAGCTACGGGCGATTCTTACACGAACGCGTGGCTTTTGGTCGAGCAAAGTAAAGTTTGTTTCGAAACGATTGATAATTGCACGAATAGATTGTTCACTAGGCCGATTATGACGGCCAAAAATATGGCGTATTGCTCTGTACGTAGCTCGAACTGATTCCGCATCTCTGTAATAAATTTTGACAATTTCCAAACGTTGTTGTGGGGTATACTTCGCCATGATTAAAAGGTTAACTTTACTACCTAAAATGCACACTGACAGATGTCAATCACATTTACAAAATGAAGGCTTTGACTTTGACTTTGAAAGATCTCATGTTCCTAATGGTAGGCCCTACACGAGGTGCATTCAAGTTCTAAGGCCTCCGATTTTTTTTCTAACTAACTACTCACCCGAAAACTATGAAATTGGTGTTACTTCTCGACGTAATCTCCCTGCAGCGTACACATTTTTCACAACGTCGACGCCATGATTCCATGGCCGCGACGAAGGCTTCTTTAGGAGTCTGTTTCTACCACTGGAAAATCGCTGAAGCAATAGCAGCACGGCTGGTGAATGTGCGGCCCCGGACAGTATCTTTCATTGTTGGAAACAGCCAAAAGTCACTAGGAGCCAGGTCAGGTGAGTAGGGAGCATGAGAAATCACTTCATAGTTGTTTTCACGAAGAAACTGTTGCGTAACGTTAGCTCGATGTGCGGGTGCGTTGTCTTTGTGAAACAGCACACGCGCAGCCTTTCCCGGACGTTTTTGTTGCAGTGCAGAAAGGAACTTGTTCTTCAAAACATTTTCGTAGGATGCACCTGTCACCGTAGTGCCCCTTGGAACATAATGGGTAAGAATTACGCCCTCACTGTCCCAGAACATGGACAACATCATTTTTTCAGCACTGGCGGTTACCCGAATTTTTTTTGGTGGCGGTGAATCTGTGTGCTTCCATTGAGCTGACTGGCGCTTTGTTTCTGGATTGAAAAATGGCATCCACGTCTCATCCATTGTCACAAACCGACGAAAAGAAAGTCCCATTCATGCCTTGGTTGCGCGTCAACATTGCTTGGCAACATGCCACACGAGCAGTCTTGTGGTCGTCCGTCAGCACTCGTGGCACCCACCTGGAGGACATTTTTCGCATTTTCAGGTCGTCATGCAGGATTGTGTGCACAGAACCGACGGAAATGCTAACACTGGAGGCGATCTGTTCAACTGTCATTCGGCGATCCCCCAAAACAAGTGTGATAACGCAATATGCATGTATATGCAAATACTCTCGGACGAGGTTATATCCTCGTTCCCTTTAAAACAAAACTAGTGTTTAATAAACACGACCTTAAGCATGTATATATTATGTATACATACTGCGGTAGGCCCAGGGTTTGTTATGGCCTAATTAACTCTCCGAGGTCTTCTCTATTATATATATAGACTGTAGGATAAGTAAAGGAGATTCAGAATGATTCAGTATCTGATAGAGAACTAGACAGACAATATCTGTAATAGTAATAAGTCAGAATTGTATCTATTTATAATGTACATAGTTTGTTAACCAATTTCTAAGTGTTGATTAAATTATAAGATGTTACCCGAACTTCGAGTGTATCATTTACAACGATAAGTCGCCCTACCTGCTAATCTGTGTGGCTGCCAACGGCCCACGTTACATGGCGATTCTGCCTACCTACGGCTCAGGACCATTCTGCCAGTCGTGTAAGACTGCAAGGAACATGTAGGAAGCTGGAACGAACCAGGGAAGAAAGGAAACCTACAGTTTGGCAGGTCGAAGCAAGAAATGGGCAACTACGCGACAAAGGAAGAGGTAATCATCGCGGGCAATGACGCTAACATAAGGAACAACGTGGACACCATCGACATTCTCGGCATAGTGGCGTTTGTAGGAGTTATGATTATAATAACGTCCTGCTGCTGCTACGGTGCATACCGGCACGTGAATAAGAGGATGACGAAGGCCCTATCCGCTCAGGTCCAAATGGAGTTCCACCGGAGTCAGGAGAAGGTCTAGGCTAACACCCATGTCCGCACCAGACCAATTCGTACAGATACATGACGAAGTAAAGGTATTTTTTAGTAATTTAAGGAAAGACAATGTTAGCAATAAGAGTGATATAAATGTAATTAAGCGCAAACAAGCGCTAATAGACAATTTTAATCTTAGATTGTGTGAAATAAGGGACAATTTTAATAAGATAGCTCATAGTTTAAGTACCCGGGAGGCAACTAAGAATTGTATAAAAGACATTACCGCGACATTAGATGAGGCTACCGAAATTCTAAGTAATAGGTTAAGTAATTTAAATGTAACAATTGGCAACATGGCTGAAAATTTCGATTTACGAACGGCCTCAAGTTTATTACCTGTTATGAACGGTAAAGAAGAAGTCACCTTGCAATTAATAGATTCAATTGAATTATATGACGCATTGTTAAATAACGCAGGAAAGGAGAGTCTAACGAAATATGTTCTAAAAACACGGTTATCCCCAAAAGCAAAGTTAAGATTACACAAAACATACCCTAACAATGCCGCGTTAATTACAGACTTAAAACGCTATTTCATTGCGAAAAAATCGGTCACAGCTCTAACTTCACAACTACACAACGTTAAACAGGGCGCGAAATCAATAAACGAGTACGGCGAGACGGTTGAAGAACTGCTAGCACAACTGTCCATCACGCAAGCTGGCGACGACGACACGCTTATAGATAAGTTCCGCATGGCTAATGAACAGGTTGCTGTAAATACATTCACTAACGGACTTCGCGATCCAAATATAAAGCTTCTAATAAAAGCACGCAACCCTAACACACTAAGCGACGCGATTCAAGAGGCTTCGAACGAGCACATACTCAACCCCGCAAGCAATAACAATACGATTTATCATTTCTCACGAAAAGCTACGTTCAACAATTCAAAAGCCGCGTTTAATCATTCGCAAGCTAAAGACAATCGGTACCGGAAATATAGGCATACAGATAACGGGAATAAAAGAAGAAATTTCCAACATGATTACACGCCTAGCAATTATAATCATGGTTATAGGAAAAAATATTTTAGACGCGACAAACGCGATAACCGCGAAAGAGTGTTCACTGTATCAGCAAACGCGACCCAGTCCGACGACAATAAAGACAATCAATTTTTTCGAAGAGTAGTCAACTAAAAACAGATTCCAGTCATTATTTTTTTAACCTCGACGGTTTAACATATATTAATGCATATTTCAATAATAGCGACAATCTATTTCTGGTTGACACAGGTGCTTCGATAAGTGTTATATTTTTAAATGGTAATTACACAAACAAAATTGTTGATAAAACAAGAAAGGTAAACATAGTCGGCATAAACGGCGAAACGAAAACACGCGGATCAGCTTTCATTACATTAAGGTTAGGTGAGGCCAAGTTTAAACACGAGTTTGCAGTATTAGACAACGTAAATAAAAACAAATTTATAGGCATCATCGGTTCTGACATACTCGCTAAATACAACGCGATAATAGACTACGAGAAATATAGTATTACGCTTTCGATTGAAGGTCAGCAAATTACATTACCTTTGCATTCCAATGAGAACACGGTTGTTAACATTCCGCCGCGTTGCGAAGTAATCAAATATTTTAAAATAAATGCATCTGGCGACTGCGTGGTTTCCCAAAAGGAAGCCGCCCCAGGTATATTCATAGGGGGATCTATCGTTAGCCCAAAGAATGGGTTAGTGCCCGTCCGTATACTTAATACAAGAGATAGCGACGCGACATTGAAAAATTATGTTCCTACGGTGACCGACCTCGGTAAATACGACGTTCGCACTTTCAAGTACAGTGGCCCCAAATCAGTCAACCGAGTCGACAAGGTTTTACAAACAGTAAATACGTCACATCTCAATAAAGAAGAAAACATTACGATGCAGAAAATTATCGCTAAGTATTGCGACGTTTTTTTCCTCGATTCAGACAAACTTACGCACACAAGCATATACAGGGGAGACATACAGGTTAACCCGCAGATAAATCCATTATATTCTAAACCCTATCGGTTGCCACATTCGCAGAAACATGAGATCGACAGGCAAGTAGAGAAACTATTGTCCGATGGCATTGTAGAAAAGGCAAAATCACCGTGGTCATCTCCATTACTATTAGTTCCCAAGAAGAAGGATAAGGACGGAAACCAAAAGTGGAGGATAGTGATCGACTACCGGCTGTTAAATAAGCAGATAGTCGATGACAAATTCCCACTGCCATCAATCAACGAGATATTAGACTCGCTTTCAGGCGCAGTCTATTTTTCTCATTTAGATTTGGCACAAGGCTATCACCAGATAGAATTAGAACCCAAAAGCCGTCCCTACACAGCATTTACGACCGGAAAAGATCAATATCAAATGTGTCGGCTTCCCATGGGACTAAAAACGAGTAGTAGCGCTTTTTCCAGAGCTATGACAATAGCTATGTCAGGCCTTAATTACGAACAATGTTTTATATATTTAGACGATCTCATAGTTTTCGGCAACAATCTCCGACAACACAATCTGAATTTAGTTAGAGTACTAGAACGGCTAAGAAAAGTTAATCTTAAACTAAACCCAGGCAAATGCGACTTTTTAAGAAAAGAAATTTTATATTTGGGACACGTCATTTCGGCTGAAGGAGTCTCACCAGACCCTTCCAACGTAAAAGCCTTAATGGAATATACAGTTCCTAAGAACGCAAAAGACGTAAAACGATTTGTCGCATTCGCCAATTATTATAGGCGTTTCATTCCAAATTTTGCCAACATCGTGAATCCTTTGAACAACCTTACAAGGAAAAATGTTATTTTTACATGGTCCGATGTGGAACAAAAGGCATTTGAAAAGCTCAAGCTAGCCCTTCAGACACCACCAGTTCTACAATATCCAAATTTCGATGCAGATAACATGTTCACTTTAAAAACAGATGCATCCGGCTACTCTATTGGTGCAGTGCTATCCAACGGCAACGACAGGCCAATCGCTTACGCCAGTCGATCCCTAAACAAAGCTGAAAGGAACTACTGCACAATCGAGAAAGAGTTATTAGCCGTGGTTTGGGCAGTAAAGCATTTCAGGCCTTACCTATACGGCCGGAAATTTAAGATCTTTACAGATCATAGGCCGTTAGTATATTTGTTTGGAATGACCAACCCGTCTAGCCGTCTTACGAAATTCAGGTTAGTGTTAGAAGAATATGACTTCATCATTAACTATGTTAAGGGTTCAGAAAATGTAGTTGCAGACGCTTTATCACGCATAGAGATAGATTCCAACGACTTGAAGGAGGTTAGTAATGGGATTAATAGCAGCATTTTTGTTACGACTAGAGCTCAGTCAAGACAGGTAGCTGCCGATCATACCATTACGAACCCAGCAATCACGGAATCCACCGGCTCCAGGGTAGGCCACCCCGGGGTTGTGGAACTGTTGAAAAGGCCAACAGGATCTATCGAACTTCGAGTGATAGACAAGGCGAGTTTCAATTCCCTCCAACGTCGTAACGGAACAAGCATGCGTTCCAAGGAAGTATTCCTATACGACGAAGATGCTCTCACAATTTTTATGAAGGAGACTGTAGTTACAATGAGTCCTCAGCAGCACATGCGCTTATTGACTACACTCCAGGAGTTCTGCGCAGGACACGACATACAGGAAATATGTATAGTCAAAGACAATTCCAGGAACAGCGACTTCCTGAGAAATTTTATTCCATGGAAGAAAAGAGAGCCAAGCGATTTAAAAATAAATGTAATAGGAGGAGTAGTAAGAATTGAAGACTACGAAACGCAACAACTAATCATAAACGATCATCATATGCTACGTACAGGAGGACACGGAGGAATAAACCGAACATTTAACCAGATCAAAAGGTTTTATTATTGGCCAAAACTAAAGCACGACATAGTATCATTCGTGAAACGATGTAGTGATTGCCAGAAACACAAGCACTCAATACCCAGCAAGGAACCAATCAAGGTAACGACCACATCGTCATACGCTTTTCAAAAGATTTTTGTAGATCTAGTAGGTCCATTAAACCAAGACCACGAGGAAAATAAGTACATCTTGACACTCCAATGCGAACTAACGAAATTCGTGGAGGCATATCCTATCCAGAGCAAAGAAGCTGCCACAGTAGCCAGAGCCCTGGTCGAGAATTTTATATTAAGATACGCTATTCCCGAACAGATAGCTTCCGACCAAGGAACAGAGTTTATGGCTGCAGTTTTTAAGGAAACTTGCTCACTGCTAGGAATACAGCAATTGAGATCAACGGCTTACCACCACGAAACGTTAGGCGCATTAGAGAATACACATAAGAATCTCGGAGCGTATCTACGAATCCAGTTAAATAACCATAAAGACAATTGGTCTACCTGGATACCTTACTGGTGTTTTGCATTTAATAACACAGTGCATACTGAAACCAAATATACACCTCACGAGTTAGTTTTCGGTAAACACAATCCGCTACCTTCATCGATAACGAACGCGATAGAACCGCTATTCAATTTTGAAAATTACGCCGCAGAAATGAAATACAGACTCCAGACAGCCCTGCACGATGCGAAACATAATTTAATTCTATCTAAAGTTAAGAGACAGGAAAAGTTAAATAGGAATCGCAGGCCCACACACTTCTGTGTCGGCGATCAGGTTTTATTAAAAAACGAAGCAGGGAATAAACTTGAGTCACTGTATAACGGCCCCTTTGTAATAACCGAAACCGACAAGCCGCCAAACATAACAATTTTCATAGACGGTAAAAGTACTGAAGTACACAAAAACCGCCTTAAACATTATCATTCCTAGAAATAAGTACAGATAGGTTAGTTAATACTATTGTTAGATTAAGTGTATATAGGTTAGTAAGAAATAATAGACTTGTACGCATATAATGAGTGAACAACTAATTTTAAGGATAATAATACATAGGACATTTATATATATATTTTTTTAATGATTCACCATATTTTAGAATAGGAATAGGGAAGGTAACCGGAGAGAAAGGTTTTAAAGAAAAGCGAACACCCTAGTGTTGGTTTTCTTTAAACCCTAAGGAGGATGGTGTGATAACGCAATATGCATGTATATGCAAATACTCTCGGAGGTTATATCCTCGTTCCCTTTAAAACAAAACTAGTGTTTAATAAACACGACCTTAAGCATGTATATATTATGTATACATACTGCGGTAGGCCCAGGGTTTGTTATGGCCTAATTAACTCTCCGAGGTCTTCTCTATTATATATATAGACTGTAGGATAAGTAAAGGAGATTCAGAATGATTCAGTATCTGATAGAGAACTAGACAGACAATATCTGTAATAGTAATAAGTCAGAATTGTATCTATTTATAATGTACATAGTTTGTTAACCAATTTCTAAGTGTTGATTAAATTATAAGATGTTACCCGAACTTCGAGTGTATCATTTACAACGATAAGTCGCCCTACCTGCTAATCTGTGTGGCTGCCAACGGCCCACGTTACACAAGTCTCTCCACTTTCTCGATCATGTCGTCAGACCGGCTTGTGCGAGCCCGAGGTTGCTTCGGTTTGTTGTCACACGATGTTCTGCCTTCATTAAACTGTCGCACCCACGAACGCACTTTCGACACATCCATAACTCCATCACCACATGTCTCCTTCAACTGTCGATAAATTTCAATTGGTGTCACACCACGCAAATTCAGAAAACGAATGATTGGACGGTGTTCAAGTAAGGAAAACGTAGCCATTTTAAGTATCTAAAACAGTTCTCATTCTCGACGCTGCCGCTACAATTCCATCTGCCGTACAGTGCTGCCATCTCTGTGACGTATTGACAACGAACGCACGCTCATTTTAAAACAATGCACATGCTTCTATCTCTTTTCAGTCTGGAGGAAAAAAATCGGAGACCTTAGAACTTGAATGCACCTCGTATTACTACTGACACTTACATATCGAGGATATGTCGATTGTTCAATGGTAGTGCTGTATTGTGACATTCACCATACCTCTTCGGCGGATATTTTGGATTGAAGCAAAATTTAACATTTATAATACTCTGATTAGTTTTTATGTTAATTACAATTTATTATTATTTTTTGTTTGCATCGTCTTATCTTTCTTTATTTGTAAATGATAAGAATACAGTTTTGGTTTTAGTATTTTAAAATAGGTCGTATATTGAAACGTTTTATTTTCTAAATCTTTTCCTTTATTTAGACAATTTATAATATGTTGAACAATAAAGGTTTTTATTATTATTAGAAAAGAAAGAGTACAAGTCGTTATTTTTAATTACTTCGACTTTTAATAACAATTATGGTTACCAAACCTCCCAATCGCATGTGTATTTTATTAAAGGAGCTCTTTAAATTGCTTCGGAAATGTATTGGAATATAAAAGAAATCTGAAATACATTTGACGACCCCAGCACACATGTTTACAGTTTTCTGGTAGACATCAACATACACATCAATGTAATAAATTAATTAAGGGGCCGCTAATTAACTCCGTTCTCAAAAATAGCTCCTTCTAGTTAGAGGGTCATAAAAACCTTAAATATATTGATTAAGATTGATCGTTTGATTCTATGGTAGCATTCTCTATCGTTTAAAGACCTAATATTAAAAACACTCAACTGTTTATTTTTAATTATATAATTATAGTTAAATAACAATTCACCCTTATGATTGTAAGCAGTAGTTAATTCGATTAATAGTATTTTTCTGTGGTATTATACTTCCTTCGGAAAGAGTACAGATGTTGGCATTTTTTGATTGATGTTATGAAATTTTAATCGAAAAATCAATAGTGGAAAAGAATTCATGAGTGAGTGAGAAATCGCACGGCTATTGATTTTGCAATTCCAATTATCCTAAATAGACAGGGAACGGTGTGATGAGGGAAAATGCCTTTTGTATAAATTATTACATCCCGCTGCATTTAGATATTTGATAAGAGGTTTTGCAAGTGTCAGTTTTCGAGACGACAGATGTATACAGCTCAAGGGTAACAGCCCACTTATTATATATAAACAAAGGGGAATTGCAGGAAATATTGTTTTTTCTCATCGATATTTGAGAAAATACAAGATTTGTTGCCCTTCGTCGCTTATCATATTTATAGGTTACGAGGCCGGATTGATATATAAGGTATCCAATTTTATAAAATACGAATAAAAAATCAAAATAATAAAACTCGTCTCAAAACAAAGTAAATTTATTATACGAGGGCAAGGTGAAAAATTCTCGGCCTGACACAGAGATGGCGTCCCAATCCAATTTATGATTCCTACCTGGGTGTACCTGCCATTAGATAAGTTTCAACTTGTTTTGTCAAGTAGTATGTTTACACAAATTTTCGCAGTAGACGTCTTGTGTGTTTTTCGTTAAAATGGATAAACTTGAATATCGCGCGGTCATAAAATTCTTCGTTTTGGATTTGGATAGGGAAATTCATCCGAAGTTGACAAAAGTTTTCGGGGACTCTGCTCCTTCAATATCAACCGTTAAAGAGTGAGCAGCTGATTTGAAACGTGATCGCATGTCCCTCGAAGGTGACACACGTGACGGCCAAAAATCTCAACTACATCGGAAACCATCGAAAAGGTGAACGATATCGTGTTGGACGATAGGCGTGTGAAGGTGAGTGAAATAGCTGAGGCCGTGGGGATATCAGAAGAAAGGTTGCGAAACATATTGCACGGAGAGTTAGGGATGCGAAAGCTCTGCGCGAGGTGGGTGCCGCATTTGCTAAATGCCGATCAAAAGCAAATGCGCAAACGACTTTCGCAGCAATGTTTGGACCGATTCAATAGGGATCCGACCGATTTTGAGCGGCGATTTATTGCCATGGATGAGAACTGGGTCCACCACTACATACCAGAAACGAAACAGCAATAGAAGCAGTACGTGGAAGTCGGTGGTTCAGCGCCAAAGAAAGCGAAGTTGATCGCATCTGCCGGAAAGATCATGGCCAGTGTGTTTTGGAAAGCGAAAGAGATCCTGTTAATTGATTACCTTAAAAACGCACAATAATTACAGGCGAATATTACTCCAACCTTCTTGACCAGATGGATGCCAAAATTTGCGAGAAGAGACCTGGCTTCAAGACAGGACAACGCACCTGCTTACAAAAGTGCTTTTGCAATGGGAAAACTACTACCCCCCTCCATTCGCCTAATTTAGCACCCTAAGACTTCCATCTGTTCCAAAACATAAAGAAATTTGTTTCTAGAAGCGCTTCGCGTCGAATGAAGAAGTTGAGAGGGTAGTAGATGGATATTTTCACAGCCTTCCAGACTCTCACTTCCGGGAAGGAATACTGATGTTGTAGAAACGCTTTGAAGTCAAGGGAGATTATGTAGAAAAATTAAAATAATTTTTTAACTGAAAATCGCAGACTTTCATTGTCAGGCCGATAATTTTTCACCTTACCCTCGTATTACCAATGTTCACACATTGTTTCCACATAATAACAACTTATTGCAACACATATCTCCAAACACTGAATCAATTATCTTGCATTCCGTCCATATTATTGTTTACTGTTGATCCAATTGCGAACAGGAACCCGAACTTTAGTTTCTGACAACAATGTTGACCTTTCAATACCTTATTCAACTTTAAGATCATGCGTATTTCTAAACGTGTCAAATCAGGATTGTACAGAGGGTGCGAAGTAACCCCGAATTTCAGACTCGTCTCTCTCTTCATCGTTTCGTTACTGCAATGCGGTCTGGCGTTGTGATGCAAGAGAAAATTCGTGCTTTCCAGCCTTACTCTAGAAATACGGTTTTTTAGTGATTCTGAAGTTTTGCAGTATCTTATTGAATTAACCGTTAATCTCTTCGGCAGATATTCGTTATGAATGACTGAGTTTGCCAAAAAATGGCTAGCACTTTCTGTCCTGATGGAACTCTTTTGAACTGTCATGCAGGTCGAGAATCAGGAATTCCATTGACTGCCGCTTATGAGGTCATAATGATGAACCCAAGATTCGGCCCCAGTGGTAATTTTCATGAGAAAATCATCTGCGTCACGTCAATACTGTGTTATACGTCGATTTTGACTTCTGTATATTTTCAGTATATTCCATATTTATATCTATACCTATTGGGCGAATTAGATTCTTAATTTTATCATACCTCAATTATTCATTTCGTTTGTCAGTTATTTCTGAATGACTGTATCTTCCTGAAACGATCGCGATTATTTTTTTCCACAATGAGAGTTCTCTCTGCTAATGGTAATATTCTACACATTTGTTAAGGACCATTCAACAACATTCAATTTTTGATATTTATAATAATGTGTTTCTTGTACAGTGTGGCCCAAAATCACCGAAGGGGTTTTAATTCCTTATAACTTTTATATTATAATTTTTTTTTTTGTTTTAAGTATTTTGTAAAGAAGACTTGGGGAATTTAAAATGGAACAGTACACAATTGAACAACGTGCCAAAATCGTTGAACTTTATTTCTCAAATCAACGATCCATTGTTTTGACTCAGCGTGCATATCGTCGTTATTTTAATGTGCGTGTTGGACCCTCAGAGTCAACAATAAACCGTCTGGTTGCAAATTTTCGAGAACAAGGGGCAGTAAGGAACCTTCCTGGTGCCGGCAGATGACGAACGTTGCACACGGATGACAATATTGAACGGGTACAGGAGAGCATTCGGGAAGATGAGAAACATCAACCAGGAGACGTTCGACACAACTTGGCCTCTCAAGAGGGTCGCTGCAGAGAATTTTGCATACAATAAGAATGTTTCCATACAAAATTCAGCTTGTCCAACAATTGAAACCGACAGATTACCAGCAACGACTTGATTATGCAATGTATTTTCGTCAAAAAGCAGAAGAAAATCATGATTTTATTCATAATTTAATTATGAGCGACGAAGCCCATTTCCAATTAAATGGGTTCGTTAATAGGCAAAACTGCAGGATATGGGCTACGGAAAATCCAAGAGTAGTTCAACAGTGAGAATTACACCCACTTAAGTGTACCGTTTGGTACGGTGTTTCGTCGGAAAGGATAATTGGCCCATATTTTTTTGAAAATGAACACGGTGTCGCCGTTTCCATCACTGGTGTTAGATATCGGACAATGTTGGAAAATTTTTTAAGGCCAGCCGTGGAAAACCATCCGCAAGTATGGTTCCAACAGGATGGAGCCACAGCGCACACTGCGAGGGACACAATGGCTCTTTTACGCGACATCTTTGGTGAACGAATTATTTCCCGTATAAGCGATTTTAATTAGCCTCCGCGTTCACCGGATTTAACCGCTTCAGACTGTTTCCTTTGGGGTTATTTGGAAGGAAACGTCTATATTAATAAGCCTCGAACCAGACAGCAATTAAAAAATAATATACGCGGCGAAATCAACAACATAACACCTGAAGTTTTGCGAAAGGTTATGGAAAATGTTTTGGAAAGAGCACGAATATGCGAAGCAGAAAATGGCCACCACTTGCGAGATATAATTTTTCATAATTAAATTAAAAATATTCTCCATTAATATACTGTAGTATTTAAAATTAAAAAAATCTAATAATTATGTCTTAAATAAGAAGTTATAATGAACTCAAACCCCTTCGGTCATTTTGGGCCACCCTGTATTGCTTGATTGACTCATTAATATTTAATTGTTTGACGTACGTACTTGATCTAGAATGTTAATTATACGTGGTATCTGTGCCTATGATTTTAAATACCCAATTATTCTTTACTAATATTAGTTTCTTGTTATATCGCATTACAAATGTATTTTTCCGCATCAACATCTGTTCTTGTAAGGTATAATTACAATTCTTCTATTAAATTGTAGTACTTGGGCACCCTGCACTTCATATTAAATTGGAGGCGTACTATTTCGTCCTACAGAATAGTACGCCTATCCTCATACTGTATATGTTACTGTATTTCACTTCTATGAATGAATGTTTAATTAAAAAGATCTCAATGGCACAGATATTTTGAGATAACTCGTGGAAACTTGCTTCTTACTCATTTATCTCAAATACCTGGGATAAGTTACACTTCAGTCGTGTATTTATGATTATTAATTCAAGTTAATAATACAGGCCTGCATTTTTCAACACTTTGAAAGTTGATTTAAACATTTTTGCTGTTTTCTAGTAATTGGGTAGCGCTGATTTCAAATCTGCTTTTATTTTTTTGTATCACGTAAGGTTATTTTTCAAAAAAAATCAAAAAATATAGAAAAAACACGATTTATTTCATTTATAAGCTAGTTTTATATTATATTTAAAAAAATACAAAAATATACACAAAGAAACTATTAGAAATAGTTATTTATTCTTTATGCTTCTTAAAAAAACGTTTTCGTTTTTCAGAAAAGCTTCGTTTGGTTGTTTTCCTGTCATATTCAGCTAAAGGAAGATCTCTTCTCAATGTCCAACAGTAATCGGACATAATTTTTGTGTCCCAGCGCCCTTGGTATCTTTTTTCCATCTCTTTAATATCCTGGTGAAATCTTTCTCCTTGTTCTTCACTCACGTCCCCAAGGTTTTCTGGGAACTAGTCCAAATGGGAATGTAAAAAGTGAATTTTTATGCTCATGTTGCAACCAAGAATCCTGAATTTTTCCAGCATATTTTCAACGATCTCAACATAGTTTGTGTCTTTATAATTCCCTAGAAATTTATGTACAACTTCGTTAAAAGCATGCCATGCATGTTTTTCCTTATCTTCCATCACATTTTCAAATCCTTGATCTTTCACAAAGCTCCTAATCTGCGGGCCTACAAAGATTCCCTCCTTTAATTTTGCCTCTGACAGAGTCGGAAATGTTTTACACAAATATTTGAAACAATTTCCTTCTTTGTTTAATGCCTTAACAAATTGTTTCATAAGTCGAAGTTTTATGTGAAGCGGTGGAAGTAACACTTTTTGAGGGACAATAAGACTTTCGCGAATTACATTTTTGGTTCCAGGTGTTAAAGTCACCCTTTGTGGCCAGTCTCTTTTTATCCAATGCTGTTCTCGATTTCTGCTATCCCACTCGCACAGGAAACATGGAAATTTAGTGTATCCAGACTGCTGACCCAAGAGAAGGCCTAAATATAAATAAAATATGTGTCAAAGTTTTTCTATTATGCCCCTTAATATCACAAAGACAAAAGTAGCAATCTTCATGATGATTTTGCGGTTCTCTCCAAACCATCGGTCCAAAAGGAAGGCTTTTTCTATTCCCGTTGGTCCAATGTCTTAAACCTTCTTCACATACCTTACAAACAACGTGCGGTGTAAAATCATTATCTTGATCTCCTAATTTGATTTTGAAATAAGCATAATATGCATTTTTCACAAATTCACCAATTGGTCGCTTAAACTTTTTCAAGACGAAATATCCACAAGTATAACAGAAATCATCTGGTTTGTTTTTGCAACACCAGCTAGACATATTTTTAAGCAATGTTTATTTATCAAATACCACGCACAACACTAAAGACAAATTAATTTTACTTGTTTACTGATCGACACTCAGAGCTATAATGAAGTAAATGACATTAAAATATACATTTTGTTTGTAGCGATAAACTTGAAATCCTTCTTCGCAGTACTAATAAAGTGAAAGCATAATAAATAGGATTTAGCAGGTAAAAATTCCCGGAAATCGTGTCCAAAATTAATACATGTAATAAAAGATTTGCATCAGGTAATGAGAGCCTATTTAACAAATTTCTTTAAAACCACAACAGAAAATCATTTTTGGGTTAATACCTAGAATTTGAAGTATTACATTCATTTTAAAATGTATTAAAACGCCTATTATAAGATTTTTTTTCTTTTTTTTTCTTTTTCATTTGTGCAAAAAAAAAATTTTTGGGTGGTTGAGACCAACTGTATTTGAATTAGTTATTGCTATATAAAAACTGAGCTTAACAAACAAAAATCACGTCATCACAAATTTTATGCAAGCCTGTGTAATCCATACGCGTTTCAAAATGATTTTTTTTAAGCTTTATAAACTTCAATTTTATCGTTTGTAAAGTCTTACTCTACACTAAGCTCCTTATCTGATCTGTTCTATCAAATTCTTCTTGTAAATGAATATCGATAATTTTACAGAGATCATTGATATAATAACAATACTAATTACGATAAATATCGTTCACTCTTATATTGTTTCAATTTAAATAAATTGCTAACGTCTATCAACTCAAAAACTTAACGTAGGAATCTATTAGTTTAGAATGATAACAATAATGCAAAACGCAAATGAATGTATTGAATGAATCTCGAATGAATATCTATCAATTGTCAATCAATGAAAGAATGTAGGAATTAATATTGAATCAGTAATGAATAATAATTCTGTCGCGTCCCGGTCTTTTATATGCCGTGCTCTTTTTTTCTTGGAATATCTTTCCCACTCAGTGGGATTTATTTCTAAATTTTGTCTTCTTTCAGTTTTATTTTACATTTTGCCACTGTACATTCTTATCTGTTATGAGTAGCTTCGCTTTTCCTACCGTTCCTATTCGCTTTTCTTATCATTTCTTATCAATTTCTATGTCTATATACTTTCCTCTTTGTCGTAATTTCTGTGTTTTGTACCTTTTATCATGGGGTTACAAATTTCTTCCCGTTTCGATTTCAGGAACTCCTTCCGTATTTCGTGTCTTATCCTCAACAATTTGATTTTCCTATTTCTAAATGCTTTTGATGCCTCATATTTACGTGTCTATTTGGAATGTTGTTTATAAAATACAATAACTTAAAGTAAAATTTTATTACTAATATGATTAGTACATAAAGAAAAGATTATTCTGTATCCATTTTCTATATTTTCGGTACGTACAGCATGATTTTTTATTTAATCAGATCCTAAGTATTATTAACATTTTTTAGGATAACCTTAAACTTATTCACATATCGTTAAATTGTTTCCATATAATTTTTAATATAAAATTGGAATATTATATACGAGGCGCATTTTCAAAGACAACCTCGGTTGATTTCCTATTTAATTTGCTTTTGGCTATTCCGGTTACGTTTGATTAATTTATGCTTCATTAAATTATATTTCTATTTTATACCCAAAGTCAATTTCACAGCAATATATAGTTAAGAATAGGTGGTCAGCTTAAATATCGTCTCTTGAATGTATTCACTAATAACCAGGGAGCGGACTCGAGCGATTGATGATTCATAGCCTATTGGCGTCTGCCTTGTATTCGCAATAGGTTTGTTTCTGTAAGCGATCCGCGATTTTCGAACAATTTGATACTTGTGCATAAGTGGCACATACCTACATATTGCAGTGGATTTCTCCCCGAAGAAAAAATTAAAAGAAACTATAAAAGACTATATATTTATGTGTATTTTATTCCAGAAAAATATTTAACTATATTTCATATTTCTTGAGAAATTTATTATAATATGTATTTTTACCCACGCCTGTAGATTGTTCGAACAATTGTATTGATGTATGCAGTCCAAGTTATGCGTATTGTGTATTGTCAGATAAATCTAAATAAGTAATCAACATCACAATTCACTGCAATATGCAGTTAATATGTATCTGTCAATGTACAACAGAGCGAATGTAATAAACGGTTTGGTAACCGCCAGCAACTACTGCTGAAAAAGTAATGCGGACAAGGAGATTGCGTACCGAATTTTGAATAAAAATAACTTAGAAAAGAACAAAACTATAAACTATGTATTTTCGGTGAAACATTGAAAGTGTGAAACATTACTATCGACAACTAAAATTTGTTCAATGTGTTCCTGTGTTAAAACGTCTTTAAAAATAGAAAATGTCCGTTCCACATCACAACTGGTGATGGGTGCGTGATTAAAATGTTGTAAAATGGCACCATACTTCGAATGTATAGATTTTTCAATCGGCTCTGTGCAGAATTGATATAATATATTCAAATCTGGATTTTTGCTAAATATGGCATCAACTTTTTGTCTCAGCTTTGAGAAATACCTTTTTAAATGATGAAACTAACTTATCAATATTTGGGAAATGAACTCTGAAGTATTCACATACTCTGTGTAGTGCACGTGTAGCATATTGGAATAAGATTGCGCAATAACTTCCCTGTTTTTAATAATAGCATCTTATCTTTATAGTTGTTATCCGAAGACATAATATTATGAATACATTGATCAATTACTTCTGCAACTGTTTCACGACTTTTCGTTGCAATTAAGTATGGTTGGTATGAAGTTGTCGGATGAAGAATATCAACAACTACATTTAACACATATCGTCCCATTCCATCCGTAGTTTCGTCTGAACTTACCCAAAGATAATGACCACCAGATAGGTTGGATCGTATTTTTCCAATGGTTCTCAAATAACATTTTGGTAAGTGGTAAAGTAGATTCATCTGGAATATGACGATCAGTATGTTGTAAGAAAACTTTTGAGGACTGGATTGTTAAGCTTTTTTGAATGGTATATTGGCCGCCATGAAAGCGTTCTTCACACAGCTTTTCGTTAAAAGTGTCAAGTGCAGATGGTCATATGTTATCTTGATGAGTTTTCGAAGAAACATGTCTGTGCACTTTACACTTTTGTGGACGCCTTAAGCTTAATGAAGAGGCACTGCAATATATCTCGGTATCATTACGAATATGCAACCAATCTATATGACCTCTAATCCATCCTACCATGGTTGCCCTACGAGAATTATCCATAGTTAATGAAAATTAAGAGAAATACTAAGAACAGAAAGAAATAGACTAAAAAAAAGTAACGAAAACTACTCCAAAAATAAGGTAGTAAATTAAGCTTAATATTTATAAAAAAATATAGGATAAATATACAATATAACAATATAAAACGGATTTTTTAAAATTTTAAACGTTCTAACCAAATAACACTGAAAGAAACGAAACCAGAAACAATCCCTTATAAAATAGAATAGAAAATATACTATTTTAAGAGCAATAAACACATATATTTATGTGCACCTATAACAGTCTTTAAACCCGTGAATACAGTTTGGAAATTAGCGGATATAATTTTTTAAGCGATTATTTCAAAAAGTCCAACGAAATATATATAAATGTATATTCCGTCCTACACGCCTGTTGAATTTAATTTATAAGGGAATACACACAATGTGCTGTTCATAACGACGGAAATAACAACATTTACCCGACAAATATAATCGAGCAAGCAAGTTGTGGGGCTGTTATAACATGCATATTATACCTGATATCCCACAACGTTTTATCGGGGCAATTGGTCATTCAATCGCTCTGCTAATAACCCTAGGCAGTCAAAGAAGCGACAACAGAAGTGTCCTGACGCAGATGGTAATCATTTCGATCATTTGTTGTAAATGTATACTTGAATTTCTTTGCAGCAATCATCATACGAACATAAACAAATTTCAAACTACAAACTTGTTCTTTGTGTTTATGATTAACTGTAAAATAAAGTTATGTAGTATTTGTAGCGTGGTAATGTTCACAATGTATATTTCATCATTATTATTTTGAGTACGTATTTAAAAAAACACCTGTTATAATATTTATCCTTAAAAGGTCTTACCGTCTATGCCTATATAATAGATTAAGAATATATTTTAGTTTTATTCCTTACACGGATATTCAAAATGTTTTAGTTAAAAGAATGTTTATACAATTTCGCGTCTTGTTATCGGATATGATTTTATTAACCATAAACTCAAGGCGGCTGTATGTAGGTAGTCGGTCGATAAAAATCGATAAAAGCAATTTAAAGACGCGCCAAACATCAGTCCGGCGAATAAATTAAAACAAAACATTTGCGTGTATTTACGGTATGCGAAGAAGCTTACTCACGACGCACAAAAAGAAGGAAAAACGAAAGGAAAAACCTGAAATAAAGAAAAAAAAAATCAACATCCTGCTATAATTCCAGCATCAGGGCGACTTTTGTTTAACACTGTCGAGTTAGTGTACATGGGCCGTGCCAAAGATCGACGCGTACCAACTCTATACGTTTTTTGTCCTTCTTTCACAAAGACTACCGCGGCAAACGCAATGATTCGGTTATGACACGACACAGAACTGCACTTCAAAATTTTATCTCGACTAGAACCGGCCTTCTAAAAGCATTTTTTCCCGAGTAGCCTAAACACTTTTAGAGATATTTTAAGTCAAGTGCCGCTTTTCAACTTGAAACATGTGCGACTGACTCTCTAACTCGCGTATTCACAATGACTTCCTCTCCGATTTGTTTTTCTACCCATCAAAACACGTTGGCGTAGGTAGGCTCTTTTCAAATGGCAGCGTTCCCGTTTTTTCCTCCTTTTCGTTCCTTTTCTTTTCAAGAAAGTATTAAATCGTAAAAGTGCCGAATTTTCCGTGTTATATTTATAAACAGTGTTATCGAAGTTTACAAACTATGTTTCGCCTTCGGAGATACACCTACCTTACGTATTATATTCGTAGCATAGAATATGCGGAGAAAAAGATCGATGTCTCCTATTTCTGTTTGCAGTCTTGTTTTCTTGCTTCTTTAGAAGCACCGTACATACATTCTTTTCGTTCCTGTTGACGTGAGTTTAAGTGTTAAGATTTAAGCAGTCTTTAAATACTCTTAAGTGTGAACGAATAGAGTCTTACTGAGGAATATTTATTTCTCGTGTATGTCGTATACTTCGGATGTGATGATAATAAAGTAATTATACATTCCACTAAATCTTTTATACGTTTAGAAGTCCTACCTTTTATTTTTTCACAGTGACATATTTCTATTAAGAAAATAAACAGGTATAAATATGAATTTTTTAGTACATCCTTCAGTTTACACATAATGAAAAGTTGTGTACACCCATACCTCGCTATAAGGCCGCTCTTTATACGGCATTTCGCTATAACGGACTTTTTTAATTATGACACTTTTTCGATTTACGGCTTAAAATGTTTCATTATACGGCCAATAGCTAGGTTGTATTTGCTTTATTTTTATATGTATGTACATATTATTCGTAACTGAGCAAAACGTAGCGCGCACGACGAAGGAGATTAAACGTTCGTACACGTTTACAAAACGGGGAACCCCAAAATAACGTTTTGATAAAAAAAGCAAAAGCACACAAGAACGCACGCATTTGATGGAAATTTCGCATGGTAGTGAGCATAGTTATTAATTGCTGAATTGAAAACACAGTTGGTACGTTTTATAATTAATTCAATAATTCCTTTAAATATACAGTAGTACCCCCATATCCGCGGGGGTTTGGTTCTGTGGTCTTCCGCGGATACTGAAAACCGCGGATAGTAGCGAACGCTTTATTTTCGAGTACAATATGAAATATGAAGCAAAGTTAAAACAATGAAACAAGAAAAAATAAGTTATATAATATTTATTTAAAATAAATAAACAATAAATAAATAAATATTCTTGTGCTGTGGCACAAATAGAATTTAAGTTTAATAAATATATAAGTTCATACATACGAGTATGTACATATAGTACATATTTACATACACAATAAGAAAATATACAACAAGAAAAACTTTATCATCGTGAGCTACGTATTCATTCATCTCTTCCAAGTCCAAGTTAGCAGTCGATTGTTTACTTAGATCCGAAGCAAACGATGTTGATGGCTGTGCATTATCGATAGTTTTGTCGACTTTTTCAAAGAACATTGTTATTGGTAGTTGTCGTTTTTGTCTTTTCATTTCAATAAACAAATCCTCCAAAGTTTCAAGGCTTCTGTTATAGTGCGAGTAATTTTTATATTGCGTTCCATTATTGGATCATATTCTACTATCTGTTCTTTTAATGTTTGAGCAGTTCGAAATATCGCTGAAAATTTTTCAAGCGTCCATGCTGGCGGTTCTTGTTGACCCTCATCCTCATCACTCACTTCTGGAGAAGATTTCACAAGGTCTTCCAATTCCTCGTTGGTGAATACTTGATCCTCTTCGTTTATGTAATCACTGAGTTCCTCTTGGGTTATATCGTTAAATCCTTCTCCATCTATTTTCTGCGCTATGTTAAATATCGTTGTTAGATGTGAATTAATATCATGTGTGTTTTCAGAACTAAGAACGATGTCATTCCACAGATTTTTCCAACATGCTATTATCGTTTCTGACTTTAATTCCTCCATCGCTCCTTTGATAAATAGAATTGCGTCAGCAATTGTAAATGACTTCCAGCATTCCATGAGCCCGATATCAGAGCATTCGTTAGCCTTTGTATACAGCATTTCGGAAACCTGTCGAATATATATGGCTTTAAAGCATCTAATGACACCTTGATCAAGGGGCTGAAGCAATGAGGTCGTGTTAGGTGGTAAAAAAAGCACTTCAACATTTTTATCTTCTATGCCTAGTGACACAGGATGCCCAGGAGCATTGTCTAGTATCAGCAGCACTTTAAATGGTAATTCTTCCTTTTCCAAATATCTTTTCACTTCCACAATAAAGCATTGATGAAACCATTGTGTAAATAGAACAGCCGTAACCCACGCCTTTCGATTTGATTGCCAAAACACAGGCAGGCAAGCTTGATCTTTGTATTTGAGAGCACGTGGATTCTGTGATCGGTAAACAAGTCCGGGTTTAATCATATGACCAGCTGCATTTGTACAAAGTATCAAGGTAAGTCTATCCTGGTCTAGCCTGGTGCACTCTTTGCAGTCTTATGAATATAAGTCCGTTGTGGCATTTTTTTCCACATAAGACCAGTCTCATCGCAGTTAAAAACTTGCTTAGGATGATAATTCTTTTCTGCAATAATTTGTTTAAATTTTTCTGGATACAGGGGAGCAGCTACATGATCAGCCGACGCAGATTCCCCTGTCATTTTTAAATTTTTTAGATTAAACCGAGTTTTAAATCTATGCAGCCACCCCCTACTTGCTGTGAATGATTTTCCTTCCTCTTCAGTATAATCTTGGGTCTGCATATCTTCATATAAAACCAACGCCTTCTGTTGTAGCACTTTGCCATCGATAGGAATATGTTTTCTTGTCATATCTACCACCCATAAATTTAAGGCATTTTCTACCTTAAGTAATACTTTATTACGTATTGTGGTTGCAACTTTTGCAGTTTGGTGTGCACTAGAAAAACTAGCTCGAATCTTATCTTTGTTTTTTAACACTTCTCGTATCGAAGATTCGTTTTTATTGTATATTTTAGCAACAGTTGCAATAGATTTTTTTTCTATTTCAATCATATTAATGATTTTTATTTTTTCACTAATAGTGAGCATTTCACGTTTTCTTTTGGTTTAGAAGCCATTTTAAAATGATTTTCAAATTTACTTGCTTTATTTAAAAAGTATTGCAAGCACTGTCTTGTCCGACAATTCGAATAGTACTAAACTCATAGTTAACAGGAGCGTTTATATGTACAAGTAAAAGCGAGTGGCACCTTAAGCACGTTCCAACTTGTTTAACTTATCATAAGAGAGCGCCGAATTCAGGGGATGACTCATATATACGACGATATATCGACAAATGCTCTTATAACTTTTATATTTATTGATATAACGGGCTTTCTGCTCATCATAGGTAAATCGCGGATAACTGAAACCGCGGATACGGAGTCAGCGGATACCGGGGTACTACTGTAATCGTTCTTTTTTTAGTGAAACTGCCACCGAAACATTCATTCAATTTTGAGATTGATGCTGCTAATAATAAAAAGAGAAGCCGAAAATCTGTCACGCTAGAGACCAAATTAGAAGTTTTACGTCGTATTGAAGCTGGTGAGAAAATTTTTCAAATTTGTAATGCAATGGATCTGACGAAGTCTGCCATTTAAACTACTCGTGATAGAAAAAAAGAAATTGAAATACATTCGCTGTCCGCTACACCTTCAAGTATTTCAAAATTAACTCGCCGAAGAAGCAGTGTTATGGAAAAAATGGAAAAATTATTAGTTATGTGGATTGAAGACAATAATGAACGAAGGATGCCATTGAGCCAGATGACTAACTAAGAAAAGACCAAAAGTATTTTCGAAAATTTAAAGAGAGAGGATAATGATAAATCTGCGAAAGATGAAAAATTCGAAGCAAGCCGAGGTTGATTTGAAAAATTAAAAAATCGCCAAAATTTGCATAATTTAAAAATGAAAGGTTACAAAGCTAGTGCGGAAGATAACGCAGGCAAAGAATATCCCAACATTTTGAAAAAGGTTATAGAAAGAGGTATATATCAACCAGAACAAGTTTTTAATGCAGACGTAGCAGGACTCTATAGGAAGCGAATGCCTTAAAGAACTTTCATTTCAAAATCTGAAAAGACTGCATCTGGATATAAGTTCTCTAAAGAACGAGTATCTTTGCTTCTTGGTGCAAATGCTGCAGGGGATTTTAAGCTAAAACCACCGTTAGTATATCATTCAGAAAACCCAAGGTGTTTTAAAGGGCTGAACAAGAAGCAATTGCCTGTCATTTGGAAATTCAATCTTCGTTTTCGTTGGTTTAAATATTGGTAACACATCACAATGACATACAAGCCAAATAACAGAAAAGATTAGGATAATTGATGGAATTCTTTCCATTTTGAAAGAAAAAAAAATTAAAACATATGAAAGAAATACACTGTGGAAAAAAGTGACGAGCACACCCTGTATAATCTGAAGAAGTGGTTCTAACGCAATGAAATTTGGTATGGAAGTAGTACTAATGTAGCATAACTTACCCTCACCTGGAGAGCGGCGCAGCCCTACTGGGAAGAGATGCATTAATAGCTGGAATATCCCCCGCGAGCGACGCCTACCATCGCTACACAACGAGGCATGGAGTCAAGAAGTCGTTGTATGGTAGCGGGAGGGATGTCCAACCATGCTGCTTCAACTCACCTCCATAGCTCCTCAACGTTAACCGGGGGAGCCGGATAACGTTGAAGTCTCCGACCGATAACATCCCAGACATGTTCGATCGGATTGAGATCCGGAGAACGTGCCGGCCATGGAAGCATCCGTGTATGGTCCTCTTTCACAAAAGTCTGGGCAACACGTGCAGTATGCGGTCGGGTGTTGTCGTGTATGTATAGAAAACGTGGGCGCCGTCAAACATAGGGAAGCACAACGAGCCGTAGCACCTCATCTACGTAGCGGCGAGCCGTTATCGTATGCTGTATACGCAGCAGACCTGTACGTCCACCATGTGTAATAGCACCCCATACCGTAATGCCCTGCTGGTGGTGAATAGGGCGTGGTTGGATGCACTCCTCAAGGTGACGCTCACCACGTCTTCGATGAACCAAAATTCGCGCGTCACCGGTGCTCAATTCGAATCTTGATTCGTCGGAAAACAAAATGTGCCTCCACTCGACAACCCACTGATGTCTAGCCTCTACACACTGGCGCCGTGTACGGCGGTGCTCGCGAAACGGCTCCAAGTTGCCTTGAAGAAGATGTAAGCGACGCTAAAGCGCTGTGCACAAGGGCGCGATCCTCGCGTGCTGTGCTGGCGCGGGGCCGTCCCGCTCACGGCTGAAGGCGCATACGTCCTTGCTCCATCCGTTCTCGACATGCCCGCTGCTCTGCCGATAATGACCGCTCGCGACGGCGCGCGATATCACGGAAGGATAATCCTGTCATATGCTTCCCCCACTCAAACTCATTCAGATAACGCGAACGGACGTCCATTACGCACAAAGTACAACTACAACTTCCCGCTTCCACCACACTAACAATAACCGGTTTCTCCCTCCCCGCATCGGTCACCATGGAGACAACATATTGCAGCTGTCGTAGGCACTCAGTAAAAAATGCAGCTATAGAAAAAGTCAAAACTCGCTGCACAAACGCGTCTAGAGGAAACCTTAATGCTTCGCTAAATCTACGCATTTATCTTGACACGTTCAGATTATACAGGGTGTGCTCGTCACTATTTTCCATCAGCGTACTTAGTTCTTTAAATCTTTTAAATCATTTACACCCTCAAACTTTTTAACTAGGGATGTCTTGCAAATTAATTAACCAGTTCTTTGAATTAAATTTTATATTCCAACCAGTTCAGTGACTTTATTGCCATTCATGAGGTGCTACACTATTAATTTGTTCCTCTTAATGTTATACATGAAAACCCGCTCCAAGAATGTCATATAAACAAATGAATACGAGCCAAAAATTAGCGAAACATGTTCTTTAGACTTCTGATTCTCTGTTACTAATTAGATAAGTAAGAACCGATGGGATTCATATATTAAATTTATATATTTACGACAGCATAAAAATATAAAATGTTAACGTTTTATTGCTTCGAATAACCACATAGAAAATGTTGAGCGAAAGACAGGAAAAATTTACGACAGAAAAATCTCGTTTTTATTGCATGTAAAGAATCAAAATATAAATTCTCGGCGTCTAAGATAAAGCCATTAAATTTTAATTGCTACGTATCCGATTACGATTAATTATACGCGATAAACAATAAATTGTTCATTTACTGTTATAAACACTCCGTTGGATTTCAACACGTACTTGCCATGTGCAGTAAATTTTTCTGAGGGTATGTATTTACAACTAAGGTGAAGAACATATTTACATCAAAGTAGGTAGTGTACTTTCAAAGATTATAACTCGATAAGAGATGTCTTAATAAAACATGGAATTGAATTAATTAAAATATTTTTTTGCTACAAGATCGGGAGAAATTCCACGCGAATGTGTTTCACCTGTAGTAAAATGGTGATATATTTATATGCTGAAGAACTTTATGTATTTACGAAACAGGAAAGACATGTGAATTAGCAAATAAAATCTATATAGTTACAATAGTTGTAAATGTTGCCATTTTGTTTACTTCATGAGATTTTCTATACTGGATTTACATAAAAATAAAACTATAAAATGCGAAATGTGACAACTGAACTCTAAGAAATAATCACATGGTATTTTATGTGAAATAATTATGTCGAAATCACATTGATATTCACATGGGTAAATTTCGTAAAACTGACCGAGTTGTGTTTTTAATTATTATTGTTGATAGAGGAAAGATAACGAATTTAAAAATGATAGAGAGACTGAAAGAAAAAGGCGGAAGGTCCTTCCGACCAAAGACACTTTCCATATGCATTGATAGAGCTTGTCTTCAACTCTCTCAATGTGGCGCCGATATCTGCGATGCAATCCGCCATGTTAAATTTTTTCCAACTAGAAATCACTATGTCTTCTGAATTAAGCTTAATCGAATCCAAAATTCGCTTGAAACATCGTCTGGTGAAATAGGCTTAAAAATCTGAAATTATTTCCTGATCCAGGGGTTAAATTAAAGACGTCAGATTAGGGGGCAAAATCACATTAACATTAGGATGAACTCCTACCAGAGTAGAGGGATGTCCAATGCGTTATCGATTAGTAAAAGGACGTTGAAGTCAAGGTTTTGAGGCGCAAGATATTTCTTTACCTCAGGGATAAAACATCATTTAACCACTTCTGGAATAAAACACCGGTGACCCATGATTTTTTATTAGCTATTTTTTTCCTTCAATGCTCGCGGATTTAGGGACCGATATATCATCATCGGCTTTATCTGAATATCACCTGCGGCACTTGTATACAAGAGAAGAGAAACTTGATCTTTGGCATCTTGAAGCCTGGAGCTAACTGTTCTGTTTTGGAAAGGAAAGTCCTATTCGACATCCTCTTCCAAAACAGTCCCGTCTCATCCGCATTTAACACCTGTTGTGGTAGATATCCACCTTCTTGAATAATTTCGGACAATTTCAGTTGCAGCTACTTGTTTGTCTGTATATATGAAAGCTTAAACGAAACAATCTCTTTCGTGCTGCGGCTTACATTGTACGTCCTCAAGAACCTTCACTGGCATATACACTAGTATACGAAAATGTGTCCAAAATAAGGCCTTTTTTATCCGATTATCAAAATATCAGGCAGTTTGAGCATGGTGTAGTTTTAAAATTTTCAAACCGTATTGAAAATGGAGTTAACTCGTAAAAATATTTGTGCTATGATTTATTATGATTTTTGTTGTGGTTTAACACAATATCAATATATAGAATGCTTAATTTCTGCATTTGGGATGAAGCAACATCAAGGACAATGGTATATCGCTGGTTTCAAGAATTCAAGTCTGGTCGTGCTTCGCTTTAGAATCAAGCAAGAGAAGGACGTCCTGCAATATCTGTTGGTGCGAAAAGTTTCGATGTTGTGCGTCGAATGATTGAAGAAGATTGTCACATAACGTATTATGAGATTCAGGCGTGCTCGCATATTTCTAGGACCTCCATACATTCAATTTTACATACTCATTTAGCCGTGAGGGCACTTTGGATACCGCATAATCTATCCTCGACCCAAAAGATGATCGCGTAAAATGATGGTGGAGGAAAGCAATTCTAAAAAAATTCAATAACTGATCTTCAAAATATGTCTGTGACATCACTACAGGTGAAAAATCTTGGATAGATTCTTATGAACCGGAGACGAAACAACAATCGACAGTTTGAGTGTGTCAAAATGAACTTTTGCTAATAAAAGTTTGCTCGAGAAGCACTTCTAAACAAATGATTGCGTATTTTATAGCAAAATCTGGTTTATGTCCCTACAATTAGTTTGTAAAATCGCCCGGACGTAAATGCGGAATGGTATACAATCATTTGCTTGCGCGAAGTTATTGATGAATAGCGAGAGAGCAGCTCAGACGTGCAATCATTCTTAATCATAATAATACTACTCGCCATGACGCTCGCGCAATAGGTGATTATTTGCGAAGTAAATGCATCGAATTAATGACTCATCCAGCCATCTAACTTATTCCCAAATTTTATTATGCTTCCGACAATTAGAAAAGAAATGCGATACCACCGTTTTTCCTGTCCATTACCGCATTCAAGTCATACATTTTGAGTACGTTAAATTCAGAATGGCGCAAATGTTTCAATGATTAGTTTGAACGAATGAAAAGATGGATAAAATTTAATGGTGCATATTTCGAAAAATATTAAAGCTATTTATTTGTGTGTTAAATAACAACATAATTTGAAACATACTTGAGTAAGTAAAACCTACCAATTTTGTATAATACAAAAGTATTTTTAATAATATATAATATTATTAAAAATGGGGTGTGAAGAACACAATACAAGTTCATATGTATTTGTGAATGTATCTTCTCCAAAGACGTAGATACGTATTTCACATTTCTAAATGATTATCAATACGCCCCTGTTGGAGAAGAGACACATTCAACAAACATAACTACCTTGCTATCTCGCAGATATTATTAAGACAGAGCGTGAAGGAATATTCAACGCTGTCTATATAATAATCGCAGAACTAGCCGTGGTGTTCCTTATAGTCGGTAACCACCGTATCTATAAAAAACTGTATTATCGTGTCTTCACTACTTGTCGGCGTAAACCGAATACGTATATAACAACATAATTTGAAACATACTTGAGTAAGTAAAACCTACCAATTTTGTATAATACAAAAGTATTTTTAATAATATATAATATTATTAAAAATGGGGTGTGAAGAATACAATACAAGTTCATATGTATTTTTTAATGTATCTTCTCCAAAGACGTAGATACGTATTTCACATTTCTATATGATTATCAATACGCTCCTGTTGGAGAAGAGACACATTCAAGTCTCTTCTCCAACAGGGGCGTATTGATAATCATGTAGAAATGTGAAATACGTATCTACGTCTTTGGAGAAGATACATTCAAAAATACATATGAACTTGTATTGTGTTCTTCACACCCCATTTTTAATAATATTATATATTATTAAAAATACTTTTGTGTGTTAAATGTTTTCTTCACGGCTTTTCCCTAAATTTTTCTACTGTGTAAATCAATATCTTGAGGTCTTAAGATACACATTTATAAAACTGCTTTATATATCTACCTTACAGAAATCGGAAGAATGTTACAGTGCACATTCTTGCGAACGAAAGGTGTTAAAAAGGATTCTTGGAGGAAAAGTAGCGGGGGATAAATGAGAGAGATGCATGAGAATCAACGGTTGAAAGAACTTTACGACGACGTTAACATAATTGTTAAAAGAACGATAGTTCATTTCTATTTTTCATTTTCTTCGAAAATCAACAATATAACATCACATTTTTAACCTCCAAAGAAGATGAAGAAGAGTTCATTGAAACATCAGGACACCAAGAGTTCTCCTCAGGACTGTCCTAAAACGCGGTACAACACCCGGAATTTTTCGTATAATTTTCGTGGAAAATATGTTACTTAAAAATTTGTCGCGTTCCAAATGGCACATCTTAAAAGTGCTAGTCTGTCATTTAATATTTTATAGCCACCAAGAGACATTCAACTAAATTCAAATTACTTTCCTGAAGATGACAGAGGTCAGAAGCTCGAGAGACAAGTCTATACATGGACTCGACAGCGCGGGTTAATGTTTAAAATCTAGGCAATGCAAATTATTGTCGTGAAACTCTCCGAATGAACATTGTTTACTCTCGAGTAGTAGTCTAGATTCTCAAGAAAAAAGGAAATTGGCAGATAAGTAAATAAATTCTACATAAGGATATAAAATGCAATAGCAGAAGAAGAATTCTTGACACAGTAATTAAATATACAGGAAAACTACAAATAAAATATAAACTTTCGTGATAACTTCCTTTGCTTTTTTCCTTTCGATAGGAAATTTTAGTATGTTTAAATAGTATCTACTGATTTCAAATATCACAACCTAGGGAATCAATCCTCGTTCAGTACATAGTGCTGTGGACTTTTCCCCATAAATATTTTAGAAATATTTGACTTGCGCTGTTGAAGCAAGCCGTTTGCATAGATGTGGACAATTTTGTATACTGTATTTTTTTTAAGCGTAGCCTGCGAGCTTGCTGTATCCTCAGACACAAATGTAGGGTGAAGTAAGAAAGGTGTATTTATTTAAAGATAAATCTTTATCTTTGTTTTAGTAATTTCGGTTTTTGTTTTTTGATTTAATTATGTTTTTGTGCTTGCTTATATCATTACCGATTTATTTACGAGTTTGTGAATCTCGTATTTGATTTTAATACTTTCTTACTCATGTGTCTCGAGTATATGAATATATTTTTTACGTAAGTAATATATTTTATAAAAGATACCTTATTTTTATATTGAACGAATTGAATATTGTAATTTTCTACTGTATTATTATTATCGTTTTGAAATTTAATCTTAGTTATTTGATATAAATGACAAAGATGGTTTTTTTAAAATTTCTAGTGTAAAAAAATTTCTGTAACTGTAAAATTTTAGTTCGCTTGGGATATCAAGGGCATATTTTTATATGTGGTTGCACATGTATTAGAGTTTGTTTCGGTCTGTCAAATAGTTTATTTTGATTTTGTTTCTTGTGGGAGAAATTAAAAAGCATCTTTGTAATTTATTAGTTTTAATTTTGATCGGAAGTCATAAAGGATTTTTTATCGCATGCTGCGGTCACATCCATGCGTTATTTTTACCTTTAAAATATTGTTTAATGAGGCAATATTAATCTTTATACTTTATAAAGATTATTATTTTTTTATTTTTTTTTTTTTTGTATTAAAGTTTCATTTAAATTTATTGTGTTTATTATTATTAAACCTTATTTCAAGAAGTTTACAAGTAACTTAAAGAAATATAATTATAACATTTGTCAATACTCTTTTACTGGCGCATTATAAATTTGTAGAAGAGAAAAACCACTTTTCCGATTGGAACCCTGAGAGGAAAGCAGTCCTATTTTTTTAAATTAAACCGACTGAGTATCCTAGTTGGATAGATTTGTTGTGAATTGTGAATAAGCAAATTTCAAAATCACAATTCATAGCAATATGTACGAACATGCATTCTATTTCCGAAAAAATTACCTCTTCAATTTTGTAAACTTTTAATAACATATCACGTGCAGCGTACTGATTGTAGAGCTCCATAAAATGCTTATAAAGTATTCAGCTATCGCGAAGCAAAGCAACATGTTAGTTTATACACGTACGCTTGCAGGACGCCGGTGAGACAATAATATGATTGCTTCATATTAAGTCGTTTTCTACGAAATAAGGGTCTTTAAAATTTGTAATGGTATCATGTGGATAATATTATTTGATAGATGATGAATATGATGATCTTGAAATATATTAAATATATTAACAATTTTACTATACTTGACTGCTTATTTTTGGGAATCGAAGATTGAGACAAACTTTAAATTATGAGATTTCTACAGTGTATTATAAAATATTCAAAATAATAGAATAAGATGTTAGTTATATATACTATACAGACTTCAAAGTAACTAATCTACCCGCACAATGCAAGAACAAGTTTCTTTTTAATATCATAATTTTTTTAAATATAGGATTAATACTGCGTGACAGAAATCTCATCTAATAGCTGCTAATATTAAGTGTAGTACATAAAATATATATATATTATATATTATAAACTTTTTCGCAAAGCTTATGTGTGGGATATTGTGAAAAAATATTACATTGCAAAGCACATTCTTTTGTAAAACTGTCATCAGAGCAAGCGACCTTTTTTTCCACCATTACACGTAAAAGGTCTTTCTTTGGAGACTGTGATTAAGTGAAAATTCAAAAAAGGTATAGAACCCCTTATGACAATTAATAATCATATCCTAAATACGTATTTCGGCAACTAAGTTCTCATCACCAGTAGGTAGAACCACTAATCAAAGTGTTGATCATTGGCCACAGCTAACACACAGAATCGCGCACAACTGTACACGGCGTCCACGTATACAATGACTTTAAAGTAAATACACAAACTAAAATTACGTCAACTTACCCTTATTAAGAAAACGGCAACGCGATGTATTTATTCTCAACGCCCTCAACCTTATCTACCTCTTTTCTAAGAATGAAAAAAACAACTGTATGGGATAAGACCGTTGTTCGAGTTAAACGGATTAAATTTGTTTTTAACGATATGAATGCGTCGAGATCTGTGGGGTTGATGTTTATGACAAGTTTTAACCCTTGTACCGAGACGTTGTGATCCGTGGCCAATGCATGCTTTTCGAGGTTCGACTATTAAATTTAATATGTAATAAGTGTTCTTTAAAACGGGTTATTATTGAGCGTTTTGTTTGACCTATATATTTCAAATTACTATCATCGCAATTAATTTGGTATATACCTGATTTCAAATTCAAATTAACTTTATCTTTGGTATTCCCTAGGAGACTTTTGATGGTGTTTTCGGACTGAAAAGCAACTTGGGAATCTTGTTCTTTAACAACCCTATTAGTATTTTTAGTGATTAGATGGTATGGTAAACACATACAATTTTTCTCCTGGTTACGTTCAGATATCATACTTGTGGATTCGCGAATTGTTTTTTTTTAATTTGTTTTTCTAATTAATTTATTAATTATTTCTGTATCAAAGCAACTATACCTCGCGATGCTTCTAATGAAATCTAGTTCTATTTCGTATCTCTCTTTTGTTAATGGAAAGTTTAGTACCCGATTGACTAAGAAAGTAAAAGACTCTGTCTTATGTTGAAAACTATGATTTGAATCCGCGGTAATGAATCTATTGACGTTGGTTTCTTTCCGAGAAATATCGACTTCTATTTTATGCTTATTTCTAATTACTAATGTATTTAAAAATGGTATCCTGTCATTGTTTTCCTTTTCCACCGTGAATTTAATAGTCGAATATCTCAGATTTAACTGTTTAACGAACATGTCCAATTCACATTTGTGGTTTTTGCATGATGGTGCTCCACCTCACGAAGTACGTGAGCATTTAATAATAATAATAATAATAATAAAGCTTATCTACAAAAAGGGCACATCTGATATTATAAACGAGGTAAACGCCATTATTGGGACAAAAATAAAAACCGGCGCAACACTGGAGGAGCTCCACAGTTTAATATATACAGGTGCATGTACGGTTTTGATATTAAATGATCAAAATATAGAGCCCGTAGATATGCGATTCGATAGTAGAAATAGAACTCCTTGTTGGGAAAAACGATTGAGATGGAAAATAGAAAATCTGAGACGGGAAATTGGAATATTAACTCAAAGCTTAAAGGACAATGCTAGCGCAAGGGTTATGAGAGATGTAGAGGTTATAGTGAGCCGTTATGTTTCACCTGAAAACTCCAATGCTGTAGAAATTTTGGATTTATTAAAGCAGAAATTAGCGGCATATGCAAAGAGGTTGAAACGATATAAAATAAGTAATACCCGAAGGCAGCAAAATAAACAATTCGCTAGAAATCAAAAATTATTCTATCGTGGCTTGAGTGATGCAAATCCTGGACAACAGATTCAGTTACCAACGAAAGACAAAATATCAGATTACTGGTCTGGAATATGGAGTACGCCGGTGAAACATAGAAATGCAAAATGGCTGGCGGATGAAAGAAGGAAGGTAAGTAACGTTAGGACTATGCTAAATTGGCGGATTGATTTAGAGGATGTGAAAAGAGCAATCCAAAAAGCATTGAATTGGAAAGCGCCTGGACCGGATAAAATACAAAATTTCTGGTTAAAAAAAATTACATCGACGCACCTACAACTTACTAAGTGCTTCCAATTATTGCTAGAACAACCAACCGAACTGCCAGAATTGATGACCGAGGGAAACACCCTCTTAATTCCGAAATCTAATGCATCTGCGGAAGATCCCTCTAAATATAGACCAATTACATGTCTTCCTATATTATACAAGATGTTCACCTCTAGTATATCTGAAAAGATATATGCCCATTTGTAGAATAACAACCTTTTAGAAGAGGAACAGAAAGGATGTAGAAAGGGATCAAGAGGTTGCAAAAAGCAGCTCCTGATTGACTTAGTTGTGATTAAGAATGTGGTAAAAGCAAAAGAAAATCTCTACATAGCATATATAGACTATCAGAAAGCGTTTGATAGTGTACCTCACTCGTGGTTGGTAGAGATTCTTAAGTTATATAGAATTGAAGAGCACCATATTAATTTTCTTAGCTACGCCATGACTAAATGGAAGACAAGTTTGTTAATGAAAACCCCTACAGAAAGTATTGATGCAGGTAAGATCAGTATTAAAAGAGGATATTTCAGGGAGACGCTTTGAGTCCACTGTGGTTTTGTTTAGCCTTGAAACCGTTAACAACTTTGTTAAATTCCCTAAATAAGGGATGTAATTTACTACAACCTGTCGTACAAATTAGTCACCTTTGGTACATGGATGATCTGAAATTGTATGCTATGAAAAATAATTATCTTCGCGATCTCCCAAAGTGTGTTGGCCGTTATAGTAGAGATATCCAAATGAAATTTGGTTTGGAAAAATGCAAAATAAGTTGCATGGAAAAGGGACAATGGGTTGAACATCGTGGGTTGTAAGTGGAAGGCGGACAAGGACTAGTTATTGGAATGGAGAGCAACGACTATTATAAGCATCTTGGTTATTTGCAGGCTAGAGGAATAGAACACAATATTGCAAAAGAATTAGCGAAAGATCAGTATTTCTCTAGGCTGCGATCGTTGTTGAAAACCAGATTGTCGGCAAGAAATATGTCCAAGGCAATAAACAGCTTTGCAACTTCCGTACTTACTTATGGATTGGAATAATTAACTGGACTGATACTAAACTTGAAGCAATAGACATCAAGACAAGAGTAGAAGCCAGAAAATTTAGAATGCATCACCCACCTAGTGCGATCGAAAGGTTCCACCTACCAAGAAGAGAAGGAGGTAGAGGAATACCGAGTGCTTATTTCAGGCATTATACACAGGTAAATAATTTACGAGCGTACTTTCTGCAAAAGTCGAAAGAAAGTAGATTGCATAATGCGATTGCTCAAATGGACAATTTTACGCCACTCAAACTGGCTAACGATGAATTCAATCCATCCACGAGAATCTTAAGTATATCCCAACAGAAAGAGAGATGGAAAAATTAATCTTCTATCTGTTAACAATCGGATCTGAAAATTTTGACACCTCAGCGTCGCAGGCATGGCTGTATACAGGTAATGTGTCTGCAGAAACAGAGGGATTCATAGCCGCCATCCAAGATCAAGTAATTCCAACGCGTTCCTATAGGAAAAAAATTCTTAAGGAATATTTATCTGACATTAAATGTCGTGTATGCACAGATAAGGAAGAAACAATTGATCATTTGATGGCCGGATGCTCTGAACTTGCCCTTAAACAATACCTCGAGAGGCACAACAGGGTTGCGAAAATAATACACCAGCTGCTCAGACAGAAGTACTTGTCGTATTCTGAAAATGTCCCGTATTATGAATATGAAGCACCTTCAGTTTGCGAGGACGAAAATTCTCGATTATATTGGAATCGCCAAATAATCACGGATAAAACAATTCTCAACAATATTCCAGATATAGTACTGACACTGAAGAAGGACAAGATAACGTACATCATTGACATTGCTGTTCCGTTGGCAAAAACACTGCAAGGAACTATAGTGAGAAGGTAAATAAATATTTACCTCTCAGCCACGAAATCAAGAGTATGTGGAAGATAGACAAGGTCCTAATAGTCCCAATTGTGATTGGCGCAACGGGAGAAATCCCACATAAATTACACAAGTCCATAAATGTTTTGGATCTCTACCAGAAACTTTATTTAAAAATGCAAAAAAGTGTCTTGTTAGACACTGCTGCAATAATACGTCGTGTGCTAAACTGATGTTGGAGCGCGCGAACGTGGCCAACGTGGCCGGGAGGCGAAATGACGGAACGGGTGGGGTGCTGATGTGGTCCTCCACTGGGTGGTAGCCTAGCATATGCGCTACCAAACTCTAGGGAGGTCTGCCCGATGGGCGGACAGGTGGCATTCCGCCTTTCCAGCAGGGGAGAGAGGAACCAAGCTACGCGGCGCAAAACACGGCGCCGCGCAATGCACACACCACTAGGACCGGTCCTGGGCGGCAACCTGGCTAGGCTGCCGTGAACAGCACACACACGCTCGACGTGTGTGCAGTGCCCCCGCAATGGCGGAAAACGTTAAGATGGCACAAAGTGTGACCGTCGTCGACCAAAGTAGCCGCTAAGAGTGTTCCCTTGGTTGGCAATGAGCACCCCGTGCAGGGTGCGCTTCGCGGGTCTGGGCCTTGCCTGGATGGTGCGGGGGTCGGGCCGTCGAAGTACTGCACGGAAAAGTAAAGAAGTTGCCGGGAAAGGGTTGGCGACCCTGCGCAACGGCTGGTTCTCCGATCTCTCAAAATTAGCGCGACCGGACACTAAACACATGCACGAGCGCGCTAAAATACAACACCCCTACACTTGCGCGCTCGCACTCGCACTCGCACAAACACAAAACTACACATCCAGAGAGAGAAGCAAGCTGCCAGCAGCGGACCACACATAAGTTCACACCCTGAAAGTACTGGTAAGTGTCTACTATAATCAATATTCATATAAAAATAAATGAATGATAGATAACTATGCCACCCATCTATGAACCGATGGGGTAAGATAATGGCAACCAAGAACGAATTGTTCTTGTGAGTGGAAGAGATAATAATAATAATAATAATAATAATAATAATAATAATAATAATAATAATAATAATAATAATAATAATAATAATAATAATATGTTGACCACGTTGGGGAGAATATAGGTAGGAGACCGTTGCAAGACGTTCGTCTTCGCGAAGGGAACCATAAATGTAACTTCGTACATGGAGTTCATACGAGGAACCGAAAACGACATTCGCTCCAATATGAACGGGCAGTCAATAATGTTTCATTAGTTTAGTTAGGAATTTCCAACAAATATTCTCCCTTCTTACGCTTAGAGGCCATGGCTTACATGCCATGGCCTAAAAGCAAATCATCCTGGGATGCACCACGTTCCGGGTAGATACCATCAGTCTTGAATGTCAGGTACTTAAAAAACTTACTGTTAACACGGTCCAAAGCAATGGAATCGCAAGCATGAGGCGTATTCCATTTTGCCATAAGCATGGTACAGTGATTTAAGGCAAGTGATGTCTTTAAAATATTTTGATATACGCATAATAAATCCCAGACTTTTGTAGACATCGGAACACATATGGATTATATGGGACTTAAACGAAAGGTTAGAGTCAAATAAGGCTCCAAGATCCTTTATTTCAGTCTTACTGGTTAAGATATTGTTTTAAATAAAATACGAGGACCCGTGAGACGTAGCAGATCGAGTATAAGTGACCACGCAACATTTATTAATATTTAATTTAAGTTTGAAACGGTCATACCATGCAACTAATACGTCTAGATTTTGCTGTAGTTTAACAATATCGTCAGTTGTGGAAATCTCAGAATATATTTTTATATCATCTGCATAGGCGAGAATGGGACACTTCACTTGGAAAAAGAGATCATTCATAAACAAAGCAAATAGCTAAGGACCCAAATTTGATAATTGAGGAACGCCAGAAGGAAAAAAATTATTGCAGCAGAACCCATTGTGGGTCACTTAGCATTTTCTTTGAAATAGGTAAGACCGAAGAAGACTGATAGAAGTTTGAACGAGACAAAAGGATCCCAACTTGTGAAGTAAAATCTCATGATCAATTAAATCGAAAGCCTTGGATAGGTCAATATAAATTACATCAACCTGACCTCTGCCGTCCAAAACCTCACCGATGCGCTGAACAATCGACGCCAAATTGGTGACAGTAGATCTACACGTGACGAAACCATGTTGGTTCGGTGAGATATGAGAGCGTGTGCCATTAAATAGTCTGGAGTACAATACCTTCTCATAGAGGTGAAGTTAGATATAATAGAGATCGGCCTGTAATTAACACGTTTGGTGACCGATGGATAGGTAGAAGCGGGCCTGTTGCATGGCTACCTAAATCACCTGACTTGAACCCAATGAAAAATTTGGTGTACAATAACGATAATGAAATTGAAAACATTCAATTATCGACCATACGGCTTCCAGATGCTGCAGACACAATTAGCAGGCAATATATTCGAGCGTGTTATAACTCGTAGATACTGAGAGCACAAGCTTGTACAGGCTGGCCCAAAATGACCGAAGGGGTTTTAATATAACTTTTTTATTATAATTTTTATTTTTTTATTTCAGTATTTTGTAAAGAAGTCTTGGGGAATTTAAAATGGAACAGTACACAATTGAACAACGTGCCAAAATTGTTGAACTTTATTTCTCAAATCAATGATCCATTATTTTGACATATCGTCGTTATTTTAATGTGCGGGTTGGACCCTCAGAGTCAACAATAAACCGTCTGGTTGCAAATTTTCGAGAACAAGGGGCAGTAAGGAACCTTCCTGGTGCCGGCAGAGGACGAACGGTGCACACGGATGACAATATTGAACGGGTACAGGAGAGTATTCGGGAAGATGGAGAAACATCAACCAGGAGACGTTCGACACAACTTGGCCTCTCAAGAGGGTCGCTGCAGAGAATTTTGCATACAATAAGAATGTTTCCATACAAAATTCAGCTTGTCCAACAATTGAAACCGACAGATTACCAGCAACGACTTCATTATGAAATTTATTTTCGTCAAAAAGCAGAAGAAAATCATGATTTTATTCATAATTTAATTATGAGCGACGAAGCCCATTTCCAATTAAGTGGGTTCGTTAATAGGCAAAACTGCAGGATATGGGCTACGGAAAATTCAAGAGTAGTTCAACAGCGAGAATTACACCCACTTAACCACCGTTTGGTGCGGTGTTTCGTCGGAAAGGATAATTGGCCCATATTTTTTTGAAAATGAACACGGTGTCGCCGTTTCCATCACTGGTGTTAGATATCGGACAATGTTGGAAAATTTTTTAAGGCCAGCCGTGGAAAACCATCCGCAAGTATGGTTCCAACAGGATGGAGCCACAGCGCACACTGCGAGGGACACAATGACTCTTTTACGCGACATCTTTGGTGAACGAATTATTTCCCGTACAAGCGATTTTAAGTGGCCTCCGCGTTCACCGGATTTAACCGCTTCAGACTGTTACCTTTGGGGTTATTTGAAAGGAAAAGTCTATATTAATAAGCCTCGAACCATACAGCAATTTAAAAATAATATACGCGACGAAATCAACAACATAACACCTGAAGTTTTGCGAAAGGTTATGGAAAATGTTTTGGAAAGAGCACGAATATGCGAAGCAGAAAATAGCCACCACTTGCGAGATATAATTTTTCATAAATAAATTAAAAATGTTCTCGATTAATATACTGTATTTAAAATAAAAAAAATTTAATAATTATGTCTTAAATAAGAAGTTATAATTAACTCAAACCCCTTCGGTCATTTTGGGCCACCCTGTATTTAAGCAGGAGGCGGTAACCTCGAACATTTACTCTAGGAGGTGATCCTTTGTTTCTCGCATAAATGTGAATATCTCTGTTATTTTACAATTTTTTTCATTTGTCATTATTTTCTGTGTACCATTTTTAGTTAAAAATAAAGCTCGAATTATTTTATCACCCTGTATAGCCCTGTGTACCTATTACCATATTTTAGGTTATAATTTAATATTGTAATAATATTCATCGAGCATAATACAACATTTAAAGGGAGGTAAGGAAGATTGAAAATACTAATATTGCATTGCCATAATTAAAATATTTCATGTACCTATTTTTTAATGTAAAATACTTAAATTATATAATGTTTGAGTTAAGGCATCCAATTACAGCTGAGGCTGTTTATTTTGTAAAATAATACACATTGGGAAAGGTTCGGCTTTAGTAACTGCATTTCAAGAGAAAGCTTTTAGACATGTTAGTACACTAAATATCGTAGATACTTTAATATTATTTACATAGTAACCTAAGATGTATTTTCAACTTAAGCGGCAAACTGCATTTAATTCTTGTTATAATGATTTGTTTAAACTTAAACGAACACAACGATTTTACAATTTACTTTAAAAGGATTACTTTAAAGATATTGCAAAAAATATAATTTTATAATTTAGTACTAATTTTCTTATTAAATGAAATAGTTACTTATTTACTTTCCATATCCGATGATCCGGTAATGAAAGAATTTACCGTCATACATAGCGTGGTTATCTATTTTTAGACGTTTCCAGGGGGCGCCCGATTGCAGAAGATGTCGCTTGTAGTTGCAATGTTCGCAAAGACCCCTTGCATACCTCTCATTAAACGAAATAGTGATTTATATCATTAACTAAGTAGAATGAAATCGATCAAAATTACATGTCGTTTCTAAGTGGATGATTCGAATTTAACCTGCATTTCTTCTTTTCTGGTCGATACAAACTACAAATTAACATTATATCTGTATTATACAGTAGTGCCATTGCTCCAGTAGCTTCTGTATTCTCGTTGAGAAAAATCCTTTCGGTTGATTACATAACCGATTTTGAACAGCATCCTACGCTTACTCATTGAATGCAAATCGCTTGCTTCTCAAGAACTTCTTGAGAAGCCCAATGACATAATAGTCCGTCGGGGCCAAGTCCAGCCTATATAGGAGGCGAGTCATTACTTTCCAACACAATTCAGCCAATGTATTGCATGTTATATGGGTACGTGGGAGACCGTTATTGTGTTGGTGATCAAGGCCCTTGTTCAAGAGATCGCGTCTTTTTGTTCGTACGGCAACAATAGCGTCTCAGAACTCGATCACCGTCACTTTAACAGCCGGTGGTTGTGTTTTAAATTTTTTGGGTTGATGTGAACTTGGGTGACGCCATTCCCTCCTACCATTCTTTGTGGGATAGAATGGTGTACCCCCGTCTCATTGGTATTCAGTATTCATTATTCAGTATTCAGTCTTTGTTTGTCAAACTAATAAAAATTATATGACACGTCATTAGAGTAAAAATACAAAAGACTATGATACGTGACATAAAGCCATCGCCCTCATTTGTCGTAGCCAAGCGGAATTCTCTGCGAGCCTGGAGTCGTTTCCGCGGAAACTTTACTAAATTTAAGCTTATCGTGGACAATAGTGTGGACTATAATAAGAGACTGTCACTAGACGAGACTAACATTAGTGTCTGTAATCCTAGTAATTTTCTTCGCAGACACTCGTCATTCGACATTGGTTCTCAACTTTTTGAATGTTCCCAAGATTCACAGCAGACGGTGGACGGACAGTATCTGGCTAGTTCGACACGCGTTCGTGACCCATCCTGGAAGGATTTACACCACTCAAAATGACTTTCTGAGTGCCGTGATAAAAACTCTTCTTCAAACCGTTTATGATGTCTTCGATGAACATCAGTCGCTGATATTGTTAATACAACTGACAGTATTGACACAATCAAGTGGAAACTATTTGTGGTGTTAACTAACATGCTTTATATGTTGAATATGAGCCGCTTTGAAGTATCTCCATAAAATGCAATTAAAGGCAAATCGCTTGCCCCCAGAAACTGTTTATTGGCCCAAAGAGATGATAGTAGCGTGGGGCCAACTCTTAACACTACAATGTATTGTTCGGTAGATGGATTGTATGTGGGTGAGCGTTATTGTGTAGGAGAATAACGACCTTACTTAAGAGCCGCATCTTTTTGTTCGTAACACCAGCTTTCCAAGAAGCTCACTGTGATAAGCTGATTTGAACGTTCTTCTATCTTCAAGACAATCGACATTAATTGGTCTAATTGTTGTGTTTTGAATGTTTTGGGCCGAGACAAACTTGAGTGACTTTATGCTAACATTTTTGCTTTCTGGGATATAATGATGTGCCCAGGTTTCATTAGTTGTTATAATACGTGGCAAAAAGTCATCGCCTTCATACTAATAGGGAAGTCGGAGTTCTCTGCAACCCGTGGTTGTTCTGTTGTTGTTCCCTGGATAGTTGTTTTGGAATCCACCAGGCGCTAATTTTACTAAATTTGAACGTGTCTTGAACAATAGTGGGAAAACTACCAACATTAATAAAATAAAATAAAACAATAACTTTGTTATACCACTTTATTCACATGTTATAGTGACCGCGGTTTCGACATACGTCATTCTCAAACTGCAAAAGTTACAGGCCTACATAGATCTTATAAATGACACAAAAATATATGGGGGTGGTTTATTATGTTATTTAAAATTACTACTATATACTTAACTATTATATACAACATTCGAAAAAAGGTGTATATATAAGATCCAACTGGTCGTTTAGAACAATATCTATTGTGTTGTTTCCGCTTTTAAAAATTTCTAGTGACTCTAAAAGATTTAATTTACAACCTTTCTCGGCCAAATTCAATATTTTATGATGACCAAATGCATGCCTTTCTGTAATAAGATCGTTCAATGTTGAATGTTGAATGTTGAATCTGTCTTCTTCAGTTTATATGACCTCCTGTGTTCTTTTACCCGTATATTAAAACTTCGACCAGTCTGACCTATATATACACTTTTACAATCACTACAATATAATTTGTACATATACATTTGTATAATTTTAAAAGCGGAAACAACACAATAGATATTGTTCTAAACGACCAGTTGGATCTTATATATACACCTCTTTTCCAATGTTGTATGTAATAGTTAAGTATATAGTAGTAATTTTAAATAACATCATAAACCACCCCCATATATTTTTGTGTCATTTATAAGATCTATGTAGGCCTGTAACTTTTGCAGTTTATTAATGACATTGTATGTCGAAACCGCGGTCACTATTACATGTGAATAAAGTGGTATAACAAAGTTATTGTTTATTTTATTATTTTAAAAATAATTACCACAAAGCTACCAGTATTAATTTTCTTAAACAAACCAGTGCAGCGCAACAAGCCAATTTCTACATCAAGTTACGGGTGAAACACAGGATGGCAGTACAAAATATATGGTTTAATCAACAATGCTTACGAAGAAATTTAACGCCGAATTATGTACAGCTGAGAACCAGAACACACACCATATCCTCTAAAAAAGCGATCAATGCCGCGAAGAGAATTTGGATTAAACAAGAATCCAAATTTTGGTTCCACCGCAGAGACACTCTTCAGATTTACATTAAGGTATTACATTCAGAACTATCGTTTAAGTTACACAACATTGAATTCGATTTATTAGATGACCACATTAGACAACAAGTTAGTAAAATTATTCATAAGAAACGACTGATTCAAAACAGGAAGTTAGAGTCTCTATCAAACCTACACAATACACCCCTAGTTAACAATACTTTCAGTAATGTTCAGTTTTACCCTAGAGTCATTAATCTCACGAATGTTAATTTCTCAGACAATGAACTTAGCTTATTAAATAAAGGTCCTAAATATGCACCACACATCCATTGTAACAAACAAAAAGAAATTCTAGCAAAAGAAACAGAACTGGCATTTGCAAATAACAATCAAATTAGCAGTAATCTTAGGTAAAGCCAAAGTTACAAATATTCTGAAAAACAACTCAACATCTCGCAATAATCAGTCAGGCAGACGAGCATTGCAAAGTATTAATCACAAAGTCATAGAAAACAACCTCACGATAACAAAAGCAGATAAAGGAAATTCGTCTGTAATATTAACTAAAGGTGATTAAGAAAATAAAGTTAAGAAATTTATAGACGACAATACTATCATAGAATAGAAAAAGGACCCCACTAAACAGTATCAGGCAGAAATTAAAGAATGTGTCAAAAATTGTAATGCAGTAATCTCACACACAGATAAGTACAAACTTTTCCATATGAATCCTTCCCCCCCTAAATTATACGGTTTAGTAAAAATTCGCAAAGAGGAAGCACCCATCAGACCAGTTGTTTCGTTTATTTCTTGCCCCAATAAAAAAATAGCCGAAAAATTAAACATTATATTTAGACAATATACCGAATTTACAGATAGCTCTTCCATGAAAAACGCAATACAGTTAACAGCTAAATTAAAAGATTGTAATATACAAAAGACAGAAATCCTGGTATCATTTGATGTTTCCAACATGTTTTCAAAAATATCACATAAGGAATGCTTAAGGTTAATAGAAAACATATTAGTAAAGAAAAATACAAACCCGGTTGTTATACACGAAATCATATCTCTAACGGAGTTAGTCACCAACCAAAGTTACTTTACATTTAACAACAAATTCTACAAACAAACAGAAGGTCTGGGCTATGGGCTCGCCTCTAAGTCCTCTATTGGCTGAAATTTTCATGAAGCATATTACAGAAAAAATTCTTTCATCACAACTAGGTAAAAAACATATTAAATTTTGGTATCGGTATGTAGACGACATCCTAGCTTGCTTTAAGGGTACTTATAGACAACTACAAACATTTCTGAACTACATAAATTCAATCCATTCTAATATCAATTTTACAGTAGAAATAGAAGAGAATAACAGTATTAACTTCCTGGATTTAAAATTAAACAAATTAGATCACAGCTTAAAATTTGATATATATCGTAAACCTACTTTCACTAATTGCATTATTCCCAAAGATTCACTACACCCTAAGACACACAAACATTCATTTTTTAATTCTATGATATATAGAGCATTAAATATTCCTTTGTCTAATGAATCTTTTGTTCGTGAAATCAATACTATAAAACAAATAGCGGTAAACAATTGTTATAAAAGTGGCGTAATTGACAGTATACTAAAGAAAAAACAGTTACAAGTGGCCCTTAGTTTAATATATCCTAAAGATAATGCTAATTTGAAACAATTTGTCTCGTTAACTTACTTCGGTAAAATAAGCGAGCAAATTGGAAATATAATTTCAAAAAATAATTGTAATGTTAGTATAGCTTACAAACCATATGTAAAAACAAGTAATTTCATTTTTAACGCAAAACCTAAAACAGATATCAATAATAAATCAGGAGTGTTCAAATTATATTGTAATGATTGTAAAAGTGTATATCAAAATGGTCGAAGTTTTATTATACGGGTAAAAGAACACATGAGGTCATATAAACTAAAGAAAACAGATTCAACATTAGCAAACCATCTTATTACAGAAAGGCATACATTTGGTCTCCGTAAAATATTGCATTTGGCCGAGAAAGGTCGCAAATTAAATCTTTTAGAGGCCCTAGAAATTTTTAAAAGCCGAAATAACACAATAGATATCGTTTTAAACGACCAGTTGGATCTTATATATACACCTCTTTTCCAATGTTGTATATAATAGTTAAGTATATAGTAGTAATTTTAGTAAATAACATCATAAACCACCCCCATATATTTTTGTGTCATTTATAAGATCTATGTAGGCCTGTAACTTTTGCAGTTTGATAATGACATTGTATGTCGAAACCGCGGTCACTATTACATGTGAATAAAGTGGTATAACAAAGTTATTTTTTTATTTTATTTTATTATTTTCAAAATGAATTACCACAAAGTTACGGCTACCAGTATTAATTTTCTTAAACCAACATTAATGTTTAAAATCCTTCGCAGACATTCGCCTATTGCTCCGAATTAGCTGATAAAATTTTTTAATTTCCCGAGATTCACAACAATCGCTGGACGGGCACATGCGGAAAGTTCGATATGGGGTCACTACCATCCTGGCAGGATTTGCACCATTCAAAGACTGTTCCGAGTGCACCCTTCTCCAAACTGTTTATATCTTTGATGAAGTCTCTGATGAAATCAGTTGCTCTTACGCATTCATTTAAAAGAATTTTAATATTTAATTATACGTTGTGCAATAAAATTTGACACATTGTTGTATGACATTGTTAGTGCAATTAACAGTATTGGAACAATCAAGTTGCAGCTGTTTATAGCGTTAGCTAACATACCTACTTCGAAGAATAGAAAACCGCTTTGCAGTATCTCTTGAATTATATTCAGAAAAAAATAAAATGCATGTGAAATTTGAATTGCCCTCGTAGAGCAAAAAGAGACGAGATAACTCGTATACTTTACCGATATTTAGTAACCGGATTGATTCAGTTTTTACTTGTTGAAGATCCATAATTCTGTTACATTTATTATTTCATCTATTAATGTGCTTATTTATAATTAGTCATATTTCTTTCAATTATTTGATCAACGAATGCTAATTTAAGCAATTTATCAAAAACTACCAACTTTATAACAATAGCAGAATGGAACTATATTTGAAAAAATATTCCTAATGCGCAACCTACACCACCGACACAAACTCGGACGTGGATATATGGTCATGAAACTTTAATATTCCCCTACGATTTTCAAATCACGCAACAGACATGTGTTGAAGCAGAGCAACCCACCAACTAACTAAAAGTGTTTTGAATTAATATGAAAAATGACTATTTCAATTTCAACTGGCGTGCGATGTTAAAGTAAAGGAAGTACGGTCACGGCGAATTTGTGGCAGTGAAAAGATGAGTTATATTTGAGTAGTTGGGTGTAGGTTGCACGACATTTTTAATACAAGTGACATTATTGACACAATCAATTTGCAGTTGTTTATGGCGCTAGCTAACGTGCCTATTTCGACTAATATAAATCTACTTTGCAGTATCTCTTCAATTAATAATAATAATAATAATAATATTTATTGATGTATATATACATACATACGTCATATTGATATATACAGTATAAAATATAAATGAGAAAAGTACAAATAAAAATAAAAGAAAAAACACATTAAAATTTATGATTGAAAAAATCACTTAACGAGTAAAAACACTCCTTTAGTAGTATGTCTTTGGCTTTGATTTTAAATCGTCCACGGTCCAGGCCTTTCATTCCATTGGGAATTTTATTGTAAATTTTTAAGGCTAGGTAATTTGAACTCATTTGACTTCTCTGTAACCGATGGTATGGTATCACTATGTTATTTCTATTCCTGGTGCCGTAATTGTGGAAATTACTATCTAAGTAGAACTTTTGGTGTGTATTGTGGACATACTCCAGACAGGTAAGTACATACAAGGAAGGCAAGGTCAGTATTTTATGTGTTTTAAACAGTTGCCTGCAGCTAGTTTTGCTGGACACACTACTAAGAGCCCTAATGGCACTTTTTTGTATTTTAAACACCGACTCAGCTGCACCTGACGCACCTCACGCTAGGATGCCATATGTAGCTCTACTCTGAAAATTAGAAAAGTAGGCCGTTCGAGCTGCTTCATAAGTTGCTACCTGTTTTATCCTACGAATAGAATAAACAGCCGCAGCAAGGCGGCGACACAAATCTTCCACATGGCAATCCCAACTCATGTCGCTGGTGAGTTGTAGACCCAGAAATTTGATGCTCTCTTTGCTCTCATTAGAGATCCTTTTTGTTGTAAGTGCTAGCTGCTGTGTTTTATCTTGATTTAGCTTCAGGAGGTTACTGCCAAACCATTCGCCTGCCTCCATTAGTGCATGCTCAAAATTTATACTTCCCTCTCCCATTTCCTGGCCCCGAACCAAAACGGATGTATCATCCGCAAACTGGGTAACTTTCCCTGCAGATATGTTATAAGGTAGATCATTCACGTAAATTAGAAAGAGCAGAGGACCTAATATTGACCCCTGTGGAAGCCCTCGATTTATCGATAATGTATTCGAATATTTATTAGTCCAGTAAACTTACTAAACTAAAATTACGTTCAGAAAACCATAAAATGCAGGTCAAATTTGAATTTTCCTCGTATTAAATGTATAAAGTTATTCATTATAAATTACCCAGCCTTTGTCATCGTTATTATTGCTTATATGAAAAAATGTTTGAAATAAAAGTGTACCTGTGACTACATTCTCTTTACACGCCATCAAAAATACAGTGGCGTGCAGACTCAATGGGATACAAAAAAATTGTTTTTTTAAAAATATTACTAAATTTTCATGATTATCTTTTTTTCTGATTTCAAAAATATACGATACCATATTCATATCTTAAACCGTTTTCGATTATTAAATGTCGAATATAGTGGTTACTGTAATTATGGACACGTTAACATTATTAAAGTAAGCTATGAAAATGACAACTATTATGTCCTAAATAAAATAGTCAAAATGCTTTACAGTGAAGGTGTAAAAGTGCAGATATTTACCTGTTTTATACAAAATAACAAAGAGATATTTAAGAAATTTACATTCTGTTACATTCGTAATTTATTATTTTGTATTATATTCTTATCGTCGTGTTTCGGTATATTATTTTTCATTTGCGAGTTTAAATTCATTCAACGCCTGATGGGCGATACAAGTCGCCCACTGATTAATATTTTGTAACCGTATCGCCCCACTACCGTTTCCGTTGCATGCGGGTGTTGGGCATTCGAGCAGAGGGCGTTAACGAATCCAATTGAGAGTGGTAGTGTGTTTATCTTCAATTAAGAGGAAGTTTAATTTCACGAATACTACGACTTTGTGTATTAATCGCCTATGCGGATCCTGCACGAGAAGTATTATATAGAATTGCCGTTTACCGATTTTGGAGTTAAGAAGCTTAAGAGGGGAAACCTTCCTTTTCTGGCAATATTTTATTGCAACATTTCTAAGACAAACTCCTAGATACCGAAATTGACTTTCCCTGTTTTGTTAAAACAAAAAGTAACTTTGGAGTAAAGCATGAAAGGAAACAGAATAATGATAATTGCTTTACATGAGTGTGAACAATATCCTAGTATGATTTTTAATGTTACAAAATCTGTGAATTAACCGTTAATCTGAATATCGAACCATTGACAGATATAATGAAGTTACCTGTATTGAAGATCATTAAAAATACTGCTTAACAAATTAAAGCTTTTTTTCTGGTTCCAATTACAAATAAGTAATCGTGAATATGATTCTCATGCTGAATTCAAAACTTTGGCTTTACTCTACTCACGTATAGTTTCAGAGAAAAATATGATTTTGTTTCGAAATAAAACGTTTAATAAATTAGATCGATTTAATATAAAAAATGGTACATAAAACCCATTAAAATATTCTATTTAACAGTTTTTTTGTATATACAAAAAAGGTTTAAGTATATCAATACGTTAAGCACGTATTACGCATTTGTTACAAATGAAACAGACATGCAATATACACATATGTAACTGTACACATGGACAATACACCTCGTATTTTCCAGCATTTACTTCTGCTTAAGACACGTGTTTCTGCCATCTACTATTAGGCGTCATCAGTTAAGCTAGTGAAGTAAATAAAGCTTAAATCGCCTATAAGGTATAGCAAATTTTGTCCTATCAGGTAGCACCATATAATATAGTGACATCTGACGGACGAAAGAGACTATGCCGAAAATGGCAACCCTTCCCTTGACATTTTCGGCATAGTCTCTTTCGACTTCTTCAAGTTTCGATTTACATCCAAGGGTTTCCATCAAACCGTCAACCTCACTGCAGTTGGTAAGATTGTCACCCATTGAATAAAATTCAGAAAGCTTCTTTTCGCGGTTTGCAAAAATGTCTAGTTTTGGTCCTGTGTCCCAACAAATACCAGTTTTTCATTCGGGAGTAAAGCAACTCAAATCACGAAGTTTAAATCAAATGTGACTCAGTGAAACATTGAGGAATAACTTTGGAGCATTGCTGGAATCGAGGTTCATATTTTCTTCATATGTTTTTTCATATCTCCCTTATGGCACAGGGACGACAACATTAGTACAATGGTCAAAGAATTTTAATGCCGATGTTAAGTTAGGGTACACAACAGATAATTTATTTTTGTGCAGAGAAGGCTGTCTTTGTTATGTAGAAATAACAATTGATTAGATGATCCTTTTGTTCCTACTATATTACAGGTACTGCGAAGGGCATACACACATACGCGGAAACCTTTTATCCATTATCGATAGAGTTTTGCAAAAGAAGCACAATAAATATATGCCCATGTACAGATGATACATTCTTATGCTAGATAATTGTAATTGTCCTTCTGCTGTCGCACAAATAAGAATATCTCGTTTTTAATTTTGTGAACTTCTTCTCCGTTTATATTGTTGCGAATACAAGCAGCCACAGCTTTCAAAATTATTAATAATGTGACGCAGTCTCATATGCTATATTTTCTATTTTTCTATTTGAAATGAACATACAACTTGTCTGATTGACTGACCTAAATGATGACATTTAATATCAAATTACTTTTCTTGAAGCGAAAAAATATAGCTAGATATATAATCAGTATCAACGGAAATAATAATAGATATGCCGAAGAGAAACAAACAACCGTTAACCAAAGAAAATACTAGATAACTGCAAACAATAAATAGAATTACAACAAAATATGTCTCTACGACAGATGCGTTTCATACAAAGCTAACGCTGGTTGCATTGAAGTCGCACATATACTTAGCAGCTAGCGCTAGCAGTAAACGCGATCTCCCTTGGGCCTCTCTATTTCCGATTGTTACTGAATAGTAAAGGTTGACTATAGGACGTTTCCTTATACGGTACAAACTCGCTTCAAGAGCATTTAATTTCAAGTGGTTTACTTTTAATCTTTCAACTAGTGGATTTGGTCGTCGCTCCTATGTTGACCCACCGCGCACGGGTTGTAAGGCCGTATACGCACTAATTTTTTAATCTTCGGTGACAGTTATTAATGAAATGCGGCACATCCAATTTAACACCTTTATTAAATATTTACATTACTTCATACATAAAATTTGTTGTATAATGAAAGACGGTTGTCTTTCGATAAAACATGAGACTGGTGTCTCTTGATATTAAAAGTCGATTGCTGTTTTGAACATTGTTCTTACGACTGTTTGTCTAGAACTTTATTATGTTAAGACTTGCGACTGTTAGTAATTTATGTAGACTGTTGTCTTGAACATTGTTCTTACGAGTATAGTAAGAACGTTGTTCTGTGGCAAATAGCTACTGACGACTTGTCTTAGTGACTTGCTTTAGCGACTTGCTTCTGTTTTAATCGCGCGCAGAACTATTTAAAAACTTTTTAAACATTATAAGCAAAATTTACCCTTCCCTTCAATTAACAAAATAGGCCACATGCGGCTAAATGACGAACAAAGGTCGGCAAAGTTACAAAGAACCGCCTTGATTGTAAATTATGCCTACAAACGTTGCATATGGTTTTTGATTCTAACTGTATACATGGCACGTTAACTAATAAAATATAACTTGAAACTTATCTAGAAAATGCAGCAATAAATAGTGCCGGTATAATAACATTGATGACAAATATGTATGCGACATAAGTGCCGGCATGCACATCTGATGAGTCATCAGTGATACAAATAAGTAATACGCGGTATCATAAATTTTATAGTGAAACGTTTGCATCTTAATACAATAAGAAAAATATAATTACATATACAGAAGGTTTTAATTTTGTTTCTGACTCTTATATTTAAATACTATAATCTATGATTTCTTATATTTACTGTGTAATATTAAAATGAATAATACTTATATTTTAATATATAATACAAAATTAATAATATTTATGTTTACTATACGATATATAAATTCGTTTCGGTTATAAGACGAAACAGGTGATTTACATTTTTTTCATACCTACATTACATGAACATTAGAGGTTGAGATCTGTATATCTGAAATAGAAGACGTGATTATCTTGGTTATATTCCTTTATGTTAATGTAAAATTCTGTACACATTAATTTAAAACACTGCACGTGTGCGTTATTACAGTATTACAATACTTTTTATTCTACGTTTCAGTGGTCAAGTTATTATTTATTTGTGCCGCTTTTTCGTTTCGAATTTTTATGTGTTCGCCTACATTAACGGTACAACGAGAAAAAGCATGGTATTAGATGTTCATGTTTAATATACGAAATAAGGGAGAATATCGTATAGAGAGATAGAAACCTATCAGCTGTGTGTTCCTACATTAGTAATTCATAAATTGGAAACACACCATTCATGCTATAAACTCAAACCGAAAGCTGCTTAATGTAATCGGACTACTGTATTTTTCACGTACATAAACATGGATGTGTATGTGTACGTGTATGTGTGTGTGTGTGTGTGTGTGTGTATGTATATCAGGGTGGTATATTTGAAATTATTTGTAGCAAAATAATGAAATAATAATCTAAATTGCAAGGGGTGAATTGAAAATAAACAGACTCACAACAAAATCAAGTAGATAATTATGTTAGCAGGAGAAAGTGCCCTTGCATACACAGATTTCTTGTTTCGAAAATTCCTTCTCAGACAAAATTGTTTTAAAATATATTCTTTAAATTCTTATAGTCGGTTGATGCAAGTTCGTAGCGTTTTTTCAACTTCACATTTCATACAGAGTCGATGGCGTGTATTGCGGGCTAGTTGCGAGTCGGACTATATCGCTTCAATGATACAGTCATATATTACGATATTAGCTATTTATGTAAAGTCTGTTTCAAGATACAGTGCGATGGCAAGCTGATATGTAATACCGTTGTTTAAATATACAAGTTAGTGAATCTTATGGGGAAAATAGTTACCGAAAATTGGGCTAGATCGCTAGATGACGACTCTCTCATGACGCCCATTTGAAATAAATTTTAATAATCAATAGTGTATCTATTACAATCTAGATGGATGTTGTTAAGATTTGAATAAATAGGTAAGACTGGTAATTCCAACATTGCCAGATGTAAACTATTATATATATATATATATATATATATATATATATACAGGGTGGCCCAAAATGACCGAAGGGGTTTGAGTTCATTATAACTTCTTATTTAAGACATAATTATTAAATATTTGTAATTTTAAATACAGTATATTAATGGAGAATATTTTAATTTAATTATGAAAAATTAGATCTCGCAAGTGGTGGCCATTTTCTGCTTCGCATATTCGTGCTCTTTCCAAAACATTTTCCATAACCTTTCGCAAAACTTCAGGTGTTATGTTGTTGATTTCGTCGCGTATATTATTTTTTAATTGCTGTGTGGTTCGAGGCTTATTAATATAGACTTTTCCTTTCAAATAACCCCAAAGGAAACAGTCTGAAGCGCTTAAATCCGGTGAACATGGAGGCCAATTAAAATCGCTTGTACGGGAGATAATTCGTTAACCAAAGATGTCGCGTCAAAGGGCCATTGTGTCCCTCTCAGTGTGCGCTGTGGCTCCATCCTGTTGGAACCATACTTGCGGTTGGTTTTCCACGGCTGGCCTTAAAAAATTTTCCAACATTGTCCGATATCTAACATCAGTCATGGAAACGGCGACATCGTGTTCATTTTCAATAAAATATGGGCCAATTATCCTTTCCGACGAAACACTGCACCAAACGGTACACTTAAGTGGGTGTAATTCTCGCTGTTGAACTACTCTTGGATTTTCCGTAGCCCATATCCTGCAGTTTTGCATATTAACGAGCCCATTTAATTGGAAATGGGCTTCGTCGCTCATAATTAAATTATGAATAAAATCATGATTTTCTTCTGCTTTTTGACGAAAATAAATTGCATAATCAAGTCGTTGCTGGTAATCTGTCGGTTTCAATTGTTGGACAAGCTGAATTTTGTATGGAAACATTCTTATTGTATGCAAAATTCTCTGCAGCGACCTTCTTGAGAGGCCAAGTTGTGTCGAACGTCTCCTGGTTGATGTTTCTCCATCTTCCCGAATACTCTCCTGTACCCGTTCAATATTGTCATCCGTGTGCACCGTTCGTCGTCTGCCGGCACCAGGAAGGTTCCTTACTGCCCCTTGTTCTCGAAAATTTGCAACCAGACGGTTTATTGTTGACTCTGAGGGTCCAATCCGCACATTAAAATAACGACGATATGCACGCTGAGTCAAAATAATGGATCGTTGATTTGAGAAATAAAGTTCAACGATTTTGGCACGTTGTTCAATTGTGTACTGTTCCATTTTAAATTCCCCAAGTCTTCTTTACAAAATACTGAAAACAAAAAAAAAATTATAATGAAAAAGTTACAGGGAATTGAAACCCCTTCGGTCATTTTGGGCCACCCTGTATATCTGCTAGTGTATTATGTTCCTGCAAGGTCTTACATTCCGCACTAGTATGGTCTATGGTCAAGGCATAATTTGCATTTCCTGTAGCTATTGTTCTGAATGTTAGTGTTTCTAATGATATATTTCCTATGCATCATTTATACATTATTATTATTTTACTAAAACAATTTCAAAACTTTTCATACTCTTTGCTTTACCGTTTCTTTATTAATTGTTTACCTTCATGGTATAAGTATCAAAATTGCAAAAAAATAGGTATATTTTTTATGTTAAAATTTATATACAGGGTGCGGCAAAACAAACAGTGCAGTTGCGATGGGCGACTACATTCGGTGTGGTGAGGATGGGAACCTGGGAGGGGATTCATTGTGTCCGGTAACTCACCCCGTTTTCAGTCGTAGCAATGGTTTGGAACGGAGAGCATCCCGGCTTCGCCGTTCGCACGTTCTTTGAAAGCGGTCGTTCTTTCATCATCACTCAGCGGACCTTCCGACGGCACTTTAACATTCCACTTCGTGATCCCGTTCCGCACCGCAATGTTATCGCGAGTTGGGTTCGTGCGCTGGAAGAAAGTGGTTCAACAAAAAGGCCTAGGGGTATGGGAAGACCCAGAACAGTGGGAACTCCCGAAAATGTAGCTCTAGTGAGAGCAGCTGTTGAACAATCACCAACTCGCTCTGCCCGGAGACATGCAACTGCATTAAACATGTCCGACCGCTCTGTAAGCAGGATTTTGCATAAAGATTTATTCTTCCATCCCTATAAGATTATGCTGGTTCAGGAGTTGATGCCTCCAGATTTTCAAAACCGTGTGAATCGCGCCCAAGAAATGTTAGACCGTATCCCACCAAGGTCAACGTTTTTCAGTAGTGATGAAGCCCACTTCCATCTCTCTGGAGCCGTAAACAAACAGAATTTCCGTTATTGGTCGGACAATAACCCACGACAAGTTCACGAGAGACCTTTCCACTCCCCGAAAGTCACTGTATGGTGTGCCATTTCCAAATTTGGGGTTATTGGACCATACTTTTTTGAGGAGGATGAGCGTGCAACAACCGTCACCGCTCGGCGTTATGTTTGGATGCTCGAAAATTTTTTTGATCTACAATTGGCACGGTTGGCATAAGAAGAAGACCTTGGGGATATTTGGTTCCAACAAGACGAGGCTACGGCCCACACAACGCAGATTTCAATGACAATTTTCGATTTTTCCTGTGGGGATACCCCAAGGAAAAGGTTTTTCAGCATCGTCCTCACAATTTGGAAGAACTGAAGATCCGTATTACAGAGGAAATCGCCGCCATTCCGATCGATATGTGCCAGAACGCAGTTGAAAACTTCAGAAATCGCCTACATCAGTGCGTCGCTTCTGGAGGACATCATCTTGCTGATGTGATCTTTAAAACTTAAGTGAAAAAATGAGGTGTAGTACTGACTCAAGCAGAATAAACCACTTTTTCGTAAGTTGTGCCATTTTTTTTAATAGCCCATCAAAACTCCACTGTTTGTTTTGCCGCACCCTGTATTAGAGACAATGTATTAAGAGAAAGATGGAATCAGTTTGAAACTAGATAGGATGTATGAAAACAACTAAAAAACTTAGTAAAATGTATGGTAAAAATCAGTAATTTATCATAAGTAAAAACACAAAAATTTTTTTTATCGGATAAATTTCTCTTTGTAACGAAATTATCTTGCCAATCAGCCAATTTAAAGAGAAAAACTTTTTCGAGCATAGGGTCATCAAAAATAAGGTACTGAGCCGATTAATATGTAGGTAAGTTAAAATCAACCCGTAACAGTGTTGCTTAGCTTTTTCTTAATTATCATTAGTTTTTAATATGGACAGGTACAGTGTACGGGAATACCATGACATTGATTTACGGCGAAGCGTATGTAAAAGCCTGCCAAATCAACGTTCTTTTGCAGCTCTTTCTCAGCGTGTGTTATACACCGAAAGTGTGAGCAATTGCATAGAAAATGGAGTACCTCAAGTATCCGATGCTGTTTTGGCTACCTAGGAAGGAATCTTAGACATTGTGCACCTAAATTCTGTATCTAATACACCCAGCATAGCGCCTAAAATTGGATAATTCGCAGAACCTTGCTACAGCAGTTGTCGGTGGGGCTCCTCACGACTCTTCAGCGACAGGCTCTGTTGAGAATCACGAGAGCTATTAATAGCACGGGAACCGCAGCCATGGAGGCCATCGTGGGTCTCCCTCCGCTGGAAGTATTTGTAAAAGCGGAGGCAATGGCTGCGATCCTGAGGCTGAAGGCCAATGTTGTATGGTGTCCTAATAAGGTTGTAGGAAGCCATACAGATATCACAGGAACTATACTGAGAGCCGATATTTCAAAATGCTGGCGGACAGTATAGCAACTGAGATTATGTTTACAGCTAAGCTGAACATATTTATATCGACCAGGGAACAGGCAAAAAGTCGCTCGAGCGATTGTGGCGCCGGCATCTAGTCAGGGGGCAGGTGCAGGCATATGCGGAATGTACCTTAGAAGGAAGATATCGATATGTCCGGGGAAACATACTACGGTTTTCCAGGCCGAATTGTTTGCAGTCGCAGTCTGCGCCGAGGAAATTCGGGAAGCCGGCTGCGCAAACAAAAAAAAAACAACATAATGACTGACAATCGGGCGGCTATTAAAGCCATTATGAACCCATCTACCAGGTTTAAGGTGGTGAAATATTGTAAACAGGTCCTCAATAAACTGACACAAGACAATACTGTGTCACTGATATGGGTGCCAGGACATAAGGGAATTAAAGGCAATGAGTACAAGAAGGTACTAATAGGAACTTCCTAGGACCAGAACCTGTATGTGTAATCGCCAAGGATTCCGCTAAAAGAGAGATCTGGTTATGGCTAGAAAAAGAACATAAAAATAAATGGAGGTTAACGGAAGGTCAATTCCATACCAAAACACTACTAAGGCAGCTGGACGGAAAGTTTTCAGCGAACCTAATTCGTAGTAACAAAAAAGAAATTAAAATAATTATCGGGTTAATAACCGGACATTGTCCTTTAAGGAACCATTTGTACCGCATGAGCTTGGTTAGCGAGCCCTGGTGTAGGAGATGTGAAAAACAGGAGGAAACTAGCCTTCAAGTAATATGCACGTGTGAGGAACTGAAGGAACTCAGACAGAAATATTTTGGAGAGATCTATTGGTTCCTTCGAGTGTACTCAAACTTCCTCTGAGGAGCGGCTTTTATCGAGGACACAAGACTAACAGAGTGGCACTGAGAGATCTATTGGGGATAGTACAAAGAGCAGTGTTCTCAAGTGCCTAGATATGCTGGCGTCCAACCCAAAACAGAAGAAGAAGAAGAAGCAGTTGTTGTACCGTTACCATGTATAGCGAGTGAAAATGCTGACCGAAACAGATACATAAACGAGAGAGGGCGTTGCCAACAACTTTTTATTTCTTCGCGCGCAAAATATTCGGTACCGGTTTCTCGTCGAAGAAAAATTTATTTAGAAATTTCGTTTTATTTAATTTAATTAAATGTATATTTAAAAAATGGCAGACATACACCTTACACCCTGTATATTACCTTATACCGGAAGGGGTATATTTAAATTTTAAATCGATTTCAAATAATGTTCATGAAGCATTTTTGGTATATTTTATTCATTTTCTTTAGAGAATTCATGTCATTGTTTAATGAATATATAAATAGTTTTCTATATTTGAGCATTAGGACTAACAAAATTTTACATTTAATAATTTTATATTATAGATTGTAACACTAAGGTTCAATTTCAAAAACAGTAATGCTTGGCTTGAACGACAGGATTATGTAAAACTCCAACAGAATATTTATGATCCTGCAAAGATACCGGGAAAAATACTTTAGAAGAATAATAATTTCGTTAAATTTATTGAAAGAGTATGACTGCAATTACATTCATCGCTTATGTGCATTGATTTCTAACGAAACAGTATAGGTACTTAATGCAAATTTATTGCTTGAAGTAATGATTAATGCTTCACTGAGGAAAGTACGAATCAATAAACTTGTCTTAGAAAGTAGATGTATTGTACTTTTTGTTTTAAAATATACAGTGAAATTTGGTTATGACGACTCCGCTTATAAGCAACAGTCGGATATAACAGCGAAATAACACATATTTGGAATCGCTATATATATCTATGTAGAAATACTTCGGTTATAATGACGTCGCTAATAGAGACGAATCCGACTAAAACAGCGAACATTGCTTGTTTAATTGACACTATCCTTTGGCTATAGCGATGATCGGAACGATGTGAATGGTACTGTACTGAATAAAGGCAGGGAATTACGGACTTGTCTACGTACATGTCCTGTAATACGAATGTTAAAGCCCTATTGAGTTACACTAGTTTCATAGGTTGAAGTTGTTTATTTAGTAAAGGTAATAAAATTTCGAAATGTCTTCTACTGCTCTACACTAACATTAAAGCATAAAATCCTGTCTATAGACGAGAAGGGTGCTATAATAGGAAGAATAGAAAACGGTTAAACTTGTAAAACTGACGCTAAGCTAGCTTTAGAATGTGGTGTTTCACATTCAACAATATGGAAGAATAGAACGTTTTTAATAGCAACGCCCTTAGATTGAAAGACTTAGAATACACAAAGAACCACTTGGATAAGTCTTTATTGGAATGTTTTAAAATTCAAAGAAGCTGAAATGTTCCAATAATCGGACTGATTTTAAGACAAAAGGTTAATGAATTTGCCCTGCTGCTAGGAAAGTGATTTCCAATGTTCCGAAGGTGGGATCAATCGATTTAAAGTACATCATAATATCGACTTCGGAAAAATATCAGGGGAAACGGCAAGTGTGCCGGCTGGTGTTTCCGAATCGTGGTTGCAAACAGTGTTTCCCGAAATTAAAAAAAGATATACCGATGAAGAAATTTTTAATGCGGATGAGACCGGATTATTCTATAAAATTACATGATAAGACGATATAATTTAAAGAAGATAAGTGTATGGAGGTAAAATGTCAAAAGAAAACGTTGCTATTCCGGTAGCTGCAAATATGATAGGAAGTGAAAAGAGCAAACAACTAGTCATAGGGAGGGCTAAGCTACCACAATGTTTTGAAAACATTACAGTTAACAACTTACCTGTTATTTATGAACGCAATAAAAATTCCTGGATGACCAGAACTGTTTACCAAGTTTGTCCATCTTTGGAACAATAAACTTAAACAATCTGGCAAGATAATTTAGTTAATTCTGGATAACTGTTCCGCTCACCAATGAAATCAATCTTGAAATGCTATTAAATTATATTGTTTACCACCAAATTGTACTTCAGTGTTATAGACAATGGACCAAGGTGTAATTAACTCATTGAAGACACTTTGCCGCAAATTACAAAAATTCTTAAAAATATAGAACTCAAGGGGGAATGTGGTATTAAACGGTGGTAGGAAACGGTATCCGTCAAATCAATTAGAGGTTGCTTCTCACATGCGGGATTTATTACACCAAGCAATGAATACAATTTAGCAGAAGAAGACTGTAGCTTGGATGAAGATGACTACATTCCGTTAGCTCAACTAGTGATGATGATGAAGTCCTAGATTTTAACATCGATAAAGACCTAGAAACGTGCAATAGCTTAAATGAATTAGATGTTGTGAAATATTTGTTTAGTGTTGCAAATAAAGAAATTGAAGAAAATGTGGACGAAGAAGAAGAAAATGAAAAAGTGCCATCTTGTGTAGAAGTTCTCAATGCCGTTCTAATTTTAAACAGATTCTTTATATTTACTGGTAAAAGTGATAATAGATTGTCAGAAAGTATTACCATTAACGATAATAAAATGCGGCAGTATACGTTCCGTCGTCAGTGTATTAAGATGTCCCGTATCGTTATGTTCAAATTTTAGTAGTGTAAAGTAGACTTCATTTCAAGTAACAAAAACGCAAAACTTGTATATCCATTTTTATTTGTTTCCAAGTTACAGATCTATGAATGTGATTTTCAGATCATGAAATAAAATGTAATCCCTAGGTCAATAAAAACTGATTTTATTTAAAAAAGTTCAATTAATAATATTTTTGAAATGTCCACCTCCTTGTTGAATGCAGGCTTGTGCCCGTAAGCCAACAGAAAAAGTACTTATACGAATTTCATACTTGTTTTCACGGACTTGATCGGCAGCCAGATGAATACGTTCCAACAACTCTTCTTGTGTGTTCGAAACTTGCGCGTAGACTAAATTTTTCATGTACCCCCATAAATAAAAGTCAAGAGGATTAAGATCGGGTGATCTGGGTGGCATGCAACAGCACCACCTCGACCAATCCATCTTGGATAATTGACGTTAACCCAATTTCGGACAGCAATTCCGATGTGGTGGTGCCCCATCCATGTGAAACCACATGTCCCGTCGAACATTCGGTGGGACATCCTCTGAAAGACCTAGCAGTTCGTCAATAAGAAATTGAAGGTAATTGTCCGCACGTTAATAGAAAGTTCATGTTGAAATTTGGATGGGCGTATGTCTTTTGGATTTTCTGATGAACACCTGTACAGGTTTCTCAGATTCGTAACACCACTTCCCGTGAACGTAGATTCATCTGTCCAGAGCACTGTTCTGCAGAAATTAAAATGAAGCCATGACTGTCTTAAGATCCAGGTAGAATAAACTAAGCGAGCACAGTGGTCTGCCTCAAGCATACCGTGTTCCCTGCGATAGTGATATGGATATAAGCCCACACGTATTAAAATTCGCCAAACTGTCATTCATTGCACTCCTAGTCTAGCGATTCGACGTACACTGAGAGTTGGATCCCTTCTAACAATAGCTACTGCTTCTTCATATAAGTCTGCTGGCAAATTTACTCTTCGGTCGAAAAGATAATCACGCAGTCCGCATTCCCGAAATTGTCTGTGTACTTCCAGAAACGTTCTGAAATGAGGAATGCGCCTATCGGGAAACCGATATCGGTATTCAATAACTGCTTGACGTGCACTGCCGTTACAGTAGCCATACACAAAATGCATGTCCGCATACTCTTGAGAAGAAAATCGGTAAGGCATTTTGTATAAAGAAAACGTGACACTCAGTAATAGCCTGTTGCTTGAACTGAAACGTAATGTAATCTTTTATTAAAAAATGCAACGTTAACAATCACCTGAACATTTGTTTATTGTATGATATTCATGGTTCAGCACTTACGAAATAAGTAAAAATCTTCTTTAACATAAATCAATATCCAGTACTCTTTTTTAGATCTCCAAGAAATTACTGTATGCAATACGACACGTGTTTATTTATTTTAGGATAACATTTTATTATGCGACGTTAACAATCACAGGTCTGTTATTGAATCGTATAAGTTTTTTTAAATAAAATTAGTTTGTATTGACTTTAGGATTACATTTTTTTTAATGATCTGAAAATCACATTCATAGATCTGTAACTTTGAAACAAATAAAAATGGATATACAAGTTTTCCGTTTTTGTTACTTGAAATGAAGTCTACTTTACACTCCTAAAATTTGAACATAACGATACGGGACACTTATATATATGACTTGGTATTTGTGTACTAAATTCTGCCTATCAATTCAACAAAAAAAACTTATATGGTGTTATAGCTTGCGAGTACCTAATGGGATTTTATAACAAGCAACAGTCAAACAAATGCCTTCGCTGCAAATACATGTATCAAATTTTATGCAGTGGAGCAAATTATTAACTAATCTCAATAAAATATTTATGATATTTTGCAAATAATTATATATTGAAATTAAATAGAAACCTGTGCTGAATAATTTATGTTATACGGAGCAAATATTGTATTTCAATTAACAATGGAATATATTACGTTGTCTCTATTTGTTTATATCACATGCATTTAAATATTTTATGTGTAAATTGGACACAGATAGAACATACGTTAGTAATGTGTCACATCAAAAGGAAACTAAAATAGAATATTGGTGTACATGTATATGCATTTTACTCTTTCACAAATATTCGCTCCTCTATTAGTATAATTTTCATATATTTTCCAAGCGTTATTAATTCTGCATTTAAAAGCAATAATTTTATTATGACGACCTTTTATTTTGTTCTAAATAAATCTCCAAAATTAATGACAAGTTGACAAATAATGAATTTGTATATTACATCTGTGAGTGTAATAGATGTGAGGGAGAAATAAGTGACTATAAATGGTCTTTACAAAAACCTACTACATATTCTTTACATCAAAATGAGCTGATTTAAGATAACTTACATTAGTATCAAGTTGCTTAGTTTAGGCGCTATACCACAATTTTGAAAAGGAAATTTGGTACGTTGAGATAGTTTTATGAGACAAAAAAAAACACAACAAAATTTGAGCAACTTCGTTCCATAAGCGTAGTACTTGGGTTTCTTAATAATTGCACATTTCAAATTTCTACGCCAATGCAAGAAGAGGATGGTGTAATTTTCGTAAGACATTACCTGTTATTTCACGTTCAGCACTAGCTGATGAACTAATTGCGTGTTTACAAGCATCATATTTGTGGAGATTAGTTAATAAAATTTCATTGACGACGAACAACACGCTTGTTAAATTACAAAACGATCCTTCTGCAGAAAATTTTGCGATACAATAATGGGATATTGGAAATGGGAAAATTACAAATGAAAAAAATATCAGCCTGCATTCAATTACCAAACGGTTTTTGCAGTATCACTCACACAAAAGAAAAATTTGTTCAATGCGTATTTCCAGATTTCAAACAAAATTACAACAGTCATCAATGGTTAACTGGACGCGTAATATTAAAATATTAAATTCGCTTGATGTATCTGAATTACTACCCCACATCATTAATCTGAAGGTTGGTGTTCCTATCATTCTTCTTAAAAACACTAACCCACCCCTTTGCAATGGTATCAGTTTGGCAGTCAAAATATTGTTAAACAATCCCACCGAAGCTACAATTTTAATTGGAAAATTCAAAGGAGAGAATGTGCTAATACCACGTATAGCAATGATACCAACATATATGCCGTTTCAATTCAAACGATTGCAATTTTTAATTTAACCATAAATAAATCACAATGTCAGTCTCACAAGTATGTGGATTGTATTTGGAGAATCCATGTTTTGCTCATGGACAATTATACGTTGCATGCTCCCGCATAGGAAAACAAAGGGGTGTGTTTGTATATATGTCAAATGAAATGATCAAAAACATTGTATATCCAAGGAGCACTGCAATCAACTTAAAGTTGAAGCAAATATATAATTTTAAATAAATAAAGTAATTGATATCAAACTTTCAATTGTGTTCATTTAATCTACATCTATATATATATGGTAAATTCAATTTGCTGCCGATTTAAGGTCTGGTTTTACTTCAAAATGCATATATTTAAAACAATCCTACATATTTCGACAAATGATGCCTTTCTCATGTTATGGTAAATTCAATTTGTTGGCGATTTAAGGTCAGGTTTTACTTCAAATTGTATATATTTAAAACAATCCTACATGTTTCGGCAAATGATGCCTTTCTCAAGGAATATAAAATATAAATTTATATTTTATATTCCTTGAGAAAGGCATCATTTACCGAAATATGTAGGATTGTTTTAAATATACACATTTCGAAGTAAAATCAGACCTTAAATCGCCAACAAATTGAATTTACCATAACATACAAAGGTCACGAAATAATTATCTATATATATATATATATATAGATAATTGTATAAATATATATATAATAAATTTAAACGAAAATTATCGACCGTAATATATTGAATCAAATAAATTAAAAGCGGGCAAGCGGTCTGTCAATTAAAAAACTCATTTATTAAGTATCCCTATATTATCAATTTTATTGTCCTTGTACGTCAATTTTATTATTTTTTCAACTATACATTTTTATCTCCGGAAGAAGCAACAAAGTTGTTGCGAAATATAGCGATACTTAATAAGTGAGTTTTTTAATTGACAGACCGCTTGCCCGCTTTTAATTTATTTGATTCCATATATAATAATATATAATTATAAATAATTTGTAAACAGCAATGTTTACATCCCCACTTACTTTGCAATTAAGGTACATACATACTAATTTGATATTTGTAAATATTTCATATAAAAGCCGAAAAACTCCAATAATTTATCAATTGTTACATTTAATAAACGGCTAAGAAATTATCTAAACACTTATATATATACAAAAAGAACAAAAAGATTCCATTCGGCGACAAGTCAGGTGAATATGGACAACGAGACATTATTTCAACACTTTTCTGCATCAAATAGTCAACTGTCAGATGTGCTGTATGGGAACTCGCATTGTCGTGATGAAGAATAATGCGAAGTTTTCGGTTGTTCTTCCTGATTTCGCCTATAACTTTTGGCAAACAAATTACTGTATACCATTCAGCGTTAACAGATTTTCGATCCTCTAAAGGAATTGTTGCGATGTGTCCTGTACACCCGAAGAAACAAGCGATCATTTTCTTGGAAGTGCTCCTTGCACGAACAACTTTTGTGGGTTTCGGTTCATCTTGGAACACCCATACAGTAGATTGTTGCTTGGTTCCGGCTCATACGCATATATCCATGTTTCGTCACCTATGACGATGTTGTATACGGATTTTGCGGTTCCTACGTCGAATTCTTTGCATGTCTTTACACCAATTGACACGAGCTGCTTTCTGTTCTTCGGTCAAGTTGTGTGGAATCCATCTGGAACATATTTTTTTACAAATAAATGTTATAAAATCGAATGCCAAGAGATGCCTCTACCTCACTGTAAGTCACATGTCGATCGTGTTCTATCATTTTCCGGACAGCATCGATGATTTTGGAATCACAACAGCTTTTGGTCGACCTTTACGTGATTCATCACTCACTGAGGCACGACCAAGACTAAATTCTGCAAACCAATTGCAAACTGTCTTCTCTGATGGTGTTTCCTTAACAAAAGTTGACCGAAGTGGTATAATGCATTCTTGTGGAGTTAGTCCTTTTTATAAACGTAAAAAATCAACCAACGAAAACCTTAACGAGTAATCTCTATTATTTTACAAACTCGCTGTCTTAAAACTGTCACTGTCAATAAACTACTGATTCAATTTCTAAGCTATCGCGGATTTCTCATTGACAATTGTGAAACTTTAAGAATATAGTGATTGCATATGTCAAAAGCACCATCTAGTGGTCGATTATCAAAATATAAAAGGTGTCCCTCGTATATATATATATATATATATATATTATATATATATATATATATATATATATATATATATATATATATATATGTGTGTGTGTATGGTGGAATTCAACGTGTATGTTGATGGTGAATAGCACTATATATTAATTTCTTACTACACTTGTGTAGAATTAGGGTGTTCTTTTGTAGAAAATATAGTATATATATATATATGTAAATATAGAAAATTTCTCTACAGTATTAATATAAATTCATTACTATTTTGGTTATCGGTCTGTTTACATTAAAACTCAAATGTTTGTTCTTTCAATATTCCGTCATTTATTAATAACTTCGTCAGGAGATACTATAAAATTTTAATACATAATTTACATTTATACTAATATATTTAAGAATGAACTTACAGCTAGAGTTAAGCGTTGGTTGTCTTATTAATTAATTTGCACATTATTGTAACTAGTAACTCACTATTAAGAATTTGAAAATTACATTTTGAAACTAAACTAACACTGTAATGTTTGAAACTTGAAGCTTTTTAAAATGCATGTCTGTATAATATGTAAGTGAAAACAATTCTATCTTAATTTCTACGTTGAGGTCTTATCCGGTTGTAAAAAGTCGAGGTGGTATGAAAAAAGATCTATGTACAAAAATCTATATATGTATGTATATTAGGGTGGAGCGAAAATGTAGCGTTTTGAATTTTTTTCAAAATTTGATAAGACTTGGGTGGTCAAAAGTTGTTACTCCGTATACTGATTGTGCCCTAAGAATTTGCAATAAATCGAATTATATCTTCAGGTGCCACGGCGACCTTAAAAATTGTAAAAATTATGCAATTTGTGTTTCGTTCAAAATATGATTGAACTTGAGCCAAAAATTAAATATTTATGCTATCAGTAACGCCCTGAAAAAATGTCATAATTTCAAACAGATTTCTTGAGGTGCCACAATATTACTGAATTTCGAAGATTTACCACCAAAATCACACATATTTTCCAGTTTTTCGTTTTCTTAATTATATAATTATATTTCTTTTATTATACAATTATATTTCTTATATAATTATATTTCTTTGTTTCAGATTAGGGCAAGTAATATACCAAATAAAATGGCAACTTTAACGCGTGCAAAAGATAGTAACTGTCCGTTATTTGGAGTTGGAGTACCATTCAATGAAAATGTTTTACCCACATATGGTGATATATTGAGACAGTATATATTTACACGTAACTACTTGAAATTGGAAGGTCAGTTAAAGGAGCCTACGTTTTCAGAAGTAGTCAAAATTATCGTCCCTTCTCTTGAAACTCTTTGGAAGAAAGCGTCCATACCTATAATATCTACTGAACGCATTATTGAAAGAATCCGTGACTACCACTGTAAATACAGAAATCTTATGAAACCTTTCAAATAACGATCCAATATTCCCAGTTTTATAAAGAAAACCGAAGAATTTAAAGATACATCGAAAGTTTTGTTCGACATTGCTTCATGCAAATGTAAAAATTGCGAAAAGTGCATTTGCGAAAAGAACAAAAAAGTTCCTGTGACGGAAAGATTGTTTCTACTAGACCAAAGAACTGCAAGAAAAATGATGATAGGAAATATTGATAACAAAACGACAAAACAGCTCCAAGAACGGGAAAAAAGAAAACTGAAACAAGAACAATCCCTACAAGAAGCCAACAGTTCTAAAATGCAGAAATTTGACAAACCCGATAAAGACACATCCGTGGAGTTAGGTGATAGTCTGTTAGATGATCTAACTATGAATTCAGACTTGCCTTTATTTGAAGATATTACCACCCCGTCTAGTTTATTTGGTATTTCCACGTATGGCCAAATGCGTAAAACTCTGCCAACATTAGCTCGTGAATGTGATCGATGGCGTCTTTCTGACCGTGGTGCTGCTGCTGTTTCTTCTGCGTTATTACAAGATTTAGGCATTGTTCATGAAAACGATACAGCGTCTATTATCGATCGCAGTAAAATTAGACGTGAGAGACAGAAATGTCGGAGTAAATTCCAGTGTGATTCCGGGGAAAATGAGGTGCTAAGATCTATTTATTTCGATGGAAGGAAAGATTCATCCAGAAAAAATATTATAAAAGATGGAGTATATCATCCGGTAACAACTATTGAAGAACATATTGTCATTCTTCGGGAACCAAATTCCGAATACTTAGGACATGTTACTCCTCCTTCTGGAAATGCTATTAATATTTCAAACGCCATTACCGATTACTGTTTACTGAAAAAATATGACACTCAAGAATTAATTGCTATAGGATGTGATGGGACAAATGTCAATACCGGTTATGAAAATGGTGTGATAAGAAAGTTAGAGCTCCATTACAACAAATCTCTGCATTGGTTTGTGTGCTTGCTGCACACAAATGAACTTCCGCTAAGACATCTCTTCACTAGTCTAGACGGCGCAAACATGGTCCTAAATCATTTCGTAGTCCAATTGGTAAATCTTTAAAAGAATGCGCTCAGCCCGTTATAAAATTTAAACCAATTGAAGGACATGAAGGATCTCCACTGCCGGAAATTGATTTAAAGGAATTAAGCAATGATCAGAAATATTTGTATAAGATGGTTCTTGCTGTTATATCGGGTGAATGTAATAAAGATCTGGCCAATATTCGACCTGGACCAATATCACACTCCGGCTGGCTCACAACTGCCAGTCGAATACTTCGTTTATATGTCTCCTCCAACGAACCCTCACAAAATCTGATCATTTTAGCTACATATGTAGTAAAAGTATATGCACCGGTCTGGTTAAGTATTAAAGTTAAATCAGCTTGCTGGGAAGGTCCAAGACATTTGTGGAAACTCATCTTTTTAACTAGATATCTTCCAAAACATTTGAAGGATGTAGTTGATCCAGTTATCCAAAGAAACGCCTATTTCGCTCACCCGGAGAACTTATTATTGGCTATGATTAAAGATAAAATACCAAATATTCGGAAACTTTCCCTTTGTCGAATAATACGTACAAGAGAGCAACAGAGGCCTAATTCAATACGACAGTTTAAAGTTCCCATGTTAAATTTTGATGCGCAAGAATACTACGAGATGATAGATCATGAGTCTTTTAAAAATATTGAACCTCCCTTCACAAGATCACTTACAACAGCCGAAATTAAAAATTACATAACTAACGGCGAAGAAATGATAACTTTTCCCAAACTTGTGTGTCACACTCAAGCCGTCGAACGCTGCGTCCGTTTGGTGACAGAAGCTGCAGCAGCTGTAGGAGACTTAGAAAGAGGTGGCTACATTCGATCGAGGCTGATGTCTAGACCTATCATGCCACGTCGTGGCAGCCACGATATAATAAGAAATCGGAATACAAACTTATGTAGTAGTCTAAACTTATTATTTTATATGTTAAATGATAAAAATGCGTTTTTTGAAATCTTTTGTTTCTCATTAATTTAGTTTATATATTTTATGTATGTACGCCACTGTCGTTGAATATGTCTATGTTTAGTTTAATAGTTCTAAATAAAAATTATAAGAGTTAGGCTAGAGCTTATCTTCCGTAAAAGAAATATAAACTTCATTTTAATTAAATGTGATTTTCCTTATTTTTACCAAATTTGGATCCCTTTGTGGCACCTCAAAAGACGACGACACTGTCCTAATTTTTTTCTGTGGTCCTTTTCATAGCTTTGAGTACTTATTTTTGGCTCAAGTTAAACTATATGTGATATCGACAAGTAATTAAAACAATTAATACAATATATCAATTAACCTCATTTTATGAAACAATCAAGGTCGTTGTGGCACCTTTAAAAATCGGCAAAATTAAAAAAAAAATTAATCACAATCTACTGGTATACAGTAGCAACTTTTGCGCTCCCAAGCTCATTGATATCAAAAAAAAATTTTTTTCGCTCCGCCCTAATGTATATACATAATGTTTTGGTAAATAAGATGAATTCCCTAGTTACAGTGTTATGTGTAAGATATTCAAAATATTAAAAATATTATATTATTAGATTATGAGAAGTGGTTGAAATAAAATTTCAACTTTGAGAGTGGTTTTTTTTTTCAACGAGCGGTAGCTAGTTGAAAAAAGTAACTCGGGAAGTTGAAATTTTTTCAGCCACGAGTTGAGTACTATTTTTTATACGAATTTTTAAAATAAACGTTAGTAAACCATTTTTTATTAACTATAATAGAGCAATTTGTGTAATTAGGGTCAATTGTATTTATACACGCAAATATTTGTATTCATTTGACAGGACCCAACAGGAATAATTGAACTTGAACTTGAGCTTGTTGATTGTTTATCTGTAAATAACTTAAACTGCAAAACTAGATCCGATCCCACTTTTCATCCAAGTTTCATACTAGACTTGCGCATTAAGCACCATTTCGTTTGTACCAACTGTTCATTTTAAATAAAAATCATATAATAATTGCAGGTTACGTAGTGTTTGTTTTGATTTGGAAATTAATAGAAATTGTGTAAGAATGTCTAGTAACAACATATGGAGCCCTGATATAACGGTTTTCGAATTTATTTTTTTAATATTTTTGTATTTATGAGAGCTAATAAATAACCACAACCCGTTTAAACGTCAAATATACCGTATGTGTTAAATATCATTAGGCATAGAGAATCAACGTATGAGTACATACAATGCATACGTACATGAGAAAGCCAGTCCAATGCCAGCGAAGACCACGACGACTGACGATTGTCTCCGATACCGATTGACTGGAAATTTTGCATTCAGTCTAGCTGCGGCCGTTACAGTTTGAAAGCGTCCAATAAAATTAATGTATAATGGCTCTTTATACACCCAAAACCCTATATTGTTTCGTGCTATATTTATAGATGTCCATAAACTTTCTATAAGTGAACTCGTAAATGCGTTTCGATTTCCCAAACCGAAACATTAATTACAGATTAAATTAGAAAATGCATTATTAGCCGCTTTTATTATTTATTCTGGCCTTACGTCAATATTATTACTCATTTTAACAAATTAATGCACTTCAGAAAAGTTATATACGAAGTTACACTTCTCTTGTCGGAAATTTGATGTCAAACAATTCGAAATGCAAAATTCCGGTAGTCCGATAATTTCAAACTCTAGTGATTAAAATGTGATTTCAACCATCGTAATCAATTTCAAATGTCATGAGTAGAAAAAATTAATTATATTCAATACAATCTAGATTGTAAATGAAAAAGAGTACTGCGTAATGTAATATCACTGAGCATACTTCCCTTCTTTCATTATATGAACATCTATGTAGTATTGTATCTGTTTATTAGCGACTTTGTATAATCATGGATCTCTAAATTTCCTATAATTGTACCTCGTTTAATATTTGCTTTTCTAATTGCATTAGCTTCCCGTCTAACATTAGATGCAGCTCCTTCGAATCGATTCTAATCAAATAATCATAGTGTTTGAACGAACTGAATTTCATTGAATTGCTTCTCTCTCTATAGACCGATGTAGCTCCTAGTAGCGCGTATTATTTTACTAAGTATCCACTTACGTGAACTGGAAAACGCTCGCCGATATTAAGTATTTACAAGTGCAGCTTGTTAAAGTTGCACTCGTAAATTGCATTTAATTAATAGTCCGTGGATTTTAGAATCTAGGAGAAATCCAGACGCGAGACTTGAATGCAAACAAACCATCGACTGCTCACGCACGAGGAAATCGTCTTGTTATTCCTTACAGAAATGTGTATTTCCTGTACTATACTGCACGGCTGTTTTAAAAGCATAATTATGCAAATACATCTGTTTCTTTATACAAGGTATAACAGGGTGTTTCGTGTTTCTCTATTATTATAGAGACAACGCATTAATTTAACTTTATGCAGACTGTTTCACCGTATATGAAAATTATTACCAAGAAACGAAGAAACTTTAATTTAATTTTTGTATGACTAGTTATTAAATTCAATACATTTTTGAATTACATGAATATAGAAAAATAAAACGCACAGACATACGCTGAAACGTCTCTAAAATATTTGATTAAATTCAAAAATGAAAATAAATATTGCATGATTAATTGTTCTTATAAAATTCCAACAAAAAGGTTTTTCCATATGAGAGTTTTCGAGAACGATTTTAACTCTAGTATAATTGGTAATGGAAGAAGAAGTGAGTTGACACTTTTTAAGTAAGTAATCGTGTTGAAAACGCTTCGAATATATAAACCAATAACTGGAAATTTTCGAGCTATTATTTTGTGAAATCGAGTGATAAGTGTTAACAATAGAGAAAGGAATAAGCAGGTATGTAAAAATTAGTAGATAATAAATTGAAATTATAAATAAATAGAGTATATAGTTAACTTAAAAACCAAGTCTCCGAGGAGTCGATCCGGACGAAGGTTTTTGTCGCGCTGTCAATACTAGTAAACAACACAGAGCCGTATTCAGGATCGCAAAGAGAAAGTCACATCAAAAATAAAAATAAAATAAAATAAAATTATGCCGAAGGAAGGAAAAAGTACATGCGACAGTGATGATTATTCAACTGATGATAGTACAAGAAAGAGAAGAGCGTTAGAGGAGATAGAGGGAAGGATAGAAAGAAGTAAAAAAACACAACGGACTCCAACAAAATCGCAAAGTAAAGAGGAGGACAAGTTAGATCTGATCCTAAAAACAATAAAAGATGTAAAAGAGGAGCAGAAAGAATTGAGATATGAGATAAAGCAGTACAGAGAGGACCAGAAAGTGTTTAATGAAGAAATAAATAAACTGAAGGAGGAGAACGAGAAATTGAATAAAGAAAACATCTTAATTAAAAAAGAATTTATTGATATTAAGAATGAAGTATTAGATATCAAAAATGAGATGAATTGGATGGAAAAGGATAAGAAGAAGAATAGTGTAGTGGTCAAAGGATTACAAATAAAGGCAAGCGATACTGAAGTAATGAAAAATGCTATAAACAATCTTATAAAGGAACATTTAAAGATAGATGTTAAAAATAAAAACTAATAAAAATCGGAACAAAAATATTTGTAGTAGAATTTGAGAACGAACAAGACAAACTAAGGGTGATGAGTAATAAAGCAAAATTAAGAAAAGAGGGGACAGAGAGAATATACATTGAGAATTATCTAACCAAGAAGGAAAAGGAGAAACAAAAACATATAATGATGAGAGCTCAAAAAGAGAAAAAGAAAGGAAAATCGATAAAAATTGGATATAACAAAGTAATCATAGATGGAGTGGAGTGGAGATGGAATAAAACCACTGAACAACTAGAAATCCAAGAAGCAAAAACTAGGAAGTAGAAACGGTGGAGACATAGATGATGACCAGGATAACGAAAAGGACATGAATACGGAAGAATTAAAAAAAAGATCGAAACAATCACAAGCATGCAAGAATGAGAATGAAATAAACACAACGGGAAGATTGAAAACAGATGCGGAGAACAAATTAGATAAACTACGTAAAAATATAACGAACGCGGCAACCGAAAGGGACATAGTGATGGTAATTGCAAATAGACAAAAGGAAAAAACGGGATAGGCAAAACAAAAAGAATAACAAAAAGCTGGAAGATGGGAACATGGAATGTTAGAAGTTTAACAGGAAAGGAAGAAGAATTGGTGGAGGAATTGGTAAAAGTCGATATGGATATACTTGGTATCACCGAAACGAAAAAAAAAGGAACAGGTGAAATAATATTAACAGAAGGACATTTGTTGGTGTATAGTGGAGTCAAAATAGAAAGGAGAGCCAGGGAAGGAGTAGCTTGCTATATAAAAAAAGAAAATATAAAGCATTTACAGAAATGGACTGCGGTCTCGGAAAGAATTTTGACGGTGGAATTCGACTTTGAAAAACCAACGAAAACAACAATCATAAAGACCAAATGAAGATGAAAATGTAAAAACTAAAGAAACATTTTGGGAACAGCTATCTGAAATAACAGAAGAAGCCAAAGGAAGGGTAATAATATTGGGAGACCTAAATGGAAGAGTGGGAAGAAAGGATAATGAAACAGGAGAAACGATTGGCAGACACGGAGAAGAAACTAGAAACAATAATGGAAGAAGACTAATAGAATACTGTATATTTCACAACTTAGTTATAACAAATAGTTTCTATGCACATAAGGATATTCATAAATACACCAGGGAAGTACGAAGCAGAAACGAAAAATCGATAATAGACTATGTCATAATAAACAGAGAATACCGGAGAGAAGTAAAGGATACGAAAGTAAGGAGAGGGTGTGAGATAAATACAGATAATTATTTGGTTCTCTCGAAAATAAAAATAGATAGCCAAGAAACAAACGAGAAATTGAAAACAAATATTAATACAAGAGGGAAAGAGAAGAAGGTAGTTAGGACATACAAACTTAGAGAAGAAGAGACCGTTGAAGTGTACAAAGAAAAAATTGAGCGAGAAATGAGTAAAATCAAACAAAAAATAAGTAAAAACATAGAGACACAATAATGACAGTATCGGAAGAAAGTTGTGGGTATAGTAAAATAAGGAAACATATTAAGCAAACAAAGTGGTGGAATGAAGAGATAAAGCAAGAAATAAAACGAAAAAAACAAGCATGGAAAAACTACTTATGCAACAGAAATAATCAAACATACAACAAATATAAAGAACAGAGAAGAAAAGTTAGAGAACTGGTAAAAGATGCAAAACAAAGGACATGAGAAGAATTTGGGGAAGCAATGGAGAGAGATAGCAGAGGAAATCAAAAACTGTTGTATGGAGTACTGAAACGATTAAGGAAAGGAAATCAAGTTAAAACCTTGTACATAAAATCAAAAGAAGGAAAAATACTAGAAGATGAGAACGACATTATGGCGAGATGGAAAGAATACTTTGAGGATTTACTAAGCACGGAAATTAATGACCAAGTAAACAAACCGGAAATATAGCACGAGTCGCCTACAAGAAAAAAAGAACACACGGAACAGGACAAAATAACCATGGAAAAAATAAAAGATGCACTAAAGAGGCTAAAGAGAGGCAAGACAGCAGGAATTGGCGGAATAACAACAGAGATGGTAAAGAATTTGGGAGAAAATGGAATAGAAGTATTAGAAATACTATTTAATAAAATATGGGACGAACAGAAAATACCAGAGGATTGGGAAATGGGAGTTTTGTTACCGATATATAAAAAAGGAGACAACAAACAGTGTAAGAATTATAGAGGAATTACACTATTGTGCGTCATGCTAAAAATTTATGAAAGAATCTTGGAAGAGAGATTAAAAACAATAATAGAGGCGCAACTCGAAGAATCACAGAGTGGATTTAGAAAAGGTAGAAGTGTACAGGACAATATATTCACATTGAAGCAGATGACGAAAAAGAGTGCAAACAGCACGATATACATAGGTTTTATAGACATAGAAAAGGCTTTCGATTGTATACCTCGAAACTTGGTGTGGAGGAGCCTAGAAAAAAGACGAATAAATAGCAAACTGAGGAAAGCAATAGCAAGCATATACAAGTGTACAAGAAACGTGGTGAGAGCGTGTAATAGGCAATCAGAAGAGTTTGAAACAAGGGAAGGATTGCGGCAAGGAGGAGTACTTAGTCCTATACTATTTAATATAATACTTGATGACGTACTGAAAGATATTAAAAACAACACAAAAAAGATACAAATAGGATATAGAAATATGGGGCTTGTTGAGGTAGCGGAGAACGCGTTTGCTGATGATTTGGTGATATACGCAAATACCGAAAAGGACCTGCAAACAAACTTGGTAATTTGGGAAACAGCACTGAAAAAGAGAAACATGAAAATTAACGCGGACAAAACTAAAGTGATGGCGATAGGGAAAAACCATAAACAGTTAACAATTAAAGTAGGAGGAAAGGACATCGAACAAGTTGAAACATTTAAATACTTAGGGGTAAACATTCATAGAGAAGGGAAAGAAGACACAGAGATTAATGGCAGAATTGAAAGCACGACAAAGTTGTACTATACACACAACAACACTTTCATCAGAAATAGAGAAATTTCAACGAAGACAAAAATGACTGTGTTTAAAACCGTATATAGACCAATACTAACATATGGGTGTGAAAGCTGGATACTAAATAACAAAACAAAATCCAAAATACAAGGCGATGGAGATGAGGTATTTAAGAGCAGTCAAAGGAGTAACACGCAAAGACAGAATAAGAAATGAAGTGATAAGGCAAGATCTGAATACAGAACCGATCCTCGAAAGTATAGAGAGACAGAAATTGAAATGATTCGGACACGTCGTTCGTATGGAAGAAACAAGGCAGACAAAGAGAGTATGGAAAGCTAAGACAATACAGAAAAGTAGGAGAGGTAGACCAAAGAATACATGGGACAATACAGTAGCGGAAAACTTGCAAAAACGTGGAATGACATGGAGAGAAGCAGAAGTTGCGGCAAAAAATAAGAAGGAATGGGAAAAATTCATTTATAATAAAAAATAGAATTAAGTTTCATAGTGAAAATTAAGTGTATACCTTGACACCCGAACGGTAATTTCAAGGTTTATTGATTATAATAATAATAATAATCATTGGTAATGGACCGCTTAACATTTCCGATTTTATCACGATAGTAATCACGATTTAAAAATGGACCGAAAATTTGGTAATTACATTAAAAAGCTAAATTAATTGAGTATTGGAATGTGTGATCAAGTTATTGAATATGATGAAATGAATCTGAGTAATATTATTTATAATCTCTTCAAGCTAGTGTTATGTCCTGTAAATTGTGAGAAAGTATGTAACACTATAAGTGAACTAAAAAACTATCAAAGTGTAGGAAACGATAAAATACCAGTAAAACTGGTTAAAGCTTGCACACCTAGGCTTTCTGTTGTTTCATAGAAGGTATATTACCAACTGAGATAAAAAAATCTATTATTCAATTAATTCATCAGAAAGATAGTAAAGAGAAATTGGAAAACTACAGGTCCCTATCTATACTTTCTCATGTTTCAAAAATTTTTGAAATAATAAAAGATTTAAACGAATATTCACGTTTCAAAAGAAGCATAATATATTGAGTGAATATCAGCATGGATCTGTTGCGGGAAGGTCTACCAATACGAAGTAATTGAGGATGTTATGATGGTGTGAATAATAATGCGTTTACAACTGGTATCTTTATGTACTGTATCGACTATAGTCTACTGTTTCATAAATTGGAAAAGCTTGGTATTGGAGGTGTAGCTTTAAGGTTGGTGGGATCGTTCTTAAGTGACAGGAACCAATGCGTCATCGACAATAATACGACGGAGCTGTCGGGTCGGATTGATATTAAGAGGGGGGGGGTACCACAGGGTTCCGTTCTGGGTCCGTTGCTGTTCCTGATTTATATTAATGATCTACCAGGACAGACGTTGCACAAAACAGTACTATATGCTGAAGACACGTCTGTCATAATAAAAGCTAAGAGTTCTATAAATACCAAGAAAATAACGGAAGTTCTGGTGGCGTATGACACATGGTTTAAAGAAAATAAATTAAAACTAAGTATTCAAGATTCACACATCCTGAGTTTTGCATACTTCAGGAATGGCAGAAATAAGTCGATTTTTAGCGTTGCGGATAGATCCTCATTAAATTGCAAGAGCTATATTGACTATTTGGCCTTATAAATATCCTCATACAACTACTTCGAAAACCATATCACAATCAGTGGGCGGGTCTGCCAGCTGATCAGCATACGCACATGTACAATCCCGTTTAAAATATGGCATCATATTTTGGGGAATATCAGTTGAGACATAAAGGATCTTTGTCATACAGAAATCGTCTTTGCGTAGTATCTTTTGTCTAAAAAGAAGAGGGTCGTGTAGGGGGCTTTTTAAAACAAAAATGATACTTACCTTAACCAAATTATATATATTAGATGTGCGGAAAAATGAATATTTCTTTAAAGATCATGTTCCTGAATATATATTATACCCTAATATATATAAGTAATAATACCCTATCCCAATGACTGTAAATCGGTAAATGCTAAATGAAATATGATAATTACTTTAAAAGTATGCCCTGGTATAGCTATATTATTAATATGAAGCAATAAACTACTTAATATCTCGGGTTTGGTCGGTGCCAGCTTTCAGAGATTAATTATACTAATGCATAAAATAAAAGATATTTAATTGATAAATAAATTTAATAAACAAAATTGATAATATGAACAGGTATACATCAAATTGGTAATAAATGTGCAAGCAACTCTATAAATGCGAAAGTGTATCTGGTTCCATAGAGTGTATGAGTAACGGTATTTGTAAAAGTTCAATGCTTATCAGATAATTATTTTTATATAAATTTCCAAAATATTCAATTCATAAATTTGCAATAGGTTTCTTACTATAACTACAAGTGAGAGTGAAAGATTTTCGTCTGGAAGATGGAGACATTCTGGTTTCATTCGATGTAACGTCTTTGTTTCCGTCAGTACCTATCCCAGAAACGTTAAAATATTTGTCTGACTTACTTCACAGCAATCACCTTGAAAAGGAAAAAATAAATGAATAATTGCAGTTAACAGGCCTCTGTATGGCCCAAAATTGCTTCCAATTCGAAGGCAAGTTCTTTGAGCAGCAACAGGGTACAGTCATGGGTAATTGCTTATCTCCATTTATTGCGAATTTATTTATGAGTCACTTTGAAATTGAGTTTTAAAGGACGGCCAGATATTTTCCAAACGTATGGGTCAGGTATGTAGACGATGTGTTTGCAATTTTTGATACCAACAAGTGTGACTTTTGTAACAGAATTAAATTCAAAATTTCCTAGTATTAAATTCACGGTTGAAAAGGAAAACAACGGACATTTACCATTTTTAGATAACTTAGTAATTAGGAATGACAAAAACTTAGAGTTTGATATTTACCGAAAAGAAACCAACGTCAACAGATTTATAACCGCAGATTCAAACCATACTTTTCAGCACAAGAGTGCCTCTTTCAATTTTCTTATCAATCATTTGTTAAGCATGCCATTGACAAAGGATATATATGAAAAGGAATTAACTTTAATTAGGAACATCGCGAGTTACAACGGTTTCGATTCAGAAATAATAAACAAGCTAGTTAGAAAACATAAAGTAAGAAAAACAATTCAGGAATCCACATGTTTGCTACCTCAAATTGATTCGAGCAAAATTTTTTTAGCTTACCGTTTCACGAAACTACGAAAAATTTAAATAAAACCTTTAGACAGTATAATCTTCAAGTAGCATTTCGGTCGAATAACTCCTTGAAATCTCTTTTAAGCCACGCGAAAGACAAAGTTGAGGTAAACAATAAATCTGGAATCTATGAAATAAATTGTAAGAATTGTGATAAGAAATATGTCGACCAAACAAAGCGTTCGATTCTAACTCGTTATAAAGAACATGTTTCGCAAATTAGATTCAATAGGCCGGAAAAATCAAGTGTTGCCCGACATATTCTTGAATCAGGTCACAACGTAACATCTGACTGTCTGAGATTAATAAAAAACGTCACTAGCCCCGGCGAATTAGATAGTCTTGAGAGCATTTTTATCTTTAAAAATAGGAATAACGTAATTAATGCAGATTTGGGTCCTATACCAGGTTCATTTTTATTCGAGTTAATTGATAGTTAGATGTTATTAAACCAAAAAAAGATAGGAAAACCATTAACAAATTAATCTAATTCATGTAATTTATTAAATTTCGTTTCGTTACAACATTAGCCTTTAACAGATATTATGACTCAATATTAATTTCTAAATGACATATATAATTTAAGATGAGTTTTATAATGGTTTCTTTATGTATATTAAATTAGGGTGTCCCCTTTGTGTAATTTTCTAAAGGGCCTTTCTATAGAATAAAGCATTAATCGGTTAATGGTCTCTTAATGCATGTACGTATTTAAGTAGGGTTTTTCCAATAAGGTAAGTTCTGTAGTATTCAGATTTTTAAAAATTTTAAAATTTAGTGTTAAACGAGAAGCCGTGCAATATAGCGCTCAGCGAGTGTTGTGTGTTTTTTGGTGCTTTCAAGTGTTACACTGCTTTTTCTACTGAGGATGACAACGTGGTCATACTTATGACATTAATATACTGTCATTTATATTTTAAATTCTTTGAGAAAGGCATCATTTGCCGAAACATGTAAGATTGTTTTAAATACATATATACATTTTTAAGTAAAACCAGACCTTAAATCGCAAACTAACTGAATTTAGATTCAAACATACGAAAGCCACAAAATAATTATCTTTATATATATATATATATATGTATATATACTCCTAAATTAGGAAACCGAGATCCATGTGCTGTGTGTATAATATGAGATCCGCACCTATCAATACAATTGGAGAAGTAATAACCGGCCACTTTAACTTTTGACTATATAATCACAAGAAATTGGTACAACATTCGAATTTTCTATAAAAATGACGAAGTTTTCATTTCACGTAAAACTGGATATTACGAGGTCCGTCGATAAAGGGACAATATGAGTTCCGCTTTTATATATAGATATATATATATATATATATATATATATATATATATATATATATATATATATATATATATATATTGATAATACTGCGGAAACAGACATCATGCGACGTTGCCATATGCACGGATCTCTTATTAATTCTCTGAAACTTGTTTCACATTATATTTGAGATATGAATTATATGTAGAAGCTTGATAAATAATAGTGTATTTTTTTACGTTGGGTGGTAGGTTAGAGCGTGGACGGCAGACATCTCTTATACATATAAAATTACAATAAATAAGTAAATCTATCTTCCTTTAAGGTTTCGGCACAACATTTGATATTTTTGAACACCTAAATAGTATCGCTTTTTTAGAACAGGGTAAATTGAAAACAAAATACATCCGTTTATGGTTTTGTAGTGAACATTTACAGGAATGACAAAAATTGTTTTTAAGTAACCATTGCTGTACTCTAAATATTTCAAAAATGTGTATATAAATAAAAATTGTTTTATAACTTGCGTCAAAAATAACTTTTATAATAAAATATGATTAAGATTACAGTGCATATTTGTAGTAACATTTAAGGAACTTATTTCCAATATTCTTATGTTAAAAAAGGTATGAAACATTGTAAAGAAAATAATAAAATACACAAAAAATTAGACTTAAAAAAATATTGTGTTTGTCTATATTGATTAAAAACGAAAGCTTTAATTTTTTTCCAATCTTTGTTTTCCATAATTAGATATTGCTTCCGAAATTCTTCGATTTCAGCCTTGGTGGGTGGTTTCTTCTTTTTTATATTGATTTTGAAATAGTTACTTGTAACACTTTTTTGCTTCGGCGTCCATTTAACTTTTGGATGTTTTAATTTAAACATTTTGGTATCACCGTTTTTTGCAGTTGTGTCTGGTGTTACCCCTAAAATATTAATTTCATTATTTTCTTTTCAAATGTGTCTACATATAAATCATATGACATATATTGTCTATTTTTCATGACTAAATATATAGCAAAATTAAATAAGTAGAGCATAAACGATTTTGAATTACATTATATACAAAAGTCATGATTGCTTTTTGGCGCATACTCACTTGAATTATTATTAATAGTTATCGTTGTCATTATCTGCATTAACATTATCAAAATTTATTATATCATCATTATTATCATGGTCATCATTATCATCGCTAGGAAGTTCTTGACTCATGTCATCAATATCAATGCTTTCCTTTTGCGCTTTTAATAAAAGTTTGGCTAGTTTTGCTGTTTGATATATTTCTTGAGGCAACCTACAAGTTTAAATAAAACAATTTATTTTTGAATTACTTAAGATTATTAAATATACTGAAATTTAATTTGAATAATCAAGATTCAAAGTTCCAAGTACATGTTCCCTAGGCATTTACAAATTTTATAGGCATTTAGTTTTCAGGGCTAATAAAATGATTTTGTGTTATTTTTATATATGTATATTTTTTTTAAAATTTACCAATCGAAAAATAATGAGTTTGGGGAGAGGAAAAGTAAATAGGATGTTTAACTAAGCATAATTATAATAATAGTTCCGGGAAGCGGTTTTATAAGTGCTTGCCGAGCCCTTTCAAATAACAAACAAACTGAAAACGTTGTAATAAAATGTTACATAAATATAATAATACACTAACAAACAAAAAATAATGAAAATGCATAATAAAATAAAAAGCAAATTACGAACCTGTAGAAATTTTGATGGGTAATAACAGTATGCCCTAAAAAGGAACACAGCTGCTCTAGTTCTGATGAGTTCAAATTGTAAATTTGAGATATAGTAGCGATGTGTTTCCTTAATTTACCTGATGTTAATGCTTCAGGATATTCAGCACCAGATGATAAGGCTAGATATCTTAATGTTGAATAACCATCTAAGCAACTATCTTTGTTAACTGTGGCAAATAAGTAGGGATTTGTCTGAGGTATAAAATTGTTTCTAAGTGACATCATAAATTGAATATAATCTTGAACCTCTTTCGAAATTAAGACTGGAACTGGCTTATGACGCTTGCCTCTAATACGAATTCGCTTGTATTTTTTAAGTAGTATCTTTTCTGCATCCGTCAGACTTTCTTGGAATTCTTCAGATATAATGTCATTATTTTCTTGTAAATAACTGTCTAATTGAAGTCTTTCAAGTTCACCTACTCGTCGGCGATTTAAAGTAATTAATTGCGCATAGCAACATTTTTGTAAATCATTGAATGCTTTACGATGTTGCATATTGCCTTTTAATATCTCGACACAATTTCTAGCCTTTTCCTTTATGTAATTATTTAGTTTTTGAATATCAGATGTCAGTGGAATTATTGTTGGTTTTTTCCACTGATTTTCAACCAAGTTTTGCTTAGCTACACTACTAATTTCCGCATTCCAGTTGTTAATAATAAGTTGTAATAGAATTTTAATCTCCTTGAGTTTTTTATTACTATCAATTCCCTTTATAAAAGTCATATTTTTCTGCTGTACTTCAGAAAATGCATGTTCGCACAATTTTTTTACAGTAGGGCCCATATGAAGTGCTAAAGATGGAGCATTTGTGAATAGTTGACATTTTTCATCGTAACCCGTTATGTTTTTAGTGCATAAAACAAAGTATCGAAAATTTTCTGGCTTCAGTGCTTCAAACATATTCTTCTCTTCAACGTATAGTTTCATATTTTGCCATAACCGCGCAAGTTCTCTCAATTTATTTTTTGTAACTTTATTTAGATGGTTGTGGCGATGCCTTTTAGCGTAAAAAGAGCCGAAGGATAATATAAGTGGATCACTTTTCGCTATAAGAGATATACTGTCACATCGTATGTTGAGAACACCTTCTTTTAAGCGCAAATTTTTAATAAATGTGTCATCTGCACAACGAAATGCAAGGTAAGCTTGTGCATTTGAAGAACTGAATTTCTCCGTTGATGTGTCTATAGGCCGTTGTCGACATTTAAGCATGTGACGTTTCAGATATCTTTTCATGTAGTATCCTTTGCAATATATACAAACCACTATATTTTCTGGACATACATTTTTGACAGTTCTTTTTACAAGTTTAATTTCTTTTTGTGCTGGAGACAAAAAATTTCCTTTCTTGCGTAGCATATCAATAAACATTTTTCGTTCGATGCTACCTACTTTCACTTTCATAAATTGTTGAACAGATACTTCAGACTTATGTTTTCTCATTAAATGGCGGCTAAAGTTGGTAACATCTTCATAACAAAAAAGACAAAAGTCTCGTTTATCCCATATTCGTTTACACCTTTTGGATGTAGCTACCTTCGCGTTCAAAAACTGGGAAATAATTTGTTTTGTTTAGTTTCAGTAATTTTTGTATAGACATTAAATACTATCGCAAGCAATTGTAAGTATTAGACCATTTGAAACATTTTTCCTGTTACTATATGACTGTTCATTAGCATAAGCTTTGTTCATTGCTTCAATATTAGCTACACCAATATCATATATCGTACTAAACTCTACAATGGATCTATTCAGTGACAAATATTTCAATACGTGATTTTCCGCCATTATTAAATTAATACGTTATAAACGGACCAAGAACTACACCAAGAAACTGTGCGTTTATTTAATGTACACTATACTCATACGAAACATGAAATTTGTTCTTGAATAATCGAAGAAACTTTTTTAAAAATTTTATTTATTTAAAATTATAACAATTTTATTATTTGGTACAATAATTATAATATTCAATGATATTATTCGTTTCAGTATGTGAGTACAACTGCTATGATATTTTAGTCTATGTATAAAGTAAGAGTAAAGTATTGTCGATAATAAATCGCTTGTGTTTGTTGTTTCTTCGGTCGGGTGGCCCACTTGACAGACGTTGGTTTGTACATCAACATTCCTTATACAGAGTGTGACATAATTCCTCCCCACCAAGATTCAACTTATGCAGTAAGGCGAGGAAGTTGAACTTCTTGTAGTTTAAAAAATTTTTTTTTTCGCAAATATAGATTTGAGGAAGTGTGTGTTTGCAAATGTCACTTTTAAATGAAAAGTAAAATTAATTCTTTACCAGATATCTGTTATTAGGAATTATAACTTGAAACTGAGTTGCATTGTAGATAGGAATTGAATATAATAGGTGATAGTAATTAAAAATTATCGGAATATGCTATCGCAAAAAATTTTTTTCAAATAAGTAATTTTATTGTTTAAAATATATTCAATTTTTTAAAAGTGATTCAATTAGTAATTGATTTGAATTTCGGTTTGCAACTTTTGTAGTTCATTGTATAAGCTTGTCGATTTCGTTATGCTTGGATGCATTACTTGAAATTTCGAAAATGTAATGGAATTCTCAATGTCTTGTATAATTGAGTTAATGATTTCGTAAATTTCTATCAACTGATTTAGAGTATCGGTGATTAGTATCAATTTTGAGAGTATGTGATATTTGTTTGACAGTCTTTTCAAATTTGTTAATCATACTCGCTGAAATAAATTTTTGTATTATAATATTTGAAGTTTCAATAGAATAATTGTAATAAATATTGATTGTACTCAATAATTGAATTTTAATTAAATTTAAATCGAAAAAATGAATAAAGGTGAAATTAATATACTAATATTACTAAAAACTATAAGGATGCTTTAATGGACGTTTTAAATTATCAATATGTATTTTTTCAGCATCTTCTGTGCTAACAGTTTTTCCTTCGTAATTTACCTCTTTTATCTCAGTGGATTTATTAAACTTATTTGCGTTCTTTTGTCTAATATATTTCTTTTTGAATACCTTTTATTCGGGTACGAATATTTCGGGATCGTCGCGATTTTTATTTAATTTGTGTATCACATTTTCTTTACTGTCTAAAAGTTTTTCGTCAATTTTTGAGTATAGTATTTTCGTTCTCTCTTTGTGATCATTGATGTAATCGTTTGTGAGAATTTTGTCAATTTCAATATTAAAAGGATCATCACTATTAATGTGTCCGTTAATGATATCTATAGGTTTTAATTCAGTTCCATTATCGACTATCATTTGTTTGGGTATACCGTGATGTGAAAAGAAGGTTATTAGTTTGTTCACTATTTGTGTTGCTTTGGCTGAAGATATTGTATACACTTGTGCGTATTTTGAAAAAGTATCAATCAATGTTAAAAATTTACATTTTTCTAAGGTGAATGTGTCTAAATGAATTATTTCAAAGGGTTTAGTTGCAGTTGGTGTGATATTCATTTTCATTTTAACAGGGTTTCGCTCGTATTTACTTTGTTGACATATTTCACAATCATTTATATAAGTTTGTATTGATTGTTTCATATTGGGCCAATAATATATTTTTTTAATTTTTTGGTCCGTCTCTTCAATGCCTCTGTGATTTGACTTACTTTCATGATAATTTTGAATAATTTCTTTCATATCGTTATTGTTTATGACATCAATTAATTTAATTTTACATTTTTTTAATTTTAGCGAAGGCCATTTGTAATTTTTGCGAACTACTTCACAGAATGGTTCGTAAATTTCGGGTGTTTCGAAATACAAGTGATATTGAACTTTAGGTACAACAAAAGTCCTAATTAAATTTATTATATCAATTCGAAATTATTTTGAGAGGGTTGTATGTTAAATCTCTGTTTGTTATCGAATAATTTAATTGTTTTTGGTTTCATAGGTGTATGAAAAACGAAACTTAGAGGGACATAGCCGATTCTAGCACCTCCTCATGTTGAACCTCCTCATTGCCCTTGACCTTGCATGTGGCACAGCCCAAGGGCAATGAGGAGGTTCTACATGAGGAGGTGCTAGAATCGGCTATGTCAAGGTCAAGGTCAAGGTCAAGGTCAAGGTCAAGGTCAAGGTCAAGGTCATATCAAGGTCATATCAAGGTCATATCAAGGTCATATCAAGGTCATATGTGTCACAGCTTTCAAGGTTATATCAAGGTTATATCAAGGTTATATCAAGGTTACATCAAGGTTATATCAAGGTTATATCAAGGTTATATCAAGGTTATATCAAGGTTATATCAAGGTTATATCAAGGTTATATCAAGGTTATGTAAAGGATATCACAAGGTCAAGGTCACGACAAGGTCAAGGGTACGGCAAGGTCAATGGCACAACAAGGTGAAGGGTACGACAAGTGGAGGGAGTTTAAGGTGCTATTTAAGAAACGTGGAGAACGTATTCGCAAATAGTGTAATCCTTAACAATATTATGGAACTATTACATAGAAAATATATTTTTTCTGTGAGTGAGTTAACAGAAGAGGAAGAAGATGAAATAATACAAGTATTGGAAAGTATTGGTGAAGATGAGGAAAGTGAGGAAGAAGAAAGTAATAATGAAGAAAATAATTATAATGAAGAAAATAATGATAATGAAGAAAATAATGATGAAGTAATTTTCGATGATGATGATGAAGTAATTTTCGACGATATTTTTGAAATAGAGACAGTGATACTTCTAGCAGAACTAGATAATATCAGTGATTTTGAAAATAATTAAGATGACCAATTATTAGTGTTTATTTATTTTATTATTAGTGTTAGTTAAATACAGTAGTAGTAAATAAATTTGCGGAGGATAGTAGATGTAGTACAGAAGTTGGTTCTACAGTTAAAAGTAAGCTTGAGGAGGTGCCCACCCTCGAAATCGTGCTAAAGCGCAGGTTTACCGATAAGAGGTTTATAAAGAGACAGTTGGTGTATGCCAGCAACAGTTCATTGCAGCAGTTCATTTCAAAGTGTTCATTTAAAGAAACTAAGATGTTTGATTGTGAGTATTGTGGTAAACAATTTTCTCGTGGAGATAACAGAAATCGACACATGTTAAGTTCTTGCAAAGGCAAGAGAATAAAAATCAGTGATAACAATCCAGACTTATGGAAATGTGAAATCTGTGATGTATACGTGGAGAAGAATTGTTATACTGCACATATTCGTAGTGCCACGCATCGAAATAAAGCGTTTGTAATAGTTGACGATGGTGTAAGAAGAAGTGTATCCACATTCGCAGGAAGAATAGTAAGTTATCAAATATCTGATTCGTCTCAAATATATGTTGATATTGAAGAATTTTCAAATAACATCAGAGAAAAGGTGTTGACATTAATAGAGAGTGTCGTACATGTACATAATTCGATTAAAATAAATTTTGAATTATATGGTATGTATTATTTGCTGACAAAAGATAATGTGGAAATCAAATCATTTAATACTATGAACAAGATCATAACGCAAGGAAGTGAATTATATAGCTTGTACAATGAGTATATTGATGAAATTAAGAATAAAATGAGCGAATTCCAGGAGCGTAATTCAGGTAAAATTGTATAAACTTATATTATTATAGTGATTTACGTATCTCTGATTATATTTCAGGTTGGACTTTGAGCAATATTATACATTTGGAAGTGAACATAAATAAATACAATCCTATGAGAGGATCAAGTTATGTGGACTTACCACCATCAATAAAGAAGAAGAAGGCCATTATAAATATTCAAAATGTTGACAATGCATGTTTCGCTTGGGCGATTACTTCAGCGTTAAGAGTGCCAGGTGGACTTCCCCAAAGACCTTCTTCCTATCCCCATTATGATACCGTGGCTGATTTTACTGGTTTAGATTTCCCTGTCCATTTAAAAGACATTGTTAAGTTTGAAGAAAAGAATAATATATCTGTAAACGTATATGGTATCGAGGAGTATTTCGATGGTGCTGTGACGGTGCATGATATAGTGGGACCTTTATATTTTACGAAACAAAGGAAAATGACTCATATAAATTTATTACTTCTTTCTGCGAAAGAAGGGAATTTACACTATTGTTGGATTAAGAACTTGTCTCGACTTGTGTCGGCTCAAAAATCACAGCGTGGACACCAAAAATATATTTGTGAAGGATGTCTAACTTTTTTTACATCGTTAGAAAAATTACAAAGACATGAACATGAAGATTGTAAGCAGGTGAAGGCGGTGTTTCCAACTATGAATCTGAAGACGAACAAATATGGTGAAGAAGTTCCGGAAAATATATTAAAATTTGAAAAATTTGAAAAGCAGTTAAGAGTTCCTTTTGTTGTGTATGCTGATTTTGAGGCAATATTAAAACCTATTGATATGGTAGAACCGGATCATGTAAAACCTTATAGTGTGAAATGTTTCGAACATCAGCCACATTCTTTCGCTTACTATATAAAATGTTCGTTCGATGAAAATTTGTGTAAACTGCGCACATACCGTGGACAAAATACACCTAAAACGTTCATGACAGAGTTGGAAAGTGATGTAAAATTATTATATAAAAACTATTTGAGTAAAATTGTGGAAATGAAACCCTTAACTGAAGAAGAGTGTTATAATTATGAGCAAGCGAGAAGTTGTCATATTTGTGAAAAAGCACTAGATGTGAATGATAAAGTATGCGACCATGATCACATGACTGGATTATATCGAGGTGCAGCACACATGGTATGTAATATAAATTACAAAGAACCTCGCTATACTCCAATCATAATGCACAATTTATCGAATTACGATACACATTTATTTGTAAAATCCTTAGCATTGGATAAGGAAGAAATAGATGTTATTGCCCAAAATAAAGAAAAGTATATATCATTTTCTAAGAAAGTATATGTTGGCGATAGAATTGACTGTAATGGTAGGAAGAGGAAAGTCTTCCATAAATTGAGATTTTTAGATTCATTTCGATTTATGAGTTCTTCTTTAGATAAATTATCATCTTATTTAGAGGATTCTCAGTGTAGAGAAGTGTCAAGATATTATATGGGTGAAAAATTTAATTTATTACGACGAAAGGGTGTCTTTCCATACAACTATGTCACATCATTTGAAAGTCTATCTGTGACAGATTTGCCCAGTAAAGATAAATTTTATGATATATTATCTGATAGCGAAATTAGCGATGAGGATTATAGTAGAGCCGTTCGAGTGTGGGATTTATTCGAATGTCAATCTCTGGGGGAATATAGTGATATATATCTACGATCTGATGTTTTGCTACTTGCAGATGTTTTCGAAAATTTTCGAAATATTTGTATGGACAATTACAAGTTAGATCCAGCACACTATTTTACGGCACCAGGTCTTAGCTGGGAAGCGATGCTACGAATGACAGACGTAAATTTAGAATTATTAACAGATGCGGATATGTTTCATTTTTTCAAACAGGGCATACGTGGAGGTGTCAGTATGTGTTCTAAAAGAATAGAGGTGGCAAATAACGAATACTTATCACAATTTGATCCATCAGAACCTAAGAAATATATATTATACCTCGATGCGACGAATTTGTATGGTTATGCTATGACGTCCAAATTACCAAGCGGTGAATTTGAATGGTTAACGAATGAGGAGTTAATGATGCTGGATGTTCAAACTTTGGAAGACAATGGGGATAGAGGGTACGTTTTCGAAGTTGATTTAGAATATCCAACAGCTCTTCACGACCTCCACAATGATTATCCCTTTTGTCCGGAACACGTTATACCACCTAATTCTAAACATCCTAAATTGATTCCAAATCTTTCAAATAAATCGAATTACATTATTCACTATACGACTTTGAAACAATGTTTGAATAATGGTTTGAAACTAAGTGGAATTCGACGCGGAATTAAGTTTAAACAAAGTAATTGGTTAAAGGGATATATTGATTTTAATACAAAGAAACGAAGTGAATCGAATAATGCATTCTACAAAGAATTTTACAAGTTAATGGTGAATAGCATATTTGGAAAAACTATGGAAAATGTTGAAAATCATGTTAATATTAAATTGGTTTCCCATTGGGAAACAATTAGAAACAGATTGGGTGCGGAGGCATATATTGCAAAGCCAAACTTTAAATCCAGTAAAGTATTTTGCAACACGTTAACAGCTATCGAATTGGCTCAAGTTCGAGTAGATTATGTAAAGCCTGTGTACGTAGGATTCACAATCCTGGAAATAGCTAAGAAGATAATGTATCACTTTTTCTATACCTTTCTTAAGCCTTTGTATGATTCGGACATTACACTGCTCTACACAGACACAGATTCTCTAATTATAAGTGTACGAAATTATAATGTATATAATGACATAAAAAATAATTTAGATATGTTTGATACTTCAACTTTTACTGAAGGGAACTTATTCGGAATACCACGCAGTTCACCTAGGCTCGGTAAAATGAAGGATGAATACGGCGGAGGTATTATTGAATGCTTCTATGGTACAGGGGCCAAAGCTTATTGCTTGAAAGTCCAAAATAAAACGGTGAAGACGGCGAAAGGAGTCAAAAAATATGTTATTGATAAGAAATTGTCCGTTGCAGATTATAGAAGTGTTGTTGAAGAAAATGAAACTCTTATGCGGAAGATGTACGTATTTCGATCGGATTTTCACACGATTTACACCGAATTGCGAAATAAAGTAGCGCTCACATCAAAAGATGATAAACGATATATTCTCCCAGATAGAGCTTCCACCTTAGCGTGGGGACATTATAGAATAGAAGAATTAGAACGTGAAGCAAATTTGCAGAAATTGATTACCGAATTGATGGATTACCAACCTACAATTGACTTTAGCTCCTAATTTGCTTTCCTATCTATACTTTTTCCATTATGTGTACTTTGAACTTATTACTTATGTAAAATAAAACACTGTATTTGATTTATTTTTCTAATTAGTTCTCTCATATGTATGCTTCTTAAACTGTTCTACCTCATAACATGCATACTATGAACTGTATCATAACTTATAAGAAATATAATACTGTATTTAATTTTTTTGTAATTAGCTCTCATAACTGTTTCATGTGTACTCTGAACTGTATTACTACTTCTTGTAAAATAAAACACTATAATTTATTTATTTTTTTATTATTTCCCTAATTTCATTCGAAAATTACGTTCTACAATACATTATCCTTAGATATCCAGGAGTTGTGTGATGCAGGCATACCCAACCATTTGACAAGGACTTGATTCTTTTTTCGACGTATAACTTTCTCAACCAGATAAACATCTGGATGTCGAACCTTTTTTAATTCTTCTTCATAAAAACCTCCGAGAACATTCTGCTTTTGAGAATCTTGCAATATATACGTTCTCGGATATGTATTCTGGACTTTGCTTATCGTGAATACTTCATAGGTCCAGTTCGGAGTATACATTTTAGAAAAAACGTGTCTATGCTTACTGATACGCACATGATCTCCCACTTCAAATTTACCAATTCTAGGGTCACCAATTTTTATGTGACTGTACACCGATTTTTGAATTGCTTTGGCATTCCTTTGGTTTACTGCAACAGGTTTGTATCCCGTTGTTCTGTGAACTGTATTGTTGTAAATGTTGACCAACTTTTGCAACATACCAACCCACCGGTAGTTACCGTTGAAGCTGAACTCCTTCCACATTTTATTTTTAATCGTTCTATTAAAACGCTCAACAATAGAACTTTTTAAATTGGAGTAAGTGGTGTAGTGATTAATGTTATACTTATCCATGATCTTCTTAAACAGCCTGTTAAAAAATTCTTTCCCTTGATCGCTCTGAATATTCCTTGGAATGTTTTTCTTTCCTGAGGAGAGTATGGATTCCATAGCCGCTGACACTTCTGCTGCTGTTTTATTTTTTATTGGAATCACCCACGCAAACTTTGAAAATGTATTTATGCATACGAAAAGATATTTGAAATTATCGTTTTCTCGAGCATAAGGTATCATCTCAACCAGATCGATCTGGAATAAGTCTCGTAGTCCTTTTATTATGACTCTCCGTCGTCTAAAATTTCGTCGCGCAGGCGCGTGTAGTTCATTAACGACATCCCTTTTAAGTGATGACATTTCCTTCGACGACTACTTCTGCAAACACTGGCTCTGTTTCTTTCGGTACAGGATATGGACCAATGTACTTCAATCGCAATTCCGCGTTGATGTCTATTGATACTACAGGATGGTTAAGAACGATGCTGTGAGCGTTAACGGACAGTCTCACTAATTCATCGTCGGAATAATTAACTGCAATAATCTTTCCACTGTATAGTTTATTCTTATATAACTGCGTTTGCTTTCGACGCGCAGGAGTTATAAAGTAATATGCATCCTGCCCAATACGTCCATTACTCTGCAGTTGAAAAACATATTTTGAAGGTTCCCTTTTTGGAGAAGGAACATATAATATACGAGTAAGCTTTTCCAATTCCTTCTTGAATTTAGGGTGTTTTAAAAAATTTGCTACTGCATCTTCTTCCGCTAAATGTCTTCTGACGATATGTTTATGTATGTGCCTTCCAAATTTATCTATTGTCATCGTAATACTCTATCGGTGTCGATATACTAACTGCTTTATAACTATGCTGCTCAACCTATTTAATTATTTTTGATTCCTGCAATTCCTCAATTATTGCAGTGATTTCGTTATCATGACCAGTATGTCCGGCATCCTTGGACGCCATCAGTAACTTCAATCTGTCGCACAATTCATTTACATCATCCCAATACTTATATTCCACAATACTCTTAGGAACAACGATCTTTCGCAACGGTAATTTTGTTGATAAACCCAATCCTGTTTTCCAAGTGCGGGTCCACCAAACTTCTGGTTTTTTACCTTGTACAATAGGTTTAATAATTGTCGTATATTTATAATATTTACTTGCTGCATATTTCCGATCCGGATCGTAATCAACTCTAGCGGCGTGAGTATCATTTAAAATGAATTTATAATTCTTAGCGTCAGCATATTGAAACTTTCCCGGTCTCTTCATAAACAGTAGCTCTAGTAATCCCTTAGTAGCCCTATAAGTAAATTCACCGATGATAATGTTGGGTCCATCAAACCTAATATTTGCGTTTCCAATCATCAGGTCACCATCAACTTCGCGTACACCATACTTCTCATCGAATTCTTCTTTCTCATCCGTCATTAACCCCATAAGGTAAGGTCGTATAGCGGGGTCATGATCTTTTAGCGCTGCCTTAACTACATCCGTCTCTAACAGAGTCTTATTTAACGACTTATTAGTAATTATTGACTTTGACGGACGCGTTTTCAAAAGCGATAGAGCGTGAGCCCTTGACTTATCTAACTCAAGGCTTTCACTAGAATCTAATTCATCACTTCGGTCCTCTCCTTCATCACCACCCTTTGGAGTCTCTGGCAATTGTTCCCCGATATATTCATCTTCTAGAAATGAGGGCTGGCTGAATGTCTCAGACATTCGAATCTTTTTTTTCAAATCTGATGAATTTGTAAGACTGGTTTCTCGTGGAGGTGTTCCGGCGAGATACACACTTCGTTGTTTTGTCGGAGATGAATGAGTGGATGGGCTGAACCATGACACGTGTCGCTGCTGTCGTTTACGCGGTGTACTTTGTTGTCGTAAAATTGACGTTCCTGGTATTGCCACATAAGATTTTTCTGATATGATGTCTGACCAAGATTCTTCTACTTCTTTAGAAGCGTCCGCAGAATCAGTTCGTCCTCGAGTTATATTACTGGGAGCTAATTTGCTAGCGATTTCAAGTAGCGGTTTTGCTATGGGCGCATACAGAATATTTGTTTCTCTCTGAGATTGTGCAATGTCAGCCCGTAATGTTCTTAACTTTTGTTTAAGAGCTTCGCGAGCTTGTATTAAATCTCTTATGATTTTATTTTCCATGTACACTCTATAACGAATACCTGTAGACTGATATAAATATTCCAGTAATACATGGTTTAAACCCTAATGTACGTTACAAACTCCTCTTAATTAAAACTTATAAACTTAAAGCACATCAAATTGTATACGATGGGGAGAAATATGTCAACTCTTCACAGCCTCATTAATCTGTTTATAGGTGTATGTAAGTATCAAAACCTAAACGATATCTTCCATCATTATATACAGAATCATTATCAATAAACAGCATACCAAACGATTTCTTCCAACAAATTCTACAGATGTATAGAAATTGTTCATAGCTTAAATCATGAATGTGATCATTATAGATATGTTTCAAATTTGTACCGTCTTGTCGAAATAGTATTAACAAATTGGTATTATCTCTGATAAGTTGCTTTGGGACCGCACTGTATGTTTGCATTAAATAAAAACAATCTAAATTTCGGTGTCTACCATAAGAGAAAAAATCTTTTACGATATTCAAGTCGGCAGGTGGTATATCATCAAAGATAACGACAGAATAATCCGCCATTTGGTTAGGAGTAGGCATGTGATTAACATCAGTATACTCGTGGTAACCAATTTCAGGAACATTTTTCAATATATTTCTTAAGTATTCATACTTTTGCTGATGAAGAGATCTACAGCAGATGTAAATACTTTTGAAGCGAAACCCGTTAGGATGAAGTAATAGGGTTAAAAGGGCATTTGTTTTGCCACACCCAGAAGGTCCCACAATTAATCCTCGCTTAGATGAGCCACTGAAGAGGCTACTGTGTCGTATAAAACTCTTCGTAATTAATGTGGAATCATAGTTGTGCACTTGTAGGGATAATTCTTGAGGTTCCAATTGTACAATATTTGGTTCAGCTCCACTCGTTTCGATCGACATAATCGATTTGACTTCACAATAACGACTGAATTATTATTTCTCCGTGTGCGTTATATTATCTGCTTAGGATTATCTTAATATTAGAAATAAAACAAAGATTATAATAATTTTTTTATTTTTTTTTATTTTTTGGTGCCGCCACTATTTTTACTTGTGGAAGGTGGCGGCGACTTCCGAGCGACAGGCCCCCCGAATCCCCCCGGCCGACGCCCCCGATCATGTGTCCATGTCCGGGGTCGCTGGCTCACGCGAAGCCTGCAGCATCGACTCCTGGAACCTTTGCTGCAGGGTATAGGTCTGCGGCACCGCCATCGCCTGGAGCCGTTGCCGAAGGGTTCTTGTCTGCACCGTCGGCGGAGTCATTGGGCTGCTGTGACATGACTCGTATTCAGGGGGCAGGTCGGGGGGGTCGACATCCACCAGGGGGTCAGTCGGTGTTGTTATTGTTATGGTCAGCGGACCTTCAATTTTTGTTATTTTGATCTCGACTTCCTGTAACAAGTAAAGCATTGAAGTTATTACATATCATGTAAACTATTGCAAAACAGTTATAGGTGTAATTTTGCAGCCCCTACCTTGTCTGGATAGTTTTGTAGGAACTAGTACATTAGTATCGTGCAATGTGGGTGTTAACCAGGTCGATGCAGAATTGTTTACAATCGAATGTGATGACAAGTTGATGTATTAGATGGTTGAAAATGTTGAAAATGTTGAAAATAGGTTGTCCGATGGTTCGTATCGTATCAGTGTAGTCTCGCTCATGAAACTTGACCAATGAAACAATTAATTATCGAAAATACAAATCATTGTGGTGGAAATGATTTTTGATAATCAATCATGTCTTCAATCAAGCTTCCAAGTCGATTCAGCAGATCCTTCCTTTCCCTTTGGCGGGTTACATATGAGTCATCGGATGGACTGACGACATTAGTTAGGAAATGAAGAACCTTGTCTTGCTCTAACGAATAACCGTTAACCTGCCCCTTTAGCGAGATCACCTGCTGAAGGAAACTATCCGCTGACGAATTTCCCGCCAAATATCTAACACATGTGTCAGAAAACTGTTTACAATCCGCAGAGAAAGTTGCGAGTTCGGATGGTTGTTGTTGCCCACAGTGGAATTGTGAGGCAAACAACGACGCAGAAGCATTGGAAGGTGGAGCTGGAGAATCATTTGAAGGAGGAGCTGGAGAAGCATTGGAAGAAAAGTGTTCAGGAATATTTGCGTTGGGAGAAGGTATGGGGGACTGAGGAAGATCAGTTATTTCAGGAGCTGCTTGAGGAATTGCAGGTGATTCAGTAAAAGAGCCGGAAACATTCATTTGAGGTTGGGACGCTGAAAAATGAGTAGTCTGAGACTGAGACAAGATTACTACAGATTCTGTGGTTAGATTAATCGTCTCCACAATCTGTGGTATTCTTGCCACCCCTCGTGTCACATTTACATCATCACACCTTTGCCTTCTTCCTACTGTATCGTCCGTGAGCAGTGTTCGCAGATTCGGCGCTCGAACCGCTCGAACACTAGGACTACAAGTTGTATAGGGTAAAGGTATATAGTTCTTTGTATTTTGCCCTCGTCGTATTTTGGTCCTCGTAGTGTGTTCTTGTCCTGTGGTAGAGATTGTAGAGTGTCTGTACATACGTCGTTGGGCAGTCAGTTCGCGTCGTTGTACCCTATCCAATTTGTAGTACTCGTCCTTCGGCAGATAAGGAGGAGGTTGCAAAGGTGGAACGGTAGTTAATTGTGACACGAAAGCAGGTGGATTAACTTCTGCCGCAACACCTACTTCAACAGTATGAGGTAGGGGTCGTACCGCAGAAGTAGATGAAACTGCAGAAGGTAATTCAACTGACTCCGATTGTCGTCTAACGTCCGTCCGACTGGAAAATTCATCCATTCGTCTATCCAGTGATAAAATCTCGTCCAAGTCCACGTTTTCAACATTTTCAACATTTTCAAAAAAAATAAAATCAAAGTCGTCGTTATTAGTCTAAAATAAAAAAGATGAATTAACTATGACAAATGAATGTGAAGAATTTGTAAATTTAAATTATATTCTCTATACAATTACAAAAAGTATTTAAATTATTTTCTCGCTGCAATAAATGTAAGCACATTAATTTGAACTGTTGAAATAATTTTAAAACCAAATACAAATAAGTGTGTAAATAATAATAATAAGTAAATATACAAGAAATATAATGTAATTGTACTCACCATTATACTGCAAGAGATACTTATACTGCAAGAGATACTTTGTGAATGATTTATAAGAAGAATAAAGGAAGTATATATATTAAAATCTCTAGGTCAAAACACGTCACGTTTTAAGAATAACAATTTTTTATACGTGACTGCTATTATGGAAAATAAGTTGTTTACACAATTTGTGAAGGTTAATGTTTTTATAACCCTCACAAAAATGTTTTTTTTATTTTTTATTTTTTTTTTCAAATTTTTTTTTTAAAAATTTCTTTAATTTTTTTTTATTTTATTTTTTTTTTAAATTTTTTTATATATTTTTTAAATTTTTTTCGAATTTTTTTACAATTTTTTAAATTTCTTTTTAATTTTTTAAAAATTTTTTACATTTTTTAAAAATTTTTTAAAATTTTTTAAAATTTTAAATTTTTTTTAAATTTTTTTAAATTCTTTTAAATTTTTTTAAATTTTTTTAAATTTTTTAAATTTTTTTAAATTTTCTTAAATTTTTTTTAAAATTTTTTTAAATTTTTTTTTATTTTTATAAATTTTTTTAATTTCTTTTTCCATTTTTTGATGAGGTTGTTGCGAAAATGTAATAAACAACAAACTTAATTTTTTTCGGAAAACGTGCATTTTCTGCTCTATTAATGTTCTGATTTTACCCCTTCCTATCTCATTTTGTTCTCCAGATTTTTCTGTATTTTTTGCAACAAATTTCGATTTTCCCACTACTTTTTTTTGGAGGGGGGGAAATTCCCCCTCCAATTTTACTTTTACCCCTACCAATCGAAATATCTAAAAAAACAAAAAACCTCAATTATCTCAAAAACTTAGAGGATTTCAGGCTATGTTCCCCCCCTCCCCCCCTCCCCCCCTCCCCTCCATCGCCCCTCCTACTTTCCCTCTCCCCTTTTTTTTGGCCCCCGACCCACTCCCCACCACCTTTTCGCGAGCGATCCAAAAATGCAATAAAAAAAAACTTCCATATAAAGAAATTTTTTCTTGGATACTTAGGTGTGTAACCATAATTAATTTTGTAAATAACTAGTTTTAATAGCGTTATAGCAGACAGACGCGTGTAATTAATGTATTGTAAAGTTCATGAACACTTAGGTGAGTAACCTTACCTAATTTTGTAAATATGAAAAAATTCATGGAAACTTATTTGAGCACCCTTAATTATTTTTGTAAATAATTAATTTTAATAGCTTGATAGCAGACAGAGGCGTATAGTTAATGTATAGAAAAAATAAAAACAATATTTTCTTTAATTTTATGTTTATTTCATTCTTTCATATATTACATCAATAATCTACATCATATTAATATTTTTACTTAATTATACATTTACATAATCTGCAATCTCGTCTCCTAATACAACCCTCCACGACATCACCCTCGTACAACTGATGTTCCATACATGGCCTACATTTTATTAAATCTTCATCCAATTGATAATATTTCGGTAACCGATGCCAGACCATCTCCAAATCAATACACCTCACTTTTGAAATTAAAAATGATTTTGGAATGAACATTAAATTCCAAGCATTTATACCAACTAATGATCCTTCTGCTTCATATTGATGTATAACATTTCCAACCCTCTCGACACCATTTCGTACAATTCTAGTCCAAATACTGCCCATTCCGACTACACTATTTGTAAATATTTACAGATATCGATTAAAATTTTTTTCTCTCTAAACTGTGGTACATTAAATACTTATGCAATCGTTCGACATTAGTTAGTGCACAAACAACGGAATCACCAACGTGAAAACTGCAACTTGGTTCTTCTTTTCTTATTTTATCGGCATCAATTAAATCTACTATTCGTTTATTCTTCAAAATACTCTTCAAAAATTCTAGCTTCTCCCTTCCTTTAACGTACACCACGTTCACGTCGGCACACAATCGTTTAATAATTCCTTCAAACTCAGTCACACATATATATCCTTCTTCCCACCTTAACCCGTGATGACAGCTGTAAGCATATCTTGCGACACGTTTATCCTCATCTGTCAAAGCATTAAAACTTAGCACAGGTTTGAAAACAAAATGACTCTTTTTGAAATTATTGTCACATGTAGCCAACTCCTTCGGCATTACCCTATGTATTTCAGAGCGATACCATTGAAAATCGATAACAATAGACTTTTTGGCACGTCTTGCAGTCATCATGTAACGATTAACTAACCATCTACACAAACTACATCACCTCAGCCCGAATCTCATTTAACAACAACATCCCACCCCTATTACGGTATCTAGTGCGCCGCTAATATTTTCGTTGAACCACTTTATTAAATGGTGAATACTGATATAATTTATTATGCATGATCAAACAGTATAGAGTGGTATCCTTTGGCACATTAGCCTTCGTTGTAAACTCAATTCTAACCTCTACGCCACTTTTATGTACCGCATCTTCTTGATGTGAACAATCGATACCTATTAGCGGACACAATTTAAACTGATTCAGTTTCATAAGCGGTTCGCTATGATCGTAACCATAGTAACTCTGTTGAAATCTAGCGTACATATTATATAAAACAGCTATGCGATTCTCGTCAAAATCAACACGAACATTTTCGTATGGGTATCTCTTCCCATTCAAATAAGCCATCACGTCCGTTAAATTAATTGCATCAAATTTGCTCATATTATGAGACAAACTTCCTTTTTTCCCACTTTGAAAACCCAAAATTATATACCTCGGTGTTTCTAATTGTGGGGCAGTTTTAATTGCCCAACTATGTTTAGTTGTCTCAGGAATTCCCGGATTTTCGTGAATTTCCCAACCTCTAAAAAACATTTCCATCAGAGTATTTTTCGTTGTTAATTTTGTCAGGGCTAAATCTTGAGCCATACCCACTTTAACATGGGGTACTCGCCATATTATACTATCAATAATTAATTTCATTTCTTCATCGGCAACAGTGTTCATTATCGCATCGCTATCATCAGCACATCTCTTCAATATTAATTCTTGCGGCATATGCATAATAATCTGCTTTACGTCTTCGGCAAAACCTATTAACATTTTAAGTGGAATACAAATACTAAAATTTCCTCTAACATCTAAAACTGGAGCCTTCCCTGTAGTAAATTCCCAACCGCAATTTTCTAATTTATTTATATAACTCGGACTATAAGAAAAATATCCCTTCATAGTTGATGTTATACCCACATTTCTAACTTCATCTACCTCCGATCCACTCATTACATATCTGATATTACTAAACATAAAAGCTCCGGCATTATGAATCAGAGATGCTGTAGCACTTGCTTTACTAACATCACTAGCTAATCGTAATTTCCCTTCTATTAATAATTCCGATTCGGATGGTAGAGTATATTTATCTATTTCTGGAACCACAATTCGTATTTCATCATTATTCCCATATTTTGGTGAGCCAAATGGTGCATGATTGTGGTATTCCAATTCGATAATTGAATTATCCACACGAACTTTTCTCAAAACATCTAACACTTCCATAATTAAAATAATTCTACCTCACAGTGACAATCAACTTCTCGCAACACAAATTATTCTTACACTGACAAAATATCCTCATCCTTTTTCTATAAATACTATTTTTATACTCCTCCGTATTTATACCAAAACTCTGTAACCCAAATTTTTCAAAAATTTTCTATTTTCACCTGATAAACCACCATATTTCACTATTCGCCCCATCCCGCTCCTCAATTTATTTGATGACTTTCCTGTAGATCGTCGAACTTGCTTCCACAATTTATTGTTAGTATTACTTCTCATGTTACTTAAAATTTGTTTGTAGTAGTCACTATTTTCTTCTTAATCGTAAATAAACTGTTAACTCTTCACCTCTCAAATCAATTAATCGTCCGTTCTGATCGACGGCTCGAATTATAATATTCGTTAACATGTTCACATTCACAGGCATATAAATGTTCTCTTGCGGAACTTCTATTATTTTAAACCCTGGTGGAACATTCGGATGAAAATGATATAAAACATGCGACAACTCCCCGTTAATATATGAACCAGCAACTACATTACACATAATATCGATGGCACTCATTTTATTAATATCAACCACCTCATCACTGGTCCTCGGAATATTTCCTTGTATTTTAACTTTTCCAAAGCCTAGTAGAGAACCAATTGAATTTTCTACAGTAAAATCGATATCCACTGAAGACTTAATAGTTGCTTTCAAGGTATTATTATTTGCGCTTAAATTAAAAAAATTCTTATCATCTGTACCGAGACGCACTTGTTCTTCAATATACTTCTCTAAATCTGCTACGTCATAAGTACCCTGTGGAACTAATATATTCTCCCAATTCCCGGGCTTACCCGGGGCTATAGCATAATATCGAAATACATTATTCTCCGATGTAACATTTGAAATAGAATTATAAGTTTGCAAACTCAACATACACATTTCAAATTCACCATTTAAATATACAGGCGGATTCAAAACACATGTCAACTGTGCTCCTTCTCCTGATAAAACAAAAGCCAAATTATCCGCACCTCCATCACCATCACGTTCCATTTTATATACATACAACAATATTAAATTATTTACTAAAAGAAACTCGTTCTCAACTAATGAATCCTTTCAAAAAGAATAAACACAAATGTCCACAATTCACAGTATTCAAGTCTTGATATCTCTTATAGTTATATCGTATAACGCCACCCGCATTCGATAATAAATAGTTTTCGACCTCAGTCGGAGGTCTTAAATCACCATAACTATCGAAATACTTTATTATATCGTCATGCTTCATATAAGCTACCCAATGAGTACCTTCTCCAACATTATCGTCCAAATTAACTATTCCCTTTTCTCTTTTGCGTATGATTGCTGGTAGGACATCTCTACTAAATATACCCCGAAAATTTCTTATTTTCCATCCTCTAACATATTTCCATAAATCGACTTCAGTTAGAGGTCTTCGGGGTAATTTGCTTAACCGTTTTTTGAAACATTTCCACTGGGTAAATATACGCCACAACCAGATTTGTATGGTTTAATATATAACCCACTCCCAATTGATATTCCACACCCCGACTTATATGGTTTCACATATAAGCCGCTACCAGCTTTTGACTCCATAGCAGTATTATGGCGTTTAGTTTCTTCTAATCGATCTCTTGCAGCTTTAGATGAATTAACTGCATTCGCAATTGCTGCAGCACCTCCACCTAGCGATCCCAGGGCACCCAAAGCTGCAAATAACGGAATTAATGGTAAAAAGCCACCCTTCTTTGGTATTGGAATAATTCTCGAACGAGGTAATAAAATTTTCTTTCCAGACTTCCTCAAACTTCGATATGCCACTTTTGCATTTTCTAACATTCCTTTTCTACTGCCCGCCCGTTTTATTGCATTGCGTGCAATTCTCATTGCCTGCATAAATGATATAGAACCACCCACAAAATTCCGTTTCATGTTTCTACTCCTTTGTCTATTAACTGGTTTACTGTGTCGAGTCACTCCTTTTCGAACCCGTCTCCTCACACCCATACCTAATTTTGTTTTACCTTTCATAGCACCAGCAACTATAACAGAAGATAATTTTTCTCCAACTCGAGCGTCTGCACTCTTTAATCGTTTAATAGCAATGTCATACAATTTTTTATCCGCTATATGTCGCTCTGATATATCACCAGATTTTGAATAAGCTATATCGTGCTCTTTGCAAGCCTCATCTAAATCATTCACGCCTTTATCACCTCTCTCCAATCGCTCTTTTAATTTCGTTCCTGGTCCACAAAATCTATACCCTGGTATATGTAGTTCTACTGGAAGCTTATTTATTATTGTATTCAATAGGCCGCCACCTTTCCTTCTGCCTTTTCGATTTAAACTACGCCGTTTAACCAAATTCCCCATCTTTTATAGGCAAACGCTTTAATGTATCTATCATAAGCGATGGTTCACACTTTAACACAAAACGCTCTCAATTTTTATATTTATACACACTCTCTTTTCTCTTAATTTGCAATTATAACTATCATACAACAACCTCTACACTTTAAATAATTCAATATACTTAGTTCCTTAATTTCTACTCATAATATAAAATAAAAGACTGTATTCATAACATAATTTATTATTATTAATTTTTATATGTACATATAATTTCAATTACGATTTCTTCTTATTAGATCAATATCCTGGTAAACTTTTTGAAGATGATTTACCAACATCTCTTTTGTTATACACACACATTCTAGAGTTGATCCCTGCAAAACTTTCTCTATTTCCATATTCAGATCCCCTCCACTTACAGATAGATATTGAATAACATCCTTATAAAATTCATCATACTTTAAGTTTCTTAACGATTCCAACCGGGATTCCAGCACCTTTCTCACACGCCACAATTCTGACAAACCTTCAAATGATAAATACAACAAATCTCCGTCTTTGTCAATTTTTAATATTCTGTTCTCCCCATCAAAACATTCGCTAGAAAGTTCTAAATTCGATATGCGCATACTTGGAAACTTTCCACCACAATAATCGAAATACTTCTTCAATTTCGCGCTCTGCATCATAAATTCTGCCCATTCTTCAGAATTAAAAAATATGCATTGCTTTCTCACACCAACAATCTTCACTATCGGTTTGAAAAAATTATCTGGTAATAAACCAACACATACCCACTTTGAATGACTTTTATTTAAAAAATATATGCTCTCTGCTACTAGAGGTAAATTCCATGAAGATTCGAAAACTAATTTTTCAGAACATCTGTCAAATTCTTTCCAAAAATTATCCATTTTTCCCACTTCCGAAAAAAAATTTTCTATCATAGGATCGAGCACTTTTTTCTCCATTACCTTATTAAAATGTTCTTCGTTAGAACTCACAATTCTTAATTCACCTTCTTCTAAACTATCTAAACGATCACAGCCACACTTACGCTTCACCGTTCCCATTATATATACACTGACTTCTTAATATCGCTGGATTTATATAGTAGCCCTTATGAACTGCCGCTGGCAAACACCAACTGCGTCTTTATAAACCTCTCATCGGTAAACCTGCGCTTTGATTCTAGCACCTCCTCATGTGGAACCTCCTCATTGCCCTTGAGCTGTGCCACAGGTTCACCTTATTTAAAATATATTATTTAAATCATATTTAATGTTTTAGTTTTTTCTTTTTTGGTATTCTAAATTTTCTAAATTGTTGGGTAATACTCTTTTTACAAACTGAGCAATTTCTCTTTGAAGGGGCTGGACCGTCAATTTGTTCTTCACCGGTATTATAGTGTCTAAAACACGGTCGATATTCTTCTAGTTCAATTTGTTTGTCAGGTGAAATTAAATGCCAGAACTCCTCTATCCATTCTGGGGCTACTTTCGTTTTAAATAAATCTAATGGAATATACTCTATTAGATTTGTTTTAATACCAGATAGATGACCATAATTTTCATAAACAAACTTGACTGCTTCTAATATCAATTCTAGGTGTTGGGACATTTTGTTTTAATCGCTGGTTTCAGTATACTAAGCTTCTATATTATTTTCAACAATATTTATTGGCGATCAAAGTCAATGAGGAGGTTTTAGAATTGTTTGAAAGTTAATGGAAAATTTTCTTTACAATCCTCCTCATTGCCCTTAAGCTGTGACACATATGACCTTGATATGACCTTGACCTTGACCTTGACCTTGACCTTGACCTTGACATAGCCGATTCTAGCACCTCCTCATGTAGAACCTCCTCATTGCCCTTGGGCTGTGCCACATGCAAGGTCAAGGGCAATGAGGAGGTTCAACATGAGGAGGTGCTAGAATCGGCTATGTCCCTCTACTAATGATTATTTGGTTTTGGTCATGATTAACCGGTGTTTCGATAATAGGTATTTCTACAATGGGATTTTGTTCATCGTTACTATGTCTAATAATATTTTGGTCTAACATTTTTTGTAATTGTTTTTGAACTTCTTGTTTGTGAATGAAAGGATATCTGTACGTTTTAGTATATGCTGGTATTTCGTCTGTTGTTTTAATACGATGTTTAATTTGATTTGTAAAAGTAAGGGGGGTGTTTTCTATGTAGAATATATCAGAATATTCTTTGCATAAATTTTCGATTAAATATTTTTCTTCAGAATTTAAGTGATCTGTACGCAATTTTGAAATGTCAAAATGTTGATTGTGAGAATCGTCTAAATTATTTAAATTAATTTCTTGTAATGAAATATTATCTAATTTTTCTACTAGTATTGGTTCAGAAAAGTCTAATGTAATTGATTCTGTCGTATTATTTAGTAATGTTGTCAGGGCTTCACCATTTTTTGCAATAGTGAGTGACTCCGGGATTTCACAATTATGAATTTTGTGATGTGGAATTATTATTTCACCGTTTTGTGTCGAGGTTCTTAATTTGATTACTTTTTCTACTCTTGGTTCGATAGTAATTAAATTAAGTTGTTTCTTTACGCTGTGATAACGTAATTTCATTGTTGCGTGTGGTGTTACTAACAATCCTTTATCGAAATCAAGGTTTGCTTGAAGTAATTTTATATTATCTAATCCTATTAAACCATGGAAAACGTCGTGAAATTTAAACAAGTAGAATTTTAAATTCAATGGGTTCTGTAATTTAAATATTTTTGGTGTAGGTATAGAAGTACTAAATCTATGCGCTGATTTTTGGAAAACAGTGGAAACTATAAATGGATCATTTTTTATTGAACGTGAATAAAATTTTTCAGCAATAGTTGGGTCTATGAATGATTTTGTCGCACCTGTATCTATTAAGAATTTTAATTTGTGTTCGGGAAATATAATGTACGGTAGTTCATTTGATTCGTTAGTATTAATGGCTATAATAGGTGGTTCTATGTTTGGGGCTTTTGTGTACGAGTCTATAGGAAAATTTACATTTGAATCTTCGGTTATATTGTCATAAGATTCGCAGTTTTCATAATTATCGATTTCAGGTTGATAATTATTTTGTTGATTCTCTGAGGTAAAGGTAGAACATGAAGATGTTTCTTCGTATTCAGGCTCTTGTTCTAATTCGTTTGTTTCGACATTAAATAATTCTTCGGAATTTATTTGTCTCTGTGGTGTTTGTTGGTAGTAAGAGGATTGATTAAAATTAGGTTGACTAGGACCGGGTTTAGAAGTTAATCTAGTAGTTACACTCATAGGAGTTGGCTTTGGAAATTGTTTAGTTTGATTTGGTCGAAATACATTTTGATTTTGAGATGGTGTTTTAAAAACTTGGGAGTTATTAAAATATCTCGGAGATGAGTTATTCGGTCTAGGGCGAATATTTATCGGTTGTGAAGGGAACCTATTTTGTGTGTGCTGAAATTGATTATTAAATTGTGATGGATTAAATTGTGACTGAAATGTATTAACAGATTGTGGAAATTGAAAATTTGGTGTGTTTCTATAATAATTATATTGTTGTGTATAATATTTTATAGGAGTATTAGTTTGTACTTTGTTCATAAATCTTTGATAGTAATGTATATTTTCTTCTTCTATAATACATCGTAACGCTTCTTTTAAAGTTTTAGGACGCATACAACGTATTGTAGTGCCTAAAGGTTCTTTTAGACCAGCTAAAAATGATTTTAATGTTAATTTACTATATAATTCGCGTTTTAACTGTTTAGCATCGTTATCGTCTTCATTTATGTCGATATATGAACATAATAAATTTAATAGTTGTAAGCATTTGTCGTAAAATTGATGAGCGTTTTCGTTTGCGCTTTGTTTAAGTAAAACTAAATCTCTATTTAAACAAGCTTCATCGCGTTGGTCGGCAAAATTTCTATGTAATGTTTCTTTTAATTCTTGCCAAGTTTGAATATTTTGAATATTTGCAATAATTTTAGCATTGCCAGTTAGCTTACCTAATAAAGACTGTAACAAATATTTATTTATAAAATTGTCAGGTTCATTGTGTTTATAAAATTCGTTTATTAAACTCTCACAGCTAGATAAATATCTACTTAAATCATTTGGATTTCCATCGAATTGTGGAACACAACTTAGATATTCGGGTCTGAATTGTGCCATTTTATTTAAATTTCTATCTGAATTAATAGAATTAATATTTGAATTACTTGTTTCGTTTTCTGTGCTTATACTCAGTTTGTCAAATTCCGTAAACAAATTTTCTAATGATAAAGACATGAATTGTACTCACAATAAAAGTATGCTTTTGTTTTTCTTGCTTATACTATAAGATGCGGTGTTTGGTTCGGCGATTTCTTTCCTCTTCCAAAACTGCCTCTTGCGAAATAGGACAATGTAGTTCCACTTTCCGTGATCTAGTCTCGTCGATATTCTGAGTGTCTGCAATCCTCGATGTGTGTAGGGTTACTCAGATAAAATACTTTGGAGACTTTTTTTCACAAGTTCGTATTGCCAATTAATCGTTGAAACGAAAATTAATTGTTCGATACAATTTAATTTTGACAATTCCAATCTGACTGCCCCAAATTTGTTCTTGAATAATCGAAGAAACTTTTTTAAAAATTTTATTTATTTAAAATTATGACAATTTTATTATTTGGTACAATAATTATAATTTTCAATGATATTATTCGTTTCAGTATGTGAGTACAACTGCTATGATATTTTAGTCTATGTATAAAGTAAGAGTAAAGTATTGTCGATAATAAATCGCTTGTGTTTGTTGTTTCTTCGGTGGGGTGGCCCACTTGACAGACGTTGGTTTGTACATCAACATTCCTTATACAGAGTGTGACATAATTCATGTGCGCGACACATAGGCATTAGTGCATTAGGCATCGCATTCATGCATACCTATATACAATACCGCATTGACCAAATGCATCATAAAAAGTGCTGACGAATATTTTTCTTAGCTGTCAGTATCGACAAGTTAACAAATAAACGGAAATATTTTATGTATTGGAATAATTTATTAAATATAACAATAATATATATTTAGAATTTACTCCTTAATTATACAATTTGAAATTTCTTAGTTTTAGCGATGACGTATATGAAATACGCAATACTTATGAATTTATGACCGAATAACGTTTTTTTTTTTTTATCACAAACAATGCGATGCCCATATTTTTTTTTCAGAATCCAACGCCGGTAAAAGTCCGCAGTATGTTATAGTGTAGTTTATGGTATATTTTCTTATTTAACATTTCTTTTATTTAAAAACATTCAATCAAGTAGTAAATAATTGTACCCTAATCTAACAAACTATATTGCAATACATAAGCAATGAACAGAAGAAGTACACGAAAAATGTTGGTGCTAAACTACAACCTTAACAGATATTTAACCACAAAACAGTTATGTCAAATCAGTCAGTTATAAATAAATTAATTTTTAAAAAAGTACATTAAAAGCACCTTACCTCAGATATACTAAAAGGTAATGGACCAGAATCTGCCACATGAAATTCAATCTCTGCATTCTCTTCCACATTATTTTTATTTCCTTCAGTATTTCCAGTATTATTTTTCTAAGGAAAAGTAAATAACCAAATATCCTTGAATTTATCTTAGTAGTTTATTCACTACAGAATCTAATTGTTAAGCTTATTTAATTACAAAATTATTTCTGATAGTTTGAACTAAAGCAAAATATCCCGCGACCCACAAAACTTTAAATAAACTAGATAATATTTATTAATAATAAAACAGTTAGAAAACAATGTTAAACGTGGTAGTATTCTTGGCAAATTAAACATTTGAAGATATGCTCTTCATCAATTACCAGTGGATAAAACTCGGTGATTTGGTGGATAACACATCTCCAAAGGTTTGTCATATCCAAAAACATTAAGTTTAACAGTATTTCTTAGTTAGGTGTTTCCTTTAGGCAAAAATTAAGCTATTGATTAAGTAAGAAGTTTTTCAATAGTTGTTCTTTCATTACAATACTACTTACTTCAGATGAATTCATTACTTTATCAGTTTTATCAGATAAATGTACTTCAGGCAACACATGATATTCTCTTTTCTGAATAGGATTTCTCACAGTTTCGTCAAATTTTGAATTAAATATATCATAGTTTAATTCCTGAAATCATAAAAGTAAAGTGTTAAGAAAATTTATTAAAACCAAATTTTTAAAACTAGGAACGTATTTACCAATTTTTTACGATTATTGTCTTTTATCATATCATCGTCAGTGTCAATAATATCATGACTAAGAAATCCTGATAAGTTCTAAAAATTAAATTCATGATATGAGATTAAGTAATATTTATTATATAAGTGATTTACTAGTTCGAGTGAAGGTGCAGGAGAAGAAAATACAGATGATGGAATGTAGTCCGGATCATTATCCGAATCATCATGAATGTCCGAGAACTCGAACGGATCGCTATCTAAAACAATCATACCTATGTATGAATAAATTCTGATAGTTTTTATATTAGGGCTGCTGATATTTATTTCAGTAAACTAAAATATAAATTGGGGAAAATACGAATTTTGCTGGCCGCTTCAAATAAAAAAAAAGAAAATAAGTTGTGTTATGTATGGGCTCTGCTTATAAGTTAAACATAATTCCCAACACTCAAATGTACTACTTACTTGCTGTGTTGGTTAGCACTGTCATTTCCATTATCTTTAACGTTCTCTGATTGAATGTCATCGTAAAATTACGTATTATGTAAACAAACGTATAGGTACTGCACTACACTCTTAACTTTACATAATTAAAATACAACCCGGGAGAAGATCGCACTGACGACAAGGTATTATGAAAAATACGAATATCCGTGTATTAAATTTGTTAGATTTATAGGCAGACCTCAGTCGTTATGAGATCCAGTGCTATATATGAAAATACCAATTGTAAAATTCGGTTCAAAGGAGATCCACGACGTGTTGCCATATTTCGGATCGCGCATTCATACAATTTTTCATTGGATTTAAATACAAAAACGAGTGATGCGCCACCTTGAGAATCTTTTGATTACTATTAGCGTATTCTTCGCCGGAAAAAATTTGGAAACCGAGTTCCGGCTAAAAATTTGCCTGTGACAAATATATCACTTGACAAGCATGAAAAACAGGTTGGTGCGTTCCGAGATCCGGGGTTCGGATCTCATGATCTCGAATTCCGCATGTATATACTAAAAATGATCTCATTTTCCGCAAAAAAGGTATCTATATATATATATATATATATAATAACTTCGTGACCTTGGTATGATATGGTAAACCTAATCAGTAGGCGATTAAAGGTCTGTATATTACTTCAAAATATATGTATTTAAAAAACTCTACATGTTTCGGCTGTATACGCCTTTTTCAAGAGAATACAAAATATGAATGACAGGATATCCTGTCATTCATATTTTGTATTCTCTTGAAAAAGGCGTATACAGCCGAAACATGTAGAGTTTTTTAAATACATATATTTTGAAGTAATATACAGACCTTTAATCGCCTACTGATTAGGTTTACCATATATATATATATATATATATATATATATATATATATATATATATATATATATAATAACTTCGTGACCTTGGTATGATATGGTAAACCTAATCAGTAGGCGATTAAAGGTCTGTAAATTACTTCAAAATATATGTATTTAAAAAACTCTACATGTTTCGGCTGTGTACGCCTTTATCAAGAGAATACAAAATATGAATGACAGGATATAAATGTCAAGTAATTAAGTTGCTATGGTTTAAATTATTCAAAGATACATTCTAGTAATAATAATAAATCATGCCTTAGTATTCCAAAAAATAGATAACAAGGTGTGAACATATGTGTTGTTCGCTGCTAGCAATTGGTGTCTCCTTCTGGGTATGAATTTGTGTGTTGGTTGCTGCTGGCAGCTTGCGTCTCTCTTTGGGTGTGTAGTTTTGTGTGAGAGCGTAAGTGTAGGGTTTTGTATGTCGGTGCGTTCGTGCGTGTGTTTAGTGATCGGTCGCATGAATTTAGAGAGGTCGGATAACCAGCCGTTGCGTAGGGCCGCCAACCCTTTCCCGACAACTTCTTTACAATTCCGTGCAGTACTTCGACAGTCTGACCCCCGCCCCAACGAGGCAAGGCGCAGACAGGCGAAGCGCACCCTGTATGGGGTTGCTCATCGCAACTAAGGGAACACTCTTAGTGGCTACCTCGGTCGACAATGGTCACACTTGTGCCATCTTAACGTTTTCCGCCGTCGTCGACCGAGGTAGCCACTAAGAGTTTCCCTTAGTTGCGATGAGCAACCCCGTACAGGGTGCGCTTCGCCTGTCTGCGCCTTGCCTCGTTGGGGCGGAGGTCAGACTGTCGAAGTACTGCACGGAATTGTAAAGAAGTTGTCGGGAAAGGGTTGGCGGCCCTACGCAACGGCTGGTTATCCGACCTCTCTAAATTCATGCGACCGATCACTAAACACACGCACGAACGCACCGACATACAAAACCCTACACTTACGCTCTCACACAAAACCACACACCCAAAGAGAGACGCAAGCTGCCAGCAGCAACCAACACACAAGTTCATACCCAGAAGGAGACACAAATTGCTAGCAGCGAACAACACATATGTTCACACCTTGTTATCTATTTTTTGGAATACTAAGGCATGATTTATTATTATTACTAGAATGTATCTTTGAATAATTTAAACCATAGCAACTTAATTACTTGACATTTATATCCTGTCATTCATATTTTGTATTCTCTTGATAAAGGCGTACACAGCCGAAACATGTAGAGTTTTTTAAATACATATATTTTGAAGTAATATACAGACCTTTAATCGCCTACTGATTAGGTTTACCATATACCAAGGTCACGAAGTTATTATATATATATATATATATATATATATATATATATAACATTTGATAAATTATTGGAGTTCTTCGGCTTTTTTATATGAAATATTTACAAATATTAAATTAGAATGTATGTAATTGCAGAGTAAGTGGGGATGTAAACATTGCTGTCTACAAATTACAAAGCAAATCATACGAAATTTTTTATTTGAAAAATATGGTCTACGTCTATATATATATATATATATATATATATGAGGCACGACGGGTCACGCGAGCCCACATAGTACCTTTATAACCAAAAGTATGGTCGCAAAAAGTTGTGTAGTGCAAATTGTTAAACGGTACAATCACCTGCCATTCCATATAAAAGTGCTCCCAACGAAAAGATTCGGACATATCTTGCAGGAGATACTTCTGAAAAATCAATTTTAAGACATTGCCGGGTTCTTTGATGTCCGGTTCTGAATGTTTTGTGTTTGCTAATGGTTCTATCCAAATTTTAGAGTGTACATTATTCGACAGAGAGCATTTTCTATAGTGCTTGTTGTTATACATTAACATAGACGTGCCATTTTACAATATTTTGTATTATGTACAACAGTGTGTTCAAATTGCTGGATTTCTTTGCCTATCCTATATTGCTTCTTGTAATTAGCTTGTTTATGTGACTTATTCAACACTTGTACTTGTAATACTGAATAAAGCGATAATCTAATCTAATCTATTCTACATCTTCAAATTATTTTGTGAGTCCATCAACGAAATTTAGAATATAGGACCCTATTATCTCTGTTGCGGCTCGAAGACCAACGTGTGTCTAGAAGACTAAATATGTTTGGGATGTTCGGCTCCTGTAACCAAATGCTTGCGATGACTCCGGTTTCTGATGGACCAATGTTATGGTTGTAGCCGGTTCTTACCATCACGACCCCGATTTTGCTTGAACGTGTACAAATTGTAAAGCTATATACATGTAATGTGGGCCGTTGGGTCGGCCACATTGGATAGCAGGCTAGGGCGACTTATCGTAGTAAATGATACGCACAAAGTTCGGGTAACATATTATAATTAATTTAACACTTACAACTGGTTAACAAAGTATTTACATCGTTTACTATGTTCAACTCAGACAGGGTAGAACGTGGTTATTAAGTACAACACCGTTCGTACCACTGACTGGTTGTAACTCTCTAACGTATAGTTACTCTGACTATTACTATGACTGTAACTGTGTATGTGTATATCTCTTACTCAAACTACTGTCTATATATATTAGAGAAGATCCTTGGAGCCTTTTCTAGAACATAACACAAACCCTGACATATAGTCTTGTGTATGCAATAAACACAGAGTAAGGTCGTGTTTATATAACACGTTACCGTTTGTATTAAAAAAGGCGAGGTTGTAGCCTTGCCGAGAGTGTTATGCATATACATGACTATATCGAGTTATTACACTATCCCCCTTGGGGTTAAAGAAAACTAACGCTAAGGTGTTTGTTTTTCTTTGATCGGAATCTCTCTAACTATTTACTTTTCCCTTACAAATATGGTAACCTTGTTGGGATTATAAATTTACAATGGTAATACTTAAACAATAAATTTGCTAAAATTACGATAACTACAATTCTGAAATGAAATCGTTATCGAGTATCACACTATAATAAGTACATGGTGAAATGATGGATAGTCTAATCTATATACAATAATAATAAATATATAACGAATAGATATATAATATAAATCTTAAGATGATAAATATCCTAATATAAACTGTAATAATAAATATATAATATAGATTGTAAAACTTTAAATGGTAAATAATAAATTTTCAAGGTACTGCTAAATGGTACGCTTTACATTGTTGAAAAAAAAATAATAATAATCGGGCCTTTGTACACTGTCTCAATTTTGCTAGTCTGTTCGCTTTTTTGTATTTTGTTTCTATATCATGTGCAACTTATATAGAATAATTGCCTTGTTTCGCAGTTTGGTTCTTGTTTCCGATTCCTCATGCTTGATCTTGTGGTTTCAATTCTTGTGCATGATCGTTTGCTCCCAATTCGTATGCTCCCTTTCCAACCATACTTTAAAATAAATCGACTCTCCGTTTTTCTATCTATTTTCCTCCATGGAAAAAATTATTCTGGAAATCACCCATTCGTGTATTTCCCTGGACAACACATATTCCGTGTCTGTCATGTTCCTGCGCAGAACTATCTTTTGAAGCTTATTCTGGCTACAGTAAGGGAGCCCGTACAGCGGAAATGCCCTTATGCTGTAAGCCTTTTCTTCAATACAGAAAAACTTGAGACCAGTTACCAAAACACACTTTTGTTATAACTGTAATCTCTAAAAAAAAAAATTCTGAGAGCGTTTTTTGTCGTGTTGGAATATTTCCTGGAAGCGCATGCTTGCTTCGTCACGACCTAGGGGCGAATTGGAGTCTTCCTTGCCTTTCTTCTATTTTTGAAGTTCGTCTGATTCGGTTGGTCATCGTTTTCGCCAGTTCCACAACTCTAGGATGATCTGTCCTGGGGGTTGGTGGAAACTGCACTGTTGTTGGTGTCGTAAAGGTACAATCGATAGGTCTCTGTCGTCTTATTGAGCTCCAGACGTGATTAGGATGCTATCGAATCGTCCCGTTACTAACCATTATAGCATTGGAATCAACTTCTAAGGCATTTGTTACAAAAATTTCGGAATTTATATAAATAAAGTTAATATACTACTCCTCGTATATTGGTTTCTTTTATTAATTTATTGTTATTCTCTTTTGTTTGCGAGAAACTTTCTGAATATGTCAGCAATAACTTCTGTTCAATGCCACTATGCGATCGTTTACAAAATAAACATTGCTTGTGCATTTTATCAGTGACCTTGACTTCGTGGATTCCTAAACTGTCTTGTCGGTACATACATATTTTAAATCGTTGTTTATTTACTCGCGATTAGTTTAAATATACAAGTTATTGTTTATACTTTTGTTTATAAACTATATGAAATATAACCTTCTTGTATGGCGCTTATTAAAAAGCATAAATGAAGACGCATGCATTTTTTATGCACGTAATTGAACTTATGAAAAATATAACATATTTTGCTCTGTTTTACATATATATAGGCGCCTTCTTAAAAAAAAAAAATATATTTAAACTTCTGCGTTAATAACAAAATTGCGAAGTGTACGGCCAAAATGTAGCATTTCTAAATTACATTGTACATATTAGTTTTCAAATAAACTTGACCTTTAAATATAGAATACACTATTACGCTACATTATGTTTGCGTAGGCAGAAATAAATGATACACATATTGTGTATATGCATTAAACTAACATTATTGTTCCTTACAATGCAAATAAACATTTCCACTAGCGAAATGTACACAGTTTATATCTACGAAAGTTTTATATTGTTCATTCACTTTATACACTTTATTTTAAAGGAATACCTGTGTTTCTTCTTTTTTTTTTTCTCGCCGTGCGGAGCTTCTGTTCGCTCTTGGAGATGACTTCCTCCTTTCTTTGTCGCGTACTTGCCCATTTCTTACTCTGGCCTGCTAAACTGTAGGTTTTTCTTCGCCGGTTCGTTCCGGGTTCCTACAAGTTCCCTGCAGTCTTAAACGACTAGCAGAATGGTCCTAAGCCGTAGGTAGGCAGAATCGCCATGTAATGTGGGCCGTTTGGTCGGCCACATTGGATAGCAGGCTAGGGCGACTTATCGTAGTAAATGATACGCATAAAGTTCGGGTAACATATTATAATTAATTTAACACTTACAACTGGTTAACAAAGTATTTACATCGTTTACTATGTTCAACTCAGACAGGGTAGAACGTGGTTATTAAGTACAACATCGTTCGTACCACTGACTGGTTGTAACTCTCTAACGTATAGTTACTCTGACTATTACTATGACTGTAACTGTGTATGTGTATATCTCTTACTCAAACTACTGTCTATATATATTAGAGAAGATCCTTGGAGTCTTTTCTAGAACATAACACAAACCCTGACATATAGTCTTGTGTATGCAATAAACACAGAGTAAGGTCGTGTTTATGTAACACGTTACCGTTTGTATTAAAAAAGGCGAGGTTGTAGCCTTGCCGAGAGTGTTATGCATATACATGACTATATCGAGTTATTACATACACTTTACTATTTTAATCCTCGGTAACTGTTTGTTAAACGAATAAATGTACTTTCATCTAAATGTATTTATTTACAGTACGTACATTTATTTTGGATCTATAACGACTTATACTAACATAAAACTGCTGTTGATACTGTCTCTTGTTAAATTATGATTGTTATGTTGGAGTTTAAAGTAAGATTGTTCATAAAATTTTTCTCATACTTGGAAACAATTTTGCGTCATGCAAAGAGTTGTCAATCTCATGTATTCTCCTTTATGTTTGAAGCTTCAATGTTATTCTTATGCAGCAAGTCTTCTAAATATTTCAAGGTTTCTGGTATAGGTAATGACGTTACATCGAATGAAACTAAAATTTCTCCGTCTTCCAGTTCATAATCTTTAATTAATTGAATCTTAAGGAACTACTAACTGACAAACTATCTGGTTTCACGAGTAAATTTTTAAATTCATTCACTAACCATTTCGAAATCATGTAAGTCGGTGAGTTGATACCTGAAACGATAGGTGTCATCGAGTTATCTGGTTTATGTATCAACTCACCGACTTACATGATTTCCAAATGGTTAGTGAATAAATTTAAAAATTTACCCGTGAAACTAGAAAGTTTGTCAATTAGTAATTCCTTAGAATTTGTTCAATTAATTTATCATAGTTTTCAACATAAGATAGCTTCTTTTAATTTCTTAGTCACCGAGATCACAACTTGTCGATTAAAGGGTTAAAACTTGTCAAAGCCATTAATAACACCAGAGATCTCGACGCATATGAAAGCATTCATATTGTTAAAAATAAAAGTAATACCTTGAACTTGGACAACGGTAATATTGCATATACTTGTCTTTTTTCATTTGTTGAAAAGAGGCAGAAAAGGTCGAGGACCGAGAATGGATAGTAAACATATGTGATGCCGTTTTTTCTTAAGAGAGTTAAGGTTTGCCGTAATTTTTAGTCTGTGAATTTTATTTTAAAGTTAGTGCATACGTGGACGCCGTGTAAAGTAGTTGCGCGTTTATATGTGTTAGCTTTACTGTGCCCCATGTGCGACACTTTGATTAGTGGTTTTAGCTACTGACGATGACAACTTAGTTGTCGAAATACGTATTTAAGATACGATTATTAATTGTGGTAAGGGGTTTTATAACTTGTTTGAGTTTTTACTTAACCACAGTCTCCAAAGACTTAAATTTAACCCATTAGTGGACAGCGTCCCTTTAAAGGGACGGCGTTGTTTGTTGTATTTATTTTATTGGGAGGGGGTATATACGGACTTGCGCACTGTAGTAGCACTATCACAACCGAGGTCAACAAACTTCATTTGCAGTTTGTGCTAGAAAGGTGACAGTGTGTCTTCAAATTCAAAATGGATCCTGCACTCTACTCCACACGGAATAACGCGTAAGTATTTACTTATTTTATATAAGACTGGCCTACTAGTGCTGATTGTTTCATATTGATGACTTAAAAATGACTGTAATAAATAGACCTGGCTGTGTAAATCAGTGTTAGAATGTATGTGTTTTCCAAAACACTTGAAAACATGTGATGTCCTTTATAGGGGACGTCGCTCATTGTAACTTGATGTCTTACACGTTTACAGGTTGACTCTCGCGCAACTCATGGACATTATAGAGGATGATGATATCAACTCACCTGATGTATTTATTCTCCCTCCCGACAATTCTAATGAGACAGATGTTGATAGTGATGAGTGATGAGTCAGATGATGCCCATGTAGGAAATGTGAATCACTTACCTCAAGGGATTCTTAGTCAGCCCTGTGAAATGGTGCATGATGGCGATGACGACGAGTATGAAGCAGAAGATTTGATGAGTTTAGCAGAGCTGAGGAGGAGCATGAAAGGTAACAACAAACTAATATACAAACTAGTTTATTACTGAAAATATATCATTCTTCAAATAGACGATGAAGGTGAACAATCATATGAGAAATCTAAATGGACAAAGAATCCCACAGTAATAGCAGATGGAACACGCAGAGAGTGTGATCCGGAGCAGCCATCTACTGACAGCAGAAATGCCAAAACTCCATTGGACTATTTCAAGCTTTTCTTTGACATGGAGCTGGTAAGCACTATAGTAGAGCAATCTAACAAATATGCATTGCAAAAGAATACGAGTTTAGACTTGTCTACAGATGAGTTGCATGTATTTTTGGGAATTCTTTTATTTTCGGGATATGGAAAATATCCGAACAGAAGAATTTATTGGTCTAATGAAGACGATGTACCGAAAATTGTGAAAGATAGCATGCGATTGAAAAGATTCGAAAAAATATTGATACATATTCACTTCAGTGACAACGCTACACTTGTGCAGGAAGACCGGTTATACAAAATCATGCCGCTCATTGATAAACTTGCCAAAAATTTCAGACTACATGGAGGTTTGCAGTAACATCCTTCAATCGATGAAAGTATGGTTCCTTATTACGGGAAACATTATGCTAAGCAATATATCCGTGGGAAACCTATACGCTTCGGATTTAACAATTGGGCTTTATGTACTAATGAAGGGTATATGGTGGGCTTCGATATATACACAGGAAAGAATAGCAGTCTAGAAAAACGTTTTGGAGTTGGTGGTGATATTGTTTTGGCTTTACTTCAGCAAACTGAGGTGCCTAAAAATCAAGGCTACAAAATATATTTCGACAATTATTTTACGAGTTTACCATTGCTAGCTCACCAATCTGCACAAAAATATTGCGCTACAGGAACTACTCGCGAGAATAGACTTGAACAGTGTTCTGTTCCAAGTAAAAAAAGTTGGAACAAAGAAAGTAGAGGCAGCTACAAGTTTTATGCTAATCAACACTCTACACTTTTAGTGCAATGGAAGGACAACATGGTGTCCATAGCTTCAAATTTTTAGGACAATTAAATTGGAAATGTTACTCGTTGGGATAGAGTTTCCAAATGTAGGAAAAATCTCCCACAGCCAAAAATCGTTACTGGATACAATAAAGGAATGGGCGGCGTTGATAAGTTGGATGGTTTGGTAGCTGTTTATAGAACTAGAATACGGCAAAGGAAGTGGTACTGGCCGTTAGTAGTGTACTTATTAGACGTTTCGTTGTCAATGGATGGCTTTTGATGAAACGGCTGAAGCCAGATGGAAATAATGCAGTCTTTATTAGCATTTCGCCGATATATAGCGTTGACACTCTTGAAATCTTTTAGTTCAAAACCACACCAGGGACGTGTCTCCAATCCACTCACTGATGTAAGGTTTGACAATACTAGACACATGATTATATACAATAATACCGACCGAAGATGTAAACATTGTGGAAAGAAAAGTCAGTTTATATGCGAGAAATGTAATATTGCCTTGCATCCGAAACAATGTTTCAAAGATTTTCACTTGAAATAAAATATGTTTGCTGTAATCTTCGATAATTTCTTAATAAACAATAAGAATTTTCTTGTAAGTGTATAAGTTATTTATCTTACCTTGCAAGTTTCATATAATAATTTAACATTGACCCAACATAATAGAGATCCAATTATATTAAAAACTAATGTCAGAGAGGACGGCCTACATTTTGCAAATTCTCAAATGGATTTAGGCACCCAGCTTATTTATAGCATTTTTAATGTCATATCATCATGAATATTGAACAAAATAATAAAATTTCCAGAAAAAATAACTTTGTCCACTAATGGGTTAAGATTGCAAAATTTTTCCACAGCCAGTTTTTTTCAATAATGTTGTACGTAAACATTCAAACTTGCATTTTAAATATTCAGTTTTTCATCCACCTGATGAAGCCATTGTATGGTGAAGCAATATTGTAGTGAATTTACAAGAAAATTTTTGAAACTAGAAGTTTAGTTCTTACTTCTTGTCGTTAAAACAGTAAGAGCTTATGAATCAACCCCATACATAGGCGCTGCTATGAATATACAGTGTTTTCATGCAGTTACTTGCTTCTACGATCAATCGAATGTCTGAATTTTTAGCATTGCAAAACACTTTGCACATATTATTGTAATATAAAGCAGATCTTGTATGGCGTTTCAATAGACAAATCATGATACCTCATAAATTTTATATCTGCTGTGATCGTATTCTTGCGATAAACATGGAACAATAAACATAAAAGAGTAACAAAGGGACAACTTTTAGGGTAGTTTGATGGTAGAGATGTGGACATGCGTTAAGTATAGTCGATCGCGATCGTGACTGTCGCGTCTACGGCAAAATCCAACAGTTTGCTTTTAACTGTCGTGCAGAACAGAAGTATATCGGCATTTGCAAGGGAGCGGACGAAGCGTGTTCGCGAAATCTGTTACACTTCCAGACTCTATTTCCTAATACATGACGGCCTTATCCGGACAATAGTACATGCTCATTGAAATATACGTGTTTATTTTTTATACTGCCCTAAATAAATAAGTGTATTGCATTAATTATTTGTAAATAAGACTGTAATCCATACATAAGTGCCGAGTTTCTTTTGGATTTTCGGACTTTTTAAGGTACAGTAATTCCAGTAATTCATCCGAAAAAGCATGCTTTCTTAAAATGAAATGATATTGGAAATTTAAAAATCGACTCATAATCTTTGATTTTGAATTTTGACTTTAGGGAATGAGCTTATACAAAGAAAAATGTTTAATTAAAATAGGATTTTGATTAAAAAAATTCGCATAATTTTTGAGAATATTTTGATTTTCGGACTTTTTTTTAAGGTACAGTAATTGAAGTAATTGTTCCTAAAAAGCATGTTTTCTTAAAACGAAATGATATTAGATTAATGGTATGAGATAGACCACAATTATCAAACAGGAGGTTCCGCACAGACTTACCTGCTTGCCACCTAGAACGGGATCTACAACTATTTAAAAATCTTGTTTATTTAGATCTTTAAAGATCTGTAAACACACGCCCATAGAAATAGGATGGATTTGCCGCCAATTAAACTTAAATATCATTGATTAAAGTGTTTTATAACACCAACGACTTCTTTATAGAGAGAATGGTTATTTAGCAAGCATGTTTGTGTGATTATAAGATTGTTTAATGTTTTACCTATGTAACCTATGTTCTATGTGCTATATAGAGATTGGCCAATAAGAACATAACATTTAATTCTTTAATAAAAGACATTTTTTTTTAATGAATATTATTTTTATTGCAACTTAAATTACATAATCTCCAATCTCTCAATAAATGGCCAGCACAACTTTGCTGACACACTCTTATTCTTTTAATAATTTTATTTATCACATTTACGCACATTTGCTGCTCAATTTCACCAAATAATGCGTCGAATTTCATTCTTAACCTCATCAATTATCGTTGGATGGTTGGAATATATGTAAGACTTTACAAAACCCAGCAGCCAGAAGTCGCATGGCGTAAGATCACATGATCTCGGTGGCCAATTTTGGTTGCTTTGGCATGAAATGACGTGATCCGGAAATCTGTCTTGCTATAACCGTATTGTCACTTGTGCTGTGTAGCAGGTTGCTCCATCCTTCTCGAACCATAAATCGTACAGGTTTATACCGCTCAATGCAGGCCAGAAAAACTCTCTTAACATATTACGGTAATGATCACTATTCATTGTAACTGCGTTCCCGGCTTCGTTGTCGGAGAAATATGGCTCAATAATTCCGCCATTCCATAACCCATACGAAACAGTAACTTTTTGTGAATGCATTATTTTTTCATGAATTCACGTAAGATTCTCAGTGGCCCAAACACGACAGTTCTGGGTATTCACATACCCACCTAAGTGAAAGTGAGTTTAATCGCTAAACAGGATTTTTTTCGAAAAATTAACGTTCTTTTTATGATTTAGCTAAATCTAGTTCGAAAATGCAAGCCGCTGCACAATATCTACTGGCTTAATTTTCTGAGTTAATTGCACCTTATATGTACAAAGATGAAGATGTTTCTTCTTTCTTTAAAATACGCCGTAAAATGGTTCTTGAAATTGCCAACTCATGTGAACGGTGGCGAGTCGAGGTTGTAGGATTCTCAGCAATACTTTCAGCTATAGCGGCAATATTTTCGATAGATCGTCCCAGCCGATGACGAATTGATGTTTTCTTATCGACAACCGAAATAGTTTCCTCAAATTTTTCAATCAATCGCTTAACCGTGCGTTTTCTCTACCAAAATATTGCACAGAACCTGCGAACTGTTTCCGTGAAACTTTTCCCGTATTTAAAGTAAGTTTTGACAATTACTCTGCGCTGTTTATTCGCGTAACACTGCATTTTTGATAATCGGGTTGTGTCAACTTAATATTTACATTTTGGTCGGAACATATTTGATTTAAAAGGATACCATGAAAATCAAATGTTGGCTCTTATTGGCCCACCCATTATATGAATCATATTGCCTTTTTTTGCGAATTTCGCATATGAATAAAGATTATTATTATTATTATTACTGGAAATTTAAAAATCGACTCAGAAGCTTGGGTTTGAATTTTGACATTAGGGAATGAGCTTATACGAAGAAAAATGTTTAATTAAAATATTAGGATTTTGATTAAAAAAAATCATACATTTTTTTGAGAATATTTATGGATAAATTTTTGAGCTTTTACTTATTTTTGTAAGTATTATAAACAACCACGTTTCTATCGTTATTTTTACCAAAAATATTATTAGATCTTAATAGACGCTAAGTTGCCATGGCAACCAGGCATGAAAACTTTTTCCGCACGATACGTACACAGTGTAGCTAATTAATGATGAAATATGTCGAAAACACCAATATAATAACACTTTGTGTGCCCTTAATTAAAAAAATAAATAAATATAATTTCATTGTATAAAAATTTTTTTACGAACAATGGTACTATTTCACTTTTAACGAGTGCCCAACACTAACATAAATTGTCAAGTTTAGGAAAATGACAGAAGTCAAAAAATTAGACTTAGACAACTGTCATAATTACAAGGTAATATAAAATCGTATTATATTTGCGAGCAATACTACTCGACTATCTACACATTTTTAATTAATCTTATTATATTTGCAAGCAAAACTACTCGACTATCTACACATTTTAAATTAAAGTGAATAAATAATGACATCTATTTGAGTACATTACATATTTAAAGGAAAGTAAAAAAGTGCGCAATATTTTTAAACATATTTAAGATAATTATTATGATTTATTATCACTTCTCAAAAAATATTTAAAAAACACAATGGCTCCAACACTATAAAATGATTGAGCACTAGAATTATATTTAGCATCCAAACATAAAATAGCTATAGAAGATTTTAATTGGCCAGAGAATATAATAATAAAGTTACAGGAACGAAATAAACTACAGACCCCATTTCAGAAACTTATACACCAAAGTAAGTATATTATTCATTTATGTTGATACTTCATACTATATTAATAAATTAATCTGAAAAGTTTTAAAATTATATTGCTAACTCATCACAATACAACCAAAAAAAAAACTCTTTACCTATTGCTATAATTGAATACATTAATGAACCAAAATAATAAATCAACCTTGATTGTGACAATAATATAAAACTTTAATTATTATATATAAACTACTAAATCACTAAATTTCAAATATATAATAGTATTAAATTTCATGGCATTTCGACAAATGCTTTTGATAGGTACTGTTGCTAAGTAACGTAACAATTAATAGTGATATTTTCTGACAGATTACTAAATTATTATCCTATGATTTTAAATTTAATATGATAATATCTAATTGTAAATGTAGTTGACTAAATGCATAAAATGAATATTCAGGCATCGTAATTCTAAATACTAAAATGGGTAATTTAAAATATTGCAAATATAAAACTTCAAATAAGAAATAACGGAGAAAATATGTTAATATTGACTTATATTTCATTGGAAATTGAATGCGAATTAACGGTTGTCATGGGAACCATACGATCAAGCAAAGTGGACTATGCATCTCTTATCATGTCAAATTGTCGGAGTGGAAATGGCTTAGCAACCGAACGGCAGTCCACGTGAACGGCGAACGCCAATAGCCATTCGCGTACGCATGTACTTAAATCAGGTCAATGCCCTAGCATTAGAATGCATTCGAACAAATTCGCTACTGTTTTCGCTAATGGATTTTATTTACGATTTTTTTAGATGTTTTTTTTTGTCATGAATTGTTCTACTGTTTGACACGTTGATTTTAAATATTAAATAAGAAATGTTTCTCTCTCTTAAAATGTATTTTGAAGTAATTATTTTTATTCCGTATTTGGGATTATTTTTCTCATATAAAATATTGTTTTTCTCTTTTTATTCACATTATAAAAAACTTTTGTGTAGAAAATACTAAGAAGTATATAACATCTGCGGAACTTTTTTATATGTAAACAATTCCTGGAATTTTAATTTAAATCGTGTGGCAAATATTTAGATTTTTTATGCTTGTTTATTAAATAAAATCTAAAAGTGATGTATTTTGAAAAGGCTACGACATGATAATAGTATATTAAAAAAGGAGTTTCATAAGGCACCATTTTGCCGCACGAGATCAGTTTAGAAAACGAGCCGCTTGCGGCGAGTTTTCTAAAGAGCGAGTGCGGCAAAAGGTCTTATGAAACGAGTTTTTTATACTATTTTTTCTATTTTGCGTTTTTTACATTAATAAATTGGAATTATTTAATTTGAAAGTTCAGAGTTTAATTTTTATATAAAGCATGCAGTTGGTTACATTGATACTTGACATTTTCAAATTTAAATCTTGCTATCCGCGAAGTATATTATATTACATATTATTTATTAATTTTCGTTAACATTACTTGATATTTCATTTAAAAATATAAACATGAGTGACATAGAAACATATATATGTTGTTGTCAATTGTATACAACATACGTTGTTTGTGTATAATACGAACATATATCAGATCTGTCAAATGTACATAAATTCTTAAAATCATATGACAGCAATGATATTTATTTCTGTATTCCAACAACGCCAACATTGAAAAATGAAAAAAGTGTATCGAAATAGAGCTCATTTCGATACTGTTTTTGGTTTCATAATGAGTTCATTTCGAACGCAAAATAGAAAAAATATTGTTTTAGAAAGTTTAGCGTCTGTTGAGAATAAACAATTCTAATAAACCCCTAACTTTACTTCGAAAATACATTCCTTAATATTCTATACTAAATTTTCTATATATTTATATTGAAATTATTTTCTAAACCTTATTTATTCAAGACTTAAAACTTATTAATAGTTAGTAACTCTACTATATTGTTTATAATAGAAATAAATCTTATAGTTAAAATCTTCACTTTATTAATATGACAATTGTTTGTAACTTGCCCGAAGAAGCCACTGCGTTAGAGAAATAATCGACGGTTTCACTTCCGGCTAAACTGGAAATCTGATTTGAAAATAAATGTGCTTTTTGAATCCCCCATTTGTATTAGCGTAAATATGGAAAATTTTATTAAAATCTAGGTAGCCGTATCAAAGATATTCGAATGGATCCATACATTTGCCTAACTCTGTATAAGTTTTCTATAACATAGCCAACTAGCTGGTAACTTTGAAAATATTTTTTTCTCTCTAAAGCACTCGACAAAGAAAAGAAAACACAGTTATACGTATTTACACTACTTTTATTTTTACACGACTATAGTTTTGACAAACAGGGTATTATTATCAAATATTATCAAACATTCATACACTAAGGTAACAAAGTTTATGTATAGCAGTATAAGGATTATTCAGAATAAGTGTCATTAATTATTAGGTTATACTACTTGACTATATGCCAATTGTATTAAATTTTGACTAACTCCGTTAGAGATATGATTTCGTGTATAACAACCAAAGTCACTAACCAAAGTTACTTTACATTTAACAACAAATTCTACAGAACAAACAGAAGGTCTGGCAATGGGCTCACCTCTAAGTCCTCTATTAGCTGAAATTTTCATGAAGCATATTACAGAAAAAATTCTTTCATCACAACTAGGTAAAAAACATATTAAATTTTGGTATCGGTATGTAGACGACATCCTAGCTTGCTTTAAGGGTACTCATAGACAACTACAAACATTTCTGAACTACATAAATTCAATCCATTCTAATATCAATTTTACAATAGAAATAGAAGAGAATAACAGTATTAACTTCCTGGATTTAAAATTAAACAAATTAGATCAGAGCTTAAAATTTGATATATATCGTAAACCTACTTTCACTGATTGCATTATTCCCAAAGATTCACTACACCCTAAGACACACCAACATTCATTTTTTAATTCTATGATACATAGAGCATTAAATATTCCTTTGTCTAATGAATCTTTTGTTCGTGAAATCAATACTATAAAACAAATAGCGGTAAACAATAGTTATAAAAGTAGCGTAATTGACAGTATACTAAAGAAAAAACAGTTACAAGTGGCCCTTAGTTTAGTATATCCTAAAGATAGTGCTAATTTGAAACAATTTGTCTCGTTAACTTACTTCGGTAAAATAAGCGAGCAAATTGGAAATATAATTTCAAAAAATAATAGTAATGTTAGTATAGCTTACAAACCATATGTAGAAACAAGTAATTTTATTTTTAACGCAAAACCTAAAACAGATATCAATAATAAATCAGGAGTGTACAAATTATAATGTAATGATTGTAAAAGTGTATATATAGGTCAGACTGGTCGAAGTTCTATTATACGGGTAAAAGAACACATGAGGTCATATAAACTAAAGAAGACAGATTCAATATTCGCAAACCATCTTATTTCAGAAAGGCATACATTTGGTCATCATAAAATATTGCATTTGGCCGAGAAAGGTCGTAAATTAAATCTTTTAGAGTCACTAGAAATTTTTAAAAGCCGAAACAACACAATAGATATTGTTCTTAACGACCAGTTGGATCTTATATATACACCTCTTTTCCAATGTTATATACAACATTGGAAAAAGGTAGTAGAGATAGTTAAGTATATAGTAGTAATTTTAAATAACATCATAAACCGCCCCCATATATTTTTGTGTCATTTATAAGATCTCTGTAGGCCTGTAACTTTTGCAGTTTGATAATGACATTGTATGTCGTAACCGCGGTCACTATTACATGTGAATAAAGTGGTATAACAAAGTTATTGTTTTATTTTATTTTATTATTTTCAAAATGAATTACCACAAAGTTACGGCTACCAGTATTAATTTTATAATACAAAATAAATGTATATAATGTAAATAAATATATTTAGATGAAAGTACATTTGTTCCTTTAACAGTCACCGAACATTTAAATGTAAAGTGATACAGTCTTACAACCTGTGCGCGGTGAAGCAACATGGGGATCGTGATTCTAGAAACTGACGCATCACCGCGAGAAACCGAAGTAATTGCAAATATTTGGTCCACATCATTCATAACATTGGTATATCATCCCTAACAATGTTCTTGTACGTACCGAAGTGATATCGTAATCGTACATTTTACTTTTTGTCGTGAATGATACGAGTTTATGTTTTTCGAAAAAGATCTTTTAATTTATTCCCAGTACATGATAATATCCGAAGATAACACTCTCTTGCAAAAAATTTATGTTCGTGGTTTTTGTTAAGTTTACCATTACACACAGCTTCTTTTGAAAAAAAAGGAAGTTTGCATGTGTCAGTATTGAGTCTATTTGACAGTTGTGAATTAATATTGTCTTTTCAATATGGTACTAACTACTGCGGACGTGGGTCGAATTGTTGCTTTAATTGAGGGTGGTCGTAGTCAGAGCTACGTATCACGCACTTTAAGAATATCTCGAACTACAGTTCAAATGCTTGGAATCGCTACATAGAGACAGGTAGTTTTATTAGGCGACAAGGATCAGGCCGGAGAGTATCAACAACTGTTGTTGATGATCGTCTTATCGTGTTGAATACTTAAAAAATCGGAGATCTACTGCTGTGGCTTCGCCATAATTTTGAAATGGTATGTAGAGTCGTTGTAAGTGAAAGAACGATAAGAACGAGGCTTGCAGAACATGGACTTCATTCACAGTTACTTTTGCTGCATCGGCAAGTGCGACTTAGATTTACACGAGAATAAATTAACTGGACCTTACAGCAATGAAGAAATGTTCTTTTTACTGATGAATCGAGGTTTTGTTTACGGTCATCTGATGGTTGCGAACAGATGCCCTAACAGCAAAATTAAAGGTTTCTAAACTGCACAATATCAGACATAGTATCATTCAATGGTGGTTCCATTATGGTTTGGGCATCTGGAATGAAGGACGCACCAATCATGTGTTTATTGTTAATGGAGTTTTAAACGCTCACCGCTACATATAGGATATTCTTCAGACAAATGTCATCCCGTTTGCACCTTTTATTGGCGAACAGTTCGTGTTAATGCACGATAATACAAGGCCCCATCTAGCAAACGTAGTGAATATATGGATGAGGTCGGAATACGGCAATTAGATTGGCCTGCATGCAGCCCGGACCTAAATCCAATTTGAACATCTTTGGAATCAACTTCAAAGAGCCATTCGTTGTCGTGCTTTTCTACCAGATACTCTGCCGGGTCTACGTATCGCGCTACAAGCAGAATATGAAGCAATTCCTCAATTAAAGATTTTAGATTTAAGTAACTCGATGCCGCGTCGACTTCGCGCCGTTATTTCAGAAAGAGAAGTCTATACACGATACTAAACTTACTTATGTAACATGATATGTTTCATTATTTCATTTAATTGTTATTACTTTAAGTCACATACCTGTTAAGAATTAAAGCATTCATTTTTGTGATTAACTTTCAATTTGTATCTACTGTTGATGGTATAAACAACATTATACTTCAATAATGCTACTGCTAAACCATTAAGTGGAAAATCAATATCACTAATCAATAAAACATTAAGGTTATGAAAAATATTGAGGTGGCCGGTATTTTTTGCCGGTGAGTATATAAAATAAGTATTATCGGGTTAAAATAAAACAAAATTTTAAAGAATTTTACTACTTTTGAAAAGTAGTGAATTTCGTTTAAAAAAATTGTTTTATTTTATCTCGATAATAGTTATAATGGAATTTCATCAAGTGAAGGCTAGAACAAAATAAGAAAAAATTATATGAAATATAAATGAAATACACTGATTTACACTGATAAATCAATATATTTCATTCATATTTTTATTTAAATTTCGTTATGGACTTTTAAGAAGTATGTCCCTCATCAATTAATAAATTATACCTGTAAAGCAAACAAAACACAAATAAACACATTCATATACATAATTATTAACGTGTGTTCATTTGAAAAGTCAATCTAGGTTACTTTGAAATTTTGATAGAATAAGACGCATATATATTAGTATGTGTTTGTTGTTCCGTAAACGTAAATCCAAATGACATTTGATAATGTCAATCACATTTGTTATTTATTTATATGCATGAAACTGTCAAAATATACGACTTCGTAGGTTAAGTAGTAAATTTTAATTTACGACATACTTCAAAATGTTCTCAATAAACACATGCTACTAGATTGACTTTTCAAATAAACACCCGTTATATTACGTTGATAATGTTTGTTGTGTCATTACGTCAAAAAACTAATCTACAGAATTCATCATTAAGAAGTAACCAAGTATATAAGGTACTACCAATTTTTTTAAAATTTTCTTTTTTAAGTGCGACGAGTTTTATACCCACCTAGTAAAGCGCTCTTCTTGTAATTTATATTCTGTGAGGTGTATTCAAGTTATAACACCTCCGATTTTTCTTCTCACAAACTAATCATACGGGATATGTGATACTTGTGTCACTTCTCGACGTAATCTCTTTGCAGCCGTACACATTTTTCATAACATCGACGACACAATTCCATTGCCGCTGTGAAAGCTTCTTTAGCAGTTTCCCTTGACCATAGGAAAATCGCTTCGTTTCAGGATTGAAAACGGCATCCATGTCTTATCCATTGTCACAATCGATGAAAAGAAAGTCCCATTCATGGCGTAAATATTACCTGGCAACATGCCACATGCACGGCCTTGTAGTTGTCCGTCAGGATTCGTGGCACTCACCTGGAGGACGCTTTTCGCATTTTGAGGTCTTTGTTGGGACAACAGCACTGTTACGTGGACTTGATTCTCCTGTGTATTGTTTCACCGCGTACGGGTTGTAAGGCCGTATACGCACTAACTATTTACTCGTCGGTGACAGTTTTTAATGAAACGTGGCATTCCAATATATCACCTTTATTTACAAAATTTACACTATTTGATACATAAGAATTGTTGATTTGATGATAAAGCAAGACTGTTGTCTTGCTGATAAAAATGAGACTGGTGTCTCTTAATGTTAAATGTAGACTGTTGTCTAGAACGCTGTTATGTTGAGAGTCTTGTCTTGAACACTGTTGTGTTGACACTTGCGACTGTTGTCGCGCACACTGATCTATTGAGACTGTTTAAGAATTTTTGGCAAAATTCACCCCTAACTTCAGTAAACTTTGGAACAATTAACAAAATTGGCCGCATCAGAATGCGGCAGATGATGAACAAAGGTCGGCAAAATTCCCAAGACCGCCTTGTTTGTAAACTGTGCCTACTAAAATAGCAAGCATTGCAGATGGTTTTTAATTCTATAACTAAAATTCCCAGTTTACGATGCTTGCATTCCTCATTCTGATATTTTATGGTACGAAATTTAGTGAACGTGCGTTTGATAAAGCATTCGAAAGTTCCAAACTGTGTACATGGCACGTTCACTCATAAAATAAGGTAAATTGAAAAGTGTTTAAAGAGTCCAGCAATAAAATAGGTACCGAATTGAATAAAGATTGATAAATATGAACGATGCCGCATCTTCAACTTAGGGAAACGTTTGCATTTTAATACGCTAATAAAATATAGTTATATATACAAGGTTTCAATTTTGTACCTGACCCTTAGGTTCAAATACTATATTCATCGATTCCTTATATCTAATATATACAAAATGATTAATACTTATATTTAATATATAATACAAATTGATTTCGTTTATAAGACGAAACAGTCTTTATGCAGGACGGTATGCACAGATCCTATGGAAATGTCAATTTTGCGGGCGATGTGTACAATATTTTTTCGGCGATCCTCCAAAACAAGTTTCATCACTCGCTTGATCATATTGTCAGACCGGCTGGTGAGAGGCTTAGATGGTCTTGGTTTGTTGTCACACGACGTTCTGCCTTCTTTGAACTGTCGCACCCACAAACGCAAACTAAATACATCCATGCCACCATCACCACATGTCACACTCAACTGGCGATGAATTTCAATGTATCCATTGTCACGCCATGCAAATGGAGAAAATTAATGATTACACGTTATTCTTGTAATGAAAACGTCGCTATTTTAAGTATCAAGAACTGTCCTCACTCTCGCTGCTGCCAATAGAGTCCTGGGTGCCGTACAGTGTTGCCATTTCTTTCAGGCATTCACAAATAGTCCGCTCGTATTTTGAAATATCCCATACGTTTCTATCTGTTCCAAGTCCTGGGAAAAAATCGTAGGTGTTATAACTTGAATACACCTCGTATTTTTAGGTAAAATATAATAATAATAATGGTTTATTTGCCCAATAAATGCATACCTAATAATAGGGCACTCATGAGATATTACTAGATAAGAGCTTGTTAAATTATTTCTCCAGTAAATATGTCACTGTAGATAGTAACCAGCATTCCGCATCATATGGTATAAAGGTCATTTAATTAGTAAGTTGGTCCTCGAGGTACTCAGGTTGAATGTAAACATATGACGAATATTTAAGTCGAACAGCAGATAATATCCCAGCGCATCAATAACATTACTGATAAGTTTGAATAGGTAATAGGTAATTGATTAATCCTTCAATCGGTGAGTGTTTGGAATCCAAAGCGTAGCACAAGTACATCATCGTAAGAAACGTTTCTGTCTGGGTACACTCCAGTGTCTTTGAAAATCAAGATTTTCAATAAGTTACTGCCATATATAATGAAGGAACCAAATCACAGATACATATTCCAATTTAGAAAGAACAAGAGGATCCCAGAAGCTCAATATCATTGATATATTTTTAGAATCAATTATTACCCCATTTGTTGCCGCTATCGGCGAAAATTTTACTTTAATTGACAATAATTATGAACCGCACCGCGCCAGAACTGTCAACAATCATGGTATCGACCGAATGGATTGCACAAGTTGTTCTCCAAATTAGAATTGTATTCAAAATGTCTAGGCTAAAATGTCAATATAACCACATACAACAGCCACCTCAGACGTAACAGCAGGTTGCCAGTGTTGTAGCCTTTCATTAATAATTTAATTGACTCTACGTAGAATACAGTGAGAGCCCTACGGAAAGCCAGGGTATCAACTGATATTGGGAGAAGTAACATGAAGCAAAATCGACAATAAAAATACTTATTTTTGTATATTGCTGTACTTTGTTATCTCTTAAGTATTCTTGTTTAATTTCCATTTACTCTTTGTTAAATGTGTGTAGAAAACTAACATAATAAATTAGACAAAAAGTCTTTTTAATAATATAAATTATTATTAAAAACCGGAAGTGAAAAACACAATACAAGTTTATAAAATTGTAAAGGCATCTCTCCAGAGACGTAAATACGTATTTCGTCTTTCTACAGAATCATCGGTACGCCCATGCTGGAGAGATGCACTTACAAACATAACAACTTCGATGTTTCACAGAAATTATTAAGACCTAGTGTAGAAGAACATTCCGCGCAGCCCATTGATAAAACGCCGAAGCAACTAAACACTGCTTCAATAACAAATACAGAACTAAAGAAAGTGTTGCCATCGACGGTAACAAACATATCTATCGAAACTGTATTAACGTATCTTCACTTTTCTGTAGAAAGATGAAATACGTATACAGGGTACCTATACGAGAGCCGTTCGTTAGAAGTTTTCGTGGTTAGAAAAAACTTAGAATTCTGAAATTTTGGGTTCCAGGGTTATTCAAGATTCTCTTTCATTTTAAAGTATTTTCAAGATCATACTACTTCCGGTTATACCGGAAGTCGCCATTAACTTCCTTATTTTAAATGGAACACCCGGTATATTATTTCATTTTTGGATTCCTGAGAAAATTTCATAGTGGGTTTTCATAGGTTTCCCTATACTTATTTTCAATTTTTTCTTAGATATCTTGTTTTTTTTTGAAAATTTTGACAGATGTAGCCCTGTTTTGAGCATTGCGCCCTTTAACCAAATTCGATTGGTGGAAAGCGCTTCTGGGGTAGACGAAAGCACAGGAATGATACTTTCGAATGCCATATTGACAACTGTTTTATCGCATACAGGGTATCCAAAATTTAATGACCAATTACATCATTTTAAAAGTTGAAAAAGTTCGTTTTTTCAAATAGGACACCCTATATTTTATTGGATGGTCGGATGCAGAATTTGATTCTGCATCGATTTGCTATAACATTCCCTATACCTATTTCCAGTGGTTTTCTTGTTAATCCATATTTTTTATTTTAATGTGGTTTTTTGGCAGAAACCGAAACATCGCTTGCCTTTCGTAGCCAAATAAACATCAATGAAACGGTAAAAAATTTACTTTAATTAGAACATGACATTAGTACATAACATTTAGAACGAAATATAAAATAAAAACAAAAAATTGGAACATAATGACAAAAATAATAAGAGAATGTAAAATTACAATAATTGTTCTATATGACCTCCATTTTGGTTCAAACACTGAATAACTCGTCATATACTCCTCGCGAAACAGATCTCTGAAGTTCGTCTGGACTTATATTAGTAAACGCATGGTGAACACGGTTCAATAATTCCTCTCTAGTTTGTACCGGCCTAGAGTACACTAGTTCTTTTATACGACCCCAGAGGTAAAAATCCAAGGGGGTCAAATCGGGTGATCTGGGTGGCCAGTTCCAAGGTCCCCGCGGGCCAATCCACCGATCCTCGAACATCATTGACAATTGCCGGTGTACAGCTACAGTTGGATGTGCTGGAGCACCATCAAGCTGATACCAACTGTTTGCTCTATCACGTGGAGGTAGGGCATTTAGAAAATCACTAACAAACCCTCTCAGTATCTCCAGATATCTAAGCGCATTTAAATTTTCATCGTACACTTGATAAGCCACTCTGTTGTCCATAATTAAACAAAAATACGTCTCTGGAGAGATGCCTGTACAATTATATGAACTTATATTGTCTTCTTTACATCCGATTTTCAATAATATTTTATATAATTAAAAGGGCTTTTTGTTTTATACAAAGTGGTGATGTTTTACAAACTCAAGTATGTTTCAAATTATTTTGTTATAATAAGTTAGAACATAATAAATCTGCACAATGATCTAATTTCAGAATTTATTGCAATATTTGACCAGTGTATAACATTATATTTTAATGTGTTAAGTTTCTAAAACTTACATACTTTACGATACATATTCACAGCGAGTTTTACCTTTAAAGCAGGGATACTTAGAAAAAGTGCCACTTCTAATATCTTTCTTGTACATCCTTCCTCTAAAATTTTCATTACACTCATAATTAAAAATTTTAATCTTTCATGAGATCGTGAGTGGGTTCTTTTCAGTGGTTTTTGTCATGATAGAACTTTCTACTATCTTTTAATAAATTGACACCCTCCTGAATGAGGCTTCCCGAAGTTTAATTTCTGACTTGGGGGAAAAGTCCGCCTTTTCAGTTTATCTTTTACAATCTGCGGCCGGTTTGTGGATGTTCTAATAATAAAATTTTAATAAATTTTAATCATTCGTATCGTGTAGGTGAATAAGTAGCGGTCGGTTCGCTTTAAATAAGGTTCCCGTGGTATATTCAAATGAACCCATGAAAAAAGTCAACGTACTTTCGCAATTCCGACCTCCCCACGCAACCTAATTGTTTCTTTTATTATTAAATTATCCCATTAGCGTTCAATAATAGAATGTCTCTGGCTAGAACGAAGTAATTACATTTCAATTGGTTAATTAATTCTTTTATTTAATTAAATTTTTAATTGGTTATTTAGTCCATTGCCATTTCTACTTCCCCGGTGAATATTCGACTTGTCAGGCGATTTAAAAATAGCGGAAAACAGTTACGATAAATTATTCAATTTGGATTTTCAACATGTCCATTCACTATATTTGAGTCAAACTATTAAGAATAATACAAGTATAAGGGTTGAATTATTTACGTAATCGTCTAGAGTAAGCCGTGAAATAAAAAAAAAACACATTTTTACAATCGATGCTTTATCAGTTTACTGTTAGTGTTTGGTAAATTTGTGACAAAGACCATTTTTTATATTTTATCCTGCTACTAATCTTCTTCTCAGAATAAGGAGTGATTCAAATATCCCACCAAGAGCTGCTTATTTCTCAAGAATTTTACTAGCTCTTCTGCAGCTAAGTTCTAGAAATAATAATCTAGAAATATCAGCCGGTCGACAGGTTATGTTTTATATACAGATAACTAGAGAACGGGCACGCTTACCACATGACGCCAAGCCCAGTGCAGTACTGGCGAAAGGCTGTATTTCTAAAATATTTAATTTTATTTAAATAATTGGAAAGCGAACGGGTGGTGATCTATAAAATTACGAAATACATATTTATTTGTTGAAAAGTTGTATTTATAAAGTTTTTAATTTTATTTATATAATTGGAAAACATACGGGTGGTGATCTATCTATCTAAAATTACGAAATACATATTTATTAATTAATTTTATTTATATAATTGGAAAACAAACGGGTGGTGATCTATAAAATTACGAAATACATATGTATTTGTTGAAAAGTTGTATTTTTAAAGTTTTTAATTTTATTTCTATAATTGGAACATTTTTATTTGTTCATTTTGTCGTTCAAGTTGAGTAAAGGAGTATTAATATTGACTAGCAATAGTTTCTCAAGGTTTTCTTCTGTCAATTTTGTTCTCTTTGAATTAAGTACATTCTTATAAATAGAAAATGTCCTTTCTACATCGCAACTGGTTATAGGTGCATACTGGAAATATTCTTTTATTTCTTCATATTTAGCCGTTAGATTTTGTGGAATTGTCTCCATACATAATTGCTGCAATCTAATTAAATCTGGATTTCTATTAAGAATTGCTTCAAACTTTTGCCGAAGACCACATCCGAAGTCACTTGGAATACTTTTCAAATTATTAACAGCCACATCTAATGTGGTTAATCCGTCATTTAATTTGAGATTTCGATTTTCAAAATAAGTGATTAGTTTTGGCAATTTTCCAAAGTGTTTGTGAAGAAAGTACAACTGATTTTTTAAATTTAGGATTTGTGTGAGCTCCTTGCACTCACCAATACTTACTTCTAGCATCCTCCTTTAGCAGTGTTACGAAATGTTTTAGACTATCTAAATTCTCAGCATAATAACTAGTAGCATCCAGCCATGTTCCCCATCTAGTTATTACTGGAGTGGGAGGCAGTGACAGAGATGGAAATTTTTCCCTGAAAAGAGCTACTCTCAATGGTGCTTTGCTGAAAACTTTTTTAAAAGCTGATACAAGTCTATCAACTTCCGGAAAAGTGTCTCTGATATATTCACAGATTTTGTGGAGAGCATGTGCTACACAAGTAATATGCAGCATATTAGGATATGTTTTCTTCAATAGTCTGCCTGTTTTTAACATATACGCAGCACTATCACTGACAAATAAAAGTATTTTTTCTTTGTACGTGGCGTCCGAATGAAGCATTTTTTGCATATTCTCCTTAATGGTTTCAACAACTGTTTCCGCATCAACTCTATTTATAACACTTGTTGCTATTACATATGAGTTATAGGGAATAGTTGGATGTAGTACACCAGCTACAACATTTACCACACAGCGTCCTAACTCATCCACCGTTTCGTCGGCGCTTATCCATATGTATTGATTTAAAAGATGGCTTAAAATGCGTTCTACTGTTCTCATATAGCACCTAGAAACATAATATTTGCGTAAAGTTGATTCATCAGGAACATTTCGACCAGTATATTTTTGAAGAAATATTTTTAAAGTGGGATTGTTAAGTTTATTTAATACAATATTAGCCGCCATAAAAGTTTTACAGAGTTCAGATGTGTTTGCGATCCTAAGTGACGAATTTTTGACGATATTTTACGGATTTTGTAATAAATTTCGGAATCACTGACAATGGACATACAATCAGTATGACCGTCAATCCAACTCGCCATTGTTTTACAATGCCGTTTTCGACATTCTTCCATATCATGTCTGAAAAAGTAACTTAAACAATGCTCTAGATCTAAATAAATGAAAACTAAAAATGTGTGCGTAAGTTATTGAAACTGAACGAAATTCAATGCACACTTACGTCGAAATAATTGGTAGAAATAGATTCAATCAAACGATATTAAACAGGATCTATCACAAAAATTACGATGTAATTAACAGTTAAAACTATGAAAACAAGAAACTTACTCACTCTTACGAAATATAAACTAATAAATAAAATACATTATAAAAGCCCCGCTTCTATCTACGCTCATGAAAACACTTTAAAAAACACTATATTCTCCGAATACAATAGCTGAGTTGTCCATTGTTATCGTGCGAGACCAGGTGGCCGAGTAAGTCAAACAAATACTTCATTGAATTACGCCGAGATGTACTGTGCGACGTTATACACAATTCCAATTGCCGATTGCGTTTTATGGAAATTGCATCCGTTCTCTACAGATAACCTGTCAACGTTTTCTTGCATTTTTCTGTCATTGTTATCGTTATCTGCCGCTGTACTAAATCAAATCTGTATTTTTAATTGCAAAATAATTTGTGCGATCAAGCAGATCGGAGTAACACATCAGTTTTACCGCCCAGAAAGCGTGAACGTTTGGGACATTTATCGAGTGACGAAAAACATGCCATGTTGAATATAAAATGTAACGTTGGGATCTCCGAGAATGGGAACAGCAATTGTAATTCTGACATCTCCAAAACATTAAGTAAGGTTTAGGTATTACTTCAACGAAAATATACTATAAGTAATGTGTTGCAGCGTTGGCGAAATCAACTGTATTTCGGACAATTAAAGAATACAAACGAACAGACACTAGCGCGCCCTAAACAACGTGTAGAATGGTACTCAAAACTCCAAAATTTTGATGAAAAATTCTGTGCGACGGATAATGCACAGTTCCTTTTTTAAAAATGAACTTTCGATTCTTAATAAAATCATGGCAAAATAAGTACTAGAGATGCACCTGTACCAAAAATGAGTAGAGCTAACTTACACAGATTCTTAAAACTTAAAATTAATTTCAAGTAAGTGTCAGTGAAAAACTGTGATTATTATTATTATACAGGGTGTTCCGCGACTCGACCGACAAATTTATATCATATACTCTCGATCCAAAAATTTTTTTTAACCTATAGGTGAATTCCTCTAATTTGACGTATTAACGTATGATTGACAAATTAATGACTTTTGTGGTGTAATATTAATTTAAGTCATTATGCTGCGTTTTACCAATGCAGCATATGCTGATATGGTTTTCTTATATGGTTTTTTGCAATGGAAGTGGACGTGCTGCAGCTGCGGAGTACATCAGGCGATACCCAGATCGCATTGTTCCTCGCGACACAACATTTTCAAACGTTTTTCGCTGTTTGAGAGAGAAGGGATCTTTCCCAAATCGCTGTGTAGAAAAGATGGATTTGGAAACGCTGAAGTAATTTTAAATGAAGTTGAACGAAGTCCTTCTACCGGTATTCGTAAAATATCTCATATAACGGGAATTCCTCAAACCAACGTATGGAGAATTCTGCACCTTAATTGGCTCCATCTCTATCTTTCACAAAAAGTACAGCATTTACTTCTTGGAGATTAAGAAAATCGAATACGGTATTGCCGGTGGTTAAAAAATAGTTTGGAGGTTATTCCACACATACTTTTTACGGATGAGGCCCAATTTACAAGGAATGGTATAAACAACACACGTAATTCTCATATCTGGCAGGATCAAAACCCACACGAAACAATCGTAGTTAACCATCAACATCGTTTTTCCGTTAACGTGTGGTGCGGCTTTTTAAATAATCATCTAATTGGGCCTCATTTTATTGAAGAACGTCTTAATGCAGAAACTTGCCTTCACTTTTTGGAGGAAGAATTGCCAAATTCCTTGGAAGATATTCCTTTGGAAGCTCGTCGTAGCATGTGGTTTCAGCACCACATTTTGGGAGACAAGTCACGGTGTTTCTTAATGAAAACTTTCCGGAAAGGTGGATAGGACGAGGTGGTTGTATACATTGGCCAGCTCGGTCACCTGATTTGTCGCCTTTTGATTTTTTTTTTTTTGTGAGGTTGCCTCAAATCTCGTGTGTATAGTAATGGGTAACCAGATACACGCGAAGAGTTGACTGACCGTATAGTTGAAGCTACTAATTCTATAAAGAATGAATTGGCATGAATTAACTGGCAACATTCTATGACACGAAGAATATCTGCTTGTTCAGAAAATGGCGGTTCTCATTTTGAACAGTTACTGCAATTTTGTGTTAATTATCTATCAATTTATGAATAAATTTTCTTTTCTCATTTTTTTTAAATTTAAATTCCATCGATATCTATGAAAGAAAGAGGAATTCACCTACAGGTCATATAACATTTTTTGATCGCAATGACCGCCAGAGTCAGTTGTCGGTCGAGTCGCGGAACAACCTGTAAGTAACTTTTATTTCGGCTGACTATCACGATGAAATGAATAGCACTGTTTTTGAAGATTGGTTTGCAAAGTAACAAAATAATGTTGTAATAGTGATGGACAATGCAACATATTATTCACGTAGAGCTGAAAAGGTTTCAACTTCTTCGTGGAGAAAATCTGCAATTCAAGTTGTTTCAAAAATAAAACGTTCAAAATATCACAAGTGCAACAATTTTTAATTGAATCACTTGCAAATGTTACAGCGAACAAAAGCAAATATTGACCATGTAATTAAAGTAAAAAGTAAAATGTGGTGTCTAGATGGATTAATGAGCGATATCTTAGACTAATAGTGCATATGTTTCACTTTTTACTATTCTTTCTACTCTATTTTATTTTGATAATTTTATAATCTTATGTTGTATTTTTGAGATAGTTTTGCAATAAATTTTAAATTAGCAGTATTTTGTGGGAATCACTCTCAGGTATGTACACGTACGGTAGGTCAAATTTTATGCTGTGTAGACCGAGTTTTTGGGATATTTGAGTCACTCCTTCTTATTCTGAGACACAACATACTTAAGTGTAAATGGATAATTTTTAACATCATGCAGTGATTAAGTATCTTTAGAGAAGGGCGTGGCCTTTACCGAAATTCATGGCTATATGTGAGATATACTTGGTGAGGGTTATCCTTGATAGACAACCTCAGAACACGGAAATTAATTGTTACAGAAGCAGTTTAGAAGATGATCCTGGCAGTGGATGACCGAAAACGACTACATGTCCAGAAATGGTGGATAAAGTACATGATTTGTTGCTAAGTGACCGACGATTGAAAGCGTTTGAAATAGCAGAGGCAATGGACATTTCAAAGGAACGAGTGCTCTATATTTTGCGCGAAGAACTTGATATTTAAATCTTTCAGCAAGATGGATGCCGCATTTTGACGACGGAACAAAGATGTGTTCGCCGTCAAATATCGATTAATAAATTAGAAACTCTTAAACGCAAAACATTTTTGTTACTTGTGATGAAACATGGGTTCACCATTATACAACTGAATCTAAACAACAGTGGAAGATGTGTACAACCAACTCCAAAGAAAGCCAAAATAGTTTCATCGGTGGAAAGGTGATGGCATCGGTATTTTAGAATGCAAAAGGAATATTGTTGATAGACTATCTTCAAAGCGGCGAGACCGTAAACTGTGAATGTAGCTATAGTGCTATCTATAGTGCTACCTAGTGCTACCTGCAGGTGCAGCGATGGCGTCTTAAGATGGTCAAATTCAAAAGGAAATCCATAGTCGTATCGCGCAATAGTCTGGGAGCTTCTATTTATGTTGTATGCCCTTAGTCAGTGGAGATGGGTGTGGGTGATTAAAATAAAAGATGGTAGGTAACGCCATTCCGTTTTGCTTGCGGAAGCTCAGTCTGAAAACTGAGAAAAGGGATTGTGCGATCTTAGGCGCATGCGCACGCAGACTACAAAAATGCAAAACGAAACGACAAAATGCAGCACAGGATCCCTGCAAATAAAGGTTCAAACTCCAACTTGCTAAAGAGAGAATAAACAACATAAACGAACGCAAAGAAAACGCTTGATCACAGTTAACTCGTATATTTACAATTTACTTCTTGTTCATAACAAACAAACAAAAGGAACATAATTCTGTTTAAAATTAAACAAATAAAACATACACCTTGTATAATGATCACACAGTATATAAGATAACATGAAATTCTAAAATGTTAAATATAAAAAAAATAAAAGGGTGATTAATAAATAAACTTAACAGAAACTAAGCTACAATATTATTATGAGGATGAAGAAAAATATTTAGAAAAATTTCAAAATTAATCTATATATTACGCTAATAAAGAATAAAACCAAAAGACATTGTAGTCTAAATTACAGTTATAAATGAAATAAATCAGTCTTCCCTAAGGTACCAAACGAAAGCTTTACAGAATATAATTTAATTAAGAAATAAAATAAAATTGTATTACGTATCTAAAATAAATTTCTAAGTCAATAATTTTATATTGTAAGAAGTACATCTGCACGACTTACAAACAGTTTTTTTTGTTTATACTGCTATGGACCAGATGCTCACAGTTACAGAAGAAATTCCCACGTTAAAATAAATTTAGAATATCTTTACGAGATAAAAGAACTGTAAATGGCAAAGACAATATTACGTTATCAAATAATCTATATGATAGTATATATAAAAATAGAATACGAATAACTACAAATATTTAATATATGTATATATCCAAATGTAATACTAATTTACGAAACGCTACTAAAATTTAAAATTTGATCAGTATTAAGGAGAGTATTAAGTATAATTCAAAAGTTAAAGAAATTTATAATTTATTATTATGACAAATCATACGAGTTCACATGTGTTGTCTTCGTCTCTGTCGGTAACACTACTTTACACCGAAAATGTACATTTGATGAGAGATAAATTTCCTTATGTATTTTCTTCCGCTGAATTCGAAAATCAAGGTTAAATTTTTTTTTTATGGAACAGTTTTTGAGATATTGTAATTTTTTCATTTTTTCGACCTTTTTTCACTTGACAAATTATATCTCGAGCTAGAAATGTCCGATTGGATCGTTCTTGGTACCCAAATGCAAGGTATTGAGATGATGAACAAATATGTATAATCGGATCTTTGATTGGTAAAGCCATTCAAAATATATCGATGAAAATAGAGCACATTTTCAAAAAAATTATATTTTACAGTGATTCTGTGCCGACAGAAAAGTACAAATCGTTAAAAAAAAGTCTGGTTTCTGTTCATGTACGTAAAGATGATACTTTTACGTAAGAACTAAGACCAACCAGAAGAAAATCGACCGAAAAATGACAAAGTTATAAGCAATTGAGTGAATAAATCCAAATCCCATATTTTCCGAATATTTTATTTTTTTCGACAATTTATTGGGTTTAAACGCTTGCAATACATTCTTGACATTTTTGTGTGTTAGAAATAGTTGTGGCTCTTGCTTTGTCTTCGGTTGCTTTTGGGATCCGTTTCTCTAGTGAGAAACCATACATAGTCTCCCAACATTGCTTCATCCCAAAATCCTTGATAGTGCCGCTCAATGGTCTTAATTTGTTGGTGAAATCTCTCGCCGTGTTCGTCACTTACGTCACCAAGATTGTCCGGAAAGAAATTCAAATGCGAATGCAAGAAATGGATTTTTAGAGACATATTTACACCTGTAAGAAATAAATAAAATGATAAAAATAATACAATAGAAAACAACCAGGAATGAAATTAAATAATGGCATTCCGTACCCATCTTGTTGTAGTTCTTCAGCAAATCGGTAATAATTTCCTCCTAGTAATTCGTCGTAATTCCCCTTTTATTGTTCCCAAGAAAATTGGTAACAACCCTCTGAAATGAATTCCAGGCCTCGTTTTCAACGGGTGTTAAATATTTTGGAAAATCTGTGCTTTTTACAAATTTCTTTATGTGTGGGCCATCGAAGACGCCTTCCTTGATTTTTGCTAAAGAAAGCTGCAGGAAAAGGGTTTTCAAATAGGAAAATACTTGGCCTTCCTTGTCTAAGGCCTTCACAAAATTTTTAATGAGGCCAAGTTTAATGTGCAACGCTGGAAGGATTATATTTTCTTTTTTGACAAGAGGCACGTATTTAATATTGTAATATTATAATAATGTAATATTGTAATATTGTCTTTGCCCACTGTGACGTCCTCCCTTTCTGGCCAGTCTTTTCTTCTATAATGATGTTCACGAGCACGACTATCCCAGAGGCAAAGAAAGCAGCAATATTTTGTATATCCACCCTGCATTCCACACAACATGCCGACGACTTTGAGACCGGAACATATTTTCCAGTTGTGATGCTCATATTGAATGTATTTTAGCAAACTGGCCATTGTGGCGTATGATTCTTTAGTGTTGATGGCATGAGCGATGGGGATAGAAGGTTTTCATTTCTAATATGCAGTAGGACTGCTTTCAAACTCTCCTTACTACCGTCAATGAACAAGCGCCACTCATTTGGATCATAAGGCTCTCCGAGTTGCTCAAACAATGCAGGAATATCGTTGCAGTAGCATATGTCGCTTTCCTTCTTAAAATGTTGTGCGTAAGGTTTATCACGGTTTCTGTAAAATGTTCCATTTACTCCCGTAGCCAAACAGTTCCGTTGCTTCAGGCGAGATGCAAGTAACTCCGCTTTTTCCTTTGACAGCTCGAGATCTCTCACCAAATCATTCAGTTCAGGCTGCGTAAAATGTTGCAATTTGCGACTCTTGTTGAAATTCATTATCACTGCTTGTGTCTGTCTGTAGTGATGATTCGAAAAATTCAATCGTTGAATCGGGGCACTTAGGATGAGGAAATTCACTTGAATGTGGAACTGAAAGCGAAACAGATGCTACTGTCGCATAAACCCATTTGGCACTCTTTCCAGAACAAGCGGATTTGCTCAGGCAAAAGTAACAATCAACCGAATGGCAGAGCGGCTCTCTCCAGATCATCGGTACACCGAATTTCATGTATCGCCTAATTTGGAATAAAAATTCATTTTATTATTAATTCATTTGTATACATAAATTTAATCTTACTGTGATGAACCGGAAGCCCACGCGGCAAGAGTTATATGGCACGATAAACAAACATTATTCGGTGTCCATTGCTCATGAAAAGTTGCATGTGCTACTCCAAAATATTGCAGATAATTATGTTGTAATGAATCGGTGAATCTACGTCTATTTGGTTGGGGGACAAAATTGCCACACACGTAACAGAAATTATTTGGATTGTTTACGCACTTAAATTCTCGTTTTCTTTTAGGCATTTTGGTGAACACAATGAAATATAATTTCAATCAAATTTGTGAGTTCCTATAATATACAAACAACCGACACTACGTTTTATAGAAGATGTCAAAACAAAATGTCAGGGTTCTAAGGTTCCTAAATGTGATGTGTTGTTGTTTTGTTTGGAATAAAATTTAAGAACTCTAGCGTCAACGTGAGAACTAATATACGTTGCCAATATACCAACAGGCTATCGATATAAAATCATGATCCTATACCAAAGACATATAAATATCAAGATATAGCAAGAGTCAGCTGTTTATTGGTACGAATAATAATTTTTATTATAATAGTAATAAGAAAGTCAAAATACATAAAAATAACAAATAATAAATTCAATATATTTGCGTGTTAGCAACCGAACTCATAAATTGTCGAAAATAATAAAATATTCGGAAAATATGGGATTTGGATTTATTCACTCAATTGCTTATAACTTTGTCATTTTTCAGTCGATTTTCTTCTGGTTGGTCTTAGTTCTTACGTAAAAGTATCATCTTTACGTACATGAACAGAAACCAGACGTTTCTTTAACGATTTGTACTTTTCTGTCGGCACAGAATCACTGTAAAATATGATTTTTTTGAAAATGTGCCCTATTTTCATCGATATATTTTGAACCGCTTTACCAATCAAAGATCCGATTATACATATTTGTTCGTCATCTCAATACCTTGCATTTGGGTACGAAGAACGACCCAATCGGACATTTCTAGCTCGAGATATGATTTGTCAGGTGAAAAAAGGTCGAAAAATGAAAAAATTACAATATCTCAAAAACTGTTCCATAAAAAAAAATTTAACCTTGATTTTCGAATTCAGCGGAAGAAAATACATAAGGAAATCTATCTCTCATCAAATGTACATGAAAAAAATGTCATTTTGTAAACTAGTGTAATTGATGACGGTAATTAATTCACATTTGTATGAAAAAAACCACATCCGTCCAGAAACGTGCATATATCGATATTTCACTGTCGTTACAGATCATCAGTACACGATATTCTGACCTAGGCATGATTTTATTATTATACTTTCGTGTATATGTACGAATTATATTGAATTTAATTGGAGTGAGAAATAGCAATTATTTAAATCTCCTCTCACATGCAATTGTCACTAAACTTGTTGCGTTTAATTCTACAATTTGACAAGGTATCTCCTGCCGAAGAACGTAGACGCAAACACGTCGCGACGTCAGCTATCCAACTGTGAGAGGAGATTTGAATAATTGCTATTTCTCACTCCAATTAAATTCAATATAATTCGTACATATACACGAAAGTATAATAATAAAATCATGTCTAGGTCAGAATATCGTGTACTGATAATCTGTAACGACAGTGAAATATCGATATATGCACACTTCTGGACGGATGTGGTTTTTTTCATACAAATGTTAATTATCCGTACAGTTGGATAGCTGACGTCGCGACGTGTTTGCGTCTACGTTCTTCGGCAGGAGATACCTTGTCAAATTGTAGAATTAAACGCAACAAGTTTAGCAACAATTGCATGTGAGAGGAGATTTGAATAATTGCTATTTCTCACTCCAATTAAATTCGGTAATTAATTCATCGGTGAATGATTCGTCGGTCGGAATTTCGCGATTGGGATAAAAGTATCGGGGCCTTGATTACGACTTCTAGAGGGCAACGTAACGTTCAGGAATTGCCGTTCAAAGATTCAGGCAAAGTGAGTTTTTTTTCTCCCTAATTCGTTTCTTATTCTCAATCGGGATGGTATCGGCAAATCCCAATTTATATACCGTCCACGCTCGTATCCGAAATATGCGACTTCCAAAACATGTAGAATTACGCAGAACTTAATTCACTCAAGAGTGAAAAAAATGCGCTTAGAACAACCCAACAGGTCTTATGCATGGCACGTTAATGAATGTCTTATATCGAGACGATAATCGAGGCGGTAGCGGGCCCCCATTCCCGCTACCGCCTCGATACCGTGAGAATCATCCACACAGATGGTGACAACGTACTCGTGAAAATAATAATTGAAGCATCTTGTGACGTAAACGAGTATACCGGGCGATAAAACGATAAATATAAAAATAATGAAATTCAAAACGTGACAACTATTTAAATATACAGGATGAAATTTAAAGCGAATCTCTATATAATCTAAGGAATGACATTTTAAAGCGTAATAACTGCTGAAGAGCGTTCAGGAATTACTAAGAACAAAGTGCGCCATCATCAGGATAATGCACTTATGCACTTCAGTATAGTTATTGCAAAAAAATTAAGAATTAAAGTGCGAATTAGTACCGCACACCTCATATTAGCCAGATCTGGCACCATCTGACTTTCATCTATTCCCTAAATTAAAGATTTGTTTGGAGGCAAAAAAATCTGCACAAATGAAGGGCTTCAACAGTGTTTTAATGGTTATAAAATTGTTTTTCATTATTGTTTGGGCTATTTCGCGACCCCCCTTCAATTTCACCGCGACCCCCTTGGGGTTCGCCACCCTCAAGTTGAGAAACGATGATTTAAGCATTAGATGTATTGGACTATTAGAGTGTTTTAGGTATTTGCTATTTTTAATGATGTACTTTGCGCCAATTGTATTCAAAATTGGTATTGTGGTTGGATTTTTATTTCTTACTGGGGATAATATTTATTGCCCCGCTTCCGATTTATAAACGAAAACCTTATTTACGAACAAGTATCTGAAATTATGTACTGTATTTACTAATAGAATTAAACTATTCTATTCTCTGTTTTATGTTGAAAATAGTAATACAAGTATATAATGAAATTAAAACAACATTTTCACGGATAATAATTTGTTGTCTTGATTTAATATGTGTATGTAACGCAGTTGTCGATCCTTCTTTCCAGATACAACGAGAGACTATGATATCGCTGGAAGGCATGCCCCTTGTAACACTGTTTGACTTTTTGCACGATTTCATTTTATCGACTGTCTATTAAGAATACAAAAAAGGTCTGTAAAACATTACAGGGAAATGAAAAACGTGCAAAAAACGTCTACACGAGCGCGCCTTCATTTAGCCGACATAATAACATTTAAACACTAAAATTAAACAGCGCTTCTTGGTTTTTTGCCACACGGCATCGTTCAACACGACACGCAAATCCTTTTAAGTGAAAACAATGTACCAAGTTTGAACATTCTCGATTGTTCTCTCTTGTAAAAATAGTCGAAGCGACATTGAATAAATGGACGCAGCGGGGACAAATGTTTATGTAAAGTGTTTCTTTTTCTATGAAAGTCTTTTCGAATAAGCGATTGTGTGAACGTGTCAATGAATGTTAGAGTATTTTATCCTCCCAAAAAGAAACATCGGTTCCTGTGTATTTGGAAATGGAGATTATTATTTATCTCATCTTTTAATGGTACGGTGACAGAAGAATAATGTTTAACCATAATTTCCTGAAAACAACGTTACCTAAAGCGACGATATAATAACATGACTAATACCTACCTATTCAAGAATATATTGAATTTCTCTTTTGGGCTTAAATAAAATTTCCTTTTCTATTATTCTATTGAAATAGAATTCATTGCCTGGTAATAAATAATTAATTTCTCGTATTTTTGTATATAGTTTCAACTTATTAGAATCCCTTGGTGTAAGAATGCGATGAGCTAACAATAATGTAAATGAGATTCAGGTACCATGGGCCGTAGATGCACAGGGGTGTATTTTGTTTGTAATATTTGTGCATTCATTTATAAATATACAAGTGTCCCGTATCGTTATGTTCAAATTTTAGGATTGTAAAGTAGACTTCATTTCAAGTAACAAAAACGCAAAACTTGTATATCCATTTTTATTTGTTTGAAAGTTACAGATCTATGAATATGATTATCAGATCATGAAAAAAATGTAATCCTAAAGTCAATACAAAATGATTTTATTTAAAAAAAAGTTATGCGATTCAATAATAGGCCTGTGATTGTTAACGTCGCATAACAAAATGTTATCCTAAAATAAATAAACACGTGTCGTAGTGCATACAGTAATTTCTTGGAGATCTACAAAAAAGAGTACTGGAAATTGATTTATGATAAAGAAGGTTCTTACTTATTTCGTAAGTGCTGAACCATGGATATCATAAAATAAACAAATGCTCAGATAACTGTTAACGTTGCATTTTTTAATAAAGAATTACATTACGTTTCAGTTCATACAATTGCTTATTAGTGAGTGGACACGTTTTCTTTATTCAAAATGGCTTACCGATTTTATTCTCAACAGTATGCGGACATACATTTTGTGTATGGCTACTGTAAAGGCAGTGCACGTCAAGCAGTTATTGAATACCGACATCGGTTTCCTGATAGGCGCATTCCTCATTACAGAACGTTTCTGGAAGTACACAGACAATTTGCCAGCCGACTTAGAGGAAGAAGCAGTAGCTATTGTCACAAGGGATCCAACTCTCAGTGTACGTCGAATCGCTAGACAACTAGGAGTGCCAGGAACGACAGTTTGGCGAATTTCAAAACGTGAGGGCTTATATCCATATCACTATCGCAGGGGACACGGTTTGCCTGAGGCAGACCACTATGCTCGTCTAGTTTATTCTACCTGGATATTAAGACGGCTTCATTTTAATTTCTGCAAAACAGTCCTCTGGACAGATGAATCTATGTTCACGAGTAGTGGTGTTACAAACCTGAGAAACCTGCACAGGTGGTCATCAGAAAATCCCAAAACTATACGCCCATTTTAATTTCAACATGAATTTTATATTAACGTTTGGGCGGTCCTAATCGATGACTTGTTTATTGGGCCTGTCCTTCCTCCTGCGAGGTTAAATGCGGACAGTTACCTTCAATTTCTTATTGACGAACTGCCAGGTCATTTAGAGGATATCTCATTGAATGTTCGACGAGAAATGTGGTTTCACATAGATGGGGCACCACCACATTTCGGAATTGCTGTCCGAAATTGGGTTGACGTCAATTATCCAAGATGGATTGGTCGAGGTGGTCCTGTTGCATGGCCACCCAGATCACCCGATCTTAATTCCCTTGACTTTTATTTAAGGGGGTACATGAAAAATTTAGTCAACGCGCAAGTTTCGAACACAAGAGAAGAGTTTTTGGATCGTATTCACCTGGCTGCCGAGAAAATCCGACAAAACAAGTATGAAATTCGGATAAGTACTTTTTCTGTTGGTGGAGGTGGACATTTCCAAAATATTATTAATTAAAACAATGGCTTGACGGCATTTTGAAGGTTTCCTCGTAGGCGAGGCCGATTTTCACGATTTTTTTTAACGAAATTATCCACAATTTCATTCGCTTCAACAGTTTATCCTCCACTCCGTTCTTCATCATGGACATTAGTTCGTCCTTCTCGAAAGATACGGCACCATCTTCTAACCACAGTGTCACTCATGACATTTTCACCGTAAACAGAACAATGTTCACAATGAATCTCGGCAGGCTTCATGTTGTTTACACAAAGAAATCGGAAAACAGCACGCAATTCACATCTGCGAAATTTTAAATTGCAGCAGCCATTTTAAACGACCAAAATAGCGCGAAAGGTTGTTCGAACGATTCCCCTACTAGTACTGTCAGACTCACATTGAACCAGACTACATCGTAGCGCTGCGATCGCGCCGATATCCCCAGTCCTCTGCTCACTTGGCAGAAACAGAACTTACTTTACAAATCGACCTTTTAATAACATATTTTTTTTCATTATTGGAACCTAGCTCCTATTTTTGCACTAGTTTGTTTTCAATAACGCGGATTCGATTAACAATGTATATTCTAGGAACGTAACAACCGTATTATGCGGGGTTTCCTGTATAATGCCCCCCTTGCATTTTATTGCCTTTATTTTAGTGTCGCAATTTCCATTCATGCTAGTGTATTAAGGTATGTTTTAAGTACATGTTTATAACTTAAACATATATGTTTTCGTATATATCATTTTATCCACAGTTATTAAAGTATAATTATCACTTCATAAAGCTCTCAGGAAAATAGTTTAACGACTCCTATCAATTCATCTATATACTTTTTTGTTACAATGTACTGTTGCGCGGAGATAGTACGTCGGACTGTTTGTATTACATGCCTATAAAATCCATCTTCTAGAACGCTGTACATTGCTGGTGATGGCGTCAACTTATATCAAACATATCATAAATATTTTTACGACAGCGTAAATTCTATAGGAAATAATTGTCCACTTGTCGGCTTATGTACAACTATCCATTGTTTGTATATAGGTTAACGAATATAGTGATAATGATGTTTAACATTTTGAACTGAAAGCAATACATGATCAATAGTCATTATCGTAGTGGCGGTCGTTTGAAATATTTCCACTAAAAAAATATATTAATCATCTGGTGGTATTAAATTCCAATTTATATATTTTAGCGCCTTGAATAATTGAGCCATAACAAAGTTACAACTCACGCTTTTAAATAATGTCTTAATTATTAATTAACTCTTAAATATCTGAATAGCATTTATAATGAATTATTGTTCATATTAACGAGTAAATATGCACACGTAGCCGTCTCTGTGTACATCTGTCGAAACGATATACCACTAACGATTTCACAATGAAACTAATCTTATAAATCAACATTTTTTCGTAACAAATCCTTTTCTTTATAAGTGGCCCTAGGCTTTAATGTTAACACCGTTTAATGCCAATCCGAGAGTTATTTTGACACGACTAATCAGCGAACGTGAAAAAGCTTTAAATTCCGTTCGCGTTCGTTGAGTTGAAAATTAAATATCTTCGAAGTGGGTCTTTGAAAATGAAGAAACTAATTATTAACTATTTAATGCTTTTAATTAGTTAATTGCCTAATTGTTGTGGTAGATACTCGGAAGTTCTTTTCTAATATTACGAAATTCTGTTGTTTTAAAATTTTAGTTGGGTAATTATAGGTTAAATTTACCGAATAGTAAGTTCTCGGAGAAAGCAGGATGTTTACCGAAAAAAATATTCAATATTCATTTAATACGAGCGATAAGCTACTATTATTAAGAATAGAAAAATCTAGTTACCTATGAAAAACAAATTGTTGTTTATTAAATAGTGTTATTTATAATAGTTATTTATAAGGGCGGAGGCAATGGGTGCGATACTGAGGCTGAAGGCCAATGACGAATGGTATCCTAACAAGGTATAATATTATTTTTTATTGGTACGTAATGTTCCCAAAATGCTTTACAATTCCTTGGCAATACCTGGCTAAAATTAGTTAGGATACTCTTTCTTTTTTCTTTTAACATTCCACAAGACTTTGATAAAGCTATCGATTTTGGCATATCGTTTCCTCTCATATTCTTTTTGCATAAAAAATCCATATTACTAAAGAATTCATTTGTGTACTGCAGCATAAAATTTCGCCATTCTGCTTTTGAACAAACAATCTTTGCTAAGCATGTGCGATCAGTAGATTTATTTATTGATGTGTATCCATTTGGAATGGTGAATGTGTTGTGTGTCCATTAATTTATGTTGACATTTACAATCTTGCCAGTTAAAGAAGTCAAGGTGATTTCATTTGTTTTACCTGCAATTTCCTTTTTTCAGCACTGGCAGCGTCTACAACACTAGTAAAGACTGCAAATTAGTATGTTTTTCCTTGCTTTTTCAGAGATAATTCCACTTTATGATGGAAGCTGTCAGCACTCATAAAAGTGTGACCCGCTTCAAAATATGCAATATTATTTCGTTAGTGGAAATTTCATCGGAGTTGATTATGTAGAGAAGAAAAGTTTAAAGGCACCAGTTCTTATTTCGAGCTGCACATATATTCAACCAAAGTGTGATCTTAACAGCGTCTCGGTATAATTTTAGAAAAAGTATTAACAATATCTTCTTTGTTTCGTCCACTTATTCCTTCGAGCCATATTCAGGCTAACGGTTTTACTGTCGACTTTTTACCTACAGGAACGAAACATTGATTATTCACAACAATTCTTTTCGTAAATAAAACTTTTTTAAAAGTGTCAATACGAAGTAACATAATTACCTTTTCAACGTCAATTGAGAAGCAAATTTCAATATTATTATTTTCAGCATTATACCGATACAAATCGCGAGATATCTTTGCTTTTTGTTGTTACGCTTCGCATATATAAGAATGTTTAATTCGATTTTTTAAATTATATTTCTTTAAATATTCCGCATTTTAAAATATTAAACTTCACTTAGACATTTTTCTGTGCACATATTCGTTTGCAAAGAGAAAGCCTTTCTTTTGTTCTCGCTAGCCGATAGAGCGTTCGCCGTATGCCTGTCTTGGTCAAGCATTTAACGGTCGCATGCATTTCTTTATACATTTCGTTTTTAAACTTAAATTATTAATTTAATTGCGTACGTCTTCTTTTATATATTGTGTCGCATATCGTTTTAATACTTGTCTGACAAGGAATATTTTAATGATATCTGCGTCATCGATATCACAACTTTTCAGCTCGCGTGTGTGATTAATTAGTCAAGACATCGACAATAAAAACCTTTTTCTAAACCAGCATTACTTCGACACAAAATCAGTCTTCTGCTTTTAACCTTCGTAAGAAAAACATCTTACTCGTCGTGCTGTTCAAGTACACGCCACGCCGTCCGACGTCTTTCGTTTCTAAGGTAATCTGTATTGTTCGATATATATTATTCCTTATTTAATCCACATTAATTTAATTTATTTAACTAATTAATTTCTTCGTCCTCCGGCCAAACATCGCTCTCCATACTTGTCCAAGTGTATGACGCATACCTTGCGGACGAACATCATTTTCAACTCGAAGGTAACTCTGTATTGTTCGATACAGAGGTTATTGTATAGCTAATTAAATCTTTTCAGTATATTTTTGTGTGTTAATTTTTAAATATTTATTCAACGCTCCTTGTGAATATTACTTTTATTTTAATTACTTTTAAATATATCTATATCAATTTCTTATGTAAATAATAAATACAAACTTTAAGGACAACGCTCCTGTGTTTTATTTAATTTAGCAAGCTGAAATATATTTTTTCTATTTCGGTGCTATAAAGTGCACTTTTCGACACCCGTTTGGGTTGCATAAGGTATTACTTTTTCGCACGCAAAATTTTGTGTTTAGAGGTTGGTCACAAAAAAAGAAATGGAACTAAATCTTATGTAAATGTAAAATATAAATGTGTATAACAAGCATGTGTAGTAAAAGTTGTATAGGTACAAAGAATAAAAAACACTTGCTAACATTTTATTTATACTAATTAACAATATAAATTGTTAAACAGAGTTGGAAGATCTAATGCTACTATTGACATTTACTTCCCATTTTGAATAGTGCAACTGTTATGAACGTTTACTGTAACACTAGAAGATTCATGTGTCATACACTATGTTTTGTTTGAATTCCTGTTGAATAACATTGATTGACACATCACTGCCTATTGCATCAGAAGTCGATGGATTCTGAATAATTTTAGTGGATGTATTAGGTGCACTAGACAGTATTCGAGCAACATCAACTTTTTTCATGGTGGAATTATCAATGTAACCTTCAGCCACTGCTGAAGATTTCCATCTTCCATGGCGCTTAATTGTTATTAAGTCACCTCCACTATTAGCCAAGTGTGTCACACTTGAATGCCTAAAGCAATGTCCAGTGAAGAGCTCAGGATTAGGCAAATTTAAGTAAGTAGCAATAACTTTTGGTACTTTTCCTATAGTATCAATGCCAATTGGATTATTCACGCAAGAACCATTTCTATATTGCAGGAAGAAGCATTTACTCGTATGTGTAACATGAGTGGGACGAAGTGAATAATATTTTTTAATCAAATCAATCCATAATTTTTCGGTTATAAAAATTGTCTTGGAATATAAGTTTTAGTTTTTGGCACTCTAACCATTATGACATCATTTTTAAACTGTATATCATCTAAAATCATGTTCATGATTTCTTCACGACGACAAGCTCCATTATAACCCATTATAAGGATAACCTATCAATATTAATATGACTATTATAACAAAATAATGTAGAACATTAATAAAATACTATTACAAGGATGTTTGTATTACTTACTTTCATTGCTAAATATGTTTTATCATCGGCTTCTATTATAAAACAGTTAATATGATCTATTTCTAAAATCTTGGATTTCTTAGGCTCGTAGCCTTCAGATAATCTTTTTAAATATGCAAGAAGCCTAGAAAATTTTGAAATATCTATATTTTTATAAATATTTAAACAACATCGTAACATCGAATATGTGTAATAATTAAATTTTCAGTAATATTCGCGATATTATTTTCTTTACACCAAGTTAAAAAGTGCTCGTATTGCTTTTGATAAATATGTCGAGACTTTGTTGGCAAAAGATTTTGTAAATTATCTTCTGCTATTTTGCGAATCTCTGGGGGCGTGCAATTATTTGCTTCGTCCATTTCGATAATAATTTATTGCATAAATCAATCTAAATTTTAAACTTAAAATGACATATAACACCGCCGATTTTCAAATATTTAAAATGCTCTAGTTAAACATCAATGCTACCGACTTCAAAAAAAGAAAATTTCTACAATTTTCCTACAAAACATGCCTCTTATTTTAAGTCTTTTTGAACTTTTAATGTCCGAAATAGAAAAAATAGTATAAAATATACGTTTCATAAGACATTTTAGTGCACTTGTTCTTTAGAAAACTCGCCTTGCGGCTCGTTTTCTAAACTTGAACGCGTGCACTAAAATCTTGTCTTATGCAACTTGTACTTTAATATACTATATTTAAATTATTATAAATTATTTATCACACACGTCCTGAACCTTTGATGCAACTTCACCAGTATCACAATTATTTATACTAAATAATTCATTTTATTATTAGCAACCACAGCCAAACTAGAACAGCTTGTTAGTAATATTGCATACGAACATTCCATTCTTGACAGTCATGACAATCTAGTTGAATATTTTTTCATCATGTGGATGTAGATTAAATTTTTCACATATTTCGCACTCTTCATAAGCCAATGTCGCAAATGTAATATATAAATGTATATATTTTTTTATTCGTTGACGATATAATTCCTAAGAAATCCTTATATTTCGATGACTTCTAAAATGTCGGCATACTGGAAATATCTACGTCACTTTGTAGGTAACGAACATTACGTGCATGATCACGACGGTATGTGATATGCAGGGATTGAAAGATTCAATATGGGCATCAATTAAATCGTTATGTTGAAATTTGCTTTTAGAAGGCTTTTTGCCTCGTAAATCAGGTTTGGTTGTTATTTGTCCTTTCGGAGTTTTAGATAGTAACGATCATTCTTTTTCATGTAATCTAGAGTCGTTAAGAAAAATGTTTTAAAATTTCAACATCAGGGTCATCATCTTCTTTAAAAATATACTTAAAAGTATTTTCTTTAAGATCATACTCTGTGGTTCTACTTTTTTACTTCTAGACGTTTGCAAGTATTCAAAGTTACAAAGGAGAAGCTTTAGCTTTTCCTTTGTAACTGACAAATTTGGAAATTGAAATTTTTGCGACGATCATCACTTAATTTATTTCTACATTTCTTTTTACAATTTTGGGAAGGTGGTAACAACTGATGCTTCATTTTTGTATCCTCCAGTTGCATAGCTTTTCTATGAGTAAGGTTTAAATTAAACTTCTCACAGAAACTATCACCATAACACTGCATAAGAACGCTGTAACTGCAATATACAAAGCATAATAATATTTACATTGCATACACTGCGTTTTTACGAAGGAAACTTGATGTGCTGCGTTTATAACGGGTTGGCCATTTAATGTTGCGGTTTTAAAAATTGCGCTATTCCCTTGTATATATAGAAATTAATATAATATATATTTTTTACACTAGAGGGCCAAGCGCGGTTTACAATAAATATATGAAAAATTTGCCTTGTCAGTTTTCAAGATGGCGTAGTATCCAACGGAAGTGCGTGTGGAATTAATAAAATATTATTATAGAAATGGGGAATCTTTTGCAGCTACGGCAAGACACTTGCGTACTCTATTCGGGAGAAATAACGCACCAACGGAAAACACTATAAAAAGGTAAGGAAAAAAAGATAAATTTAGAAAAGTAACAAAGTATTCGTTATCGTGTTTCCATGTCTACTAATTCGACAATATCTTAGGATTGTAGTGAAATTTGAAGCAACAGCATCTGCGGCAGACGAAAGATCAACTGTTAGAGAACGTCAATAGACCATCCGGGTACCGGAAACCATAGAACGAGTACGGGAGCACTTTACAGCTCAACCTTCAACATCGACCTCAAGAGCATCTCAAGAACTTGAAATACCCCGTACAACACTAAGGAGGATCCTAAAGCAAGATCTAAAGATAAAAGCATACAAAATCCAAATCGATCAGCCGTTGAGACCGTTTGATATGGAGCGACGCTACAATTTTCCGAACGAAATCATCGAACGCATTGAAATGGCAGCATGTCATTGGAACGAGTGTGGTGGTCGGATGAGTCACATTTCGATGTATCCGGTTATGTGAATAAGGAAAATTGGAGACATTGGGGGACAAAAAATCCACATCTAGCAATTGTTCGTCCTCTTCGCCCTCGACGGTTGACTGTATGGTGTGCTATCTCGTCGGCAGGAATTATCGGTCCCGTGATTGTCAATGGAACCGTTACTTCGCAAAAATATTGTGAAATGCTTAATGAGTCTTTTATTCCCGTGGCGCATGGATTAAATATGGTGGAGAATGCATGGTTTATGCAAGACGCGGCTCGTCCGCATCGCACGGAAGAAGTTTTCAACATTCTTGAAGAACATTTCGGTAACAGAATCATTGGTCTTGACGCTCAACAGTTTACAGGCGGAGGGATAACATGGCCACCGTATAGTCCAGACCTCAATCCTTGCGATTTCTACCTGTGGGGATCATTAAAAGATACGGTATATCGCGATGGTATAGACACCCTGGATGACCTTGAAATGGCAATACGGCAGCGAATAGAAGCGATACCATACGCCACGAGAATTTGAGAAGAGGCTGCGAAATGTTATCGTTGCTCGAGGCTCTCACTTCGACAACCTGATTTATTAAACCGCAGACCTTGTTGTTTAATTGCACAAATAAATCATTTTTTTAAATTAATGTTTTGTATGTTCAATATGACTTCAAAAACCGCAACCTTAAATGGCCAACAGTTGTATCTAGCAACTGTTTATTTTTTAGGTACATACATGTTATTTATATATGCAATATTTCGATATTTAAGACAGATACGGCTTTCTAACCTAGTCAAGAACTTGCAGTATTATGCATGAATCACATAAAACCCATATCTAATTTTTTTTAAATTTCACAAACAGCATTTTTACTAAGGAGGGCAGTATAGATATTATATTTAAATATGATTATTATTATTAGTTCTTCAGGCAACTTTAACTAACTATTACATTGTAGATAAATCGTGCGGTAGTGTAGTTGTAGTCCCCTATTTGATTTGAAGATTTCACTGAGCATATAGTCAGCTTCTTCAGAAGGCTTCTAATAACAATAATAATAATTAAATTGTATTAAAGGCAAAAACAGATATCATACATATATCATTTATGATATGTAAACATATCATAAATAAAAATATGCATTTTCATATAATCCTAGCTCTAATAATGACTTTATAATCATCTGTTTTTGCTTTGCTATTTCGGTTATTCTAATTTTCTACATGACTTAAATATTTTGTAACATTTATTGTCGTTAATAGAAACTTATTGCTTAAAATATTTTGTTTCATTTGTCATTTTTTAAATTTATTAATTTACTTAACTAAAATTTACGTATGTAGCTGCAGTGAACGAATAAAATGTAACGACAACGCCAACCAATTTGCTTCTCAAAAATGTCAGTTCAATGTTTCACGACAATACTCAGCGCTGAAATATTACAATAGTTAAAAATCACGGCGATAAAGAAAGAGCGGTCACCGATCACTGCCTTCTTTGAAGATCACCGGATCCTTCATCTCTAGATTCGGGATAAATGAGGTGATAATAACAGCGAATGCTTATTTTTAAAAGCTTTCGAAGGATTACTTCATAAACGGTTTAAAGAAATCGTACAGTCGCTGGTACGTATAGAATTGGATGGGAATTATGATGAAAAATAAAATGTAATTTTTACCCTAAAGTAAGCCACTCTCCTGTCAAATCATCCTCGTATGTTCGTGCCAATATTTGTATATATTGCGGTTTAAAACAATGATTTGCATTTTAGTATACATAACTGATTTGGGGAATAGCACAGTTGTTAATTGGATAAAATTTTGGCGAACACCGAATAGGATGATCTGTCATGCGACTGCTGTTTACTAGCAACGAATATATTCTAGAATTTATATCGTAGTAAAGCATACCATTTCATTGAACGTTGTAAATATTTAAACGATTTAGATCCCTCGAAATCGGAATAATTTGTCTGTAAGGACTTAAAGTTACTGCAATATGCGTGTCAAGAAACTATTTATAAACAAACGATTATAAACGGTATATTTATATTGAGACATTAGCATATCAAAACTCTAAGACACAAAACAGTGCAATTTAGATTTACATATTTGCATGATGCATCGATTCAAACGTGATTTGAAATACTGATCGTGAATGGACTGTACGATAAACTCATGCCAATACGGCAATGATATTAATGCAGAAAATCAGATTGCACATCATGGAGTTGCCTCGACCAACATACATAGCAATTTGGATCCTTGTACATTACTGAAACAACAACACTTGTTCCCCATTCCAATTATTACCAGTAATTATTTGCCAATTGGCGTAAATTTATCTAATTAGCTACTGAACTAGATACATTTTATATCTACTAATAATTACTCGTATTTAATATACAATATGCCTCAAAAACATACCGACAAGCTTGAAGGGGTGGTAGGGGACATCTAAACAAAAAATTTTTGTTTAATAAACATATTGGTGTGGAATCTCTGCTATATAATTAATTTAATATAAAATGAATGATTGTGTGGGCAGTTACAATTGAGACTTTGTATAATATTTGGATATCTCAGGACTATCCTTTTGAGGCCTAGCGTCCAAAGTAAATGTAAACAAATATTTGTTTAAAAATTCTTTTATTGTCCATTTGTACGTTCACAACTCATTTTGTTGTAACTTAAAATACTTAATTCTTAACTTATATCTTAACTTATCAAAGAAAATTTTATATACAAATATTCTTTCGTAAATCACACGTATAGCCTTGGAGTCTTTGATTCTGATTCAAATGAATCTCGCAAACAATGACTTTTGAGGATTTAACTCGCAAAATGGGGTAGTTGCCCTCTTAATGCTGAGATTAGTACTCAAACCCTATATTTATCTGAAATGTGGATCTCTGGCTTCTACTGATAATTCTTTACAATGCAATTGTGCTATTCAGGATCTATTTAAGTCGAAACGAGTTCCTACAGAATAGGACGCTTATCATCAGACTGTATAAGTATTTTCTTGTTTTCCACGCCTATTTCTGAACGTTTAAAGTTTAAAGTTTCAATGGCACAGATATTTCGAGAGTATTCGGGGAACTCTACTTCCTCCTTATCAAACTCTAATATCTGGCCAGAGATAAACTTTAATCGTGTACTCATGACTGATTAATTATTTAAAATAACGATCTACATGCACGTTTTACTGATTTAATTAACTCTATGTCCTCCAATTCTATTGTGTGTACAGTTCCTAGTTACTCGGAGCCAAGTTCAGTATACAAACTTTCGAACTCCTCCTGGTACATTATTGCACTTTTATAATAATGATGAGAATAATAACGAGAATAATAATAATAATGATAAAAATGAAACTTAAACTTTTATTTATTCTTAACTACATATAATGCCAGCAGGCTTAAATTTCAGATATTATCGATTAAATCGAAAATAAATTTCAAAAATGACTCGATCAATGTAGCGCAACGAATCTCGAAGTAATTTTATGACTCTCGCAAATAAATCGGTGAATGTCCTAATTCGCGGTGCTGGTTCTATTTATCCCCTTGCGTTTGATTGTTTCCAGAATTGCGTCCCCACTTCATATCATTTATTTCGGTTTTATCTAATTTTCATACTTATTTTAACATTTTTACCCGTGTATTTTTATATACCATGGGTTGTTTCGTATTTTTCATCTCCATGCACTCCTGCACGTCTCCCTGTTTATATACAGGGTCCGGCAATGAAGCGGGGACGGAAGATTACAAGCGTATTTGAAAGTTAGTCAAATATTTAGTCATCGGATATCCTTCCGTACCATCAAGCGCACGTTTTAAAAATATTTTGTTTTATACAAGGTGTTCCAGATGGAAATGCCAGACTAAAGTTGTATTTTTTTATATGGAACACCCTGTATATTAATAGATAAAATGATCCGCGCTTGAAAGCTGGTTACATCGATATAATGTTGTATGGGTCTAAAGTTGATAGTTTCTGTGTAAATAATTATTTTACTTTTTTAAATTTAATTGATACATTTCAGTAGGCTATTCTGCATAAGGAAAATCAAAAGATCCGAAACCAATAGAATAGAATATTTTCTACTAGTATGCACTTTCGTTGCTACGTGAAATAAATTCTGCAACTGCTCGCGTTATACAGGGTGTTCACAATTTTGCAAAATCGACGAAATCTCGTAATTTTTAAATGGAACACCCTGTATATTTTTAGCTCATTGAAAAGCCCTTTTACTACGCTTTCTATTGATACCTCATTTGATGCATCTAGGATGGATCATTAGCTAATTATTTCTTTTTAGAATTGAATTAATGAAAAATGCTTGTATTTTTAGTAGCTAATTTGCGCTTTTAAACCTTTTGTAAGATCGGATATTCAACAAATTATCCATAAATTGTCTATAACAAGAAGAAACCCCATTAAGTTCGAGAAACAGTTGATTTTCACTCAGCGGTGAAAGCAACGTCATAAAAATGCAAGTTTGCTCTATTCCCCTAAATCAAACTCCTATAATGAAAATTTCTACATTTAAAATGGCTATAAATACATTAGCGTTATCTATTCAATTTATTTGACATAGATAACAAAGATATTAGCTATAATAAATTGTATCTTATTGTTATATAAGAGACAACATTTCTATTTCGTAAATGTTTCTTGTGAAACTAAAATTAAGTAGATTATATTTCAAATTAAATTATGATGCTCTTAAACTTCCTACAACTTTCTTATAAAAGGTAATATTAAAGTGTAATCTTAACAACTTCCTGCGTGTTCAAGTTCTCATCGTTAGATAATTCTGTTGCTCCAGTATTTTTATTAGGTACATTTTTTTTAAATTTATGATGAAATGTGACGAGATATCGGAATCAAAATATAATCCCACATTACCGGCTCTAATCCAAGCAATTGTGTTAATCGATTGCCCATATGGTACAACGTTGCTTTCCTATTATACGATGTATAAGAACGAAAAAAAAATTGAATCAACATTATTAATAACGTTATAGTTATTGGATCGTAAATCTTTCTCGAAAATTCATTATTTTTATATCACGCAGGGCGAAAAGAAAATGTAACATATAAGAACAAGAAAAACATTATGTGAAGTGAAAGGTACGTTTCTCTCTGAACCTTCTGTAATGTATTGAATATTTTCATGGTGAATGTCTGAATAATACTTGGGAAGCAATTTCGCATGGAAATGGTCCTGGAATGCCAATTCAGTTGCGGACACGTAATGCTCTATATTGAGTGCAGTATTTGCTTGAATCATGCCAAGCAGATTTAGAGATTTAACTCCTGACCAAGTAATAGAACTTTAAGAATTTCATTTCTTAAAAATTGCACTGCATTCAATCTAATATGATTTACTTAAATCCTTTTAGTTTCATATTCTCCGGTGTAATTTAAATGAAATATTACTTCAAATAGACTTAAGGAAGTTTCGCAATTTTACTGCATCACAATTTAAAGTATCTTGTTTTACGCTATTTGCTGGGAATTAATATTAATATAAATCAGTGTAAAATATAGTAAAATTTACCTAGGCCGCTGAAGTGATGAGTGTCTTTAACCCTAGATTACGGGAGTACTTACGTCACACGTCAATACAGAACTATTATCAAATTTACGACCTTAACCCTGGAACTGCACAGTTGAGTCTCAGACACCCAGAGCGTCATTAATATAATGTAACATGAGCATGATTTGTTTGTGTCACCAATTTATGTAAATTCAGTTTGCAGTTTGCCGAGTTGGGGTGTGGGGTCAATTGTTGCATTTTAGTGAAATAGAGAGGTAAGATATTCGATAGAATAGTAGCATGGGTACGTCAGACCCAAGTGTGATGTTCATGTTAATTATTTTGTGTCAACTTATGGTTGATTGTTTTAGTATAATGGCTTCAACGAGTAGAAAAAATCGTCGTCCGTTAACTGAGGTGGGATTACAGATAGAGGCAGACAATCTGTGCGCAAATGAGACTGAAAACGACATCGTTGAAGATATTTTTGGAGGAGAAGATTCTGATGAGGATTATATAGAAGACCAACTCTCAGATACCGACAGTGAACAAAGCGAAAATGAAGACGAAGTTGTAAACGAACCAGTGAGAAATATTTACAGATTACAGGGTAAAAATGGTCATTGTTGGAGTATTCAAGCACCACGAAGACAAGGTCGTACAAGACGAGAAAACATTGTTTTACATTTAGCTGGTTCCAAAGGAGAAGCCAAAACAGTTCAATCTCATGAACAAGCTTGGAATTTATTGTTTAACGAACAAATGTTAGATATTATTGTCTTACATGCAAATGAATGAATTGCTCGTAAATGCAATAATATTAGACAACAGAGTTACACACGGCTAATAAATAACACAGAAGTGAAGGCTTTTATTGGGTTGTTCGTTTTAGCAGGTGCATTACGGGTATCAAACTGTAACTTAGACGAACTTTGGTCAGTAACATTTGGAAATGGAATATTTCGTGCAACAATGTCACAGCAGCGTTTTCAATTCATAGCTTCATGTCTGAGGTTTGATACTAAAGAAACTAGAGCTGGGAGAAACTTAGTTGATAAATTCGCACCTATTCGTGAGTTATGGGACGTTTTTGTTAACAACTGTAAATCCTACCATACACCATATGAATATTGCACTATTGACGAGCAGCTGGTCGGTTACAGAGGAAAATGTCCATTTCGAATCTACATGGCTAGTAAGCCTGATAAGTATGGCATTAAAATATTGATGCTGAACGATTCAAAAACATTTTACATGCTCAATGTAATACCATAAGTTGGAAGAGTAACAACGCAAAACAGTGAGTCAGTACCGGCTTAATATGTTCGAAAATTGTCCGAACCAATACACGGAACTAACCGAAACCTTACAGTAGACAATTGGTTTACATCAATTCCGCTGGCTGAACAAATGCTAGAACAGTATCAATTAACACTTCTTGGGACCCTAAGAGAAAACAAGACAGAAATACCTCCTGCTTTACTCAAAAAAAAGAAGCGGGAACGTCGCTATTTGCTTTTGACAGAAATAAGACACTAGTTTTTTACACTCCTAAACAAAACAAAATTGTACTTTTGCTGTCAACATTGCATTCGGATGCTTTCCTAAATGCCGTTACTGGGCAGCCCAATATTATACATTCATATTACGAGACCAAGGAAGGAACAGATACGTTTGACCAGCTATGCCATTCCTACACTACTTCGCGGAAAACCAGACGTTTGCCCCTACATTTTCTTCAATATTCTTGATGCTACTGGTATAAACGCAATGGTTTTATTTTTTCTCTCAAATCCGCAATGGAAGGAACATAGAAAAAATAATCGAAAAACTTTTCTAAAGCAGTTAGGAATGGTTCTAATTGAACCACATTTACGAGAACGTTTGACCGTTGCTAATTTACAAAGAACATTGGGACAAAGAATTTCTGTAATTCTCGAAATTGAAGTTACCCCGTCGCAAAATGAAGTCAATTTAACAAAAAAAGCTAGGTGTTTTTTTGTGCAAAAGGGAAAGATAGAAAAACAAGTTTTGCATGTTCTGTTTGTCGCAGACCATATTGCATGGAGCATAGAGCTAAGTTATGCTGCGGATGCGAGCATCAAAATCTAGAAAACTGAGGACCTGGCTAAGAATAACTAAGACTGATAGTGCCGAACGAGGTTATTTTTTGTTACAAGTATTATCATCGAGTTACATTTACAGCAGTTAGTTTGAATTTTATGTTTATTTGTTTTGATAAAAATGTTTTTGTTTGACGGTAGAAAAATTGTTATTTTTTACTTTCAAGAATTATATCTCCTTTTAAAATAAAACACTATGACTGAATTTTTTTGTACGCTTTCTATTAAGATTAGATAATATCCAAAAATCATAAAATATTTACATTTTGCATTTTTTTTGCTAAAAAAGGCCTTTGGGTTCTGAGACCCGATTGTGAAGTTCATGTCTCAGAAAATAACTGTGATGTTCCAGGGTTAAAAATATTTGATTTTATTCAAAATAATTTTTATTCTAATAATCTACAAAAATGAATATACACTCTTTAGTAGTGAAATCTATCCGAACGGTTTCCCGTTTTGGTTTTCAATACTTTTGACCTGTCGACACTTCTCGTGAATATCTCCCGAACCAAAGGAAATAGCGAACTCCAATTTGGTTTATCTTATTGAGCAGGTCCGATTACATAAAGGACAGGCTTCAAAACAGAAAAACTGACATTCGTCGTTATTGTAACTTTTAAATTTTATGGCATGAGGTTAAAAAAAATCGCGAAATTTTCAAAACGCCCTAACTCCCTCATTTCTCCGATCGCTGCGATGTTTGCGGCAAATTAAAGCTGACGTCAAGAGGATTAAAACGTGTGTATAGAGTGCCACACTAGGATCAACCGTTTGGCCGCCACGGTGACGCGAATTCTTGCAAAATTGCTATTTTCGATTACGAAATTTACGGTTTTCCTGGCATAACTCGGGCCTTCCGGTTTGGACAAGTGGATTCAGCGTGCCATAACACGTCCGGTAGGATAGTTCGCTTAGGGGCAGCTAATTTTGATGATACAGAGATGCTTTGAAATCGAATGTCGTATTCAGGCGAAATTTTCGCGATTTTAAAAAATTTTCAAACTCGAATTTCTACTCAAAATCCACCCTAGGGTTTTCGGGGGCGCTAAAGAAGACTGCCCGAGCGGTTTTCCACAGAAAACTAGCGTCTTCGCTTTTAGGTCTTTTGACCTGTCGACACTTTTTCGTGAGAACCAAAGGAAATAGCGAATTCCGATTTGATTTATAATAACGGCAGGTCTGATTACAAGGATTGGCGTCAAAGCACTTTGTTTTAAATTGCACCACACAGGGTATGTGACGATATTGATATATTCTTAGCCTACTACTGAAACAATTTAGAGCTGGGAATATTTTATTATTCAACATACTCTCGTCCTAAATTAATACACTTAATACCGCGATCCTGCAACCCCTTTAACCCTTCTAAAAAAAGTTCTTCTTGGTCTGTAAACCCGCCCTCCGCAGCTTCTACTACCTTAGTATTAATTAGTAATTAGTAATTAGTCTATACGTGGACGCCGTGTAAAGCAGTTGTTGCGTAAACGGTGTTCTAGCTTTACTGTGCCCCATGTGCGACACCTTGATTAGTGGTTTTACCTACTGATGATGACAACTTAGTTGTCGAAATACGTATTTAGAATACGATTAATAATTGTGGTAAGGGGTTATATACCTTTTTCAAGTTTCTGTTACCTGTTCGATACACAAAAATTTAGAGTCCTTTTAAACTTTTTTTCAATCGAGGGAACATATAATAGTCTGAGGGGGCTAAGTCTGGGGACTAGGGCGGGTATTCCAGTCTTGTTTCCTTAATTTTCTCTGTTAGGGTGGTTAATAATTTAGAATGAGAATCTCCGGTGATGGTCTGACCTAACTAGATATCAATACCCCTTCATACAAATATTTCCACTGTGCTCACCACGAATTACATGTTTGCATTGTTGACAATAGATTGTTGTCAGGCTAGCACAGTAAAAACACATTTTTCATTTCTTGTTTCTTCATTATACATATATCTTGGCGTAGATCAAGACATTTTTGTATTTAGTCGTTGCTCCATCCAAGGTCTAGCAAGGCGCTGGCTCATTTCGGTAAGAAACTCATATCAGGAAACTTCTTCTGCGAGTTTATGCAGTTGTACATAAGCTATTATGGTCCTCATATTCACCATACCCAAAAATACACTTAACGACCACCTTTGGGTTTCTCTAGCGCAGCTCATATTTGAGCACATATGATCAAATGTGTCTACCCCAGATTTTTATTATAATTCACAATAAATTCACGTTTACCGGTATCTTTCGAAATCTCGGATCTTCGTGCATTGGCAAAAATAGCAGAACTATTTGTTCTTTTTAACGTTTTATTTTGATCAAGACAAAACATCGAAGTTTTCTTATTTTTATTCTTTACTTCTAGCAATTCCTTGAGAATTTCTTTTTAATTTTTCGCAAGGTTCCTATAATAGGCAAGTTATATATGTCATCAAGCAAATCATCGATAAGAGGGACAGACTTCTGTTAGTTCCGTAGTTGACCATTGACAGTTTTTTCCTTTCGAGTTTATTTTTTTTTGGTCGTATAACATAGTTCTGTTCAGATACAGCTAAAGAACCATTTTCTTCAGATGAACTGTCTTCTCTGTTTACTTCAGTATTGTGTTCGGGAAGTAAGAAATTCTTTCCAACAGAACCAACATCTTCATCCGTCGTTTCTCTATTTTGCGAAACAACTAAATTATCATCTTCGTCACTGTTGTCGCAAGAATCCTACAACTCGGCTCTAAGATTATACTCCTCCCAGTCACTACCACTACTACCAAAAGATTCTGGATCACTTTCTTCTCCGTCCATAATTCATCGAATTGTAACTAGCAATCTCTTTTCTAACAATTCTCTTTTAGAAGCCATTTAGCCAGAAATGCTATTTCCGATTGTAAAAATATAAAAGTAAATAATTGTATTACTAACCTGTGAGCTGTAAAAACGTTATTTTTTTGTCAACTAAAACTCAAAATATGCAATTACGTACTTTTTACAACGAGTTGTACAAGAACGTGATAGATTCGTAAATTTACGGCGTTTGACTGAAATGTCGAATAACACAACAAAATTTTGCTGAACTGAAGTGATCATTATTTGCACAAATTAGCCGGATAACCACGAAGTAAGCCGAGCGTCGTTAATGCTACAGACGTTCCGTAATCTAGAGTTAAAAGGGGTATTGTTTCAATTATTGGTAAATTAGAAACTTAAAAATGCTCCTTAATTGGACATAATATAAAAAGATATTTAATTTAGAAATATTTATTATTTAAAATATAACAAGGTTCCTAGGACGTTTGTCACGCTCTTAGCCGGTAGATGCCGTAAGATACCCTTTAATGGACATTAGGGTGGAGCGAAAATTTTTTTTTTTTAATTTAGCTTTTCCTGTATTAAACATAGATGCTCTAAGTACTTAAAAGTGCAGAGAAAAAATCTTATCTTCCTAGGTCAACGTCTTGAGGTGGCGCACAAGACTTTAATTTGTGGAACTTTGTCATTTATAAAAAAGTAAACAGTGTGGTTTAAATTTGTTTTTATTCAATAAATTCGAACAGTTACAGTCTTTTATTTACTCACATAAAGCATATTTAATACAAAAACAAAAATCATTCGTTAGCAAACTGTAAAGGATCTCGTTGTTGAAAAAATTGAGATTTCGACTCAAAAAGTGGTATGTCTTGCCTTGCTTTAATTCTAGAGCGAATGAAACCGTCTGTTGCTTCTGATCCACAAACAGATATTGAAGCTTCAGTGACGAGCTTGACACACCTCTCTACTGCTTGGGTATGACAAGGAAGCATCCCAAATTGACTGAAATTATTTCCCGAAGGAATCAGGTTTGAAATTTCTGTATTAGAATATTTCATAGTCATTGGTGGTTCAGTTATTCTCACATTCGACCAATTTATTAACTCATAGTAATTCGTCGCATTTACTTGAAGTTGTGGAAGGCGGAACTCACGAACTTTCTTGCTTTTAATACACACATTTTCTTTCCTTGCATCTAATACTCTTCGGAGAGCCAATTCTCTAATTTTTGAAGTATCATCTTGAAGCATGGCCAACAGCATATTTTCTGGGTGTGGGAAGAATGAATTTCTGTTTATAGTTTTTAAAACAATACTCTTAAGGTAATCTCTTAAATATAAACTTCTCTTGACCATGTTGAAAACATGAACTGGACCATGGTTACAAGATGGCTTTGACTTTATGTCAAACCATGTTGGCGCGTATACTTTCATAATGAAAAGTGCTAGTTGCTTAAGGTTTTCTGGTGGTGTAGCCATTCCAATATATAAGCGAAGAATCCTATTGGCGCAAGTTGGCCAGCGAGAGTGTGCTAATTTCCCAGGGTCTCTTTCAGCTAAACTTGGTGAAACTAAACCAGACGAAATGGAAGAACAAATCTCGTAAAGATATTTTTGATCAGTGCTTAGCAACTTTATATCAATATCCGACAATTCTGCAGGAATCGCTTCAAAAGCTTGCAACTTAAAATCAAGGCACTTGAGGAGGTTGTTACCTATAGCTCCAGAAAAGCTATTAGGACCTGCTGTGTTTCAATCAAGACTTAAAAACAAATGTCGCAGTGGCAATTAATTTGCGTGTAATAAGCACACAAACCATTGCAATGGTCTTTTTAAATGTGTTTCCAATAAGGCAATGACTCCATTTTTATACCCTGTGTTGACAGCCGTTCCATCACACCCGATTGCCACCAAAGATGAATTACATTTATACTTTTTATCTAATAAGGCGACAATATTCCTCATAATATTAGCTGCTTTTCCTGAATCTATTGTGAAATGTTCAATATATTCAGAATTTGGCTCAGATACCATTGAAATATGTTCTTCGGTAATAGTCTTACGCTGTGACTTATTTTCTTTTGAAGTTATAATTAAAGTTTTGTCTTTACGACAATCAAAATAAATAGAAGTCAGAGGTTTTTCATTGCTAATAGAGCTCAACTGCTTTCGAACTTTTTTCTTTTCTCGCCGAATTTTACTACGATCAATTTTACGCATTGATGAGTTTTCCGCATCTATAATGTTTAAATCAACCATTACTGCGTTTACAACAAATGCTGCAGATCGATCTGAAACTTCAGTCCTGTCACAAGCTGTAGCAAGGGTTTGCAACTTTTGTCTCATCTGCATATTTCCCTTTTGATTTTCTCTTTTGTGAACTTTTTTTTTCCTTCATTAAAGCAAAAATCATCTTGCTTGATTCTGATGTTTCATTTGAAGTGCTACTCCATGACCGATGTAATTCTGACATAGACGAAGAAGTACTTGAAGTCATGTTTTTTTGAACGAATTGATCATATTTTCTCTTTCGAACTTCATTACGTCGTATAGATTTTGTTGTCAACCTATCCACACAGCCAATATACATTCTACCCTCATTTAGTTAGTCCTTTAAAAACTTTTCCTCTGCTGGAGGTATTTTTGTCACACATTTACATATGTTTCTGGACGCGCACTTACAGGTTGCGATGTCAAATAATTGTTTTTGAGATACCTTTAAGAAATTTTGTTCTTTTACTTCACTGCGCAGTCTCTTCATATTTTTGTATTTGTTGTAATAGGAAATCAATCTTGCTAAGATTTGTTGATGACTTATTATAGGAATCGATGCCTTTTTCCATATTTGTTCAATATCAGTAGCAATTATTTCACATATGCACTTAATTGAAGGATCTTTTCGGTTGTTCAATTCAAGCATATCATTTTTTAGCCACAGGTAATATTTAATAATATAACAATGCGTAGGCAACACATTAGCACTTAATGTAATTGGTTTTCCAAATACAGAGCAACACAAATCTTTCCTAGTTTTAGGCATTTTAAATGTTTCCTCAGCAATCACGTTTTAACTTTTGGTAAGGAAAATTTTACGTTTGATTAAGTTTTATAAACTTTTTTAACACGTTGCACTTCTAAATACTATGAAGAAACTGAAAGAAACTGTTTAGAATGATACTTTATTTTATGCATGGGAATCCCGTAACTTAGTTTTTGAGCAATAAACTTAAGTGTTGCCAACAGTTTTATTTAATGGTAGATAAGAAAGATTTTTAAATTGTACTTTTTTGCCTCTATGTAAATTAGGATATTTTTCAAACTTCACCCTTCATGCGCCACCTCGAAATAAAGTCGCAGAGTCTTGTTATTTTGCATAAATAGTGCTTTCTAATAGGGTCATCAATTAACAATACAGGAGTTTTCATTCATTTTCACTCCACCCTAATGGACATGTATTGTACAAATTTGGCATATGCGACGAACAGAATCTGGACATTGCGACAACACGTCGCATGCTGATGAAGGCAAGGCATCCCGAAACACGTGTCCGTACGCTGATTATCTCCAATACAAATATGGCATGCGTTATGTATCCATTTTTGCGTTTACAGAGATGTTTTAACATGTATGTGTTATCGCATTGGAATTATCTGTTTATAATAATGAAATAGTTGGAAGACTTAGGCAGCGATAAATCTGTCCGCAGTAAGCTGATTGTGATCGGACCAGCTGTGACGGTCTTGCCAACGTACACTATTGCCATTGTCGAAATCTTTAAATAGGTAATTAGAAGACGCCGAAGTGTGATTTTTCAAATCATTGTGTAACATGCGGAAATTGTGTGCTAAACTCGTTCCGAAGACACAGCGGAGCAAAGAGGGGTGCGTTTGTCAATTTCCCAGGATTTCGTTGAATGCATCCGAAGCGCCCTTCGCATGCAGAAGATGAAATAAAGAGAGAATGCTTAAATCGCATGATCTAATAAAGCTCGTATTCGAAGTCTTTCGGAAAAACATAAAGAGTTGTAACACTCACCTCTCTAATCACTCTTTTTAAATACGGTACCAATTCTAGCAATTTTCCCATTCCTTGTGGGAATGAAGATGTTACAAATTAACAAAGACATCTAAAACAATGTAGCCATCAAACGAAATGCAAAACTTTAGGGAGAAACAATTGAGGATTGAGAACTTGTTTTCGAAAAAACTTAAAAACATGAAACTATTAAATGTGGTTACAATTATTTGATTAAATTTGATCGATGGTCTAGAAAAGAATAAAAAATTACTTGCTGTATATGTATGTTTGAGCCTATAATTTCAAACAAATTATTTAATAGCAGCCTTACTACTCACAACACAATTTTGAAATACATCATGATCAGAAACATTATTTTACTTACAAATAACGTATGTAACAAAAATTTTGAGACAAAAATTAAAATACCACTATTTGTTTAAATTTATAACTTTAATTAAACTATGTGAAAAATTAACGGGTAACATCATTTCAAAACAATAAGAATATATTATAATTAGAGAACGGACACGCTTACCACCCACTGCAGTACTGCCGAAAGGCTGTATTTCTAAAATATTTAATTTTATTTATATAATTGGAAAACGAACGGGTGATGATCTATAAAATTACGAAATACATATTTATTGTTTAAAAGTTGTATTTATAAAGTTTTTAATTTTATTTATATAATTGGAAAACAAACGGGTGGTGATCTATAAAATTACGAAATGCATATGTATTTGTTGAAAAGTTGTATTTTTAAAGTTTTTAATTTTATTTCTATAATTGGAACATTTTTATTTGTTCATTTTGTCGATCAAGTTGAGTAAAGGAGTATTAATATTGACTAGCAATAGTTTCTCAAGGTTTTCTTCTGTCAATTTTGTTCTCTTTGAATTAAGTACATCCTTATAAATAAAAAACGTCCTTTGTACATCGCAACTGGTTATAGGTGCATACTGGAAATATTCTTTTATTTCTTCATATTTAGCCGTTAGATTTTGTGGAATTGTCTCCATACATAATTGCTGCAATGTAATTAAATCTGGATTTCTATTAAGAATTGCTTCAAACTTTTGCCGAAGACCACATCCGAAGTCAATTGGAATACTTTTCAAATTATTAACAGCCACATCTAATGTGGTTAATCAGTCATTTAATTTGAGATTTCGATTTTCAAAATAAGTGATTAGTTTTGGCAATTTTCCAAAATGTTCGTGAAGAAGTACAACTGATTTTTTAAATTTGGGATTTGTGTGAGCTCCTTGCACTCACCAATACTTCTAGCATCCTCCTTTAGCAGTGTTACGAAATGTTTTAGACTATCGAAATTCTCAGCATAATAACTAGTAGCTTCCAGCCATGTTCCCCATCTAGTTATTACTGGAATGGGAGGCAGTGACAGAGATGGAAATTTTTCCCTGAAAAGAGCTCCTCTCAATGGTGCTTTTCTGAAAACTTTTTTAAAAGCTGATAAAAGTCTATCAACTTCCGGAAAAGTGTCTCTGATATATTCACAGATTCTGTGGAGAGCATGTGCTACACAAGTAATATGCAGCATATTAGGATATGTTTTCTTCAATAGTCTGCCTGTTTTTAACATATACGCAGCACTATCACTGACAAATAAAAGTATTTTTTCTTTGTACGTGCCGTCCGAATGAAGCATTTTTTGCATATTCTCCTTAATGGTTTCAGCAACTGTTTCCGCATCAACTCTATTTATAACACTTGTTGCTATTACATATGAGTTAGAGGGAATAGTTGGATGTAGTACACCAGCTACAACATTTACCACACATCGTCCTAACATATCCACCGTTTCGTCGGCGCTTATCCATATGTATTGATTAAAAGATGGCTTCTAATGCGTTCTACAGTTCGCGTATAGCACCTAGAAACATAATATTTGCGTAAAGTTGATTCATCAGGAACATTCCGACCAGTATATTTTTTCTGAAATATTTTTAAAGTGGGATTGCTAAGTTTATTTAATGGAATATTAGCCGCCATAAAAGTTTTACAGAGTTCAGATGTGTTTGCGATCCTAAGTGACGAATTTTTGACGATATTTTACGGATTTTGTAATAAATTTCGGAATCACTGACAATGGACATACACAATCAGTATGACCATCAATCCAACTCGACATTGTTTTACAATGCCGTTCTCGACATTCTTCCATATCATGTCCGAAAAAGTAACTTAAACAATGCTCTAGATTTAAATAAATGAAAACTAAAAATGTGTGCGTAAGTTATTGAAACTGAACGAAATTCAATGCCCACTTACGTCGAAATAATTGGTAGAAATAGATTCAATCGAACGATATTAAACAGGATCTATCTCAAAAATTACGATGTAATTAACAGTTAAAACTATGAAAACAAGAAACTTACTCACAGCACTTTATTTATCTTACGAAATATAAACTAATAAATAAAATACATTATAAAAACCCCGCTTCTATCTACGCTCATGAAAACACTTTAAAAAATACTATATTCTCCGATACAATAGCTGGCTTGTCCATTGTTATCGCGGCGAGACCAGGTGTCCGAGTAAGTCAAACAAATACTTCATTGAATTGAGACGGGATGTACTGAGCGACATTATACACAATTCCAATTGCCGATTGCGTTTTATGGAAATTGCGTCCGTTCTCTAATTATAATGCAGCTAGCGGCTCATTGCCTTCAATCCTTCGCAATTTTGTTTTTGAGTGTCTCATAAGTGATTGGATAGTGGCAACATCGAGTTCCCGAATCTTTTCATAAATTCTCCTTTTTAATTGTTCTTCGTTCCATTATTGTAAGCTTTTCTATCCGAAGCCCAAAATTCTTCGATCGGTTGTGCTTGGGGAAAATTATTACCTACTCTGGGCATAAATAAAACATTATTGGACTGCAACCATTCTTTAGTATACTCTAGATTCCCCGGCGCATGCTAGAAGAAAACTAGATATGTCAGGCCAGAACATGATTTCATAATTATTGTGACGATCATTTATAAATTGTAACAGTTTAGGCAAACATCTTTGCATACCGATTGGTTCAGCCCGCTACGGGCCATACGCAACAATATACGTATGGAACGTAATGCGATGTGGCAACGTATGTACGATGCCACTCCGCGTGCGCATACATAAGTCCGATGATCGAGAGCAATAGATTGCCCGTCATTCGTATCTAGCTGCGCAAACGTAAAGGTAGTTATCATGTCTTTGTATACAACCGCAGAGAAGGTACAAATAGTTTCGTGGTATCTTGCCGGCAATTCCTTTCGAACAACCGATGATTTATTTGCTGTAGAGTACGTAAATCGGCCTATTCCTTCGCATTCGACGATTGAAAGGATCGTAAATGCGTTTAGGAAATATGGCTGTGTCGTCGGAAATTGCCGCAAATGCAAACAAATTGACGAACAGCCTCATATCCCTCTAATACCTGCCGATCGGGAGGAGAGAGACGTGAGGGTTTGTTCGTTAGTTGAAATGGGCGACCTTAAGTGTACACGGCAAATTGCAGACGAAATATCCTATATTGAGTGACTTTCTTAAAATTTAAATTTATTTTGCAGAATTATTGATTTTTTTACTTTTATCTTTTAGAAAACGTTATTGTTTTTTTATTACTTAAAATTACTTTTCCGTAGCAGCTAAGAATACAATAATAATAATAAATTGGACCTTGTTATGTCTCAATCAAATGGGCAAATTACGTATACAGAACGAATATGCAAACGACTATATCCTTGCACGGTTTAAGTCTTACTAAATTCATAACTGCAATGTGCGGCAATTTAAGAGAGGGGATTCGCTGTTGCCACTTATTGCTTGTTATGGCCCGTTCCGATCTGGTCCTATCGGTATAAAGAGCTGCAGTGACAGATTCTCCTCTGCATGTCTTGTATACCACCACACCAGAATTTTATCTTCACATTAAGCTTTTCTTTATTATTTCACACTGTCCGAAGCTGCGTTGAAATCCGGTATAGAATCCGCCAGTACCCTTTACCGCAGAGTTATATGCGTGAAATGTTTTTCACCATCTAAAGCGATGACTCAGTTGTTTGAAAAGTGTGACACCCTGGAATTCGTTGCTACTGCACAGCTGTGTATTTTGAGCATTATCTTCCTGTCTAAATGTCATTCCACATGGGGTAATTTCCCAATATGCAGTTATGTGTGATATTCTATAGCGCCTTCCTAATCTGTCACCAATTCTATCTTTTGCACTTTCTCTCAGTCTACCTGCTCTGACATGAGTCAATACCCGAAGCCTTCCACTTTTTGGTAGGTTAAGACAAGGTAATCCTTCCTCAGATTCCCTTACTATTCGGTAAATTATTTCACAGGAAATATTGGGTCCTTGGAACATATTTACAATATTCACTTTTTGCATTCGGCCAACTAAATTAGAAATGCTTTTCCGGATTTCGATTTTGTACGCCATGACATCAAAGTTTATCTACGAGAACTGTTAATATCTATGTTGACAAAGCCTGCTTGAATAAACTTCCGGAAATGGTAACTAAGTCGAACCGTTTCTAAGTAATGAAAATTAGTTACGCAATTTGTCTCAAAACTTTTATTACGTACCTTACATTAACAACCTTTTTGTAATACCTGTATAGTTGTTATATTTTCTGTCTAATTATACTATAAACAAACAATTATTAGGACGTACATACACATATGTAGATGAATAATTTTAAAACAAACATGAATAATTTATAATATAACAGCCGTATTTCGAACGCTTTATACTTTATTGCCAATTATCTGTCGGTTAGGGAGGTACGAGATCGTTTCAAGTTCCGATAACCATATGCCCTGGAGCCGCCCTAGGACCTTTCATAAAACCCCGCAAAGACTGACCGCTTCCCACAATCGAGTTTAGAGGGCTTCTTCCATAAATCAAGAGAATCTTGAGACTTGAAGTAACATATGTCGGAATAAAAATTTCAAACAGAAATAATGCGCTTCGTACAAGATTAAAGTTTGGCTGTACACCTGTCTGATATAGTGATGCCAGCAAAGTTTATTGCATTCATCCGGTTGATTAAATATAAAGTTCGTAAATGTATGTGTGTGCAATTTCTAACCGATGTAATTTGCAATGCTAAACTGTGATGTATACTCGTGTATAATGTAATTCGAAAACTATATTTTCAATACTCGAAAGATATTAATGATCATCTATAAATGAAATTTAAACATCGCTAAAAAACACCTTAAACCCAATGAATTTTAGCGCAAAAGATACTAATTTTCGAAAAATATAAATTCAAATTCTTTGTCAAGTCTGAAATTATATTTTATGCAAAGAAGCACAAATGTTATTATGTTTACTATGCCATAAGTCATATAACACTAACATAATAGATTTAAAATTTTCTAATTAAATTTGAAGGAAAAGATAAAAATTGATGTACGTAGGTAATATTCGTCGATTCTCGGACCGCCCCCGCCTCCCGACGTCATTGCGCAGGTGCCAACCCCTGACGTCATGCTCATGTGCCAATTCCAGATCTGTAATTGAAATAAACAGGTCTGTCATTGAAACAGATAGGTTTGTGTTTGAAACTGACAGATCTGTCTGTTTCAGAGACAGACCTGTCTATTTCAGGGACAGACCTGTGCGTTGCAGAGACAGACCTGTCTGCTTCAGAGACAGACCTGCCAGTTTCAGAGACCGATCAGTTTCAAACACAGACCTGTCTGTTTCAAAAACAGATCTGTCTGTTTCAGCGACAGACCTGTCTGTTTCAACGACAGACCTGTCTGTTTCAATGACGGACCTGTCTGTTTCAGTGACGGACCTGTTTGTTTCAATGACAGTTTATTGTTTCAACGACAGACCTGGAATTGGTGCATGCATATGGCATCAGGGGTTGGCGCATGCGCAATGACGTCGAGAGGCGGAGACGATTTAATTGTAAGAATCATCATACAACTACTTACACCTTCGGCCTGACGCCTTCGGCTTGAATTGGTAGATAAATGTAGTCCGAGTTTAAAATTACATTATTGAAATATTTAATATTATATGTATATATAAGCTGTCCTTGAAATAAAGAGACAACCTATGGAACATGGAAAGTTGTAATTATATAGAATATAGATCCAAAATAGTCAATTACGACGCGAACTCCAAAATTAAAAAACACCTGAAAATTGTATTACTTGACGCCTATGAATTCAGAATGTCTATAACTATATTGAACTTACACACACACATACCCTACAGCGTATGTGTGTGTGTTACATACGTAACAGCTATCGATATTATAAAAACAAAACTAAGATAACATTATGAATGTGGTAAGGTTAAAAAATCTCAATATATTTACCTTCGAAATCAGCTGTTTATACTTTTATTTTGTGGTTTATAAATATCTATGTTATTTTTCTTGCTCGCTTATGAGAGCGAATTTTGGGAAAATATTTTTGAATATATATTCTATATCATTACATCTTTCCATTTTTCATGGATTCATTCCGTGGACATCCTGTATATATTAGAAGGATTTTTTAATTTATGATGACGTTTTGGTCCTAATATAGTTCTTTTTTCAAAACTGGAATATTTATTAAAAATGATAAGAGTACAATGTTAAATTAAAATTTACTTACATTAAATTTATGTTTTTAATATATTGTATTGTATTTGTTTTGGATTTCTAAATAAAACTAGCTATGTGTGTTGCACTGGTTTAGATTTTTTCGAACATATGTTTATTTTCATTTTTGACGAGTGAAAATGTTTGCAGCGTCACCATACGTGGGGGGGGGCGTTGGTTTAGACTGTTCTCGGACATGTGTGTATGTTTATTTTTGCTAGTATATTGGTAATAGATTATCTTAGTCTATTCTGTCATTTATGGAATTTGTGTTTTTTTTTGTATGTAGATGCTTTCTAATATATCTCTTGATTTGTTATTTTTTTCAGATGTACTTATACGGGCTTTTCGAAATTGAAAATGTGTTTGTTTTATATGTTTTTTTGGGGGGGGGGGGGCTGTAGTATTGGTTGAATGGACACAAATTTTCAAGCAAATATGAAACACATATTTGGGGTACAAATATATATCCGGTAAGGGGTTTATACCTATTTTTATGTGTTTACTTAGCCACAGTCTCCAGGGATAGACTTTACATTTTACAATTGAAACTATTGCATTCTAATATTTCTTCTATTTTAAAATGTATTTCACATAAAATCTCATAATTTTGTTCTAGCAACAATTCAATTATCGTTAATTTGACTCAGTTTAATCGATCTTTTGCACTATCATCCCGGTTAATATGGCAATAGATTAATGTGTCAATAGATTCATCTAGATCTAGATAATATGTCGCTGCTAGTTTATGCTTTATTAATTCGGTGTTATTTCCTATTATACAGGGTGTCCAGAAACTCTCCTGACAAACGAAGACCGGAGTTTCCTCAGATAATTTTAAGACAATTAAACCCAAATTCACCTAGTCCGAAAATGCTTCCTAAGGGAGCTAGAGTTCTTTGAAGATGGCGCCTTGTATTTATTTTTTTTTAATTCCTCCAGAACGCTTCTATTTAGAAAAACAAAAACTGGTATGCTTATTTATCCTCCAGAGATGAATCGATTCCATCAATTGCGAATTTCTAGTACCGGTCATAGGCGTCCGTTTTGGGTAGGTCAACGGTTATTTTAAGGCATAACTTTTTTGTCTTTAACTTTTAAGCATTTGTGACACTAGATTATTAAATTTTCAGGTATTCCAGTACTAAAATGTACTCTTACTTTAAGTCGGTAGAATACACCGTTTTCTAGAAAAATCGATTTGTAAATTTTTCGTTTTTTCTTCATTAAAGTTCAATTTTTTATTTTTTGCAATAGTTAGCTCTGAACTGCCAACAGAAGTAAAACCTACGTTTTTCATTGTCAAATTGTTGTGAGTTCACGAAGTTTATCTTTTCATTTTTTACTTTGTCTTATTCAAACACAACGATTTCAATTTAAAAAAAAATGGTTTTTACTAATGAGGAATACGCCGATATGCATTTAGTTTATGGCGAAATGAGGTGTAACGCTCGAGCGGCGCAACGTAGATACGCTGAAAAATTCCCAATCGTCAGCATCCCACTCACTCAACATTTACAGCTCTTCATCAACGATTAAGAGAAACAGGTTCAGTGGTCCCAAGAAATAATGAAAGAGGGAGACATAATGATGTAACAGCAGAACATAAAGATGTTATTTTAATGAAAGTTGAGGAAAATCCAGAAATTAGCGTTCGAAGACTATCTGCCATGTACCCCACAATTTCAAAATCTTCCGTAGGAAATATCTTACACAAAGAAAATTTATATCCTTTTCATTTTAGAAAGGTGCAAGCACTGCTAGAAGGAAATTTTCCTGCTCGCGTAGAATTCGCTAGATGGTTACAAAATCAGAAAAATCAAGATGAAGATTTCTTCAGGAACATTTTGTTTGGTGACGAAGCTACATTCTCAAAAAATGCAATTTTTAATGTACATAATGCACGTTATTATTCGTACGTTGGTGACAATCCCTACGTTGTTCAAGAATTTAAGCATCAGCATAGGTTTAGCATAAACGTCTGGATAGGAGTAGTTGACGATTATCTAATTGGACCTGTGGAATTACCTGCTCGTTTAAATGGTGCTGATTACTTACATTTCCTGCAAAATATTTTACCTGATTTGTTAGATGAGGTGCGTTTAAATATTCGGCAAAACTTATGGTTTCTACAAGACGGCTGTCCGGCCCACTTTAGCAGGAATGTACGAGGCTTTCTAGATAATAACTACGAAGACCATTGGATTGGAAGAGGCGGTCCAGTTGCTTGGCCAGCAAGGTCGCCGGATTTGAATCCTTGCGATTATTGTGTTTGGGGATACATAAAAGCATTTGTTTATTCCGTTCCGATACAAAATCGCGCACAACTCTGGCTAAGGATACAAGATGCTTGCAACGAATTTAGAAATAACTTTGGAATTTTTGCAAGAATTCGGCGTTCTTTAAGCAAAAGGGTAAACTTATGCATAGAGACAAATTGTCATCACATCGAGTAACTTTTGTAACAATCTACCTTTGATACTTGTTCTTTTTTTGTTAGTTTCGTTCCATTGTAATAAATAATTTGTTTTTAATTTATTAAATTAATTTTCATCCATGCCTTGATAGTCCAAGCCAACTTCGTCGCTAAAAATAAGTAGGTACATAATAAATTGAACTTTAATGAAGAAAAAACGAAAAATTTACAAATCGATTTTTCTAGAAAACGGTGTATCCTACCGACTTAAAGTAAGAGTACATTTTAGTACTGGAATACCTGAAAATTTAATAATCTAGTGTCAAAAATACTTGAAAGTTGAAGACAAAAAAGTTATGCCTTAAAATAACCGTTGACCTACCCAAAACGGACGCCTATGACCGGTACTAGAAATTCGCAATTGATGGAATCGATTCATCTCTGGAGGATAAATAAGCATACCAGTTTTTGTTTTTCTAAATTGAAGCGTTCTGGAGGAATTTAAAAAAAAATAAATACAAGGCGCCATCTTCAAAGAACTCTAGCTCCCTTAGGAAGCATTTTCGGACTAGGTGAATTTGGGTTTAATTGTCTTAAAATTATCTGAGGAAACTCCGGTCTTCGTTTGTCAGGAGAGTTTCTGGACACCCTGTATAATAGGAAATAACACCGAATTAATAAAGCATAAACTAGCAGCGACATATTATCTAGATCTAGATGAATCTATTGACACATTAATCTATTGCCATATTAACCGGGATGATAGTGCAAAAGATCGATTAAACTGAGTCAAATTAACGATAATTGAATTGTTATGCAAAGAAAATCCATTAATATGATGATTACGTAGCTATTTTCAAATTAAATTAAATAATAATAAGTGAAGCTCCCTGTGACTAATTCTTCGTTAAAAATATTTACGGATTCGAAACTAGACATTCATCCTTCGGTTCAAGCAACTAGATCAAAAGAGAGCGTCACAAGGACCGTAGTTAGGCTGAATTAGTCAAGAAGTATATAGAATAATTTTAGAGGAATGTCTAATGAAATACGTAATTGGTAGCTACACGGTTGTAAAGTAGAAGACGGAACGTGTTTATTTTTAAAACTTCGCGAAATAGTACGACGTTAATGGATCCAGGCAACCTTATAAATTACTATGTAATGGCGTATATTGAATAGGAGGAAAATAAATTATAATGTGAGCGATGCGTTATGTAATAATTTAAGTTTTGCTATTAATTTTGGAGCATATTGTATATAAAAGTATTCTTATAAAGAAGATTAAGCCATAATTTTTATACTCAGTTTATAGCCATGTTTCATTGCTCATTACATTGAAGCTCATGTTCACGTTAGTTCATAGATAAGTCTACGTATTTGAAATTAATGATCCTTTAATACATGCCGGAGAGTTTCGCCACAAAAATCTATTATAAAAGCAATTACCGCAGAGATAATTAAATGTCGTAAATGTAATGAAAGTTGTGCCGTTAATTTTGGAGAGAATTGATACAAAATAGTGTTTGTTTATATTTTTATTAAATTTAGGACGAAGCAAATAAAGTAATGAACTTGATTATAAAAACATAGAACTAAAATATAAATAAAATAGGAAACGAAAAGTATAAGGAACTGCATGAAAATTTATAAACAATATTACGAGGGGAGTTTTTTATGCTATCTACCTCTAGCTATGAAAGAAACGAGTTAAAACACAAAAACAATATTATTTTTCAACGTAAGAACCATTAACACTAACACACTTACCAAAGGAATTTGAGTACATCAATACGTTAAGCACGTATTACGCATTTGCTACAAATGAAACAGACATGCATTACACACATCTGTATCTGTACACATGGACATACACCTCGTATTTTCCAACATTTACTTGAGCCAAAGACACGTGTTTCTGTCTCAATATTCGTCAATTTGGCTAGTGAAGTAAAGTTTTATGGATCGCCTCATAGGTATAGCAAATTTTGTCCTATCATGTAGCAACAGATAATCTACGGACATCTTACGGACAAAAGAGACTACGCCAAAGTAACGATTTTCTCTATACCTATGAGCTATATCTTTGCTATACCGGGAACTTCTATTTTCGGCGTATGCTCTTAGTCAGTGGAGATGGGTGTGGGTAACTATAATAGAAGTTAGAAGGTAGCTTACGGCATTTTTGCTTTCGGAAGCTCAGACTGAAAACTGAGAAAAGAGATCGCCCGAGCTTCGGTGCATGCGCATATAAAATACTCAAAACTCACGCATATACTTACTATGTACTATTACCAAAGTGCTGCATCGGATACCTGAAATAAATCACTTAAAGGAAGTGCCAAAGGCAAAGAAAAAAAATATTAACTCGTATATTCAGAAAAATGAATATGTAGAAATTTAAAAAAAAATAAGTAAGTAATATATTTAAGCCTTGACTAACAAAATAAAGAAAATATTGAATTATGTATTCTTACTGTACATATACAGTATGACTGAAGTTTCATTTTGTTCTTTTTGGGGATATATTCTAAAAAATATAACAAATAAAATAGTAAAAATTTTTTCTAATAAAAGTTGTTTGGAAAAATTTTTTTTAATTTTTAATTTTTAATTTTTTTTTGGCGTTTCTAGACAACTTTTATTAGAAAAAATTTGTACTGTTTTATTTGTTATATTTTTTAGAATATATCCCCCCCCAAAAAAACAAAATGAAACTTCAGTCATACTGTATATATATATGTATATATATATAAAAACAAAATGAAAATTCAGTCATACTGTATATATATATATATATATATATATATATATATATATATACAGTATGACTGAAGTTTCATTTTGTTTTTTTGGGGGGATATATTCTAAAAAATATAACAAACAAAACAGTAAAAATTTTGTCTAATAAAAGTTGTCTAGAAACGCCAAAAAAAAAATTAAAAATGAAAAATAAAAAAAAAATTTTTTGGCGTTTCTAGACAACTTTTATTAGAAAAAAATTTTACTATTTTATTTGTTATATTTTTTAGAATATATCCCCAAAAAAAAACAAAATGAAACTTCAGTCATACTATATATATATATTCCTACTGTATATTAAAAGATAATAAAAATTATATCCATACGTAAACTATAGACTAAGAAATTATGTAAAAGAAACAGTTCGGAAAATATTAATCTCTTAACAAGTCAAAAGAAATTAAACTGATTAAATTAATTACAAAAGTTTTAATCAAAGCAGCTTTTCCTAAGGTACCCCAGAATCAACTTCACAATTTAGTACAAACAGATGCAGCGATAATAAATATTTTACAAAATACCACATATTATTTTATTTTAAATTCAAAATTATTATATCTCAAAATGCGTTGACATATCGTACAACATGGTGCTGGGCATGAAAATAAACATTTGGTTTCACGTGCGGCAATAAAAAGTTCCCCGATAAAGAAATACGTTGAAAAAATAAATCTATCTATGAATATCACACAAAATTGGAATTTAAGTTCAATTATAGGAAAAGTTAATTTGGCATTAAAATGCTAAAGAAATATATTAATCTACAAATATTATTTTTAATTTTGAATGAAGATAGATTGAATATACCATGAGTCGAGCTCTAAAAATGCTACCGTAAATTAATTACGGCAGGATAAGAAAACAAAAAAATAAATTTTCAAATGATATTAGATTACACAAAAAACAATTAATAATGCGAATTACTTGGTTTCCTAAATTCGTCCTATCCTTCGGAAATGGTAAATTATTATCGCCCTTTTGAGAGGAATACTCCCGCTACGATTCGGTGTTTTCTTGCCTGGCTTAGCGTGACCAGATCATTAGGTAATTATTCACGTGATTGACTCAGATGTTCTAGGCTGTAGCGCATGCATGAAATCTTTGTCAATTTCTTTCCGTAGATCGGAACGGAACGCCGTACAAAAACCCAGTTTGGTTTATTCTATACACCCCAAAATTTGCAAGTTGATAACGAGAAAATTGGCTGTTCCTAATACAATATACAATTTTTCGACGTGATCCGCCTTAAGCGATAAATAAAATGATATGTCGAAGAGCCGTGACTAAGCTTTCGTTACTGAAGATTTACACTACTTAAGCAATAATCGACTTAATACCACCAAGGTAGCAGCTCGAATATCCAATGCCCCGCTGTCATAGAAAGCGATATGGGGGTGATACAGTTACCAAATTTAAACATAGATAGCGATATAAGTACTCGTAGACGTATTTAAATGATTCGCAGACAAATTAAGATACCGGGTCTTGACAATAAATAAGGAAAACTATAAATGGAAATTAAAGTGTAACGCTTTGCGTACGATTTAGTGTAATTTCCAGCTCCTTTCCGGAGAATACCCTTTCTATCCATTCCTGAACTTCTACAACGTATTAAATGCAGTTTAGCTGCATTACTTGTGTTGTATGCTTCGCAGTGATACTTGTTAGTGCCTATTGTTCTGAACGCTGTGAGTGCTGTTCCAAAAATACGCGATTCAAAAAATATTATCGAAGAGGAAATGTTGAGCCTCCAAGATTATGATGATCCAGAATCGAACTTTTTTTTTGCAAGAAGCAGACAGCGACGAGTAAAGTGTCAGTTGATGAAGACGAGAATAATGGAATTCCTGGTGATAGTTTAGATGTAAGTGATTATGAAATTGATAGCGCCGCGAAAGATATATGTACGTATGTAGCGAAAGATGGCACTGAATGATCAAAATATCAAAACATATTGAATAAACGTGGGTGTAGGTTTCCGCGGTCGTTCTCTAGATATAGATCTCGGTTTCGGAGTTGGAACTGCGTCGAATTAGGTGTAATTGCTAACGTTTCGTTCACTGTTACAAGGGACATCTTCGGGGCTGTACGTAGATGTTCGTCGTTTCGCAGTAGCTTGAAGAATGCTGGGTTAGAGACCGGCATAAACTTATATAGTGGGGGGGGGTCAGATGGTGACCTGCTTTTGGCTGGAGACAATGAGCCAATCGGATGCGTCGTATAGGCGTGATGTTTCGTATTTCGGATTTTTCTAGGGAAGTAATGCGATTCACGGGCCAAAAGCTTGACATCTTTGAATAGAATTTGATGACCGGAGTTGAATTAGTGTTCTGCCAGCGCTGAACCGGCTATATTTGACAGTCTAGTACAACGTTCATGTTCGGACACACGCACGCCGACTGACCGCTTAGTTTCGCCAATATACACACTACCACACGAACACTGAAAGCGATACACTCCTTGTGCTTGGAGCGGAGATATTTTGTCTTCAACCGAGAGCAAGAGGTCTGAAACATTAGAATGGGGTCTGATGACGGTTTTGATTTTATTTTTATGTAGAACCTTTCCTATATGATCAGTGATACCTTGAATATACGGTAAGAAGGCGGTGCTGATGTTAGGATCGGGTTCCCTACGAAGTTTAGGGCTACGATGTCTAACTATAGTACGGTGTATGTCGTGGGCGTTGTAATTATTCTGGAGTAGGGTGTTAGAAATATGTTTAAGCTCAGAGGGTAGTGCCCTAGGTTCTGAGACAAAAAACGCACGATGTACAAGAGTATTGATGACCGCTTGTTTGTGTGCCGGGTGATGGTGAGAAAACCCGTTCAGAGACCAGTCCAAACAGTGGCGGCTCTTTAATGAGAGCAAGTGAGCAATTGCACCCCCTGGAATTATGAAACAAAACAAACCAAGCGGCGACTAACTGTGAAAGTATTTATTTATTATATATATTATGTATTCATAGTTATTGACGAGGAACGTGGCACGCTAACAACGTACATATACCGATCGTCGTCACAGATATACTGAGAAAAGCCCAACCTTTGCTCTGTTAAGGCATTAACATTACATTGATGGTGGGGAGAACTGTATTTTGCCGTACTTCAATGTCGTATAATACATAGCGTTGGAGCAACTGAACCAGACTGCTCTCGGGCGTTGTTACAATGAATACGGTATCTTTTTTACAGAACAACGCCTTTTCGCGGTTACGTATAATGAAAAAATCGCAGTAAAAAATCTTAAACGGCCGATGCTTCAATTATGTTTAAAAAATAAACAATCTGTTAAAGGTAAAGACGTTATAAGAAAATTCAAAATGAATATTTATCAGAAAAATTACTGGATTTGTGTGTGTGAAATTAAAAAAACTTTGTATTGTTTTCCGTGTCTTTTGTTTCGTGGTGAACCGTCTTGGTCAAAGAACGGAATAAGAGACTTAATTCATCTTAGTGCTAAAATTATTAAACATGAAAATACCGAAGGGCAGCTGAAAAATATATTTAGTCTAAGAATGTTAGGAAAAAATAACATTCAGAATGTTTTAGATTCATCATATAGAAAAGCAATTCAACAATACAATGAAAAGGTAACAAAAAATAGGCATGTGTTAAATTTAATAATAAATTGCATTAGATTTTGTGGCGCGTTTGAACTGGCACTTCGGGGTCATGATGAACACCAAACGTCGAATAACAAGGGCATTTTTCGGGAATTGATAAATTTTACAGCAGAATTGGATAAATCGCTCAGAGATCACATCGAAGCAGCACCGGTTTTTAAGGGATTATCAAAAACGATACAGAATGAGCTGCTTGATGCAATGTTGAACGTGTATTATGAACAAGTTGGCAGTGAAATTAAAGCAACCGACTTCATATCTGTGATAGCTGATGAAACAACAGATGTGTCTAATCAGTTTCAGTTGGTGGTTATTTTAAGATATATTGTGAACGCGAGACCGGTCGAAAGATTTTGGAAATTTCTTCTGCCTAGTGGACATGATACTAATTCTTTATCTGCCTCCATCCTTAACGAAATTAGTTTGCTTGTTGATGACCCAGAAAAACTGATTGCACAGAGCTATGATGGGGCAGCAGTCATGAGTGGTGCTATTAACGGCGTGCAAAGATATGTCCAAGACCAGTATCCAAGGGCTAATTTTGTACATTGCTATGCACATCAGACAAATCTAATTATGTCACATGCTACATCGAGCAGTAGTAATTGCAGAATTTTTTTTTGCCAATCTGACGGGATTATGTACATTTTTCTCCACTTCACCACAACGTACTGCAAGATTGGAAGAATTCCTTCAGAGAAAAAGCTTACCTCGCTCTTCAAAAATAAGATGTAACTTCAATTCTAGGACAGTGAATACAATATATGAGCACCGAGAAGAAATAATTGAAGCTCTAGAACAAATCGAGGGAGAAGCTAGTTTACAAATTACCATTCATCAAGCTAGTGCCAATTTGCGAATTTTAGAGGAGGAAAATTTTATCCATTGGTTAACTTTCTTTCATAAAATTATGCCACATGTGGACATATTGTTTAATCATTTACAAAATGTCAATACAGATGCATTAAAAATCAAGAATAATTTAGATAATTTTGAACGCGCTATTGGAAAAATTCGAACCGAAATCGCTGACACCGATAATCAGTTGGTTAAACAAAATGACCCAGAACTGACTCCTCGACCATCAAAGCGGCGAAGAGTAACTGATGGTAGCCAATGAAGGAGGGAAACTATTGAAGTGTGCGATATTATTTTGCTAGAAATAAAAACTAGATGTCGGTATACAGGGCACTTAATATTAGCAAACTTAATTTCTTTTAAACAGTTCTCCTCTTTTCAAAAAAAAATTTCCGGAAGATTGCCTTAAAGAAGCAGTAAAATTTTATCCATACCTCAATGAAAGCAGACTACGAACTGAATTAAGAAATTATATTCTAGAGAAGAATTTAGGCAAAATATAGAAGTCGGTGCTGTAGGTCTGCTAGGTCTTCTGCTGGATGGATTAAGCGACACCTTTAATGAAGTTGTTACGGTTTTAACAATTGTCATTACAATCCCAATGACAACGTCCAAACGGAACGCCAGTTTTCACGGCTGAAGAGAATAAAAGCTTTCCTCAGAAATACAATGAAAGAAGAGAGATTAAATGCCCTTACTATGTTATCTTGTGAAAAAGAATGTATAAATGATTTCCCAAACTTTAATGAAAAAGTGATAGAACTGTTCTGCAAGTCAAAGACACGTAAAGTAGACTTCGTTTATCGTCAGATGTAATTAAACTGTGTAGTGTAATATTTACTATTCCCTCAAAACAAACTCTACAATGAACAGTACCTGTCTGAAATAGTACGTCGGTGAAATTTATAAGGATTGGGTAAGCGTTTTTGTTTTACACTTTTTAATTTTGAAATTATGCACTCCCTATGTGAACTACCCCGAGCCGCCACTGGGTCCAAATGAATCGGTTTCCTGTTAACCGTGTGGCCCAGTTTACCGTTGATATTGCAGGTCACTAAGACGTCTAAAAACGGAAGACTTCCGTCTGATTCCACCTCCATGGTAAAGTTAATGTCACAGTGCTGGGAGTTTCCCATTTTTAGAGTGACCCGGTCACTTTAACGTAAACGATTTTCAACGTTTAAGAAGACTATCGGACTTTGTTCATGACCGTCTGAACACTTTAATTCATGACGATTCACCTTAGTCAACTACGGAAATGGACATTATAATGGATTGTAACCAATCGGCCGTAATTCATTTGCATTCTATCGACGTAAGTAAAAATTGGGTGTTTGGTCGCCGCCGCAACAAAAATCAGCATACCAACGTTTGTGCCTCTTTGTTAGCTTGTCGTAGTTTAACACGACCGTTTTTGTCATCTCACATTGTTACTAGTAAATGGCTAAATCCTAAAGAAATTTAATTCCCTAAGCGCAGACTTATATAGCGAGTAAAAATTAACAAAAACATACAAAATATTCAAAATCACTTTAAATTATTATGTCTTAATTTTGGAGTTTTTAATGTATTCACTAAAGTTACATTTCGCTTACACAATTTACATAAGCTGAAGATAAATTGCGAAAGATTGTCAAATTACACGCTACACGAGATTTCGTTGTCGCATCGGAAAACGCTGCACCTTAAAAAACTTTTCGGCGGCATAATAATATAGGAATATACCTCTAGCAAATGTACCCTTTTCATGTAAACTGACTTTTTTCTGTCAACAGTTCCGCCCACGTCCTCAGAAAACGTGATGTTGAGGCGGTCTCTTTCTCGATTATTGTTCAGGTATTGTGAGTAGAAGACAATATAAAAACGGCTTGCATAATTTCGTTAATCGAGGGTCACGACCTCCTTTTCGTAATGTTTTTTAAATATAAAAGAACTATTAAAAATAATCAATTAATTTGTCGCCTGGAGTGATGTTCTCAACGAGTAAAAAAAATGGATCACGTCGACATCGTAAAAAATCGAAATAAAACAACAGCCACAAAACAACGTCATAACATTCTATAAACTCGTACTATAAAGTATAATAAAAAAGTTAAAAGGTAATATGAAGGATTGAATCTTTCAAATCCTTTCTAATTACCCTGTCGCATTTCTTTGCTAATTATATTATTGACAGATGGTTATGTTATAAAAGTAATTTTAAATAACGGATGTTAAAAAAACATTATACTTAGAATACTTAGAATAAAATTTAAAAAATTAACAAGATCAATAAATCAAATAATAATAAAAAATATTAAGAGCAAGCAAGCAGAATTAAATTGTTCATGTATTCTATAGTTATAATGCTATTTTTATTAAATGAAGGAGATGGTAATCTTTAAGGTATCTACAATAGGGTGGAGCGATAATGTATGAATAAAAAAAAATGTTTGTTTTTTAAAATGGTATAGCGATATAAAGTTGCATTTCAATGAGTAAATTAAACGTAAGAAATATTACCTATTTGTAATGATGTTTTGAGGTGCCCCAACACAATTTAAAATTAAAAAAATATTACCTATTTTTCATATTGTGATCAAACTATATATTTTATTTGTTAGGTCAATATCTTATATTTTTTATACAGATTTAAAGAAGCGAGATACAAGAAATAATGGTAAACTAAATAATTATTCAGAAATACAATAATTATATATTAAATTGTTTTTTTGTATCAAAAGTAGGCATTTGTTGACGTGATAGTAGCCTTGCCCTGATGAAACCGTCTCGTTTATTTTTTCCACAAACTGCACTTGAAGCTTCTATCACCACTTTGATGCAGCGCTCAACGGCTTGAGTATGGCATGGAAAATCTTTAATTTTTTGACATGTGCCGAGACCGTCTTTGACACCGTCTTTGACAATGGCTTTCAAGTCGTCATTAGATAAATTTAAAGTCAGAGGTGGCTTAGTTATCTCACAGTCTCGCCACGTTATAATGTCGGTATAATCTTCAGCATCGAAATTAATTGAAGGCAGTTTAAACGTTCGAAGTCCTGGAGCTTTCTCACTTCTTGCTTTTAAAATTCGTCGATATGCTAGATCTCGTATGATTTCCCTTTCATCTCCAAGCATAGAAATAAGAACATTTTCTGGGTGACCAAAAAATCCATTTCGTTGGATTACCTTGCCAATGACCTTCTTCATATCGGCGTTCAAATAGCGACTCAGACTAATTGTTTGCCACTGGTGCTTAGCTCCGTTTATACACGAGGGATTACATTTTATTCTAAACCACATTGGACCATAAACTCTCATCACGTACTTGGCTAATATCACCAATTTTTCTTCAGGGTCCGGTCTAGTAGCATATAATCTTAGAATTCGATTTGCTTTTGTAAGCCATCTAGAGTGGTTGAAAGATTCAGGTTCAATGTTAGCTAAATCTCAAGAAAAAACGCCAGTGCTGATAGCGATCATAATATCGTACAGATATTTTTGGTCGGTACTCAAATCACCCCTGGAAATTTGAGGTAATATTGTAGGAATGGCGTTGAATTCGACTATTGGCATTGCTTCACATTTTTCTAACTGATATCCAATGGCACCTGAAAAGCATTTAGGCCCTGTAGTTTTTCCGTCCAAATGTAACAACAGATGTCGCAGTGGTAATTCATTGGAATGCAACTGGCAGATAAACCACTGTAATGATTTATTCAGTTCTTCTTCCATCAAACGAATAATACCAGCTTTAAAACCTGTGTTTACTACTGTTCCATCGCAACCAACAACAATTATTTCACTGAGTTTCACCGATTTGGATTTCAAGTGAGTTAATATAGTATCTTTAATACATTTAGCAGTTCCCAACTCACATGTGACATGCCCGAATTAGTCGCTTCCTGGCTCTGACAAAATCACATAATGATCTTCTAGTACCCTTTTTCTGTAAAATTTATTTTTTTTTCCGAATACTAATCAACGTTTTATCCCTTTTCCCATCAAAATATATACCGCGTAGGGTTTTCTTGCGATCTGCATCCTGTAAAGCTGTTCTGACTTTAGTTCTTTCACGGCGCAACTTTGAACGATCAATAACACCACTTGGATCCTTTGGTGAAATAATGCCAACATCTTTTAACACAGAAGAAGCTATAATGACAGCGGCTCTGTCAGAAACTCCAGTACGATCGCAGGCAAGAGCTAATGATGGTAAATTTAATCTCCTTTTTTTTTTGGTGGCGGATCAACTGTTCTTTTGGTGCTTCAAGGTAAGGACTAGAAGCTACGCTATCGCTTGAACTGTCGCTTTCGATTGCCAAGCCTTCAGGTAAAGAACGCGAACAACACGGTTTCTCAAAATCAGTGATCTCTCTGTTTCGCGATAAACTTTTTTGTTTTCTTTCTTCTTTTTTCTTATTTTTTATAGTTTCAACCACATCTACACCGCCTATGACCATTTTTCTTGTTGTTCTTTGATAGAGTAAAAAATTTATTTCTTCCTTGGGAACACGACTGCCTTTTAAACAATTACAATTTGAGAAAAGTTTACATTTGCAACTGCAAACATCAAGTAATCTGTGGGACTCAGTTATAAATCCATTGATCTTTTCTTCGTAATTTTTGTTTGTTTGAAGACCTTTATAAGGTTTCATTAAGATTCTATATTTGTCATGGTAGGAACGAATACGTTGTAGAATTCTCTTAACACTAACAGTTGGCAGCGAAGCTTTTTGCCAAATTTCTAAAACTTCTTGAGCCAATATTTCGGATATGTCATGAAAGGTTGGCTCTTTTACTGTTTTATTGGGCTTTAATTCATTTTTAATGAATAGGTAATTTTTGATAACGTCATTATAACTTGGTAATTGAGATACTGGTAACTTCTCTGGTAATCCGAACACAGCACAGGTCATCAATTGTCGTGTTTTGACTTGAGACATTTTACTGTAATAAAGATATATAATATGTGCTAAAGTATTACAATAATATCTGAAACCTAAATAGGAAATTGAAAATACTACTTACATGAGTCTTTCTTTTCTTGATCTCAGACGTAAAATTCAATGGGTATCACAAGTGAAATAGTACTCACGCGAGTTGACTATAGCGTTCGAATAACGTTTTAGGAGAGTTGCGAAATCGTCTTCACGTGCTTCAACACCCACGCGTCTTAATACGCTCGCTTCGGATTATATTTTTCTATCTTATACTAACTGCGCAACACTCAGTGTGTAATTTAGCGTTCATTAAATATTTTTGATTTTTCGCCTAAATTCTTGAATTTTGCCAAACTTAATAATGTCGGGGGCACCTCTAAATATATCATGTGCGAAATGAAATTTTCTGTGTATATTTGGGAGATAATAGAGCAACTTTTTACAGGTATTCCAAAGCTATTGCTAAATAAAAAAAAATCGCTCCACCCTAATCTACAAGGCAATGTTAAAACAAATATTCAGATTGATGCATAAGTTTGTTTTTGGATTCCACGAGGAGAATGTACTGAAAAAAAAACATGTAGGGAATTAGTCAAAGTTATTTTAATGTGATATCAGGATGAAAACGTTAATGCGTACCCTAATATACTTGGCATAACGAAAATTCGATCCAGGATGATTTTTTAAAATCATTCTTAGAAACAGTGGAAGACGCCATTCTTATATGTTTATTTGGCGCGTAATGGCATCGTGCACAATGAATTTTTCCCACCAGGTAATAAACAATTTTATTGCGACGTTCTTCGGCGTCTAAGAAAAAACATTTGACTCTCACTTATCAGAGCGGTCTGTCAAGTGGCACAAGAGTTTATGGATTCTACATTACAACAATGCACCAACCCACGCGTCATTTGAGGCGTTTACGATAATTGGAGCGTGGATACCTTCCGATAACTGCGGTAAACAACTGATTTCTTTACAGTAGATCCAGTCGACCGGTAACTAATGTTTATCGAAAGTATGCGGTACTTCTCGTATTTATTTAGTTTGTTAGTTAGTTGTTTTATGTTTGTTAATGTTGCAACAAATTCATTTTGGTAAGTTGATATTTACTTACTCACTTACTTAATCCTGAAGCCTTTATACCCTTGCAGGTGTAAGGTTATACAGAGCTGACACAGGACTTCAGTTTATTTTTGCATATCTCTTTCCATTCTTTTCTGTTTTGCACTTCATTTCTCATTTCACTCCACTCAACACCCCTTTCCCTAGCCGCACTTCTAAAGACATCACTCCAGGATTTTCTTGGCCTTCCTTTCGTTCTTCGCTTGTATTTTCTTGCTTCAAAGACTCTTCTGACCGATTTATCTTCCCCCATTCGCAATACATGTCCCAACCATATCAGCTGTCCATCGTCTATTAAATTTAGTGTTGGACTTGTTTTCAGATTATCTCTAATCTCGGTATTTTCTGTTTTATCCATTCTTGTTTTTCCACCAATTTGAAATTTACAATCTTCAAAATCCAATAAACGATAAATAAATAATATATTTAACATTTTTTGTAGTAGCACGTGGGGCTTTCCGCACCTCTATTTTAGTAAGTAGTTATATTACGGAAATACAGTATTATTTCACACAATTTATCCGAAGATAGTAGGTTTTCGACACCTACAGGTGTACCAGAGAAGAGAAATTGTGTTGCAAACAGTAAAGAAATCAAACCTGCATGACTTAAAGAGTACCGAAGAGATCAAACTGAAAGGCATAATGAAAAGATGGGTCTATTAAAAGATAATAAATGCCTTAAAAGGTTAATTAAGTTAGGCATGTTATATGTAGTCTTGTATTCAAAAAAGTCGCGGACACTTTTAAATCAAGTAAACATTTTTCATTAGCTTTTTTTAGCAATGCTCTTTAGAAACACGTGTCGCAGATAGTTTATAGTTGCTGCTGTTGGTCGTCCTACTGCTACTATGAGGTTATTTCAGGTTATTTATGCTTTGTTCATTCCTCTCGCCCACCGGTTATTGGCGGGATTATTTTGAAGTTATGGATTTACCGCATGGACCTACTAAATGAACTGATCCAGGAATGCCGTACTTGGTAGATGTATCAGCTACGTCTGGTGCGATTACCGAACGCAGTTTGGTAGATGTATTGTTATTATCGAACGCTTTCATTATGTAGCGGTGTGCCAATTTCTAGCCGCAGTACTATTCCACCATCCCTACTCCTCAGATCTTGTGACCCCTTGTGACTTCTTCCTGTGACTTCTTCCTTTCCCAAGTTTAAATTGAAGCTCAAAGGGCGCCGTTTTGGGGAGATTGAGAAGATCCAGATAGAAACGCAGGCAGTGTTTAACAGGTTAACACGCCAAGACTTTCAGCACTGCTTCCAGTCATTGACAAGTCGCTAGGATCGGTGTATTCACGCTGAAAGAGAGTACTTTGAAGAGGATAGAAGTGAATAAGTTGTAAGAGTAATTTATTGTGATTTCTTTGACATTCCGGGAATTTCTGCGTAGCATCTTGTATGTACACTTTCGGATATAATCACCGTCACTGCAAATCCGTTCGTTTGTCCACGTTTATTATTATCCTTAACTTCTTTCTTCGGTGTATGATCTTCATAAAATATTTTCTATTAATTAGCATCGCCTACTGTTTAAGGCTATTTTTGTTTAAGGCTGAATTTTGTAAGTAAAGGTGCTTTCTTTTGTAACTACCAGAAAATAATTAGATCGCATTGTATATTAAAAAGCGATAATACTCCGATCTGGGTTAAGCATTCTGTTCAAAATATTATTTAATTAAAATTTTAATATATTCCTTTTATACTATAATTCTATTTATATTAAATTTTCCTACGCCCGCTGATATGATGCCTGACGTTATCTTTTGGTGTTTTTGAATGAAAAGAGGATTTAGAAATTTGCTTTCAGAAGGTTTAAGTTTTGTTTTCATAATCTTTAACAAAAGTCTTGAGTCTATTCAGTTCCCTTGTATAACCCGGCCAAATATTCATTTATTTTCTTATTGTAATAAATTTAAATTAAATATTCGAACAAGTTATATCGTCCATAGTATATTCATTGTTTAAATTTTGAATAATAAACCAAATTAATTCGAAGATTAATTATTAGTTTTATTACATTTGCATATAATAAAATTTTAACTACATAATTTTCTAAAAGAACTTTTCCCGAAGATTAACTTAAACCTTAATAATCTTAGAAATTGGATCAAACAACTAAATGTTATATTTTATGTAATCGTGATGTTTTCGATAGAGGGCGCTAGGATCATCGATATTAACTCTAACTTATTCACGAAAATATTTTAAATACACTGCTTCAAGAAATTAACGCACCACTAAGGAATCTTTCATAAAACTGTAGTATATGACTAGATAGAGAAGTATATTCGATTCTTTGATAATTAACAACATTTAATAAACTTTGTTTAATCTATTAATAAATTAGCTTTTACAAATTAATACAAATAAAATATTAATTGGCATTTTTTAGTGAAATGGCTTCAGTATCGAATATTTACACTTCTGCCTCTAATGATGGTTTGACATCGAAGACTCATACTTAGAATAAACAAGCCGTTTATTTATGTCATTCTGCTCCAATTTATTCCATATTTCCACAAGGCGGTGTCCTAACTCTTCCAGATTGGTGGCTCGGTTCTGATAATCTTGCAGCCGTTTGCCAAGCATGTCCCAGACATGCTCTATTGGATTGAGGTCTGTATTTCTTACTGGCCAAATCATGGTGTCGATTCAAACCTCTTGACGATAATTTTGAACTATGCGAGCATCGTGGGCTCGTGAATGATCTTGCACTAATAAACAAAATGGTTCGACATAAGGCACGCATGGCATAACATGGTCCGGTCACCATTAATACTTCCATTGTTTAACACTACTAAGTCAGTACGAGCAGTCAAAGAAATTTCTCACCGTACCATTACAGAACCTCCACCAAATAATGCGGTATTCAGAATGTTGCATTAAGCATAACGTTCATTTGAATTCAATGACTAATTTTAAGTAGAAATGATTCCATTCACTTTTCTCGAATTCCTTACGGTTCTTGAAATATCGGATTTTGAAGTTGTCAGGTCGTATGGATAGATGCAAAAAAATGTTGATTGTCGTTAAAACGTTCGTTAATTGTCATCATTGACAGTTGGTTTGTTTTAATTGCGTCATTGGTGTTAAAATCATGCCTGTAATTTATTCAAATGAAGAATGCGCTGACATGATTTTCGTGTACGGATTTTGGAACGGTAGTACCAGCGCGCCAGTTAGGGAATATCAACGACGATACCCAAACTTGTCTTCCAGACAAGCAAATATTTAGTGTGAAAATTCACAACACTTTGATTAACAAGTGCGTTCCCTAAACCGACTTGTGAAAGAGAAGTTATGGGAAGAAACAATGTCAGAGCAGTCCTTGAGGTTGTTGAAAATCCTGGTGTCAGTACGAGAAAAATTTCTGTATCTATTGGACAAATTAGAACGGCTGTTAAGGCATTTTGCGAGAAAACAGACTGAGTCCCTATCATTACCAACCTGTACAAGAACTTCTACCCAGGGATCTTCCCCAAAGTGTTCGCCTTTGTGAAAGGTGGAGCATCATCTGGATACTCGTTCAAGAACCCTTTTCAGTGACGAAGCTACATTTACAAGAGATGTAATCAACAATTTCCACAACGAACATATGTGAGCAATCAAAAACTCTCATGCTGTTCGAGAAACCCACTTTCAGAGAAGATTCTTTGTAAACGTTTGTGCTGGAATAATTAATAATTACTTTATCGGACCATATATCTTCGACGGAAATTTGAATAGCGAAATGTACCGGGCTTTTTGCAGAACGATCTACCTTTATTACTTGAGGACATTCCTCTTCAAATTAGAAGTACGATGTTGTTTTTACATGATGCTGCTCGGGCCCATTATGCAAGAGGTGTCACTAATTTCCTCAATGAACAGTATGCAAATCGGTGGATAGGTCGTGGTAGTCAAATTGCTTGGTCAGCGCGATCTCAACCCATTAGATTTTTTCATGTAGGGACATGTGAAGACACTTACCTATTCAATGGGAAAGCCTAATAATACGGACCAACTCATCCAGAAGATTCATGCAGCGTTTTATGAAGTGAAAAACACTATGGAGAGCTACAACTGGGAACGAGATCTCCGATTGAGGATTAGTTATGTATTGCACGAGGCAGTAGTCACATTGAGCAGTTTTAATAATTGCAATGTCTCTACGCATTTCTTAAAATAAACCGCATTTCTTCCTAAGCCTTCTAGTAATTCGTTTCAGCTTCAAACCACGATATTTCAAGAGCCGTTAGATATTCGAGAAAAGTGAATAGAATCATTTTTGCTTAAAATTAGTAATGTAATTCATATACGAAATATCTCAGATACCTCGGTGGCCACCCGGTATATCGGTATTAAACGCTTGAAACAAGGTTACTTGTATGCGTAGGCATGCATGAATATGTCTTGTCCTGTCCTCAGCCGGGAATTGCGCGAGGCTGCTAAGGCAGTATTATTGTATTCCTTTCAACAAAGCTTCGAGCAGTGGGCGTCGGGAAGCTATGGAGCAATGACATAACATTAAGTTCTGCTTCAAATTTGGTAAAACGGCGACGGAAATCCATGAAATGTTGGTGCAAGTTTACGGTTAGGATGCTGCATGTATAAAATATGTATACGATTGGTTTGTACGCTTCCGCGCAAGGAATCGGTGGAGGACGAACCGCGATCAGGCTGGTCATCCACAAGCAAGACACCGAAAAACATTCGTGCGTGTTTTGCTAGCAAAAGATTGGCAAATGACTCTGCGATTAATAGCAGAAAAATGGGTATTAGCAAAGACACAGTGGGAGCCATCATCCACGAAAATTTGGGTAACACACAAGATTTGTTCATGATTTGTTCCCCACATCCTAACAAACGAGCAACATGCAAGACCAGTGGAGATTTCATCTACATGTGTGACCGGGATCCGTTCTCTCTGGGTTCCATTGTCGCTGGGGACGAGTATAAGTGTTACCAGTATGACCTCGGAACTAAAAGAATCAATGGAATAGCGACCACATTTGCCGCGACAAACAAAGAGCTGTGTGCCAATATCCAAGGTGAAAACCATGCTGATCACATTTTTCGATAAAGAGGGAATCATCCATAAGGAATTCATCCCTGCTTGCTAAATAGTGAATGCCGCATCCCACCTGGAGGTTCTCAAACGTCTATTGCAGCCCATCCGGCGCCTTAGGTCACATATGTTCGAAACCGGAGATTGGATGTTACTGCACGACATTGTACCATCGCATACGAGCCTTGTACGTCACTTTTTGTCTCTGACTGTTTTGGAATACTTACACTACTATTTTGGAGACGGTTCCAAGTAAAGACTTTTCCGATAGCTTCCAAAAGCTATACAAAAATCTATTGTCAAAATTGCGTTGTGTCTGTTATAGAGCCGTCCCTGTGTATTAGAGTCACCGTGTGAAATGCAAGGCAAGTATCACGCGAGTTTTACCTAGCATTAAGATAAAGACACGAAGTATTAAAAACTAGATGTAAGACACAAATGAAAGACATAAATTATTATAACGCTTCCCGTGTAATCCAGTACTGTTCTTAACAATAATATACGCTTCACGTTATTATGTATTATTTTCAAATAATAAAGGCATCTTAAACAAACTAAATGTTTTAATTTCTAAATAAATTAAATAAAGTTTTTAGAACAGACGTAACGAGAGCTGTAAAATATAATTTGTCTAGTCGCGAGTACTTCGAAAGCCAAAAAAGGTATTACTAATGTGCATTTTGTTTTTGTGTTTTTATTATACCATTCACCAAATTTTGAAGACAAACCTCGTATTATTATTATTATTAAAGGGTGTTTCAATAAGAGCGCAAGATTTCAGTGTTCAATAAAACATGGTTTTCTGTAGCAAAGTATTGAAATATTTATTGATTTAGAAAATATACATTTGGGAATTATGTATGAAACAAAATATCTTGTAAATGGCTTGCTGCTGGCTTGCTGGCTTTGCTGGCATATGCGCCTTTTGACGAAATTTTCAATAACGTTATTGAATACATGTGGTGGTATTTCATTGATACAGCGTCTAATTTCGGCTTTCAATGCTTCGATGGTTGCAGGCTTATTGGCATAAACCTGTGACTTCAGATAACCCCACAGCCAGAAGTCTAAAGGCGTTAAATCGCAAGAGCGTGGAGGCCAATTCTGGTCACCAAATTGGGAAATGGCACGACCAGGAGCAAACTCGTGCAAGATCGTCAATGTTTCACGGGCAGTATGACATGTGGCACCGTCCTGCTGAAACCACATGTCGTCAAGATCAATAGCTTCCCAATGAGGCACAAGAAACTGTGTTATCATAGCACGATAACGTTCGCCATTCACCGTTACTGCATTACCTTCTTCGTTTTCGAAGAAAAACGGTCCAATTATTCCTCCAGACCATAATGCACACCATACAGTGACCCGTTGTGGATGCATTGCTTTCTGATGAATCATTCGTGGATTTTATAAGCCCCAAATGCGACAGTTTTGCCTATTAACGAAGCCATCGAGGTGAAAATGGGCCTCATCACTGAAAATGATTTTGTTTGCAAAATCAGCAGGTTGCTCAAGGATCCAATTGGTGAATTCTCTTCGCTGTTCATGGTCTACTGGCAGAATTTGTTGAGTCAGTTGGATTTTGTAGGCATGCAGCTGTAAATCTTTAGTGAGAATTCGCTGAAGAGTGCCTGTTGAAATGTCCAGTTCTTGTGCCCGATGGCGAATTGACGTCTCTGGCCTTTCTGTCACACTCTCGCGAACTGCCGTGATGTTTTGTTCTGAACGACCTCTACGAGCTCGTATCGTGTGTTTCAACATCACTAACCGAACCGGTACTTTCGAATTTTTCGATTATTCGTTTAACCGTAGATGAATTAGGCACATTATTTCGACCGAACATTGGACGCACTTTACGAATAGTGGCAATTAAACTTTCACCATTTTCATAATAATTTTTGACAATCAGGACGCGTTGTTCTACCGTGTAATGCTCCATGTTTACTAACTCCCATCTGTCAACTTTCGATCTGCCACGTCATAATCATGTGACATTATGACTGTCAAACATGGCGCGCAATTCAAATCTTGCGCTCCTATTGAAACACCCATTATTATTATTATTATTATTAAAACATCATAAATATAATATTTATATGACCTATTTCTACCTGAAATGGCTCTAAATATATAACATTCTATATGTAGTTATTAAATCTATTTAGTACAAATAAGAAAAATAACGCTATTGTTTAGTAAAAACACGTGTTATCTACTTTTCGAATTGATGACAAAAGGATAGTGAAGAAACGCGGGTAGTGAACTACCTGAGCTACATGTAACGGTAGATTCTATTAACGTATATGGGAGCTTTTTCGTGATATATGAGAAAAGAAGAGCGATGACAAGTATCTGAGAGTTCAATCTAAGGCGACTTCGATTGTGAGGAAGGAAATAGTCCCACTGGGTGATAAATTAAGGCTCCTTGCATTGTTTCGCATCCTGGGGTGCCTGACAAGGATATACGCTCCATCTATTGGTCGGGACGTCCTGTAAAGGATTCTAAGAGGAAACGCGCCATCAATTGAAATCGGCTGACAATAGACTTTTTTCGTAATTAACGAGAATTTTGTTGGTATTTTGGTCTTGAAAAGGATCTTTCTGGATTGTATATACAACTAAATGAAACGAACATAATAATGTAAACATAATGATTAATAACCGGTATGCAATGTTGCGGCTTCTGTTACTTCGACGACGTAAAAGCAAAATGAACTTTTTTAAAGTAATAAATAATTAATTTTAGTGAGACTGACACGAAAATATTATTTCGTATTACGCGATAATTAATTATTCAATATGTATATATAAACGAGTTTGTTTTTGCTGTATGTTGCGTTAGCTCTCGTTAATGAAATTATTTTCAAAAATTGTGGCTAACATACCGGGTGCATTTTTTAACTTAAAACTTTAAAATATCTCGCAAAATAAGCAGTTCACTGGGAAAAAGTCCAGACCTAAAATTTAATAATTAATGGAGGAAATACATTAGTGCTAGAATTACAGTATAACCTCCTTATAATGGACATTGACGGGGAATCCTAAAATGTCCAATATATGGAGGTGTCCAAAATGTGGAGGTGAAAAAAAAACGAAAAAAAATATTCATTCTCATATCAATTTAATCACACATAATAAGACGAAAGTCGAAAAAATTTTACAATACTTAATACACATACATACATACATATTTTATGCTAGATTTTACTTGAAATAATCATTAATTGTTGTTTGTCTTGCTTTTTTCATTTTATGTTTAAATATCTCAGATTCACATTCAAGAAGAGCTTGAGAAATATTGTTAGCAATGTTAAAACTGTTAGTGCTTAAGAAATAGTTCTCAAGATCTTTTAATTTTTGATGGGCTTCTGAAATATTTGATATACTAATTACAAATTCCTCTTCAATCTCATTTTCCATTTCATCACTGATATCAGTAATTTCATCGATACAATCTATAATGGAAACATTAGGATTTTCAGTAAATAACTCATTATCAATTAATGCGTATGTGCTTAAATCTAAATTAGTGATGTTAAAATTGGGAAATAAAAATGCTAATGGTATATTATCTTCTATATCGCACTCTGCACTTAGATCACTGTCACTTTGATTGAATCCGCATTTTTGAAAACAGTTTCTTACGTTTTTTCCAAGCAGCTGATATCCATATTAATGCAGTGACTACCGTAATGTTTTTTTCTACCATTTCTAGTGAATTTTCAGTATCCATTAACGCCAAAAGCCTTTTTACAAGCATGCTCCTGTAAATTACCTTAAAGTTTTGAATCACACCCTGGTCCATAGGTTGACAATGCGAGGTAGTATTTGGAGGCAGAAAAACCAATTTTACGTTTTCCAATGAAATCTTCGGATGAAAAGTGGCATTATCAAGAAACAAAATTACATGCCTTTTTTCTTTCTTCATCTTGTTATCAAAGTTCTTTAACCAAGCTAACATAATATCCAAAGTCATCCACGCTTTTTTGTTAGATATCCATCCTATCGGCAACTTATCCACACGAGCTCCTTTAAAACATCTAGGTTTCTTACTTTTACCGATGACTAACGGCCTTTCCTTATCACCCTCCATATTTGAACACAACAATATAGTTAGTCTTTCTTTTGCAGATTTTCCTCCGGCACATTTATCACTTCTTAACGCAAATGTTTTTGTCGGAAGGGCGCGGAAAAGTAAACCGGTTTCATCAGCATTAAAAATATCTTTCGGAGAGTAATCTTTGCATATTGATTGCAACTTGACTTTCCAATCGTCTACATTTTGCATGTTTACATAGGCAGATTCACCACACACACTTTTAAATGATATTTTATGTCTTTGGAAAAATTTCTCCATCCAACCATTAGACGCTTTGAATTCGGTGAGTTGTAAACTTTGTGCTACTTCCAGCGCCTTTTCTTTGAGTAGGGGTCCTGACATGGGAATATTTTTGTTTCGCACCTTACAGAACCAGTTGAACACTGCTCCGTCGATTGCTAAACCACTAGTTTTTGGAAACTTCCTTTTTTGAGCTAGGTTTCCATTTTTCTCGAAAAGTTCTTTTATTTCACTTTTTTTTTTTCTCTATATCACTAATTTGCGACTTTCCGACACCAAACTTTTCCGCGAGCTTTCGGACACTTAAGCTTTGCTGTTCACTAACCGCAATAATATCAATTTTATCTTGGATTGTTAACCGCTTTCTTTTACTAGAATCCATGTTGACACTATCAAAGGCTAGTTCAAACTGATTCAAAATATCACTCCACTTATCACCTGACGAGTAGGCCAGTGGTAAACCGTCGTTCCTTTGTTTTATGGGAAAAACCCGAGTAGATATACTTCCACGTGTGCACTTTGTACATACATATGTATTATGGGAAAAACCCGAGTAGATATACTTCCACGTGTGCAGGAATAAAAGTACATACATACAGACATAATTGCAAAATTTTATTCGGCGCCGCCCGTCTTGTCTGTCCTTAATTAAGAGATATATTTACAGATGTTTTATTGCTTCGGTGAAATAAAGGGTGCCCGCGTCCGATTTATGGAGGGTCCAATATTAGGAGTGACTATTGTTAAGAGAACCCATTATAAAATTTCGTACCACAAAAAATGTCCATTTTTTAGAGGTGTCCGATTGTCGGAGCTGTCCATAATTAGAGGTTTTACTGTAGATCCTTTTTCCCCCTCCATGTAGATCGGGCGGGGGAAGCTTTGAAATTTTAAGTAAGAACCGGTATATTTTATTACAGATTCGAATTCTACTGGAAAAAGTATCTAGGATTTGTCTGAAATATTTTTTCAATTCATGATAGATGGCGCCGTAATCGGTGAAATTCAATTTTTTTTCAATTTCTCGCATTGAGAACCTGCATCCGATTCTGCAATTTGTTCTCAATCAAAAGAATACCAAGAAAAATTAATTATTAAGAAAGTACTATTATCATAATCCAGGAACGGGCGCGTCTTTCTTCGCATACTTTGTCAACGCGGTTTCCTTCGCTCATGACTTTTCGTAGTGCTTTCAAATAAAAAAAAAATGCATTTTTCTTTTAATACCATTTCCTATGTTGAAAATAATTTTTATAAAAATGTTTTTGTGTACACAATGTATGTATTTAACGTTCGTGTTATTTGTTCCATTCGTACATCTTCCGTTACGCTTTAATTTCCATTTCTAATTTTCCCTTATTTATTGTCAAGTTCCGGTATCTTAATTTGTTTGCGAATCATTTAAATACGTTCAACTGTATGCTATCGCTATATCTGTAAGCTGTATCGCTATCTGTGTTTAAAATTTGGTAACTGTATCGCCCCCCTATCGTTTTCTATGCCAGCGAGTAATTGCGAGATTCGAGCTCCCACCTTCGTGGCGTTAAGTCTTGAAAAGTAGTGCAAATTTTAAGTAAAGAAAGCTATAGTCACGGCTTTTCGACATATCGTTATATCGCATAATGCGGATAAAGTCGAAGAATTGATTAAAGTTATTAGGAATAGCCAATTTTGTTTGAAGCGACTTTAGAAGTTTTGAGGAATATAAATTAAGAATTAAGAAATACTGAAAAAACAAGCCTATCAACGCGAGGAAACGTACAGACGACCGTTTCGTTCTAATTGGAACTTCTCAATGCACGGCATTCCCTTTCGATGACGACCTTGCTTTTTCATTTATATACTTTCTGTATATATAGTTAACATTTGGAATTTACTGCAAGTGAGAATTAATGAATATTAAATCACATTCTTACATGTAAATGTCGACTTATTTAATGCGTATAAATCTACAATCCGTCAAACTAAGTTTGTACTAGTATGCAGAACACACTCTTTCGCGACAACGAACTTCCTGGTAGTTAGGTTAATTAAGAATTAAGAAATACTGAAAAAACAAGCCTATCAACGCGAGGAAACGTACAGACGACCGTTTCGTTCTAATTGGAACTTCTCAATGCACGGCATTCCCTTTCGATGACGACCTTGCTTTTTCATTTCTATACTTTCTGTATATATAGTTAACATTTGGAATTTACTGCAAGTGAGAATTAATGAATATTAAATCACATTCTTACATGTAAATGTCGACTTATTTAATGCGTATAAATCTACAATCCGTCAAACTAAGTTTGTACTAGTATGCAGAACACACTCTTTCGCGACAACGAACTTCCTGGTAGTTAGGTTAATTAAGAATTAAGAAATACTGAAAATTAATTAACCTAACTACCAGGAAGTTCGTTGTCGCGAAAGAGTGTGTTCTGCATACTAGTACAAACTTAGTTTGACGGATTGTAGATTTATACGCATTAAATAAGTCGACATTTACATGTAAGAATGTGATTTAATATTCATTAATTCTCACTTGCAGTAAATTCCAAATGTTAACTATATATACAGAAAGTATAGAAATGAAAAAGCAAGGTCGTCATCGAAAGGGAATGCCGTGCATTGAGAAGTTCCAATTAGAACGAAACGGTCGTCTGTACGTTTCCTCGCGTTGATAGGCTTGTTTTTTCAGTATTTCTTAATTCTTAATTAACCTAACTACCAGGAAGTTCGTTGTCGCGAAAGAGTGTGTTCTGCATACTAGTACAAACTTAGTTTGACGGATTGTAGATTTATACGCATTAAATAAGTCGACATTTACATGTAAGAATGTGATTTAATATTCATTAATTCTCACTTGCAGTAAATTCCAAAAAGAATATAAATTAAATCAAATTGTGTTACAACGGCGTTCCAGTCCGATCTTCGGAAAAGTAAGCTCTCTGTTGAAGACTGCATCTAGGCACTCCATCCTATAGCATCTGGGACTATCACGGGGTTAAATTAGTTTGTTACCACCAAGCCAGAAAGAATTAAAAAACAGTATCGTAGCGAGCCCTCTCAAAGGTCTGCGATAACTAACATTTCCAAAGGACAAGACGTATTTAGGAAACCAAGTAATTCGCATGATTAATATTAATTTGAATAATCTAATTTCATTTGATATCTTGTTTTGTTTTCTATATCCTGCCGTAGTTAATTTAATATAACATTTTAGAGAACGACTCATTGTAACTTCAACCTATCTTTTTATATTTAAACTTTAGTATTTAAACATAAAATTAACTTTTTCCTTAATTGAAATTAAATTCTAAATTTAGTGTCATATTCGTACATAAATCTTTTTCTGTAACACATTTCTTTTGCTGACAAGTTTTTATTGCCGCTAAGAAACTAAATGTTTTTTTCATGTCCAGCTGCATATTGTACAATATATGTCCATGCATTTTGGATATAATAACGTTTGAATTAAAAATAAAATTATTTTTGGTATCTTGTAAAATATTAATTACCGCTTATATTCTGTTTGTAATAAATTGAGAAGTTAATTCTGGGGTACCTTAGGAAAAGCTGCGTTTATTTAAAAGCAAAACTATCGTAATTTAAATTTATTTTTATACCGGATTTATATCTTTATGACTTGTTGAGAATTTAATATTTTCCGAACTAGTTTTAACATAATTTTGCTGTAGTCTATGGTTTTTTCGTATTATTATAATTTATTTTTCCTTTTGATATACATATATATATATATATATATATATATATATATATATATATACACACTGTGTCCATAAAGTATGGACACAAGCCCGTAATAACGTTATTGTGCATTATTTGACAAAATGTAAAGATATATCGATTAATGTTTTTTATTAGCTATATTTAGATGCTACTATTTTGGCTTTTCCGTTGACCTTGAATAAGTTATGACGTCATTGATAATTTTTTTAAATGTCAACTTCTTTTTTTTTGTGGATTTTGAAAGCTTTTACAATTCTTTATTCGACGATGTAAAAATTTTGGTATGTTACATTAGAAAATTTTTGAGTAATGATTTGCGTCCATAAAGTATGGACACTAGCCCGTTATAATAACGTTACTGTGCATTATTTGACAAAATGCAAAGATATGTCGATTAGTGTTTTTTATTAGCTATATTTAGATGCTACCATTTTGTTTTTTCCGTCGACCTTGAGTAAGTTATGACGTCATTGATAATTTTTTTATGGATTTTGAAAGCTTTTACAATTCTTTATTCGATGATTTAAACATTTTGGTGTTAGTGTTACATTAGAAAAGTCTATGCGACACAACCGGAAAATTTGGACGTTTTACGACAACGCATCATCTACGAAACCAGACTAATCACTCCCGAAATATTACAGAATGTGCGAAATGGAATTTATCATCGCTTAGGATTTTGTCAACAAAATGAAGGAAAACATTTTGAGCATTTGTTATAAATTTGATACTGAAAATGTCAAAATTTTCTAATGTAACATACCAAAATTTTTACAACATCGATTAAGAATTGTAAAAGATTTCAAAATCCACATAGAAAAAGTGGGGTTGACATTTAAAAAAAATATCAATGACGTCATAACTTATTCAAGGTCGACGGAAAAAATAAAATGGTAGTATCTAAATATAGCTAATAAAAAACATTAATCGACATACTTTTGCATTTTGTCAAATAATGCACAATAACGTTACTACGGGCTTGTGTCCATACTTTATGGACACAAATGATTACTCAAAAATTTTCTTATGTAACATACCAAAATTTTTACATCATCGAATAAAGAATTGTAAAGGCTTTCAAAATCCACAAAAAAAATGTGGTTGACATTTAAAAAAATTATCAATGACGTCATAACTAATTCAAGGTCGACGGGAAAAACAAAATGGTAGCATCTAAATATAGCTAACAAGAAACATTAATCGATATATCTTAGCATTTTGTCAAATAATGCACAATAACGTTATTAAGGGCTTGTGTCCATACTTTATGGACACAGTGTATATATATATATATATATATATATATATATATATATATGAGAAAAATTAAATAATTGAATTTTCTTATGTTAGTCAAGACTTTAATATTTTGCATTTTTATAAATATACATATTAATTTTAATTTTTTTTTCGTGAATATACGAGTTGATTCTAGGTATTTTTTCCTTTGCGTTTGGTTTTTTTCCTTTAGAGATTTCTTTTAAGGTATCCTGTGCAACATTTTAACATCAATACTTAGTAAATATGTAGCGTGTGTTTGAGTAGTGTGTATGCGCATGCGCAGAATAACGCGCAATCCCTTTTTTCAGTTTTCAGACTAAGCTTCCGTAAGCAAAACTGACTGGCGCTACCTTCTATCTGTTATTATTGTCACCCACATCCGTTTCCGCTGACTAAGGGCATACACAGAAAATAGAAGCTCCCAGACATTGTGCGATACGACTACGGTTTTGTTAGTTTTCGACCATCTTCAGACGCCATCGCTGCGCCTGCTTCTCGCGTAGGTAGCACTTTTAATTCACAAAAACACAAAATAAACGTACAAGAGAAGAATATTTTGAAAAGTAAAAGAACTGTTTCTGTTACGCTGTTAATAGTACTTATTACAGAATGGAGTTTTTAGCTGTACAGGAGAAAATTGAAAGCAGTTGATAGAGGAGGTAGGGAAGCGTCCGACAAAAGCCAGAATGTTGCGGTCTCAAATCAAGGCAATGGTCGTTTGTTTTTTCTATATTAGAGGCGTAATCCATAAAGAGTTCATACCACAGGATAGGACTGTCAGAATGAATCGATTCTGCATCATAATCAAGCTCGTGCCCACACTGTTCGTTCGTTGTGCACCATTTGTTAGCAAAAAAAATATTCCAGTGCTCTCCCCTTTTCACTAGGAGCCAGATCTCTATAGCCCGGATCTGGCTCCTTAAACTTTTTCATGTTTCCCAATATGAAAACTCCGCTGAAAGGCCACCGTTTTGATACAATTGAATATATATTCAAAGCCGCGTGGTGGAAGTTCTGAAGTGGTTAACTTTAGATGATTTTCGACGATGCTTCCTGCAATAGGAGAACCGCTGGAACAATCGAGGCAGACTATTGTGAGGAGACAAATGCTTAAAGTAATTCAATTTTACTTAATAAAGACTACAGGAAAAGTTTCTCATTGTTTAATTGCCACACCTCGTAAGTTTAATGGGTTCTGCCTGGTTCAAGATTTACAGTAGAACCTCTATAACTTCGTTCTTATAGATTATGTTGCTCGCAAAATGGGATTCGTAATTCGAATGCTTAATTTCATTAGATCTGAAAGTCCTTTGAAATCCTTATATTTCGCTTTTGCTTATTCTTATTTAAATATGCTACCCAAGAATGTATATATTAATCATCTCAACAAAATACAGAAGGACATAATATATTATAGACTAGGCTTAGAAAGCTCTTATTGTAGCCGATCAAACAGTTCACTGCCGAGACGTTAGTTATATACAACTTTTTTTTAAACGTTTAATTAGAATATTTCTTTGAGATTTTGTAAATCATTTTTAGGTTAGGCTCAAATGATAGATTACCATTTAATTCTCTTTATTAATGATAATGCCTTTTTTCATCGAACATTAGGAACATGCAGAGTAAAACTAATGACCTTGTTGCGGAATCAAAAAAGAATGGCCTTAGCATAAATAAAAATAAAACTAAAATGTTGAAAATTAACACCAAAGATACAACAAACATAGAAGTCGAAGGCACACAGATAGAAGTAGTGGAGGAATTCACTTACCTTGGCAGTGTTGTCTCGAGCAATGGAGGAACATTATCTGATATACCGCGAAGAATAGACAAGGCACGGAAAGTTTTTGCAAGTATGAGAAAAATATGGCGCTCTAAAAGTTTGTGCTTATCATCAAAAATCAAAGTGTACAACTCAACAGTGAAACCAGTTCTCCTCTATGGCTCAGAGACCTGGATGGTTACCTCAACAATCAAGAGAAAACTCCAGTCTTTTATAAACAGATGCCTTAGAAATATACTAGGAATATGGTGGCCGGAAAGAATATCAAATGCTGAACTATGGCATAGAACAGAACAAAACGACATAAATGAAGACATTAAGAGAAGGAAATATAAATGGCTTGGTCATACATTAAGAAAGCCAGTTGATACACCAGCTCACACAGTCCTACTTTGGAAGCCACAAGGAAAGAGAGCGAGAGGCAGACCACGCACCACCTGGAGGAGAACAGTTATGGAAGAGACTAACAAGTCCATCCCACAACTGAGGAGCATTGCCCAGGACCGAATAAAATGGAAAAAATACATAGAGACATTATAAGTGCACATACTTGCTATACGAGTATGTAATGTATAATTACCCTACGTCCCGAAAGGGAATAATGGGTTTAATAATAATAATAATAATAATAATTAATGATAATGTTGGCGTTTAACGTTTTGAGTTAGTTGCGCAAATATATGTCATAATAAATTTACAATACATACCAGAGAGAATACATAGAGGGAGACACTCTTCCCAAGTTATGTAAATGCATTTTTCTACAAACACCGTTAAAAGTTAACATTTTGACACGGCTAACTTTAATTAAAAATGCGATATTATAGCGTAGCGTGTTAAAAGTATTTACTTTTAACACTAGTGTTAAAAGTAAATTGACATGACAGTTTGTCAAAAATGACAACACATATTAAAATGATTTTTATTACTAAATGAAAATTACATATTTCTTGGATAATTAATATTAAATGTACAGTTTGTGTAATTCGAGATATTTATTTCCTGTGTTGCAGTACTTTCAGAATTATTATTCTCGCTATTACTTCATTTTCTTTACACGAACTTAAACACGAACTCATCTTTTATATGAATTGTGACAAATTAATTTGACGTTATTTTTACGGTTGCGTCCAGTTGTGTCAAAACGTATTCATGAGCTGTCAAATTTGGTCAGTGGATTTTCATCATATTTTATAATAAAAATTGTGTTTGTAGAAAAAATATTGTACGAAACACATGTTAAAAATGCTATTTTATTTCACTCGTAAATCAAACTTTTACTCGTGAAATAAAATCGCACTTTAAACACTTGTATCGTAAATAACTATTTTCTACAAACACTGTTAAAAGTTGACATTTTGACACGGCTAACTTCAATTAAAAATGCTATTTTATAGCGTATTAAAAGTAGTACTTTTAACACTAATGTTAAAAGTAAATTGACATGACAGTTTGTCAAAAATGACAAGAGAAAATTTCGAACATATATCAAAGTAATTTTTATTTCTATATGAAAATTACATATTCCTTGGATAATTAATATTAAATGTAGAGTAAATCTAATGCCGCTTTATTAGCGGCTTCAATTATTGCACTCGAAATTACTTCATTTTCTTTACTAAAACATGAACTTATCTTTCGTATAAATTGTGACAACCTAATTTGACGTGTTTGAATGGTTGTGTCAAAACGTATTCATAAGCTGTCAGATTTTGATCAGTACAAAATTTTGTAGAAAAAAATAGTTTTGCGATACAAATGTTAAAAATACTATTTTATTTTGCTTGTAAAAAGCCTTTTACTCGCAAAATAAAATGGTACTTTTAACACTTGTATCGTAAATAACTAGTTTTTCGGCTCCTCCGTACAATAACAACAAAACTGCCGCCGGATAAAAATGAACTTTTTCAATATAAAGTTGTGAAGAGTATAATATCGAAATTATTATACGCTTGAAAAAAATCTTTTTTTCCGGAATCGTCAGTGAAATCATGCAAAATCGTCTGTGAAGAAAAACAAAATAGTCAGTGAAAAATAAGTTGTTACAGACCCTTATGTCATTTTGCTCCAATGTCAAAGGCAGATTTCATCTCTAACCCATAGATACCTGCGGTACGCGCTGCTGTGAGACACATTTGACATTTGACAATTAATAAATGGCAATAAAACGCTTGTAGACCTTGTGAAACTGTGGTGTGCTTCTAATCAATTCTACTTAAGTAGTAAATGGGGAAGACGAAATGATTTACACACCGCCGAAGTTTAAACGGATTGCAAGTACGATTATTGCCAATTTATTGCCAAATAAATCGGCTAGGTTGTATGAAAACCAAAACTAAAAATTCTCATTATGGCCCAACATAATAATGTGGTAAATTTTAAACGTAAATGCACCTCTGGGCTCTGAAGTTATTTTTCATTACCCATGTGTTTCATTTCGTAATAAAAATACACATTCGTAATAAAAAATGAACCTTAATTGCCTTGATACATAAATAACTATTTTGTATACAGTTTTTTTTTATCATTACACATTGGTATAATGCATTGATTTTTCTTCTTTTAGCTTAACACATAGGGATCAATATATGGTGGCATAGTAGGCACCCAGTTATACACCAGTGACGTATTTGGACGTATTGTATTATGTTTTTTGTAGGAATTTATAAAACAACCATCTTCTTTGAATTTGTTAAAAATATTTAAAATTGTCTTCCCATAAAGTATATGCCTCTTGGCATAATTAACTGTTTTAAATACATTGTGTATTTTTCAATAAAATGTATTTAATTTAATTTAAGTATGAACGAAAAATCAGAAATATTTGTCAATTGCAGCAATATGTCCAAATACGTCATTGGTGTATAACTGGTTGCCTATTATGCAACCATACATTGATCCCTATGTGTTAAGCTAAAATAAAAAAGTCAATGCATTATAACTAGAGCTGGGGACGTTTGTGGTGTGCCAGGATAGTATTCAGTTAAACGCACGAATATAATGACCTTGTTTCGATCGGTGATGCATGCGTGATTTTATTGCTTTACATGCATTCGCTATTTATATCACTTAGGTATGTCAGTTATGTGTACTGTATATAAATAACACACTTACCTTATTTACGATTATTATAGCATAGCGCCAAGTGGATAAGACTTGCAGTAAGTTTGTAGCATTAGATACGTTTCCATATTTGTAGCGGTGAGCGATGTACGCCGTGATGAATAAATTTTTTTATATTTTGAGAAAGACCGCTCGACATCTACGGATGTAACACACGCACAATTAAAATAATCTTTATAGATAGAAACCGAATCTACACTTGCACCATTACTAATTTGTTTTAATCTAGTAAAATCAAAATCATTGTTTATCACACTCTCGAACTTTTCTATTACATTAACATTTTTGTTGTCATTTACTGCGCATAGCTGGGCGTGTACATCGTCCAGTATTTGCAGTGACTCCGCTAACGATAATGCAGTATTTTGAAATTTCTCGATTGCGTTTAACAATCCTATATGATTGTTATAAATAGTTTGTAAATCTGCATCAAGGGAAGGGTTTTGAAAGAGTCTCTGGCTTTCCTTAATGGCTACAGCTTCGGCAGGATTGAATTGTAGAACCACAGATTTTATTTGTTGGAAATACTTGGCATAATAAAATGCCGCCTTTAACCAACTTCCCCAACGTGTAAGGATTGGCTCTGGTGGTTCGGGAATACCAGGGCACCGACTGTGAAACTCTCGAATTCGTTTGGGAGATTTTAGAAACACTTTTTTTGTGGTTGCTATTAATGCATCCACCTCTGGATAACATTGCCGAATAGTTTGTGCCACAAGGTATAAAGCATGAACTTTACATGCAAAAGTCTCTCACAATCTGCTTTAAGAGAACGGCCTACAGAACGCATTGTCGCAGCACCATCGCTCATAAACATCAGGAGTTGATTAGTTGAAACTTGAAATTTTTGTAGCGTATCGAGCACTACCTTCGTAATTACTTCGCTAGTGCACTTTTCCAATCTTTTGCTGGCTAATAAAATGGGAAATGTTGATTTGACAGGATCTAGTACACGCACTATAATATTCACAATAGAATGTTTTTTTCGATCTGTCGTTTCGTCGACACATACCCATAACTGTTTATCATTTACTACTGCTTTCATTCTGTTTTCAATGTCCTCACGCACAATTGGTAAATAGGTGAGTAACGTTCTCCGTGACGGTAGCTTTTTGTTGGAATTGTATTTATTCCAAAAGTCGTGAAAGGCTTTTTTATCTAGCAGGTGAACTGGCACATCGCAGACGAGTAGCATTGTCAATAAATCGAAAATGAATTGCGTTTTAGACAGCACATTATTTTTTTTGTCTTTGTGGTGTACACTTTCAACATGTCTTTTACAGTCGTATTTGTCCCAGCAAAGTAACTGTTTATCGCATAATTTACAAACCACTTTTGCTCCATTATAATACAAATCGGGAAAGTCTCGGATAAATTTCTTCACGTCGTTATACAATGGGCGCTTTCTTGGCTTGGGCACGTCCGTCATACTTATTAAATAGAGCTCAAGACAACACACGATCACGTTGCCAGTTCACGACTAACTAAAGTGTTTCGCTGCATCGTGTTTATACGCTGGTGGGGATGCACTACATACGGTCCTGCCGTACCGCAAACATCCTCAGCTCTAATTATAACTATGTATAATGATAAAAAAGAATCCGGTATAATAATCGTCAATCGGAAAAGGTTACTGTAAAATACAATATTTATTTGGCATTATACAAAAATTCACTTTCCCATTTTACAATTATTTGGTAGCGAATACAAAAGCAACAAAAGCAAGCGTCGCTTTGATGTTATGTTTTAATAAATTATATATATTGCAACTTTCAATTTACCAACCCAAATCGGTTTTTTTATTGAATGTTTCCAGCTTTTCTTCATTTCAATAATATACTTCTACGGGTAAGCATTGCTTTCCAATACCTATTTTATATTGTTCGTTTTCCGAGGACTTCTTAGGTCCCGCATAGAGGTTCTTTTATCTTTATGTCCGTATATATTAGACTTAAAGTGGAACACAAAAATATATTTCCTACAATACATGTATTGCGGCGGTTAACCAAACAACACACATTCAACTATTTGATTTTCAATATGTTTGTAATAGGAATTCGTGTTATTGGATAGGTTTCTACCGTGACGGGAAACTACATTAGTATTTTCATGTGATTTTTTAAATAACATTTTGGAAAATTAATTGGAAATACGCTTAATGCGATTGTATCTCTTTCATTAGCACGGTAAACAGAAAGTTGGAGATAAAGTCTTAATTAAAAGTGATAATTATATAGGGAGTACTTTTAACCTTCTGTTCTCGTTTCATATTCTTTGCATTATGTGTTTATTTTCACGCTTTCAGTCTCTCTCGTGTTAACTCTCTGTCGTGTCATTACAGTCTTCAATTTTACCATGGAATTTGTTTGCTTACGTTAAATAATTTCTAAAGTAATTGAGATTAGATAATACATTATGTATGAGTGGCGTATCACGGCCCAATAATATGCATCATTTTACGTTATTTATAATAATTTAAAGGTGCTATATCAGAAATACGATAAAAATTCAAACGAAACAAATTTTTAGTGAAAGGCTGTCATCTTTTACTTTCATTATGATACCGGTTAATAATTTCCAATACTGTCGCCATGTAAAGTGATTAAAGCTAAAAACGTCTTAGTCTTAGGCCCCATTTTTATCAGACGGTTTGAGCCTCCCCTGCCCTCTTAGGCGTATATAAATAAAATATTATTTGTTTCCTTTATACAGGCTGATTTTTAGCAAAGGTGAGAATTATTTGTGAAACATAATGTCGTCCAGGTGTTGTCCGTCATTTAGAATACATGACTCAAGTCTCTTCACAAAATCCTCCATCACGCGTACTAACATCTTTGCAGGGATAGCTGCAACTTCTTGAATGATTGGATTCTTCAACTCGTTTAAATTTAGTGGTTTGTGGTTATAGACACGGCTCTTGAGGTACCCCCACAGGAAAAAGTAACACACCGATAAGTCGGCGGATCTGGGTAGCCAAGGAACATCGCCAAAACGTGAGATAATCTGTCCACGAAACATGCGTCGAAGATCAGCCATTGAATTGTTCGCGATGTGGGCTGTAGCGCGATCCTGCTGGAACCAAACATCTTGTAAACGTATTCTTCGTCTTCTCAGTTCTGGTTGCAAGAACGTTTCAAGCATACGAATGTATCGAGTCGAAGTAACAGTGACTGCGGCCTTCTTTTCTTGAAAATAAGGTCCAATAATGCCGAAAGAGCCAACAGCGTACCAGACTATTACTTTTTCAGAGTGTAGAGGACGCAGGTGAATAGAGAGTGGATTCTCTTGAGCCCAGTAACGCATGCTTTGTTTATTCACTGTCCCGTTTAAATGAAAATTAACTTCATCGCTCATCAATAACTAAGCAAAGTCTTCGTGTACAGCAAAATCAGTCGCCTTCAATTGTTGCACAATAAGCATTTTGTATGGATGGCATTTTAGTTAATGCAATATTCGTCTAACCGATTCACGACTGACTCTTAACTCACTAGCATGACATCTAGCTGACCTTCCTGGGCTTCTAAGTATCGCTTCTCTTACCTTTGCAGCATTTTCTAGTACCGTTACACTGCGTCTCGGGCCTGTATGCTTCTTATCCCATTATGTTCCCAGTTAATCTGAAGTGTTGCACCCATCTGAGGATAGTGTTACGACTCGGAACAGCTCCGTGTCGACGGACATTAAAATGTAAACGAAATAATCGCTGCACAGCTGTCATAGACTCACCATTTTTAACAATATTGTCATACACAAACAAACGATGTTGCAAGTCTCACTGCCCCATAGCAACTGAAATCGCGTCTTATATAGAGAAGAAATATCCCCACCATGCTTTTCTTCTACAACCGCGCTTTCAGCACTACGCAGTTCAAAACCGCCTGTCTCCCGTGTGTCACCCTGTACAATGTGTTTAAAAAAGAATTGCATCTAGTTGTCCATGAATTTCTTCCATAAATTATGATCTTCTGCATTCTTGAAATGCGGATATATATTAAATGGTATGAAGGGTATCTACCTGTCACTGTCAAAATTTATCATCGAGAGATATGGTGATGAAATTAATAACAAGTACAATTAGATTATTAATTTATTTAATAAGAAAATTAAAAAAATGGGATATTAATCAAACAACTAAGGTAACTAACTAATTTTTAGATATTGTAATTATTATAATTTATAACAAATGTTCAAAATTGTCACCATTCTGTTGAATGCATAGTGCAATTCGACGTTTCATGAAATCAAAAACATTCTGCAATACATTTGGTGTTATTTTATTACATTTAATTGTACTTGTATTTATCAAGTCATTTACGTTATTCATTCCTATCTTATATACTTCATTTTTAGCAATCCGAAAATAGAAAAAATCTAACGGAGTAAGATCTGGTGACCTTGCTGGCTAAACACCTCTACTTATAACTCGATGAGGGAAGTAATATTCTAAAACCGCTAGATTTTCACGAGTTGTATGTGCGGTAGCCCCATCTTGCTGGAAGTAACCTCCATTGAATTCGTCTCGTTCCACTTGAGTTAAAAATTGTGTTAATAACTGTTCTCGGTATCGTTGACTATTAATGTTATTGTGAAAAAATATTGGTCCTATTTCTCTACGACGAAATACAGCTAACCATACTCCAACTTTAACAGGATGTAAAGGAACTTGGATATGATTGTTTGGATTGTTTATAGATCATGTTCTGTAATTTTGTTTATTTACAAACCCACTTAAATGAAACCATGCTTCATCAGTAAAAAAACTTAGATCCAGAATTTAGTCATTATTTAAATTTTCTTGGAAGAAGTTGCAATAATTAAGTCTACTAGTGTGATCTGTAGGTAAGATCTGTTGAACAATACTTGATACTTGTGTAGATACATATTGCTATGAATTGCGATTTTGTAATTTGCTTATTCACAACCAATCTGTCTAGCTTAGATATTCAGTAGGTTTATTTTCCAGATGAGACGGCTATTCCCTCAGGGTTCCAAATGGAAAACGTGGTTTTTCTCTTCTACAAATTTATATAGCGCCAGTAAAAGAGTTTTAACAAATGTTTTAATTAACTTGCTTTAAGTTACTTGTAAACTTCTTGAAGTAATGTTAAATAAAAAACACAATAAACTTTAAATGAAACTTTAATACAACAATTTAAAAAAAATGTAAAAAAAAATATATCTTTATGAAGTATAAAGATTAATATTGCGTCATTAAACAATATTATTAAGGCAAAAATATTATATGAAAATGACCGTAGCATATAATAAAAAACTTCCTTAGTGACAACCGAGCAAAATTAAAACTAATAAATTCCAAAGATGCTTTTCAATTTCTCCCTCAATAAACAAAGTAAACAACGTGATATGACAGCCCGAAAACAAACTCTAAACGCATGTGCAATCCACATGAAAAAAATGCCCTTGATATACCAACGTACAAAATTTTACAGTTAACAGATTTTTTTAACTAGAAACTTTAAAAACCTTCTTTGTCATTTATTTCAAATAACTAAGATTAAATATCAATACGAAAATAAATATACATAAGAAAATACAGTATTACACTCTTTTAAATTATATAGATATCTATTAAATAATTTACTTACGTAAATGAAAAAATATATATTTTTTCTCGAGACACCTGAGTTAGAAAGCCCACCAAATAAACTACGAGATCAACAAACTCGTATAAATAAAATATCGATAATGAAATCAAACACCAACACAATTAAATCAAATCACGAATTTACTTAAGAGGGAATACCGTACATTGAAAAGTTCCAACTAGAACGAAACGTCGTCTGTTCCTCCCGTTGATAGACTTGTTTTTTCAGTATTTCTTAATTCTTAATTAACCTAATCACCAGGAAGTTCGTTGTCGCGAAAGGGTGTGTTCTGCATACTAGTACAAACTTAGTTTGTCGGATTGTAGTTTCGAACGCATTAAATAAGTCGACATTTACGTGATTTAATATTCATTAATTCTCACTTGCAGTAAATTCCAAATGTTAACTATATATACAGAAAGTATAGAAATGAAAAAGCAATGTCCGTCATCGAGGGAATACCGTACATTTAAAAGTTCCAACTAGAACGAAACGTCGTCTGTGCGTTTCCTCCCGTTGATAAACTTGTTTTTTCAGTATTTCTTAATTCTTAATTAACCTAATCACCAGGAAGTTCGTTGTCGCGAAAGGGTGTGTTCTGCATACTAGTACAAACTTAGTTTGTCGGATTGTAGTTTCGAACGCATTAAATAAGTCGACATTTACATGTAAGAATGTGATTTAATATTCATTAATTCTCACTTGCAGTAAATTCCAAATGTTACTTAAGAGAGATAAAAATTTATCTTCTCAAAAACACGACCTTCTAACTTCAGAGTACATTAGTGTCTGCGGATACAGAAAGGCAAAACGGCGTGCTTCAACTACACTAGTCAAAAATATAAAATCAGTTCAACATAAAAATACAGTCATAAATAATAAAATTTTTCAAAATATTTGCGGGGAAAAATCCACAGCACTATGTAAACGACGCTTGAAAATTCTATGAACGGTACTAGAAGATACGTTCGTTTGAACTGATAAACGACGAACTGATGTATGTGGGTTTTCTCCAATAAGGTTTTCTACGTGTTGCTGTGTAAGGTGGTCTACCAGAACTTTTGCCTTTTAACACAGATCCTGCAGCAGAAACTTCTTCACGACTAGACGAATGTGATGATGGAAAGCGGTATTATCGACAACTCTATTAGGAAACTGTAAGTGAAACTGTCGCTTAAATTCCATGTAGGAATATTGCCATTCTCCTTTAAGAAATTGTGCACTTCAGAAATATGCTTTAACAATGAAAATATTTTTTACAATTGTGTGTGTACAAATATTTGTAAGAAAAAACTATATTGCTAGTCACAAAATGACAAATGTCAAAGTGACATTAGATAAATAGTTAGTTATAAATAAAAGACAAGTGGCTTATAATAATTTGCAAGTACTAGACATTCAGTGCCTACTGAAATGACGTTCGTTTTGAAACACTGTTCCGTCTATATAGATTTAATTTGTATTTCAGATTTATTTGCCTATAATCAAATAGCATTTATTTATTATTAAATCATAGGTTTTAATTTTATACTATTTGCAAATGTAAAGTGTAAAGAAAAGTTTTCCCAAATATCTAATTTGGTAATTATCTTAAGTGGTCAGGTATTATATTGCTTATGCATTGTCTTATTCCCTACGGTCATAAAACTCTTTATTCAATACAGGTATCACCTTCTTGTAAATTAATTCATTTGCAGATGTAAACCTATATAATGGCATCAGTTTTATTGTTATATTTTATTTATTGTAACGAGCCATCAAAAAAATTAATAATTGGAGTAGACTGTGAAATTGGGTTGGTACTTTAACCACTTCCACATAATGACACATTACTTGATGCTTGACAGTTTCATTTGGTTTCATTGTAAAAGAAGGTTATGACATTGAAATGATACTACAACAAAAAAGAAAACAAATAATTTATTTAATATCGAAATCATAATCGAAATTTAAATATAGCTGCAGAAGCTGTTGAAAATGTTGTCCATTTACATCTAAACACAAACAATTTTCTTAATAAGAGTTTTGAAAAATTTGACACAAACTCATAGTTTCAATGTCAAATTATAAATGTCATTATGTGGAAGTGGTTAAAGTATCAACCCAATTTCACAGTCTACTCCAATTATGAATTTTTTCGATGGCTCGTTATATTATATTGAATGTTACAATGTATTCATATTTTACAATAAGGTTTAGAGATTACGGTTTAATTGCATTTTTCTTGTATTCTTAAAAACTGTTCTTTATATCTAGCCCGCTTCCTGTTTATTGTAATTTACGTACTCGATATATTGCCATTAAATACCTGTAACAATTGATGCGTTTGTATTAAGTATTTAGTATTTATTTCATTTGCCAGTATTACAATTAAGGGTTCATGTGCATATTGTTTATTTTAATCCAGTTATGACATTGGTAAACTATATCATATACCTTTCCTTGAAGAAGAGTAAATTGGCATCGCAATTTCATTATAATTATTTAGTTGTTTTCTTCCTCCATTCTAGCTGGCGGGGACAAAATATTTATTTTAAAAATAAGTAAAAACAATAATCAGTTCCAACCCAGATCTCAACGGTCTCGTTTTAAGAATATATTTATGTATTAGTCAGTTTCTCGGTCTTTACTATTCAGACCGGATTCATACATTTATATTAAAATGAAATTTATTAATATTTATCATAAGTAAAAACACAAGAGCTTTTTTTTTATCGGATAAATTTCTCTTTGTAACGAAATTATTTTGCCAATCAGTAATTTGACGAGAAAAACTTACATGAAAAAATCGCGAGACCGAAAGGTCGAGCGATTTTTTCTAATGTAAGTTTTTCGAGCGAAATTACTGATTGGAAAAATATTGAGTTAAAAAGAAATTTATCCGATTGAAAGAAAAGCTCGAGTGTTTTTTGGCAAGATAAATTAACGACATGAATAAAACTTTTTAAATTGTCTCCATATTGACGATTTTGTATTTCTTGTGTATTGCGGTATTGATCTTTTGATATTTGTGGAAATTTCCCCAAACCGACTCGTACATTTTACGTTCAACGATACTTAATAGTTATTACCTGTCAGCTTCCAAAATAAATTAAGTGATGCAGGGCTACTAGATATGTAACAGGAAGAAGCATTTTTATCGGAGGAAGAAGCATTTTTATCGGTGATAAAAAGCTATGTAGGTTTTTATCGCTGTCAAAGTGACAAAAATGTCACCCGCAAATGGACATTTTTATATAAGAGTTAATTTATCTTGTAAATATATTAATGTATTATTCAAATCATATATTTCGATCAAACACATTCCGAAAATTCCTTCAAACCAGGAGGAATAACAAACACGCTGTTACTTTCCTTTTGAAGCGTTTTATTCACAGCCAGATAGATAATATAAAAATCACTCCTCGTATATAATTGCAAATAAAACTTAATAATATATTCTTAATATTGCAAATAACCGATAGAAAAAAAAGGTTTGTTAAACACCAAGTTTACTAACATTAAATTTTCTATTTTGGCGTGTTCGGTTTAAATTAAATTTCGAAACACTCTCTTTCCTAGCTTATACCTTGTTCATATTTTATAAGTTCCACTACACGAGGCACTATATTTACGAAACTAATTCGCTTAATGCAGTTTACTTAGCATTAGTTCGCGTTAAATTTGTAGCGGTGTGGTCTACCACTGCAATTTGTTACGAGCTTAAATCCGGTATCGGTCGGCCTTGAAATGTAAACGTAAATGTTTGCCCGCAATATATAGTATTAAGCTGCTCCTTGTCACTCTTCTTTTCTATCCGATCTAATTACGCGGTCTGTTATTTGAAGTGAAAAATGTAATTATGTCTGGGCTGCGGTTTCAAATTATTTTACGTCAATTACAGACTAATAAATTGGTTCGAGTAAGACAGACACTCCCTTCTGTGGCTTACTATTCCTATTTTTAGATGATATGAAATTTCGAAACATGCATAATAAAGATTCCGAATTGTTTTTCTCCCTTGACAATCATCTCTCGATTTGCCACGTTAAGATAAAAATTAGGAATTAAATTTTTGTTGAACTTATTTAATCTTTGTGTTTGCTATTGACTTATCTTTTAGTTCTTCTATTTCTTTTCTCAGTTGTCATGTGAGGTTGATTAAACTGATTTTGTCTTGTGAGTTTCTAATGCGAAATTATTTTCGCTTGCTTTCCTTCTTCTAGCTACTGTGTTCTTTATGTCTCTATGATAATTACTACCGTTTAAGCATTTCTTAATGTCTAAAAAGTGAAAATACATCACATAATTTCTATTTAATCGATCTTAAAACAAACGTCATAATCGAACAACACGAGTTACGCGCTGTTTTCATATAACCATCTCTTTTTAATATTGATATCGGTACAGAGAAGTATACGAAATTTTCAGCTCCTAAGGCGCTCAACTAAAAGAAAAAAGTATATTAATCTATTGTTTGAGGAAACTATGATGAAAATTAAGGAAACAATAGTTGAAAATTATATTTATTTCGTAGTCGATGAGACAACAGACAGTTGTGGACGCTATATTGCCAATTTATTGATTGGCATTTTAAATGAAAATTGCGCAGGCCAAACCTTTTTAATTGGTACAGAAGAATTGGAGAAAACAAATAACTATAAAAAATTTATAAACGATATTTTAACGAGGTGTTGTTTGCCGAATGCCGTTCCAAGTGATAAGGTATTACTGATGTTATCAGATGCTTCGGCATATATAGTGAAGTCAGCACAGAATTTGAAAATTTTTGTCCCGAAACTTATGCACGTAACATGTTTGGCGCATGCTGTTCTCACTTTTTCAAACGACTCGATGGCAACCACAGATTGCAAAGATATACTAAATAAACCGCAAATGCGCCAAGAGTTAGCTTTTATCAATGCAAACTATGGTTTTATTACGAAAACTTGAAACTCAAGGTGTAAAACTCAGTTAATCGATAGAATTTATTCAAAATTTCAAGATTAAAATTTAATAAAATATAATAATGCGAGAGGTACCATAGGAGAGCGGTTTAAAATTAAATTAACATAAGTTCTAGAGAAAAACGAGGGCTTTAATCGGCTTAGTAGAATATCCAGTGTGTTGCAAGGAAACTATAATGAAACTGTTGAGATGAGTCCATCAATTATGTGCAAATATAAGTTTGCGCCAATTACATCAGACTAATTACATCAGACCAATTACATCAGCCAATTAAGTTAAGCGAAGCTTTTCAGCATATAAGCTATTATTAACGAATGGTAGATCATTTTTAGTTGAGAATTTAGAAAAACATGTAATTGTAAATGTTTAAAATACTATACAGAGGCAAATATAAATACAAAAAGTTGCTATACGTGGTATTAGCACATTCTCTCCTTTAAATTTTCCAATTAAAATTGTTGCTTCGGTGGGATTGTTTAACAATATTTTACTGCCAAACTGATACCATTGCAAAGGGGTGTGTTAGTGTTTTTAAGAAGAATGATAGGAAGACCAACCTTCAGATTAATGATGTGGGGTAGTAATTCAAATACATCAAGCGAATTTAATATTTTAATATTACGCGTTCAGTTAACCATTGATGACTGTTGTAATTTTGTTTGAAATCTGGATATACGCATTGAACCAATTTTTCTTTTGTGTAAGTGATACTGCAAAAACCGTTTGGTAATTGAATGCGGGCTGTTATTGTTTCAATTGTAATTTTCCCATTTCCAATATCCCATTATTGTATCGCAAAATTTTCTGCAGAAGTATCGTTTTGTAATTTAACAAGCGTGTTCGTCGTCAATGAAATTTTCTTAACAAATCTCCACAAATATGAAGCTTGTAAACACGCAATTCGTTCATCAGCTAGTGCTGAACGTGAAATAACAGGTAATGTCTGACCAAAATTACAGCATCCTCTTCTTGCATTGGCGTAGAAATTTGAAATGCGCAATTATTAAGAAACCCAAGTACTACGCTTATGGAACGAAGTGGCTCAAATTTGGTTGTATTTTTTTTGTCTCATAAAACTGTTAACGCACCAAATTTCCATTTCAGAATTGTGGTATAGCGCCTAAACTAAGCAACTTGGTACTAATGTAAGTTGTCTTAAATCAGCTCATTTTGATGTAAAGAATGTGTGGTAGGTTTTTGTAAAGACTATTTACAGTCACTTATTTCTCCCTCACATCAATTACACTCACAGATGTAATATACAAATATTATTTGTCAACTTGTCATTAATTTTAGAAACTTTTTTAGAACAAAATAAAAGGTCGCCATAATAAAATTCTTGTTTTTAAATGCAAAATTAATAACGTTTGGAAAATATATGAAAATTATACTAATAGAGGAGCTAATATTTGTGAAAGAGTAAAATGCATATACATGTACACAAATATTCTATTTTATTTTCCTTTTGATGTGACACATTAATAACGTATGTTCTATCTGTGTGCAATTTACACATAAAATATTTAAATGCATGTGATATAAACAAATAGAGACAACGTCATATACTCCATTGTTAATTGAAATACAATATTTGCTCCGTACAACATAAATTATTCAGCACAGGTTTTAATTTAATTTCAATATATAATTATTTGCAAAATATCATAAATATTTTATTGAGATTAGTTAATAATTAGCTCCACTGTATAAAATTTGATACATGTATTTTCAGCCAAGGCATTTGTTTGACTGTTGCTTGTTATAAAATCCCATTACTCGCAAGCTATAACACCATATAAGTTTTTTTTGCTTTTGCTGAATTGATAGGCGGAATTTAGTACACAAATACCAAGTCATATATATAAGTGTCCCGTATCGTTATGTTCAAATTTTAGGAGTGTAAAGTAGACTTTATTTCAAGTAACAAAAAGGGAAAACTTGTATATCCATTTTTATTTGTTTCAATGTTACAGATCTATGAATGTGATTGTCAGATCATTAAAAAAAATGTAATCCTAAAGTCAATACAAACTAATTTTATTTAAAAAAACTTATACGATTCAATAACAGACCTGTGATTGTTAACGTCGCATAATAAAATGTTATCCTAAAATAAATAAACACGTGTCGTAGTGCATACAGTAATTTCTTGGAGATCTAAAAAAAGAGTACTGGAAATTGATTTATGTTAAAGAAGATTCTTACTTATTTCGTAAGTGCTGAACCATGAATATCATACAATAAGCAAATGTTCAGGTGATTGTTAACGTTGGATTTTTTAATAAAAGATTACATTACTAGAGAACGGAAGCAATTTCCATAAAACGCAATCGGCAATTGGAATTGTGTATAACGTCGCTGAGTACATCCCGGCGTAATTCAATGAAGTATTTGTTTGACTTACTCGGACACCTGGTCTGGCAGCGATAAGAATGGACAAGCCAGCTATTGTATTCGAAGAATATAGTGTTTTTTAAAGTGTTTTCATGAGCGTAGATAGAAGCGGGGTTTTTATAATGTATTTTTTTTATTAGTTTATATTTCGTAAGATAAATAAAGTGCTGTGAGTTAGTTTCTTGTTTTCGTAGTTCTAACTGTTATTTACATCGTAATTTTTGTGATAGATCCTGTTTAATAGCGTTTGATTGAATCTACTTCTCCCATATTATTTCGACGTTAGTGTGCATTGAATTTCGTTCAGTTTCAATAACTTACTTACACATTTTTAGTTTTCATTTATTTAGATCTAGAGCATTGTTTAAGTTACTTTTTCAGACATGATATGAAAGAATGTCGAGAACGGCATTGTAAAACAATGGCGAGTTGGATTGACGGTCATACTGATTGTATGTCCATTGTCAGTGATTCCGAAATTTATTACAAAATCCGTAAAATATCGTCAAAAATTCGTCACTTAGGATCGCAAACACATCTGAACTCTGTAAAACTTTTATGGCGGCTAATATTCCATTAAATAAACTTAGCAATCCCACTTTAAAAATATTTCTTCAAAAATATACTGGTCGAAATATTCCTGATGAATCAACATTACGCAAATATTATGTTTCTAGGTGCTATACGAGAACAGTAGAACGCATTAGAAGCCATCTTTTAAATCAATACATATGGATAAGCGCTGACGAAACGGTGGATATGTTAGGACGCTGTGTGGCAAATGTTGTAGCTGGTGTACTACATCCAACTATTCCCTATAACTCATATGTAATAGCAACAAGTGTTATAAATAGAGTTGATGCGGAAACAGTTGCTGAAACCATTAAGGAGAATATGCAAAAAATGCTTCATTCGGACGCCACGTACAAAGAAAAAATACATTTATTTGTCAGTGATAGTGCTGCGTATATGTTAAAAACAGGCAGACTATTGAAGAAAACATATCCTAATATGCTGCATATTACTTGTGTAGCACATGCTCTCCACAGAATCTGTGAATATATCAGAGACACTTTTCCGGAAGTTGATAGACTTGTATCAGCTTTTAAAAAAGTTTTCAGAAAAGCACCATTGAGGGTAGCTCTTTTCAGGGAAAAATTTCCATCTCTGTCACTGCCTCCCACTCCAGTAATAACTAGATAGGGAACATGGCTGGAAGCTACTAGTTATTATGCTGAGAATTTCGATAGTCTAAAACATTTCGTAACAGTGCTAAAGGAGGATGCTAGTAGTATTGGTGAGTGCAAGGAGCTCACACAAATCCCAAATTTAAAAAATCAGTTCACGACACTTTGGAAAATTGCCAAAACTAATCACTTATTTTGAAAATCGAAATCTCAAATTAAATGACGGATTAACCACGTTAGATGTGGCTGTTAATAATTTGCAAAGTATTCCAAGTGACTTCGGATGTGGCCTTCGGCAAAAGTTTGATGCAATTCTTAATAGAAATCCAGATTTAATTACATTGCAGCAATTATGTATGGAGACAATTCCACAAAATCTAACAGCTAAATATGAAGAAATAAAAGAATATTTCCAGTATGCACCTATAACCAGTTGCGATGTAGAAAGGACGTTTTCTATTTATAAGGATGTACTTAATTCAAAGAGAACAACATTGACAGAAGAAAACCTTGAGAAACTATTGCTAGTCAATATTAATACTCCTTTACTCAACTTGAACGACAAAATGAACAAATAAAAATGTTCCAATTATAGAACTAAAATTAAAAACTTTAAAAATACAACTTTTCAACAAATACATATGTATTTCGTAATTTTATAGATCACCACCCGTTCGTTTTCCAATTATATAAATAAAATTAAAAACTTTATAAATACAACTTTTCAACAAGTAAATATGTATTTCGTAATTTTATAGATCACCACCCGTTCGTTTTCCAATTATATAAATAAAATTAAATATTTTAGAAATACAGCCTTTCGCCAGTACTGCACTGAGTGGTAAGCGTGTCCGTTCTCTATACATTACGTTTCAGTTCAAACAACAGGCTATTACTGAGTTTCACGTTTTCTTTATTCAAAATGGCTTACTGATTTTCTTCTCAAGAGTATGCGGACATGCATTTTGTGTATGGCTACTGTAGCACATTGTTTTAGCCCTCTTATTCTTATTATTATTGTACACATAATTTGTAAAATTTCTAATAAAATATTAATATAGTACCTACATATTTGTGGTACTTCTAAATTTATACTGACATTATTTAATATTTTGACAATAATTTAGTTGTGCATCTATCACTTAAACTTTACATATCTTTGATATTTTAATAAAAGTTTTGCATATTTTCATCGAATATTATACTGTTTATTATTATTATATGTGTTTATTAAACGCATATAATAATGTTTCCGTGTGTACATAATTCCCAGCTTTACCCATTACGTTCCCGTTATTTTCTTTCTTCTCTATTATTTAAATTTCCTGGTTCGTCGAAGGTTAACACTCGTTTTCCTTAACTTTTACGGGATCCATTATCTTCAAGATTTTTCTTTCAAAAATTTTCGGTTTTCAGTTTCCGTGTTCATATAATTCCCGGCTTTAATGATAACTGTCCATATCTAAATCCATTGTTCTTCTCGACATTTAATGCTCTTTTCTCCTCAACAGATAATTGGAAGTATTCCAATCTGTGTATCTGTTCTCTAGTATTTAATTGTTTTCTTTTAGAATAATATTTTATAAATATACATGATTCGATTTCGAAAGGTTTTAAATAATAGTTTTGTATAAAGCATATTACAGTATACACTAATAAGTATTATATTTTATGTTTCCTCAATAAAACCGACTTTATGACTTTATATCCACATGCATCTTCTAAAATACACTATTTGGTAGTTTTTACTTCCAGAGCTTCAATAAAATACTTTAAATTAATTAATTCTAAATTACTGCAGTTAATTCTAGTGTAATTGTCAAAATAATATATGGGTTGTTAACTTTATGTTTTAATTGGACTTATATTGTCAATAATTACAACAAAACACTTCTAATCGTCGACGCTTCTAAATCTAAATTGGTCTATATAGCTAAAATTAGTGTCAAAGTACATATATACCGTAGCACTTTAAAATCCTAAGCAGTTATAAACAGATAAAACTTAATAACGAGGAACTATACACATTAACATCAGGCGCGAAGCAAATAAAGTAATTTAAGTTTAGACAACTTGTATATATACATATACGTAGATAGCTGTATATACGGTGTGTTGTCTATATGTCATGTGCAACGATTAAGTAAGCAGACGCCTTTATAAATTCCCAACGGTATCTCCCACTTGTACAAAATAAACTAATTTAATTGATTAACTGAATTAACCGAATCTGTATTTCGTGCATTCTACTAATTATTCATGTTCATTCAGCGTAATGCATGCGCGGCAACGGTTCCTACTGATGCCCTTGTCTGCTTATAACGTTATATCGTGTTTATTGTATATTCTACATCAACATCCGTACATTCCTATGCATATAATGTTCATGATGTATATGTTCGTACATGTGTAGTAGATATATAAGATATTTCTAGGTAAATGTAAATTTACTATTAAGAACAACTCATGTGTGTATTAGACTATAGGTATAAGTTGATTGAAAAGTTCATGTTATCTTTCATTAATAGAAACAAGTATTATTGTGCAACTAAACAAGACACCTTCGAAAATAAGTATGTATATAGATAATGGTCGGATAGACTTTAATAACTACATATTTAAATGCATATTTTCCTACTTTTTAGTGCATATCTGCGTGCATATTTTGACCATTTTTAATGCATATTGTCTGTCTATCATTTCTTAAAGTCTATCTTTTTTTTGTAATTAAACAAAACCTATTTTTAAATTAAATGACGGTAAGACACTATCCTCTTCAGGGGAAATTTTAGTACCCTCATACGATCCAATAAATCTCTTCCAAAAAGCTTCTTTCCTTTCAGTTCATCACAAGTGCATCTTACATGAAGGCTAGTTTCCTCCTGTTTTTCACAGCTCCTACACCAGAACTCACTAACCAATCCCATGCTTCTTTAAAGGACAATATCCGATTATTAAGCAGGTAATAATTTCAATTTTTGTTATTACCACGAACTAGGTTAACTGAAGGCCTAGCCTCCAGTTTCTCTGTAGTGCCTTAGTATGGAGTTGTCTCTCCGTTAGCTGCCATTTCTTTTAATGTTCTCTTTCTAGCCATAATCAGATCTCCTTGCTAGCGAATCCTTGGCGATTCCACATACAGCTTCTGGTCCTATGAAGTTCCCTATCAGAACTTTCCTTGGTAAGTTCGTCGGCTGTCTCATTGCCTTTAATCTCCTTATATCCTGGCACCCACATCAGTGGCACAGTATTATCTTGTGCCAGTCCATTTAGGACCTGCTTAACATATATAAACGCAACTGTAATCATTACATGGTATGCTATAAACCACGTGTGATTTTTTTTCAGCAGGAATACCTCTCTGGCCTTTGTACAAAGGCTAGAGAGGTATTAGAAATTATCCACATTTTCAAAAATAACAAAACAATCAAAGACCGAAACGAGATTGATGGACTTTCCAAACTGTATTATCCGCTCATTAAACAATAGAAGACAACCCCACCCACACAAAAAAATACAAACAAAATCTTTTTTCCCACTGTAAACACACTGTATTTTCCCAAACACATGGCCTGACCAAACAAATTTTAAAACAGAATAATATAAAAATTTCATTTCTATAACAAGACATTACACTTAAGATTCCGAGATACGCGTTCGGACCCTGTAGTGAAGGGTCGACATGTTTCCGACCATGCATTTGCACTGGGCATGTGTTTCAACACGAAATAAATTGGTGAGTTTTGTATCCTTTAAAAATTTTTAAATTTTTAAATTTTAAATTTAAATTTTAACTTTCTTTACTCTAATCATTATCTTAAGTTTAATTCATTCATATAATGTAAATATAATTCTTGCCTTTCGTTTGTAATTTTTTAGTTCTAAATCACTTGAAAAAGACTTAATTATACACAAAAAAGTCGAAACGTCATTAGATAAATAATGAATAATAATTGAATTTCAATAAAGGTCGCTAAACCAAAAAAAGCTTATTATTTTAATATTATGCACACGGCCAATAAAATAAATAAGAAATAAATTTTAATTCTTATAAACACTATATATATATATATATATATATATATATATATATATATAATACATATATAATTATTTCTTGACCTTTGTATATTATAGCAGATTCAATTACTCGGCGATTTAAGGTATATGTTACTTTAACATGTATATATTTAAAATAATCTTACATGTTTCGACAAATAATGTCTTTTTCAAAGAATTTTAAAATATAAGTGACAGTATATTATCACTTTGAAAAGACTTTAAAAAACTAACCCGAAAACGTTCACAATATACGAAGACAGTGTACATATATTGTCCGAACAATAAAATGGTACAGCATTTCTGAAATATACGGACCAATCCACCGTCAAACTGTTGGCGTAATCCCAGTACCTGGTTGCCTCAAACGTACCTGCATTAAATTTCCGTCTGCTCCCAATTGAATCCTATACCACCAAGAAAATCCTTATAACAGACGTCGGACTACACGTAATTACAAATAGAAATCTTTATTTTATATCCATATTTACATATCATAACAACAACACCTTATTATTTGTACTATAATAATAAAATTTAAAGATAGAAACATTAATTAGACTAAACTTTCTTTCAAATTATATTTTCGTAAAGTTTTAAATCGGCTAAAATCACTATTTTAAGTAATATTATTCACATTTATTACACAATATGTCTATTATAAATACTTTTACCATTTGTAACCCTATTATGACACTTGATTTACGCACAACATCAGCTGATTCAGATATGTAATTAATTTAAACACAATTTCTTAAAAATAGCTATTAAACTTGAATTTTCACAAGCACATTTTTATTTATCGTTTATCTAAATTAATTTCGTATGTTTGTAATATTGGATTTTGAACATATTATCAGTGTGAATGCACGAGTTTGATTATTGATGTAAAATAAGGTTTGATTTTGAAAAGAAGAATCGGCTCCTGAGAAAGAGATCTTGCTCGACCGCTAAGTAACCGAATATCATATAATTTTGTTCATTTAATAAAAGCATTGGATAAACTGGCGCCCTTATTTCTTAAAGAATAATTTAAATAATTATGTATTTAATCTATACCTGCCAATATATATAGTTGTTAGAGCGACATCTTACAAACTTCAGTCAAACTAAGCATAGGTATCCTTATACTTCACTTTATAATTATTAAAATTAAAACCAATTCATATTATTTCTTTCTCATATCTACTTATAAAATTTATTAACATTTCTAAGCACTTTCTTCTTTATATATCAGCATATATAGAGTAGAAAAGTCATTCTTTGGAGACCGTGGTTAAGTAAAAACTTAAAAAAAGGTATATAACCCCTTACCACAATTATTAATCGTATTTAAAATACGTATTATGACAACTTAGTTGTCATCATCAGTAGGTAAAACCACTAATCAAGGTGTCGCACATGGAGCACAGTAAAGCTAGCACAACAGCTTACGCAACAACTTTACACGGCGTCCACGTATACACTAACTGAAACATGCAAAAATATCAACCGAAAGGATCGACAAAAAATTACTTCTCTTAAGGAAAAAGGCACCCACAATGTGTTTATACTCCAGTTTGAAACGTCCACGACCTTTTTATTTACGTTTCTAAGAATGAAAAGAGACAGGTGAAGGGGATCGGTCCTTTATCTCCGTTCATGGAATTTTGTTTGTTTCTAGCGATATGAATACTTTCGTATGCGTCAAGATCGCGGGGTAATTATTAATGGCCTTGGCAAGTTTCAACCTTTTAATCGACACATTGTGCAGTGTACTTAGAGCATGGTTGGCAACGTTAGATTTGTCCGGTCTATCGTATTTAATATGTGATATGTGTTCTTTAAACCAGGTTATTATTGGTCGTTTTGTTTGGCCTATATATTTCAAATTACAATCATCGCAATTAATTTCGTATATACCGATTTCGAATTAAAATTAACTTTATCTTTGGTATTCCCTAGGAGACTTTTGATAGTATTTTCGGACCGAAAGGCTACTTGGAGACCTCGTTCTTTCACAACTTTATTAATGTTTTTCATGATGGGGTGGTATGGTAAACACATGTACTTTTTCTCCTGGTTACTTTGAGATATCAAACGTGTGGATTCGCGGATTGTATTTTTTAGTTTTGTTTTTCTAATTAATTTATTGATTATTTCTATGTCAAAGTCCTTATATTTCGCGATATTCTTAATGAAATCCAGTTCTATTTCATATCTATCTTTTGTTAACGGAAAATTTAGTAACCGATTGACTAAGAAATTAAAAGAAGCTGTCTTATGTTGAAAACTATGATTTGAATCCGCGATGATGAATCTATTAACATTGGTTTCTTTCGGAAAATATCGATTTCTATTTTATGTTTATTCCTAATCGGTAAAGTATCTAAGAATATCTTGCCATTGTGTCCATTTTCCGATTAAATTTACGGTGGAAAAGGAACACAATGGCAAGATGCCAGTTTTAGATATTTTACTGGTTAGGAATAAACATAAAATAGAAATCGATATTTTCCGGAAAGAAACCAATGTTAATAGATTCATCATCGCGGATTCAAATCATAGTTTTCAACATAAGACAGCTTCTCTTAATTTCTTAGTTAATCGGTTACTAAATTTTCCGTTAACAAAAAAGAGATATGATAGAAACAGAAACTGGATTTCATTAAAAATATCGTGAAATATAATGGTTTTGACATAGAAATAATCAATAAATTAATTAGAAAAACAAAACTAAAAAATACAATCCGCGAATTCACAAGTTTGATATCTCAAAGTAACCAGGAGAAAAAGTACATGTGTTTACCATACTACCCCATCACGAAAAACATTAATAAAGTTGCGAAAGAACGAGGTCTCAAAGTTGCCTTTCGGTTCGAAAATACTATCGAAACTCTCCTAGGGAATACCAAATATAAAGTTAATTTTAATTCGAAATCAGGTATATACGAAATTAATTGCGATGATTGTAATTTGAAATATATAGGCCAAACAAAACGACCAATAATAACCCGGTTTAAAGAACACATATCACATATTAAATACAATAGACCGGATAAATCTAACGTTGCCAACCATGCTCTAAGTACACTGCACAATGTGTCGATTAAATGGTTGAAACTTGCCAAGGCCATTAATAATAACCCTCGCGATCTTGACACATACGAAAGTATTCATATCGCTAAAAACAGACAAAATTCCATGAACGGAGATAAAGGACCGATCCCCTTCACCCGTCTCTTTTCATTCTTAGAAACGTAAATAAAAAGGTCGTGGACGTTTCTAACTGGAGTATAAACACATGTGGGTGCCTTTTTCCTTAAGAGAGGTAATTTTTTGTCGATCTTTTCGGTCGATATTTTTGCATGTTTCAGTTAGTGTATACGTGGACGCCGTGTAAAGTTGTTGCATAATCTGTTGTGCTAGCTTTACTGTGCCTCATGTGCGACACCTTGATTAGTGGTTTTACCTACTAATGATGACAACTTAGTTGTCTAAATACGTATTTCGGATACGATTAATAATTGTGGTAAGGGGTTATATACCTTTTTTTTAAGTATACATATATGTAGATTCAATTAGTTGGCGATTTAAGGTCTGGTTTTACTTTAAAATGTATATATTTAAAACAATCTTACATGTTTCAGCATATGATGCCTTTTTCAAAGAATTTAAAATTGAATATTTGAAATTATTTGAAAAAGGCAGAATGTAAGATTGTTTTAAATATATACATTTTGAAATAAAACCAGACCTTAAATCGCCAACTAATTGAATCTACCATAACATACAAAGGTCACGAAATAATTATCTTTATATATATATATATATATATATATATATATATATATATATTATATGGAAGAAGCTCTAGTTTTTACAGAAATGAAATTATAAATAAATAATTGATGAATAACTTGCATATACATCCTTGGTCAATAGTATCTATAATCAAATTGGAAATAAACCAAGTAAATTTAGATGAATGTGAATTTCTGATACACAAAATGCCAAGCAAATATATTTTATATTTCTTTAGAAAGTTAATGTACTTGTACTTAGATCTTTGCGCAAATAATGTAAATAGAAACTTAAATTATTAACAAATCATTTAGGTGCGTTGAAATGTATTTGAGTTATTTGCTCAAAACAATACATTAAAATAGTTAAACAGAACACATCCAAGTAATTAAATATGTCTTAAAACCTTAGACACATACTTCGAGGCAGAAAACTAAACAAATCTAAGTTTAATTATTAAATAGCGAAGACATTCAAAAGCTTTCCACAAAGCACCAACTTTTCTAATAATGCCGCAACCGTGTATGTTCTGCTATCTTAACAAACAAGCTAAAGTAGCAGAGTAACAAGATACAGCTTCCTAGAATTGGGTATCCATCAGTTACTGGAATAAGGAAACTTTTACCTTGCTTTGTTTTCATTACCAGAAACTAGTGAGTAAAGGAGAATCTCGAATTTAGTCTTAAATAGAAATTTATTTTTAGTGAAATGTAAGAAAAGTAGTCAGTTGCAATTAAAATGAAAAAAAAAACTTTCGGATGATTTAAAAAATATATGTGTATTTGAGACTTTTTCACTTATAATTACACGAGAGCTTTCTTTTTGTCGAAGTAAACTTGACATTTCAATGAGAATTTCGTTGCTTGGCAACATAACGAAAAAAATTGCCTTTGAAAAAATTACGAGTGCCTAGGACGAGTAATTTTTTCTGTCGGTTTTTTTAATTGCATTGCTTAAAGGCAAGGAAACCCGAATTATAAATGTTAGATTTCCTTCGATTAAAAAAAAGCTTGAGTGTAATTCGGTACGACAATTTAATGAATTCATATTTAGTTTACATATTACGTAATTTAGAAGTTACTAAATTAACAAACAAGTTGAAAATTATTTAATTAATTTTAATAGAAAGTACAGTTGTTAAAAACAATTGTTATATACCAATTGATTTTTGGAATCTCTTTGCTTTTCGCTTATAGTTTGCTAGATTCTTGTATTTTAAGTAATAGATGTAGTAGAAGTGCGAATGGAATTTATAATTTTAATATGGTGTTCTTGGTTAAATTAGAAGTACGGTTTTAATGGCGACGGATTTATGTCTTGTAATTTTCATCACTACTTTCTGTTCACTAATACAGTTCCTGGACAATTCAGTTACGGCAGCAGCTCGATTAAAAAGTCCAATAGTTTTCGCCGAAGATTTGGTCCATCTAGATAGTTCATTTATATCAATAGGAGAAATCTTATACCATCCTTTCGAATTCGTTTTTTTTTCAGAAAGGATTTGGCTTTAAAAGAAACTTTTCATATATGATATGGTTTCCATGGTTTTCATAATTCGTTTGAACAATCTTACTGGGTATATATTTCCTGGTGTTTGCAACCAGCCACTTATTTAGCAAGCAAAACTCACAGCAATATTTGAATTAAATCTATTAAATTTCCAATGCATATTTCAAAACTAAGTTTAAAACCAAATTGAATAGTTAATACTACTACTAGTCTGCATCGATGAATATTCTTGAAGACTTTAAAAAAGGTTTTCCTACATTAAAATTAACAAAACCATTTCAAGACATAATTACATTCAACGTCTGCATTTCTATTCATTTAGCCATATCATCCGCAACACAATAATCAATATTGTTCAAGTTATCTATACACAGTTCGACGGGCGTAAAGTTTATGTTTCAAGTTATTATGAAATATTAGATATGAAGTTGTATATAATAGAACACTAGGTGAATCCATGGACAATGCGCGTGATGTAGAACGTAATCCAGAGCAGAGACAGCTTCATATAAATTGAGGTGAAGCACGCAAGAGAGATCCTATCGCGACCAACTATTATTTCAACACGAGTACGCGTGTTGTGGCGGATGCGAAGGCATTACATTAAACACCACTGACTTTTAATTGGTTTATATATCACTGCCTCCTCAACACGCCACTATTAAATTCATGTTTTACTCGAGTGTTACATAAAAACATGTTTTAGCGAGGCATTTGTTAAATGTACATAGTCGAGCCGCTGAAGTGTGTTGAGTGCGTTGCGTGTCAAGTATGTACGAAGTGGCTGGTCTCACAAACCATTCTATTTAGTTCTACGTACGCACTCCAAGTGTTAAATCAATTCTTAAATATTATCCCGAAAATATCGAACCTGTATGTATCGAAATTAAGTAAATACTCGTAGAAAGCGTTTTCCAAGTTCATTCTCATAGGAAATAATATTCGAGGAACAAAAAAGACCTGACAACAGCTATGAGCAGTTTTATGACACGTAACATTTGGTGTGAAAATTTTAACATTGTGGGAAGTAAACCATAGTTCGATAGGATAATATCCAGACTATACATAACCATTATTTGTGAATTAATGTGAAAATATTCTCAGAAGTTAAATATCTATCCAGTTTATTGAAGAAGAAGCAACAATTTTATGATGGTATATTTCCATGTGTGCAAGCGATAAATCCAAGTTTAATACAAAATTACAATACATAAACATATTAAACGTGTAAAATAAAGTCTGGTGCGTAGAAGTTGTATAATGGACACGGAATATACGGAGGGGTTGGTAATTTTACGTGGCGGTTTTAAAAATCGCGCTCGTCGCTTGTGTAAATAGTAATCAGCCGAGAGCGGACTCGAGCCCTTGATTCATAGCCCATAGGCGTCTGCCTTGTATTCGCAATAGGTTTATTTCTGTAAGCGATCCGTCAGTTTCGAACAATTTGATAGGTGTGGCACATACGTACATATGCAGTTAATTTGTCTCTGTCAATGCACAACAGAGCGAATATAATAAACGATTTGGTAACCAACAGCAACTACTGCTGAAACAAAAGTAATACTGACAAGCAAATTGCGTATCGACTTTTGAATAAAAATAATTTACAAAGAATAAATCCCAAAACTATGTATTTTCTGAGAAACATTGAAAGTGTAAAACATTACTATCACTAACTAAAATTTGTTCAAGATTTTCCTGTGTTAAATTAGTTCTTTTAGATGCTAAAACGTCTTTAAAAGTAGAAAATGTCCGTTCCAAATCACAACTGTTGATGGATGCGTGATTAAAATGTTGCAAAAGTGCACTATACTTCGAATGTATAGATTTTTCAATTGGCTCTGTGCCGAAATGATATAATATATTCAAGTCTGGATTTCTGCTAAATATTGCAACTTTTTGCCTCAGCTTTGAGAAATATCTTTTTTGAAAACGACTCCTGATGTATTCACCTACTCTGTGTAAGTGCGTGTGCTGCACAGGTAACGTGTAGCATATTGGGATAAGATTGCTTTAATAATTTCCCTGTTTTTAACATATAAGCTGCCGCATCAGTCGAAAATAATAGCATCTTGTCTTTATAGTTGTTATCCGATGATAGAATATTATGAATACATTGATCAATTACTTTTGCAACTGTTTCACCACTTACAACTGGCTATATTTTAGTTGCAATTAAGTATGGTTGGTATGAAGTTGTCGGATGAAGAATACCAACAACTATCTACATTTAACACATATCGTCCCTTTACATCCGTTGTTTCGTCAGCAGTTACCCAAAGATAATGATAATGATAAGATAATGACCAGATAGTAAGTAGTATTTACGTAAAGTAGATTCATCTGGGATATGACGATCGGTATGTTTTGTAAGAAACCTCTTGAGGACTGGATTGTTAAGCCTTTTGCCATGAAAGCTTCACTCAGTTCTTCGTTAAAAGTGTCAGGTGCAGATGGATATATGTTATCTACATGAGTTTTCGAAGAAACATCTCTCTGCACATTATACTTTTGTGAACGCTTTAAACTTAATAAACAGGCACTGCAATATACCTCGGTATCATTAAGAATATGCAACCAACTTGTATGGCCTCTAATCCGTCCTACTATGATTACCCTACGAGAATTCTCCATAGTTAATGAAAATAAAGAGAAATATTAAGAACAGAAAGAAATGGACTAAAAAGAAGAAACGAAAACTACTCCAAAAATAAGGTAGTAAATTAAACTTAAACTAAAATATTTATAAAAAAATACAGGATAAATATACAATATAACAATATAGAACGGATTTCTTAAAATACTAAAAGTTGTAACTAAATAACACTGAAAGAAACGAAACCAGAAACACGCCACTGTAAAATAGAATTTTAGAATGAATAGACACAATAGCGACGGAAATAACACCATCTGCTCGACGAATGCAATGGAGCAAGCCAATAGTGGGGCTGTTATAACATGAATACTATACATGATCACCACAACGTTTCATCTGGCAATTGGTCATTCAATTGCTTCAGTCCGCTCTCTGGTAATCAGTAAGACCAGATTATATACATAAAAAAAAACTATAAATATGTGCATATATATGCACGTTTCTTCGTCAAAATATGCAAAAAGCCAAACAAATAATCAACTTAAAATTTAAAAAAATGTAATTCAGGTTTATTGCAAACAAATATGGTGTAATAATGTAATATATTATAATGCAGGTAGCAAACTAACACATTTAAAGTTGTACTAATGTCTAAATAGATCTTAAAATACATTATATTAACAAACATGATTAATTTATTTTTAATTGTTATTATTATAAAAACATTTTATTTCTAAATATTTCTAAAAAATTTTTACTTCAAAATTATATCGTTTATCTGTGAACATATCTTTACATACTGGAAATGTCCTTCACATTTACAGCAGCTTGGCGTATTTTTAGTCTACATATTGTTCCCGCACTTAAACTACATGTTCCGTTAAAATCGCCTTTAACATGTTAGCAACTTCTTTTAACCTACCGTATCCCGTATTTTTCGAAATCACATTTTTTATTTATGGTAAGGCCGATTTTACCCTGCACTTTAGCACATGATTGTTAAAATGCGTCCACAAATTCAACGGATTCTGTTAAACTCATAGTTGTGTTCTCCAATTCTAAAATAGTTGCTGGAACAAAACTATAGTTGCATTTAATGAATGACAATTGCTGAGGCAGTAGTTTCTCGTTGAAAAATCTATGTGATTCCGTAGCACATCGAGAAGAATCCGTATTCTCCGAAAGACGGTTTTTATTTCTGCAAAATGATCAGCATGAAATATGGTAGCATTCAACCATGTCCCCCATCTTGTAGCTACAGGTTGAGGAGGAAGTGGTATATCTGGCAGTCGCTCCTTGTACATCTCAATACGTAGCTGAGCCTTTAAAAACACTTTCTTCACATTACTAATTAATTCAATGACCAGAGGAAATTGGTTCCGTATTTCCTCAGTAACCCTGTTGAGGCCATAAGCAAGGCATGTGAAAGGTTGGAATAGAACACCTTCAAATTGTACGCAGTTCGAACAATATATGATGTCACGTTTTTGACACTAAAAATAATGCTCTTTCCAGAGGAACTGCTTCTGGCAAAAAAAAAATTACTTAATCCTTCTTGAATAAATCATGAAGTTATTGTATTGTTCGTCCTTTCAAGCTGCTTTGAAGATATTAAATATGATCTATTAGAGATATGTTCCTTCAAGATTCCTTTCAGAAGGTGAGCTGTCTCATCGACTACTATATAAAAATTATTGTCTCCGATTCATTTTCTTATTTTGTTTCTGTGTCAGCATAAGTACTACCCACTTCACCTTTTCTTAAGGTACTTTCATCGGGTATGTTATGGTACAATATTTTTGAAGAAATGATTTAAAGTTCGTATTATTCAACTTGTTAAGGGGAATATTAGAACGACATAACTCTTCATTGAATAGTTTCTGGTCAGTCTTCTTTATTCCCAATTCAATGCATTGTAAAACTGACTAGTTCTTTACTCTACAATTTTTCAGTTTGGCACCATGTGAAGATGTTTTAATATGTTGGTCTACTTGAAATTTTTCTCCAGAGGATCTGAAGAGAATATTATAGAATTTCAACATTAATCTTGGAAATGCTCGCAATAAATTTAAATAAATCCTTACAATTTTGCAACACACTGTACAAAACACTTTTTCGATATCCACATGAAGTTCAGGGTGAGATTTGATCCAAGCTAATGTACCACTACTAACTTTCGGCATGATTGAATGAGATGTACACTTCTATTTACGATTGTTTGGGTGACTCCTCGTTTGAAGGCACTGACTTACTTTTTTAAATGAAACCACAACCTTATACTTAAACAGATGTCTTTGCTGAACGAAGCAGAACTGCGCTTTTGGGCCAAAAGCTTCTTTGTAATACCTCGAAAATTTTAAATTAGACAAAGTGACGCACAATTTACTCAAATTTCATACAAAGATTGGCCTTGAACAATATCTTAAATAAACAGTTTGAACACGTCAAATGCCGCAACATCGCTTTTAATGGTCGGGGAAAGCACAAAGTGTCTATTGTCCTCTTCAATTTAAGGTAATTCTTGCGGCTTACGCGTGCACTTGACTACTATTAAAAATAAAATCGGGAATTCCTACTATTAACAATTTATACGAACTGAGAATTCGTACATTATTTAGGCAAAAGGTTGGAAATTCGAAACTTGCTGTTTACTGCCCATTTTCCAAATTTTTCTGTCCGGGTGTCGCACAACCGAAAAGAAAAAGCCATCGTTGTTGGTGAAATAGTAAATTATGTAAATTTTAAGCGGCATTGTTATCTCCTGTAACAGGAAGGAGAATTTTGTTTAGATTTGCTTATGTATTTACTAATTGTAAAATACAATTTACGTATAACGCTTGCTTTATTATTTAAATATGCGAACCAAAAAGAAAAAACAGAAATTATGCATTAATATATCAAATAAATATTATATGCAAAATATGCCCATTTACATAAAATCCGGTCTTTAGTAATCAATATAATTTTTGTCCTGTATAGTAGTAAAGTAGCAGACCCAATGCGGTTGCTCACTAAGTGTGTGAAAATTTGCAACATACACTTTCAAGATGGCGATGTATCCAACGGAAGTGCATGTGGAATTAATTAAATTTTATTATAAAAATGGGAAAGTCAGATCTAGATGTCTAAAGATCTAATGATAAAATCATATAAAATTTAGATTAACCAGTCGTTGAGACCGTTTGATATGGTTTATCGCGATTCTCCGCAAACTCTGAATGACCTTGAAATGGCGATATGGCGGCGAATAGAAGCAATTCCGCAGACCACACTTCAGGCAGTTTATGGGGAATTTGAAAAAAGGCTGTGACATGTTATTTTTTGTAGAGACTCTCACTTCGAAAACTTGATTTATTAAAGCACAGATGTTGTCTAGTTGCACAAATAAATCCTTTTTGCAATTTAATGATTCGTATTTTTAACATGAATTTACAAACTGCCGCTTTAAATGGCCAACACTGTACAGTTACTTGCTGTTATAATTTCGATATGGACAAGCTAATGAGATGGAGTGACGTCTAACTTAATGTCAGAATCGAAAAATCCAAAATGTCTTACATGGGAAAACTACATTTTATTATTATATTTTATGATGAAAAATTCGTGAAGTCTTAACAAACTTAGTTTGTCGAAATGTAGAAATTAATTCAACACATTAGGCGACACTTACATGTAAAGTAAAATTTAATACTCATTGGTTCTCATTTGCATTAAGTTCAATATATTAATAATATATTACATACCGAGCCGAAAAGTAGTTCATTGGGAATGAATCTCTGCGCTAAGGTTTGTATACTATTTTACTCACGATTGGTAAGTAATATTATTATATCAACTATTAAATCACTAAATTTTAAAACTATAATAGTATTAAATTTCATGGCATTTTGATAAATGCTTTTAATAGGTACTGTTACTAGGTAACGTAACAATTAATAGTGATATTTTCTGACAGATTACTAAATTATTATCTTTCGATTTTAAACATGGTCTTTCGCTAACAGTAAACAGTAATGGAAATTTTAATCTAGCAATTAATATTAATTCCAAAAGCGAATAAATTTTGAATTAGAACGTTGTCTTGTTATTTATTTAATAAATATTTGTGAATATTTTATTATAATTTAATTTACCTATTTAAATGACACTGAAGTTTAATAAATTCTGAAATGACATTAATAATTAATAACGCATTTTCTAGCCGATTTGAAGTTTAGAAATGTTCAGATTACTAACCGATCGTGAGTAAAATATTTTATGGTATTAATTAATGCCCTTTCTTTAGAGACTGTGGTTAAGTAAAAACTCAAATGTTTGACAGACCGTAAGGCTGATGATAAATTGGGATACTGCACAGTATGTTTGGACGTTGGTCCAATGTACAGTATGTTAATGAGGGAAATGCTTACGCCTACGAAATTTTCCGGAAAGAATTCGAGATGATAATAAAGTGAAGACATGTTACATCCCTTTTCTCTGCCACGGGTAATTCTGTCTTTGTTGATCTTTGTAGTTGTCAGCTTAAGAAAATTCATCGCAACTATTTTAAAAGCTCACCATACTCTTAGATCAACTGGATTCAGCATGTTCTTATATTTGCCATTTCTCAGTACTTTTCGTATTTTTGGTACCACGAATACGCCCCTTTTAATTTTTGTCTCAATAACTCTTGAAAATATCTGTTTCAGATACAAGAACCCTCTAGTGCTTTAACAAAATTTTTCATTAAACCCAATTTAATATGCAGAGGTGGTAGAAGTACGTTTTTAAGTTGTAAATATTTTTTAGACCCGGAATTAATGCTGGACATAATGGCCATTCCTTCTGTATATAGTGATCCCGTGCACGTCATTCCTATTCACATAACAAGCAGCTGGAGTATGCAGAATACTATATACTCCAGCTGCAGTTCAAGAAAAACCCCTTTTAGGTCTCCGCAGATTGACAACTCATAGTCATTATACCGGATATGTTTCAGGAGATATCGCATACTTTCATGTGATTCCTTCACATGAACTGCATAGGGTATAGATACAGATGGTCAATAGCTTTTAATCTAAGTTCAGAAGAATCAATAAATAGGCGCCATTTACTTGGTTCGTGTTTCTGCCTTAATGCGTCGAATAAGTTGTCAATATTCGTGCAGTGTACCAAAGTGTCTTCTTGAGCAAAAAAATGCGAAATTTATTTTTTGCGCTTTGAGAAGTGAGTTATATGTAGTCATCTTCGAAGAGATCCCATCATTTTAATCCGGTTACTAGAAATTCTGATTGCGATTTTGCTTGATTTAAATCTCGAACTAAATCACTCAATTCAGCTTGTGAAAGCAGATGTGGTTCTGTTGAAAATTCCGCTGCTTGAAAGACTAGATCATGGTCGATTTCCAGTGCGAATTGTATATTATGAGTTGGACCACTTCCTTCGTCCAAACTCCAACATTTTGCTAGTTTTAGGATAATAGGTTCTTCGATATTTTCGACGGGCCATAAATCTAATGGCAAATTGTTACACTGCACAGCATGCTTAGACTTAGATCCGATGCCCAGTATGTTAGTAAGGTAAAAGTAACAATCTGTAGCATGGTCTTTCGTTTCACTCCACACCATTGACACTGCAAAATGCATTTTACATCTTGTACCTTTCAACAAACCCATTAACAATGTTATACAAGTCTTACAGCATATGTGAGAGGCTCACAATTTATCTTCATCTTCTAATTTAACTCCGAAATAAGGTTCATAAGCTCTCCGTGCAAGTTTGGTGAAAGTACATTTTTGCGATTTAAAAGTTACTTCCCCAGACGCACAGCAAAAACTGTTCACATTTTTTATACACAGCCTAGACATTGTACTTACTTGTTAACTCACAGTCAATCACAATACAATAATAAACACAAATCAAATATGTAGAATACAAACACGTTAGTAACGACGTTTCGCAGTACGACATAGGAAATGCAGTAACTTCTTCTAGCGATAAATGCTTGCTAATGCACAATATATACAGGGTCCGGCAACGAAGCGGGGACGGAAGATTACACGCGCATTTGAAAGTTAGTCAAATATTTAGTCATCGGATATCCTTCCGTACCATCAAGCGCACGTTTTAAAAATATTTTGTTTTATACAGGGTGTTCCAGATGAAAATGCCAGACTAAAGTTGCATTTTTTTAAATGGAACACCCTGTATATTAATAGATAAAATGATCCGCGCTTGAAAGCTGGTTACATCGATATAATGTTGCATGGGTCTAAAATTGATAGTTTCTGTGTAAATAATTATTTTACTTGATAAATTGATACATTTCAGTAGGCTATTCTGCAGAAGGAAAATCAAAAGATCCGAAACCAATAGAATAGAATATTTTCTACTAGTATTCACTTTCGTTGCTACGTGAAATAAATTCTGCAACTGCTCGAATTATACAGGGTGTTCACAATTTCGCAAAATCGAAGAAATCTCGTAATTTTTAAATGGAACACCCTGTATATTTTTAGCTCATTGAAAAGCCCTTTTACTGCGCTTTCTATTGATACCTCATTTGATGCACCTAGGATGGATCATTTGCTAATTATTTCTTTTTAGAGTTGAATTAATGAAAAATGCTTGTATTTTTAGTAGCTAATTTGCGCTTTTAAACCTTCTGTAAGATCGGATATTCAACAAATTATCCATAAATGGTCTATAACAAGAAGAAACCCCATTAAGTACGAGAAACAGTTGATTTTCACTCAGCGGTGAAAGCAAACATTAAATTAATATAATGTAATATAGCATTTTCAATAGATTCACTGCCGATTAAGTTATCTGGTGTTAGTTTAATAAAAAATTTGCACTAATTAATTTGTATTTTAAAGAATTTTGTAGAACCAACTATTTTACGAATACCTAATATGAAACAATACATACCTAATTAGCTTAACATAAATCGAAATCATGTAGGAAAGAATCAAGAACGAGTAGTATTAAAAGTTGGCACTATTTTAAATAAATACTAATTATTAACCACAACATCAAATTTAATTAACAAAAGTAGTAGCACAGTAAATGAAAATAAAGTAAATGTAAATAGTAAATGCAAATAAATCAAAGAAAACTTTCAAATGTCCTTCCATGTCTCTCAATACATAAATGAAGCCGCCTGGTGAAATTCTGTTGAACATGCTGTAATGTTTCTTAACGAACATTTCTAAATGCCTCTCTTATGCGTTCCATCATATTTTCCCTTGTTGTAGGAACTTCCACATAAACTAGAGCCTTGACATATCCCCAAAAGTAGAAGTCCAAGACAGTAAGATCTGGACTTCGTGGAGGCCAAACGATTGGACCACCTCGTCCTATCCATTTGTCTTCCTTCCATCGCCCTAGAAACTCCCTAACGTTAAGGCTGTAATGAGCAGGTGCACCATCGTGTTGCAACTAGAAAATTTGTCGGGTGTCAGCATCCACATGCTCAAGTAAATTAGGAAGTTCGTTCTGCAAAAATGCCAAATACGTATCGCCTGTAACGGTTCCATCGAAAAAGTACGGCCCAATGATATATGGACCAAGTATACCTCCCCAGACGTTAAGAGACCATCTATTCTGATTGTCTATATGACGTATCCAATGCGGGTTTTCTGTTGCATAATAATGCATGTTATGTTTATTTACCGCCCCATTACTTTTGAAAGTAGCCTCATCGCTAAACAAAATCTTTGTTAAAATATTTGGCATTTCTCGCATTTTATTTAACAACCAACCACAAAAGTCTGTTCTTTTAATGAAATCATCACCATGCAATTCCTGATTTAATTCCTGAATTAATGGTACGGATGATACTTATGACTTCTTAAAATTCTTCGTACGCTCCTATCTTCAATAGCTGTTACCTTTGAAATACCGTCTATACTTATATGTGGATTTTCCTGTATTGTTAATAATACGGCCAATTCGCTTTTTTCATTGATTACCGGCTTATTTATTTCTCTATTCTTGTAGGTTACACTACCAGTTTCTGTAAATCTCACTAATAACCTTCCAAATGCTTCCGATCTTGGCTTTCTTTCAAGGTTTGGAAATCTCTCTGTATATACTCTACTTGCTAGGAGACAATTTCTTGTACACTCCCCAAGAATAAATATCATATTCACCATTTCTTGAATACTAAAATTAGTCATTATAGCAATTTCTTTTAAAGATTGAACGAAATACTGTGTAAGATGGAACAAAATTTTTGATAACTTGGTTATTAAGTATACAAGCTTAAAGCTGACACCAGATAATTTGATCAGCAGTGAATCTATTGAAAATGCTATATTACATTATATTAATTTAATGTTTGCTTTCACCGCTGAGTGAAAATCAACTGTTTCTCGTACTTAATGGGGTTTCTTCTTGTTATAGACCATTTATGGATAATTTGTTGAATATCCGATCTTACAGAAGGTTTAAAAGCGCAAATTAGCTACTAAAAATACAAGCATTTTTCATTAATTCAACTCTAAAAAGAAATAATTAGCAAATGATCCATCCTAGGTGCATCAAATGAGGTATCAATAGAAAGCGCAGTAAAAGGGCTTTTCAATGAGCTAAAAATATACAGGGTGTTCCATTTAAAAATTACGAGATTTCTTCGATTTTGCGAAATTGTGAACACCCTGTATAATTCGAGCAGTTGCAGAATTTATTTCACGTAGCAACGAAAGTGAATACTAGTAGAAAATATTCTATTCTATTGGTTTCGGATCTTTTGATTTTCCTTCTGCAGAATAGCCTACTGAAATGTATCAATTTATCAAGTAAAATAATTATTTACACAGAAACTATCAACTTTAGACCCATACAACATTATATCGATGTAACCAGCTTTCAAGCGCGGATCATTTTATCTATTAATATACAGGGTGTTCCATTTAAAAAAATGCAACTTTAGTCTGGCATTTTCATCTGGAACACCCTGTATAAAACAAAATATTTTTAAAACGTGCGCTTGATGGTACGGAAGGATATCCGATGACTAAATATTTGACTAACTTTCAAATGCGCGTGTAATCTTCCGTCCCCGCTTCGTTGCCGGACCCTGTATATATAATTTGAGTTAGTACTTCTTGCATATAATAGGCCAGATTGAACTTTCCCTAATACGGTACGCCCGTCACTGTTAATACATTACACAAAGTGATGCAATATGTATATGTTGCAAACTTACAAAGTATAAATGCTTGTTAACAAGGTTTTGTGGTGTGATAAGCAATTTCTGTCTTTTAAATTTGTTTTTAGGGTGCTAAAATACACACCTTAAAATTTCCATGGTCACAAAATTTGTGTTGCTTAGTATTTGCTATCATTTTATTATTACAGTCCCATACCTTAAGAAGGATGAATAATTAGTATGTTAATGTAAAAATAAATCTGATCGATTTTGTAAAAGTGGTTCTTTTAAGATACGAGCTCACTGGACAAAATTTTTCGCTTTATATTCCAACCAATTTTGTTATAACTTTACAAATTAATTTACATTTTCGTGAAGTAATGTTAACATAAATATTGCCTTCTCCATTTTACGGCGCTAATTATTCGAATTTTTTTAATTGAAAAAATCCGCCCTTAAGCAGGCTTCTAACCCACGTCCATGGTTTGCTGGACGATTGCTCTGCCACTAAGCAAAACAAAAATCGAATAATTAGCGTCATAAAATGTAGAAAGCAATATTTACATTCACATTACTTCGCGGAAATGCAATTAATTTGCAACAAGTAAAAAGAATTAACATCTGTTTCTTAATGTAACTTAAGGCTTCCCTTGTTATGACTTTGTTGCATAATATTTAATAAGGTTATTTACGAGGGAGTATTGATACCTAGTTAGCATAGGCCATCTTCTTGAACAAAACAAAATCTTGTTATAATGGCAAGCAATAATGACATTTTAAAATTGTCACTGTACATCTTACGTCAAGAAGTTGAAGTATTGCTGTGCAGTAGATTTTGAAGCATGTTGAATGCAAATGTGAAAATTGACAAATTGAGGTATCCAGGCATCATCAAATATTTTTATTTGAAGAGGTCAAGTGGCACGAAAATTTACAAAATTATGCTTAATAAACTTGGCGATCAATGCCCATCATACGCTACTGTGCACGATTCAGTGTCCACCGTCGAAACTATTGACGCAGTTCATGTTATGATATTGTCAGACCATCGAATTTGGCTAAACCATATAGCTGAGACACTAAAGATTTCATATGACCGCGAAAATAGTTTTGCAAAATGGATTCCTAAATGCTTGAACGCCAAACACAAACAAGAGTGAAAGCATCACGGTCAATCTGTGCCCGTTTTGGTGGTGATCCAGATTTTTTGAGCCGTCTTGAGACTATGGATTCATTTTTACGACCCAGAAACAAAACAGCAATCGATGAAGAGGAAGCATTATGGTTCTCCAAGGCCTAAGAAGTTTCGAGTTCAAAAATGTGCTGGAAAAGTTCTTGCTTCAGTTTTTTGGGATATCCGGAATAATTATGATCGATTACCTAAAAAAGGGTCGGATCATCACTGGAGATCCTTATTCTAAATTACTAACCACCCTAAGAGAGAAAATTAAGGAAACGAAAAGTGGCGTGTTAGAGAAAGATGTGTTGCACACAAATCGCGCATTTCCATGAATACAATTCGGGATCTAGGCTTCGAATTACTGGAACACTCAGACTTAGCTCCCTCAAATTATTATCTCTTCCCCCGATTGAAAAAAAAAGTTTAAAAGTACGTCAATTTTTGTGTAACGAGGTAATAGAAGCTGTGGAGGGCTGACCAAGGAGAATATTTCATGTAAAAGGGTTAAAGGGTTATTAAGTGTATTAATTTAAGAGAAAATTATGTTGAATAATAAAATATAGTGACAACTTTAAATTGTTTCAATAGTAGGCTACGAATATATCAATACCACCTTGTAGAATGGAGTTGGTCGTAAAACTACTAGCATAAACTTTAAAGAATATTTTTGATTGCAGATTCGAGCGAATAAATATAATACCTTATATTACCTAATATTACCTATAATTACTATTATTACCTAATATTATTTTTCCAATAGCATTGTCTACTGTCTTAAGAAAAATTAGCGTATTCTTTTCCATATGTTCATATATCCAATTGTGTATCTATATACATTTATGAAACTCAGTAGTGTGATGAAAACACTCTACTTATGAAAATTTGTCGCCGCCGTTTCCCCTAATTTAGTGGTGGTTGTCGTGAAGAGACGCCTTCGGCGGTGGATTTTACTAAGGGGCGAAACTTTTCAGATAACGGATGAGTTAATTTGTAACTTTGGCAAGTTATAAAAGCGCTTCTTTCTTTCGCGACAATGTCGCCTTTATCGAACATTTTTCTCTGTAAACATATCTTTGAAATCATCCTCTCCGGTTTTGATTGATTTTCTCGCCTTGAAAATCCTTCAGGAGTGATTCTATGATGAAAGAATGAGTGTTTTCCTCCTGCAGTCTTGACAATGGACGTGTTTTTAATCATTACGTAAAAAGTCTCTTTCTAAAGACTTCTTCATTTTCTTCACAAAGCATAAAAATATTTTTGCCTCAAATACATTTTGCATTTTAAAGTAATGCAAAAAATTGTGAATGCTGGAAATCTATTAGAGATTTAATAAAATTTTAAATATTCGTTTATAATTTCATGTAAAACAAGCTTGCAATATGGAGAAGATTACAATTTATTTTATAGCTAATTTCTGATTTCTGGTCACTGCTGGAAATTCAAAACTTCATCTATTAAATGCATATTCATAGTCTATAATGTCTATATAATATCTGACCTATTAAATCATTAAATACATGACAATCATAATGGTTTTGTTATAACTTTTTTTAGTTCATCTCATAAGCAGATCGTATACAAGCTTACACACAAGTCCCTAAATTAATGATATCACCAGCGTTTGACAAGGTATGGCATGAAGGGCTTGGATATAAAATAAAGAAACATTTACCAAATCTTCATCTTCTATGCCTTAGTTCTTATATAATGGGGTGGCATTTCTTAATCAAACAAAGTACAGAACAAATGAATTCACGTGCTATATATTCCAGAGTACTACAAGTAAGTTGCTACGACGCTGAATGTCGAGACCATAGATAAGAGAGGAACTCAAGTTTCGGGCGACGAGGATTGTCTCACCTACCCGCCCCTGCCAACATCTAGCGGCCCACCTCAGCGGGGGAGACGCAAAGGTACTTCAGTACACGAAATAAGGTGGTAAAGGGCGCCACCGAATTCAGAACCGCTAGACATCGCAAAATTCGGAAATATTGAACAAAGGCAGCGGGTAGGGGATGCCACCAGGCCGTCCGAAACGTAGAGAAAAGAAAAGGGCGGATTTCAGCCAGATGTAATTAGTCTTTATTCTATGACATTAACTTAAAAACAATAAATAGAAAAAAAAAATTAAATATTGCTAGTCACAAAAAAAAACAAATCAAATATGTAACAGACCGTTTGTACAAGAAGTTGTAGAAGTTCCCAACCCCAAACTCCAACCAAATACGTATTTAGTCGGTTCATAGATATTTTAGAACCAAATAAAAAAAAGAATGGAAAGTCTGATCTTTGGAACAGACCCGGTACATATAGAGAGGTTATGTTACAGGCAAATATTTATTTGTAATAAATTGATGCAAATTTCGCAAAGTTACGGTCTGATAATAATTAATTGAAGTTGACGGTAGGATATAATTAAAATAAAAATAAAACTTATTAATCAATGCTTAAAATTAAAATGACGGAATAGGCTATACTAAAATTACTGTACAAATTTTCAAATATAGAAAACACGTTTAATATTCACAGAATAACATCCACGATTTCTATATTAAAGAAAACGCAGCAAAAAAAAAACAACTCTTTAGATGTTTACGAAGCAAAAATTAGTTATTGTCCCCGAGAGGAACAGATGTGTAAATCAAATAATCTCCGTCGAAATAAATTTTACAAACAAAAAAAAACGTATTGCAATTTAAAATGAGAAATACTAATAAGAAAGGTAATGGAATTAATTAAAATAAAAATTGAAAAAAAAAGATGATGTCAGTAACGACGCAATAACTAGTTAAATAATTAAGCAAAGACAAGTTGAGTCAAAAAAAAGGCTCAACAAAGAAAACTAATTGCAAACATTTAGTTCACATTAATAAAATAATATTTAAAATCTTAGCTGGTGTCCGTCTTTCTTCCTGCAAGCGGGATATTCGTACGCGTTGTCGGTTTTCCTGCGTTGAACGGCGTTAGCTTCGGCAGATGAAAAAAAAAACCTGTTATCGAGAACACAGGTTTGATGGTTACAACGCAATAAATGTATCGAGAGAAGGAGTCAATCGGCTAAATCGTCCTCCAGAAATCCCCTGTCGGGTAATTGTAGTACAATTAAAAATTGTAACGACTAAATAAAACCTCGCACTAACGAGAGCGGCGGAGGTAATCTCACCACCAAATGTTACCCTCTACCTGCTTCGATAGAATAATCTCATAATCCGGCAGGTATTTTCACCACTAACAGAGTTCAGGTAATAAAAGCAATATATAACGTAATTTGGGAATTTCCAGTACTAATATTAACTAATGTCTATTTAATGTTAATGTTCTTGCAAAGTTATTACGGTTTCACAAGGTAGTTTCTTTTGCTCAACGGAAGAGGTTAGTACTTACAATTGGTGTTCTTTATTGTGATAATAATTTAATATAAGTATTCGATTTATAAGATGTCAGCTACGTTAGTAAAAAGTATACGGGGTAAAGATTTACTTCTCTGAGAATTTTACGTATTTTAAAGAAAAAGGATTGAAAAGCGGAGAAGTTTTCTGGAGATGTGTCCAAAGAAGAAAGTGTAATGCTAAAGTATTTACTGTTGGTCCTGAGCTTACAATATCGAGGAGTGATATAGTTCATAACCATGAAGTAGATGAGCAAAAAACAAACAGGAAAGTGCTTACAAATTTGTGCAAGCGAAAAGCAGAAGAAGATTTATTGGAAAAACCTTCAAAGATTATTCGAAGAGTCCTTAGTGCCAATATGCCAGAGTCTGTTACAACCAATGATGTCAATTATGTACGAAGAAATGTGTGTAACTGCCGTCGGAAAATATTTCCTGGTCGCCTACTTGCAAATATAAACGAAGTGCATGAAATTGTAAATCTATATTCTCCTAAAATTAAAACCGCGAAAGGTGAAAACTTTTTGCTTATAAATAGTGCAGAACATAACATTATCGTATTTACATGTGAAGCCAATATTCGTGCCTTGTCTAAAATGAATACTTTGTATATGGACGGCACATTCTCATATTGTACGAAATACTTTCTACATTTTTTTACCATCCATGGACTTCAGAATGGACACTATGTCCCACTACTGTATTGCTTGTTGCCAAACAAAAGTTGGACCACATATAAAACACTTTTTTTGTTGTTGAAATCTAACATTTTTGAATCATTTAATTCATTTTTCGAACCTAGCGAGATCTATGTTGATTTTGAAAAAGCAATACATACCGCAATAATTCATGTTTGGCCCAGTGTAAAAATCAGTGGCTGTAGATTTCACCTACACCAAGCATGGTACAGAAAAAATCAGTTCCTTGGATTAAGTGAACATTATAAAAATAATTCAGAAATAGGAAATTGGCTGAAACTTACCTTTGGTATGACTTATCTACAACCAGAACATGTTGCGGACTGCTTTGTTTTCGATTTGATGGCTTATAAACCAGACAATAGCCTGTTAGATAAGTACGCCGATTATTTGTTAGAAACGTATATAGAGGAAAATGCTACATTTCCTACGAATATATGGGCGGAAGAAGTTGCCTCGAATACTCGCACTACAAATGCGTGCGAGTCGTTCCATTCCAGATTTAATGCATCTTTTTATAGTACGCATCCGTCTATATATGTGTTTATCGAAAAATTTAAAGAATTCCAAGTTGACACTGACATCAAAATACAAAGTTTACATATTCTAATAAAATAAAGGATAGGCAAGTGAAAAACAAATTAAAATATTTGGAAAATTGTATAAATCGATTAAAATCAGGTCATTTGTCTAGGCTAGAGTTCATAAAATGTGTTTGTCATTCTTCGTAACCCAATTAATTTTGCTTTTTTTATATATAATATGTATATACCTAATAGTTTCTATAACTTCTTAGTGATTTATTTTTATATGTATATAGTATATATATATATATATATATATATATATATATATATATATAAATGTTTACTGTTTACTGTGGTGCATGCTATGTAACGTGATACTTTTTATTTTTGGTTTTGAATTCCATATGATGTTTTTCGTTATTTTTGAATTTTAACCAAAAAATATATATATATTACTATCACTACTTCTTTTTATTATTATCCTCAATAAAATCTCAAATTTCATTTATTAGTGTTTAATGTTTGCAAAATTATAATTTGTTAAACTTTTATAATAGATTCTGAAAAGGCACTCAGTAATAAATTCATTCTTCCTTCATTAGAAAATTTAATGAAAAATTACATATTAAAACTAGTGGTGAGAATACCTATGGTATTAACGTGAATCCTTACGAACGGTGGGGAATTTACCTATAGGATTATAGTAGACTGGTCATTTAGTGGTGAGATTACATCCGCCCAACGAGAGGGCTGCCAAAAAAAATACCCAGAATACTGCTTAAACAATCAGGCCCTACAACAAGTCGTTACAAAGCAAAAATGAGGAATGACCAACTTCGAACTTACCTCTATCGATAGCGATAGCAGACTCTTCTCTGTAGAAGTTATCGCCACTCGAGAATCGAGGAGGAGGCAGACCACGAAGAAAAACTAATACGTAATTATTGCATGTGCACAACACAAGTACTACAGTGCGGTTCCAAATAAACATAACGGAAATAAATAAAAGTAGAAATTTTCAACCAAAACGAGGACGTAGCTGCGAGCACATAACAAAGTGTTGCTGGCCCAATTTTAGAGTAATCATAATTAATATCTTGGCATGCTTTAACAGCTTAAAGCTAATACAGCGGGCATTGACAGGCTACTAGTTATTATTTGTGACGTACACCACGTACAAGAAACAAAACTGGCGAAAACTGGTCTTATTAAATTTCCGAAATCTAATAGTTCTCCTCGGACTTACGTTTCGTAAGCGGGTTGCAGTTAAACCTACAAGTCAACCGGCCAGTACCACAGCGTAATTCGAGTGAAGACGAGTGGGTTCCTTGACGAAACGTTGTTTACATTACTGATTTATATTTAAAAGGCTGCTTGTATACGTGAATACATAACACGCGGAGGAGGTACATGCGATAATGTACCCACATAAGGCCCAGGTCTCCAGAAGCTAAAGAAATCAAATAAAACGAACGACAGCCAAATTTGTCTTACAAAAAAACGAGCCCCACAGTGGAGCGTCAAATTTGCTAAAAGAACAAAATAAATGGGACAATAACTAAATAAAATGTAATAATATTTATTTTAAATGTTAGTAACTCAAAACACAAAGCAGTAAAATAAAGTTTTTGAACGTCTCTGTATATCAAAGTAATAAATGGTAACATTATATCAACTAGATGGAATACCGCAGTGAGTGAAGCCCTGAATATTTACATATCTTTTGTTGACGATTGCTAGTTTCTCTTTTCGAAATATTTATTATTGATACTGTTTCATCCACCTGGTTTGAAGGAAGTTCGGTATGTATCGACCGAAATATGAGTTGAAATAATGCAATAGTTTTAGAATAACACTAATATACTTACAAGTTTAGTCTTGGAGTTCCGTTAACTTAATACAAATGCAGTATCTGGTCATAATAACTAAAGACCGAGAAAACTGGCTAATAAATAATATTTGCTCCTATTTAGATCATTGAGATCTTAGTAGGAACTGTTAGTTAGATCACTGAGACCTAAGCTAGAACTGTAGTTAACTCGGACAGATCGTACTTGGAACTGTAGTGAGCTGGTGAGATCTTGTTTGGAACTGTTTTTTCATTTACTTATTTTTCGGCAAGAAAGTTTTGTCACAGCCAGTTACAAAAGAGGGAGAAAACAAGGAAATTGATTATACAGAAATTTCTATACAACTATTTTTACCTTTCTTCCAAGAAAGTATATGCTGTAGTTTCCAACGTCATAAATGTATTAAAATAAACAATATATGCCGGAAACCCTTAACTATAGAATAATAAAATAACTCTTAAAATAATAAATATACAATACACAGGAAGTGCGTTAGATATAACATAATATTTCGCAGAATCGCATCGAACAAAACTATTTACCCATTATAATAATATAACACTGTATCTATAACAGGAAATATGTCAATAAAACTTATTCTATTATACATTACATTTACAACTACTAAATGGATGGGTTAACAAGAAGGTTGTGCCTGTAATAAAATAAATAGTTTTTATGACCGTAGAAAACAAGACAATGAATAAAGAAATGTAATACCTGACCAGGCCTTAAATAATTGACAACATTAAATATATCCGAAATCCAAGAACCTTTTCTATATACACTTTACAATATTTACAATTTAAAACTAGGATTGAATACATTAACATAAATATACCTATATATGTTTGCTTATATCTAAATGAAACTAAAAATATTAAACTAAATCTATTTTTCCCGAACAGATACTGATTTTATATCTAGGTATGGAAATTTTTTCGCTTTAAAAAAGTAATTTGTTATTAAATGTCATCATCCTGGCCAGTCAATCAGACAAATTATACATTCATTTCAAACAAAATTTGAAAAAAGTATAGCATTAAGACAGTGCGTCACACTGTTCAAATTAATAGATTACAGTGAAACACCCACTCCAGATGGAATGTTTGGATTACCGTTTATACAGCCTTAATAATTTTGAAAACTAGGTATAGTTGAACATCATAAACAGAAAAAAACTTCAGAAAATAAAGAACGCACACAAATATAGGTATTATTATAAATTATTAATTAACTGCTTTAACACAATCAATAACAAAATTCAATTTACAATAGATTCCGGAAATAATAACAAATTACGAAAATAGTAAGTTCTTTCATTGTTAATGCTAGAAATACCAAAAAAAAAAATTGTTAGAAAAAATATGTGCAATGTTTGACAAAGAACAGTCTGAAATATCAATTAACAAGATGAATTCTTCTACTTCAAAAGAAAAACCTTTAAGGAAATAGCTTATTATGATAATGTAGTATTACCATCACAAATCTCGGTAGAAACTCATGCGTAAAGGAAGTAATACTATTATAACTCAATAAAACAGATATGATTGGCTAGAGATCCGGTTAATTAGAATTGATCGGTGATTAAGATTTTATGGGAAACCATAAAATGGAAATCTGAATTCTGTAAGGACAAGCTGGCGTGATTTATGCGTTAATTAAATTAATATTCGAAACTGTAGAAATTAATGATTAATTTGAATGTACGGCATGGACGGCGACACCGTTAATGCGGTTTGTGAGACGCGATTAAAATTATACATCCAATGAAGTGAAATAACTCGAAATATTACATTAATTCGGCAATTAATTATATGAACAATATCTCATAATCTCTATATCTTTACATTATACTATTACTAGCGCTAGATACTATTTCAATGAACTGGGATTTCATTAGAAAAATTTGTTTATGTACTACAGATTTTTTCCAATTCTGATTATAACATATATTGTCCTGCCTAATACTGATGTAACGGCCGCAACCTGAAAACGGGCATTGTCTTGCTGAAATGTGGCAACATTTAGCCCTTAAATATCTCGAATATAAAGCGAATTGTTCTAGATCAGGGATGCACAGACTTATAGGGAACAGGGGCCACTCGGGAAAATTATAAGCCAAGGACGGGCCACTACTAAGAATACTTATTAACACAAATGTTTTTATTTTTAAATAGTATGAATTACTACAAATGATAAAAATAAATGAACATTCAAAAATGTTTCTTGTAATTATGTAATCGTAATGTAATCTAATCATTACAATGTAATATTTCATGTTTTATTATTTTGATGCATGATATTGCATTGACCTAACAATTTTGTTTATGTTTGGCTCCACATTACTTGTCGCCACACGTAAAATTGCTTCCAGATTTTCATTTGCCAGACGGTTTCGATTTTTTGTTTTGTTAAGTTTCATCACTGAAAACGTTTGCTCACAAATATACGTCGATCCAAATAGGCTTGCGGATTTCAATGCATTTACTCGCAACTCTTTATAAGTGGTTTTGTCAACGCAACGGTAAAAGTTGAGTAAATTAACTTCATTAAACTTGTTTCGTAAATTATCATCATTTTGCATGTCTATCAACTCCAGCTGTATCGATTCCGGTGCAATTTCGGGTGAAATGTTGAAAGGATTGCTGAAAATGTCTCATAGAGGTTTAACTTTTTTGAAGTCTAGAAAACGATCATGAAAAGCTTGTATTAAAATATCAATTTTTTCAACATAAGCGAAATTGACATCAGTTTTATTGAATTTCTCCATTATTTTTTTGTAGTTCGGAAAATGGCTGTAATTGGCTGAATTGATTTGTGTCCTGAAAAGACTCAATTTGCATTGAAAAAACGAAACATGAGAGTATAACTGCGAAATCAATTGATCTTTGCTTTGGAGTCGCGTATTTAAGACATTCAAGTGATTTTTGATGTCTACAAGAAACGCTAAGTCACACAGCCAATCAGGGTTGTCGAGTTCGGAGACGTCCTTTTTCTTTTCCGCCAGAAATATTTTGATTTCTTCAATCAAGTTAAGAAACCGCTCTAGTGACAACCCACGACTTAGCCACCTTACTTCAGTGTAAAACAGGAGATCACCATATTCGCTTCCAATATCCTCGAGAGATTGTGTGAATTGTCGGCGATTGAGACCTCGTGATTTTATAAAGTTTACAGTAGGTACTACAACTTCCATCACATTTTCAAATCCCAATAATTTTGAACAGAGGGCCTCTTGATGTATAATGCAATGAAACTGCATTAATTCCTTGGTATATGTGTTTTTAGTTTGTAAATACTCTTTTAACGTAGTTATTATCCCAGATTTACTTCCAACCATTGAAGGTGCTCCGTCAGTCGTAATTCCAGATAATTTCGTTAAATCCAAATCCATTATAGAACAGTTTTTCGGAAGAGCTTTGAGCATGTCACTCTCCTTGGTTTGACTTGTCAAAGAACTCATACCAATCAATTCTTCACTCACTTCAAAATTTTGCGTTACACCTCGTAAAAATATTACGAGTTGAGCAGTGGAACTTATGTCTGTAGATTCGTCGAGTGCTTTAGAAAAATAATCAAAACTTTTCGACTTCGTAACTAATTGCTCTTCTATATTAGCTGCTAATGTGGTAAGTCTTCTTTGAACAGTCATCCGATTTAGTTGAATTTTCTCAAACCTGATTGCATCTTTGGGACACATTTTTTTGCGGCGATATCTAAACACTGCTTAACAAACTCACCATCTTTGAAAAGCCGACAAGTTCTCGCTATTATTCGAGATATTTCAAAGCTTACTTCAGTAGCTGTTTCAGCATCTTGAATTGGTTTTGTAAACATAGCTTGCTGGCCTATTAGTTCCCTTTGTAAAGTGAAAATTTTTTGCGTTCAATTTTCGCCGGTTAATTTCGTAAAAGTATGATGCTGAGTTTCATAATGCCTTTTCACATTATATTCCTTCGGAATAGTAACACTACTCTTGCATATTAAACAGACACACTAAATATCTTGAAACTGTCGATTTTCATCTTCAAAATTACGACTACGTTTTTTACTGGGGCCTGGTTTATCCATATCAAAATTGATATTATATTGTTACGTAGGTAGATGCCAAGTTCGAACGACGAAATATTTATTCTTCACAGATTACAATTCAAACAATATAACGTTCGCTTGTCTGTAGTTAAAACTTAACTGCCCTGATAGCGGGCGATGCGTTGTATTTATACGAGTTACTTAACATCGAGAACCTACCACATTGTTCGGGGCTAATACCGACGTGTTTCGCGAATCTTCGAGTAATCTAGTTGGTTCGACAGATTTCTAGTCTCATAACAATATGCTTGGAACGACGAAGAGCATACCTGTCCTACGTAGTAAACCTGAACAAGAAAGTAGTAGGTACTTAAAGATACATATCTTACTAACAATTACAAAAGTTAAAAAAAAATAATATAAAAATAAAAAGTTAAGAAATATTGATTTGAATGGATTTTTACCTACTTTTGTAGTTTTTCGAACAATTTTTAAAATTCGTTGGCCCGGCCGCATAAATATCGACAGTGGGCCGCATGCGGCCCGCTGGCCGCGGTATGTGCATCGCTGTTCCAAACCATTGACCAAATTACTCATTTGAGAAGCCTTTACTGTTTACGTACCAAAAGAACCACGTCAATTTGATCCTCCTCATAATCAAGAATTTGCATTAACAAATTTTGTTCTTACTGGATTTAGAAGTCTTATTGAAACTGGAAATTTAATTACCACCTATATGACCCAACTCAGTGTATACTAATGTTGTGTTCTAGTGTAGGTGATAGTGTTGGTGTAAAATATAGTTTACAATTGTGTAAAGAATAGCAAACTGCATATATTATTTTAGTTAGTTCGACGTTTCCGTATCTTAGTAGCAAATACGAATGAAGAAATAATTCATTAAAAATAATTGCATGGTTAAATGTTCGATAGTTCATTTCAAAATATCCTTGAAATATACAGATATCGTTTGAAGTGTTTGGGGAACAATACGAACCTATTGATTTGGAAAGGACCACGATGTCAATAGGGCAAATTGCATTGCTTAAACCTTATTTCCCCAATTTGTTACATGGTACGTGTATACTGCACGCAACCGAAACTATTCTTCATTGCTATCAATTTGTAAATGAAACAATAGCACAGACTAAAGCAGTATTTGTGAAATTTCTCAATTCGTCAATTTTATGAACAGTAACCTAATATTCCAAAACCTTCACAGCCAGTTTGAACCCGATGGGGAACATAGTTGGAAGCTGAATTCTATTATTCTAAAGTACTGGTATAACAGCAGGTGCTTAAACCGGTATAAGCATATAGCCTTAAGCTGCGGGGTTGTACTAGAGTAACTAATTACAATTACCTTCAAGTATTCCGAAACCGAGTACTAAGTAATATCGTCAATGCTCCTTAGTGTGTTCGGAATGAAGATCTTCACCGGGAATTGTAAGTGAGGACAGCGAAAGAAGAAATCAAGAAAATTTCCAGGAGTCATGAGGAGAGGCTCCACAAGCATCCAAACGTTGAAATGCTTCAACTCTTAGACACTTAGGACCTAGTACGACGGCTGGAGAGAACCAAATGTTTTGAGTTTGAATGCAGTGTAACCACATCAGTTGAGTGTACTAAACGTATGCTAAACTAAGATGGACCGTTGGGAATATCCAGACCAATGTAACCGTAGTAATTTAAGTTATATTTAAAATGCTTATTAATCTAAGATTAATTGCTACATTGCTACTTCGAAAAAAACATTCCTGCAGTTTCAGTAATTACATGAATAGTTAACCGACAGTCGGATCAGATCAAATTATCGATTTTTTCAATGTTTCAATCTATCTTGAGAGCAAAACCGAATGAGCTAGTAGGAGGCTGAGGTTCGTAGTCTGCAGTTCGTGATTAATAATTCACAATATTCATCTGTTAAACATTTAATGATACACGTCAGTGTGAATTATTTATTTAATGATTACTAATTTACGTGCTGTCAGAATGATTTATTTAATTTAAAATTTGCAAAATAAGTTCTACCAACCGCAGCCTCGTACAACCTCAATTCATTTTGCTCTCACGTTATTTTTGGAGTAAAACAGCGTCCCGGGTGTGCGTCATCTTAAACATTTTCTCAACCATCTTGGAAATGCTTAAACCATTTAACTACCCGGACGTGATAAATTCACGTGATAAATTCATTGCCAAAATTCTTCTTTTAATAAAAGATAATCCTCAGAAGCGCTTTTTTCAAATTTCGTGTAAAATTTCACGACAGTTCGTTGCTCTACTAAAACACTTATCATCAGCAAAACAAACAAAATTGATTTTATATGAACGAATGTGACGCCTAGACTATTATGTTTACAGACACGGGAGTGGTGGCAATCAAAAGAGAAGAACTCACGCTACACAGCTATCAGTTGTACAGATGTAGAAGCATCTGTCTCGGTATTGTCTAATAGGATTACAATGAGGTTTATGGACACTTGTTCAAGCCACTTTCGGAGTATCATCTAGATGTTGTGAGTTTATTATCCCAGAGATGTGCTATGGGCGATAAGTCTGGCGAACGGACATATATACTGTACTCAAGCTCAAAACATTTGGTCGTCGCACTAGGTCCTATTTGTCTAAGAGTTGAAGCATTTATTTTTCTGTTCGCGAAATTTATGTGAACAGATACTGTTAGAATTGACAAAGAATGCGTAAGACAAATTTGACATAAGAATTTCAACATGCAAAAAGTATGTACGGATTAGGTGACGATAATTCTCAAAACCTAACAACAGAAATTACTTACACGTTAAGTGCTATTGAAATGACCCAAACTTGTTGGAAAGAGTGATAATATATGATGAATCATGACTTTTCACTTATGATCTAGAAACTAAGAGTCAATCAATGTATTGAAAGAGCCCAACTTCACCGAGAGCTAAAATTGCGCAAATGAGCAAATTAAAATTCGAAGGTAATATGATGTTTTTTTTTCTGTACCCATGGGTTTGTGTGCCTTAACTAGGTTCCTGAAGATCAAACTGTTAATCGTCATTACTACCTTGAGGTCCTTGCGCAACACCGTAAGTAAATCAGAAAAAAGGCGCAAATTAAGGGAAAAAGTTATGGGCCCTTCATCAGGGTAACGACCAGGCGCACACTACAATGCCTGTTAAGACATTTCTGGCCAAGTATAACAACCCAGTGTTAGACCATCTGCCTTATTCGTCTGACCAGGCACAATGTGACTTTTATCTATTTCACAAAATCAAATCTGCATTAAAAGTAACAAGATTTCAGACCATCGAGCTTACAGAATAAAACTTCCAGCCCTGTTTTTCACAATGAAAAATTCGTTGAAAGTTTTTTTTTCAAGTCGAGCTTTATTCTACATTATTTGCAAAAAATTATTTTTCCACATAATCTCCCACCCTGGCAACGCCTTTTTCCTAGCAGATTGGGAGTTTTTTAATTCCTTCGTCGTAGAAAGTTTTCGCTTCTGCACGTAGCCATTGGAGCACAAATTTCTGTACTGCTTAGTTATTGCCGAATCGTCGACCTCCAAGTGCTTCTTTCAAGGGTTCAAAGAGATGAAAATCACAAGGCGACAAGTCTGGACTGTATGGAGGATGCTCCAATACTTCCCAGCCCAGGCTGTCTTAGGTCTGGCATTATCATGAAGAGGAATCACACTTTTGACAGATTTCGTTTTCCTTTTTCGTCGCAAGGAGAGCTTTGTGGCATCCAGAAGCTCGCAATAATATTCCGCATTAATTGGGCGTCAATCATAGAGAAAATTCACATGAATAGCGCCAGCGCAAAACAGCTGCTAAAACTTTTCCAGTTGACAACCTGGTCTTCCCTTTCACCGGAGCCTTTTCACATCTTTTTCTCCACTTCATACTCGCCTGCTTTGGCTCGGGATTGTAATAATGTACCCAAGTTTGTCGCACGCTACGATTTGATTTAAATACGCCTCGCGCTCGCCCTCTTGCTGGAATCGATTCAACAGTCGCTGACAAACCTCTAGCCGATACAATTTCTGTTCGTCCGATAGCAGCCACTGAACCCATCTTGTAGACACCTTGTGGAATCCAAAGTCCAGTGTAACGATGTATTGAGCACTCCCGTAACTAATGTTAAGTTCCTCGGCAATATTCCAGAGCGTTATGAGCCTGTCGTCTTCCAAATGTTGTGGAATCACCTCAATATTGATTTAGATCGCATTTGTATCAACTGTTCTCAAAGTTTTCGCGCCGTTCAGAAAATTCCTCGTGCCATGCAAAAAACACAGGTTCGTGACAAGATGATGTTGCTGAACTGTGCTTGTAATCTCAGGAAAATTTTCCCTGAGTTTCACATCCTTCTTGGCCAAAAATTTTATAATTATCCGTTGCTCCACAGAAACATGCACATGTTGCTAAGTCATGGTTTCTATAATACTAAAGTGACCTGAGAGAATTCGAGTCGTTACTATTACCTCCCTAAACTCCCAGCTTAGCTGAAAATCTACCCATTCCGGGTCAGTGACCCTAAATTTAAAATAAAAATTTTACAGCATCAGTCTCATTATTTTATAGCTACATCTCGTATACCCTGACGAATAGCAGAATGTATCCGTACGGTCAATAGTTATTTAATTTTCTCTATAAAAAGTACGAATCTTTGAATGAAAAGATAATTATTTATTATTTTTAGCACAGTAAGCGTTTGTACAAAATTTTCTTTAAAAGTACCATATGATCATATATTTCTACCCTCTAGAAGGCAATGACATTTTTCTTTTTTAAACTTAAGTTGGTACCATAATTTAAGTTAACTTATTTTGCAGCGTGTGTGTGATATATAGGTTATTTTATACTGATGACAGATTAGGTTTTGTCATTTTGACAAATAATTACATACAAACGTTTCAGTTGAAAAAATAAAAAGTTTAATAATAAAAATAGCTAGAATAAATGTTCAAAGTGAGCTCCTTCATTTTCTATGCATAGCGCAACTCTTCGTCTCATATTATTGAAGGCATTCCTTAAATTATGTGGTGTAATTTCCTCACAGGCATTTCGGATAGCATTAGTAAGTTCTTCAATTGTATGTGGACGATTCGTAAATACTCTATTTTTTAGATGTGGATAAATGAAATAGTCCATAATTGTTAAATCCGGAGATCGTGGTGGAAAGTCTACTATTCGATTATCAAAGAATTCATGCAATAATTCCATCGTTTCTCTTGTCTTATGGGCTGTTGCATTATCTTGCTGGAAATATCCCTCTCGAAGCTCATCATCATGTAATTGATTTAATGGTAGCAATAAATTATTACGATATCGTTCTGCATTTATCGTATTATTAAAGAATATTGGACCAATAATCCGTCTACGAGAAACAGCAAGCCAAACGCCTATTTTTTGTGAATGCAAGGGTGTTTCAAGAATTTCATGTGAATTTTCACTAGACCAGATGCGCATTGTTTGTTTATTTATATATCCTGATAAATGAAACCATGCTTCATCGGACCAGAAGGATTTGTCAAGAACGTCATCGTTATTAATCGTACCTAAGAACCGCTGACAGTAATTAACTCTGGTTACATGATCGATTGGTAAAAGCTCTTGCACGCAATGAAATTTGTATGGAAATTTTTGTAAGTATTTTTTAAGGATTCTCTGGCAGGTCCAATATGACAGTTGTGTTTGTTGTGAAAGCTTACGAATAGATTTCTTAGGTGATTGATTTATTCGTCCCTCAACATCTGCTATATTTTCAACTGTCCGCTTTAGTGGTCTACCAGCACCTGGTTTTCGAGACACAGACCCTGTTTCACGGAATTTAACCACTGACTTTTGAATTAATTGCCGCAAACTGTCATATGTTGTTGGAAAATTTGGAAATTCTGCCCGAAATTCTTCTATACAAGGCTGCAAGGAGTACGACCATTCTCCATTTTCTAATTTTACACCATTCCTAAAGTATGATTCGATCAGAAAAACTTTATGATTTATTGTAAACATTTTTAAGTGTCAATTAATAAATACATTAATGACAGATGAGTTTTATTTATCAGAACATACACATAATGACAGATGTATTTTATTTGTCACTACCAACACGATATTTTCAAGAAATAATTTCATGGCTTGCTAGAGGGTAAATATAAATGATCATATTGTATATACTCTTGCTTTGAGATTCGTTTATTTTTGTAACACAGTATATATTCAGACACTTTTTAAATATACAATCAACTTCTAATTAGTTTCTAGCGAAATTAGTTTAACCAATAACCAATACGTAAAAACTTGTTTTATTCTTAATTCTATTATAATCTTACAGTAACGCTTTCGTTAATATTTATATATCAAAATAAATAACATCAAATAATTCTTTATATTTGGTTTTATTTAACAAGATATTTTGTTAAGCTTGTATAAAACTTCAATCTTAAAAGAAGCCAAGCAATAAACTTCATATACCTTGTTAGTATATTAAAACCAGTAAACTCTTCCTAAACAGCTATTAATGAAATTCAACTTAAAAATATTTCCCATAAATTTCAATGTACTGTCAACGAAACTACAATATTAAATGACGCCGGGCAAGACTCTTCATATAAATTTACTCTAATAGATACGTTATGATATTATCGTATACAAAAGTTGTATACTAAGAAAGCATAGTCGGTGATTATATCATTACAGTTGTTCAAGTGTAGAGGGTGGTCTGGACTATAATAAAACGTATAGACGCTCGAAGAACTCCGGTGATTCTAATCACAAACTTGTTTCATACTATTTGATATTTATCGTTTAAATAAAGAATGTATTGTTCCTGTTTGTACGGTGTGGATATATAGTTTATTATGAAAGTTTTCTTGCACGTGACTTACGACTTTATCTCCATTTAGAACGCAAATACTGCAAGCTATTTATTCGAATTTTAGTGAACAATAGATTAGGCGTAGACCAAGAAAATCGCATTATATACATACTACTGCAATTATCATTTATATTTTAAGAAATACTACAATAAAATAAAGTAGATAATTTACTATATATAAGTATTTGGAATGAATTTTCTATTACATTAATGGCTTATTTAAAAGAGAAAAAGAATATTATTTAGTGAAATTGAATATTTAATTGTTAGTAACACAACAAATACGGTAAATATTTAAATAATTATAATATAATCTTGAACGTTAAGAATGGAAGTTTTTTTCTTGAATATTTTACTCGTTAAATGTCCTCCTTCTTTCGCACTCTTCTAAGAGTCGGATAAAATCACTTATCTCTAAATGCCGGATTATATGCAAAAAGAAAACTGAAAATATGCCCATAAATATGCAGATGGTTTAGCCTAAATATGCACTTCATTATGAAAAATATGCAGGTAAAAAAATACGAGCAATGTTAGAAAATGGAATACCGTAGAAAAAATATTCTATTATATTTACTACAAGTTTATTTAGAACATTTCTCAACATAATTAACCATGAAAACAATTAACAATCACATATTTCTCAAAGTTTTCAACAGAAAAATTGCGACGCTTGTCTGAAAACATGTATTTATATATTGAAAAGGTACGTTCTACTTCGACGCTTGTTATAGGAGCATATTTCAAATTAGAAATATCATCTATTGTCAACTCAACATTTTCTACTGATTCACCACACAATATTTTAGCAATGTCCTCTAGTTTTTTAAAACCCTTATTTTTTCCTATTACACACACAAATTTTTCATACACTCCTCCTTTAACATCAAATCATGACTTTTCAAATTTGTTTATTATTTCAACGCTCTCGATTAGCGACATAAATTGTTTTTCCAACTGCAATATAGAAGTGGAAATCAAACTGTAATTGGTTTTAATAAACGCCAACTGTTCAGGTATTTCTTTACTCGAATACAACTTTTGGGCGTCTATCACAGATTGTGCATCCCTATCAAGATCCATAATAACAGTATTTATTCCTTCGTAATGATTTCCATGAAAAATAGCAGCCTCCAACCACGTTCCCCATCGTATGATTATTGGTTGAGGAGGAAGCGGAACACCGGATAGATGTTGTTTCTAAGATTGAACTCGTAATGGGGCCTTTAAAAATACTATCTTAACACTACTAATTAAAGTATTTACCAAGGGAAAATGGTTTCTGACTTCTTCTGCAACATGATTTAGTCCGTGCGCCAAGCAAGTTGTGTGAATTAAATTTGACTAAAAGATTTTCAAGTTGAAAGCTGCCTTCATCGTGTATAGTGCAGCATCCGTCAAGAACAATAGAATTTTCTCTGTTGGAATCGATTCCTGTAAGAAGAAAGTTGTCAGTTCGTTCAGTATAAACCTTGCTATTGTCAAATTATTTGCCTTTTCCAACTGTTTGGATTAAATAAGATTTTGCTGGAACCGATACGTTAAGGATACCATTCATTAAATGAACTATGTATCGGTCCACACTATCAGTAGTTTCATCTTCGCATATATAAAGATAATTGTTTGCCACAAACTTCTTAATGCTATTTCAATGTTTCTGCATAGATACAGTAAATATAATTTTTTCTTAACGTGCTCTCGTCCGGAATGTTATATTTGCTAATGTACTTTTGCAAAAATAACTTGACATTTAAATTGTTTAATTTATGTAGTGGAATATCTGCCGACACAAGCATTTGGTGCAAATCTTCATTAAATTGTTTTTGTTCCAATTTTTTAGATGTTGCTGGCAAACAAGTTAACACTCCGAAAAGCCTACGTAAAATGACGTTTAAAATTAAATTACTTTCGAATATGGGAATAAATTTCTCCGAATAGCAAAGAAACACATATACTCCTAATTTTTTGCTAAAATATATTTTTCTATTTATTTAGAAGTTTTAAGGTATTAGGTTTTCCTGGAATTTTGTCTCGGTCGGGATCTATGGGAAGAGCATTAATAAATTCTTGGAGACGCTTATAGGAAAAATAACGGGAAGAGGCTTAATAAAATGCTATTTTTAATTTAAAGAGGGCTGTTTAATTTTTGTTTGTTTGTCACATCCACGACATATTTTTAGTAATTCCTATAATAAATTTGATATAGTAAATTAATAAAACTCGAATAGTTAAAATATGCAAGATGCTGAATTACTACAAAATATGCAAATACAAAATGCATATATTATGCAAATATACAAATTTATGCAAACTGCATATAATCCGGCCTTTATTTATCACTCTTTGCAGCGTCTTCTGAGGAATAGTTTGAATTTCTTATCGAATAATATTGTCTTGAGCTCCTACACCTTTCTTGGTCTTCTTTTGAAAACTTTGCCCTTTAAATTGTCCCAGAGGAAAAAATCAAATTTCGAAATATCAGAAGATCTCGGCGGCCAATTGAAATCACTGTTTCGAGAAATGAATCGATTCGGGAATGTTCGACACAGGGTTTCCGTACTTATCTTTGTAGTATGACAGGTCGCCCCATCTTGTTGAAAAAAGTAATTTCTTCCTTCAATATAAAGTTGCTGTATAAAAAATGTTTCAAGCGTATCTGCATACCGTTCAGAATTGACTGTGACTGTTCTTGCATTTTCTTCGAAAATATATTGGCCTATGATTCTGGACGATGATACAGCACACCACACGGTAACTTTTGGGGATGTAAAGGCCTTTCTCAGATTTTACACGGGTTCTCAGTAGCCCAATACTGATAATTTTACTTATTCACCGTGCTATGTAGAGTAAAGTGTACTTCGTTGCTCATGAGTAGATTAGGTTCATCCAGTTGATTTTATTTTCTCTACTAATCCATATTTCACCACTTCCGTACCCAGTACGAAATAACAGTTCGGGCAGGAACATCGCGAATTAAAATTGGGCGAAATAAACGCTGTTTGGATAATAAAGTTATATTTAATAAATTTCTCAATGTAAAATATATACGTTGTTGTTTACTCCAACGCTCCACTTTAACAACTGTCAAAATATCTCCAAAGCCTCCTCTTTTAGTTATTATTAATAGATTTGCGATAGGTAAATTATATATATATAATATATATGAAGAATTCGTTTTGGCTCTCAGTGTATAATAATATTTTATTTTTACCCAACAGATTCAATCCAAATAGGACAACAAAGTTTTGACTCTATTTGACAATTCATTATTACAATTAATTCCATAAAAACATAGACACATCGTTATTTCTTTCGAATGAGATGTGATATAAATACAGCAAATAATATATCCAAAGTAATTTCAAAGTAGAATTGTCTCCATTGATCTACCCTGGAAACGTGAATCTCCTGCAGGCAGAGGACAACCTATTCTTCGGCAGGCGATATACGAGTATATAAACATTTTGCAAGCCAGGTAGTATTGGTGGATTTGGCAGGAATGCTCTGTATATCGCAATATTGCTTCTCTCTCTTTGTGGATTTTTTTGTCGTTGAGTTAACTCAACGTTGCCCAGGGTGCACCACGAGCAGGTAATCCACACTTCCACCCCAAGACATCGTTAAATAATTGGTTTGAATTTCTTGACGAATACGTGTTTTCAAAGAAACCGCAAGGAGGTGAACTGCGACAAACTTAAAAGTAATGAAAATGATGAAACATACACGACGGGGTTGAAACGAGAAAGTCCTATGCCTGATTTGGTTAACAACTTATCTATAAACATATGACAATAAGATACCTATACATAGTAATAAAACTACAGCAATAGAATGCAGGTAATCTTGCTTGTTCCTTACAATTATAAACTAAAACGTGATATTTATCTTATCCTTTGGCAATTGAAGTTATTAAGTAAATGTATGCACAAACTGACAAATGAATAAATTGTTTACAAATGAAAGTAATAATTTTTTCCCAGTATTAAATTGATTTCTAATTCTAAACGTTTGAATAATTTATTGCCGCAGTGAAAAAATAAAGATAAACTAAGTGTAATAAATATAAATAATTAAACAAAATGAACATACTTATTATTAGAGAACGGACGCAATTTCCATAAAACGCAATCGGCAATTGGAATTGTGTATAACGTCGCTCAGTACATCCCGGCGTAATTCAATGAAGTATTTGTTTGACTTACTCGGACACCTGGTCTCGCCGCGATAACAATGTACAAGCCAGCTATTGTATTCGGAGAATATAGTGTTTTTTAAATTGTTTTAATGAGCGTAGATAGAAGCGGGGTTTTTATAATGTATTTTATTTATTAGTTTATATTTCGTAAGATAAATAAAGTGCTGTGAGTAAGTTTCTTGTTTTCATAGTTTTAACTGTTAATGACATCGTAATTTTTGTGATAGATCCTGTTTAATATCGTTTGATTGAATCTATTTCTACCAATTATTTCGACGTAAGAGTGTGCATTGAATTTCGTTCAGTTTCAATAACTTACGCACACATTTTTAGTTTTCATTTATTTAGATCTAGAGCATTGTTTAAGTTACTTTTTCAGACATGATATGGAAGAATGTCGAGAACGCCATAGTAAAACAATGGCGAGTTGGATTGACAGTCATACTGATTGTATGTCCATTGTCAGTGATTCCGAAATTTATTACAAAATCCGTAAAATATCGTCAAAAATTCGTCACTTAGGATCGCAAACACATCTGAACTCTGTAAAACTTTTATGGCGGCTAATATTCCATTAAATAAACTTAGCAATCCCACTTTAAAAATATTTCTGAAAAAATATACTGGTCGAAATGTTCCTGATGAATCAACTTTACGCAAATATTATGTTTCTAGGTGCTATACGAGAACAGTAGAACGCATTAGAAGCCATCTTTTAAATCAATACATATGGATAAGCACCGACGAAACGGTGGATATGTTAGGACGCTGTGTGGTAAATGTTGTAGCTGGTGTACTACATCCAACTATTCCATATAACGCATATGTAATAGCTACAAAAGTTATAAATACAGTTGATGCGAAAACAGTTGCCAAAATGATTAATGAGAATATTCAAAATATACTTCATTCCGACGACAGGTACAAAGAAAAAGTACTTTTATTTGTAAGTGACAGAGCTGCATATATATTAAAGGAAACATATCCTAATTTGCTGCATATTACTTGTGTAGCACATGTTCTCCGCAGAATCTGTGAATATATCAGAGCACCTTTCCAGAAGTTGATAGACTTGTATCCGCTTTTAAAAAATGTTCAGAATAGCACCATTGAGAGTAGCTCTTTTCAGGGAAAAATTTCCATCTCTGTCACTGCCTCCCACTCCAGTAATAACTAGATAGGGAACATGGCTGGAAGCTACTAGTTATTATGCTGAGAATTTCGATAGTCTAAAACATTTCGTAACACTGCTAAAGGAGGATGCTAGAAGTATTGATGAGTGCAAGGAGCTCACACAAATCCCAAATTTAAAAAATCAGTTGTACTTTCTTCACGAACACTTTGGAAAATTGCCAAAACTAATCACTTATTTTGAAAATCGAAATCTCAAATTAAATGACGGATTAACCACATTAGATGTGGCTGTTAATAATTTGAAAAGTATTCCAAGTGACTTCGGATGTGGCCTTCGGCAAAAGTTTGAAGCAATTCTTAATAGAAATCCAGATTTAATTACGTTGCAGCAATTATGTATGGAGACAATTCCACAAAATCTAACGGCTAAATATGAAGAAATAAAAGAATATTTCCAGTATGCACCAATAACCAGTTGCGATGTAGAAAGGACGTTTTCTATTTATAAGGATGTACTTAATTCAAAGAGAACAAAATTGACAGAAGAAAACCTTGAGAAACTATTGCTAGTCAATATTAATACTCCTTTACTCAACTTGAACGACAAAATGAGCAAATGAAAATGTTCCAATTATAGAAATAAAATTAAAAACATTAAAAATACAACTTTTCAACAAATACATATGTATTTCGTAATTTTATAGATCACCACCCGTTTGTTTTCCAATTATATAAATAAAATTAAATATTTTAGAAATACAGCTTTCGCCAGTACTGCACTGGGTGGTAAGCGTGTCCGTTCTCTACTTATTATAATCCGAACAATTATTATTATTAATAACTTCCTATTACCGCGACGTTTTTATACTTTATTCATAATGAAAATTAGATAAATTTAGTGTAATAAAGTCTTTAGGTTTGACCATTTATTTAATATTTTAATTAACCTTTCTCCCATTAGAACATAATTCATATTCACTAAATAACAGTGACACTTACAACCTCCTCTATTAAATCAATAGTCAAATTAATATGGTAATTAATAATCATTACTGCACATCGAACGCCTTGAAATGATCAATAAAAAAAATACAATATATTCTTCCTTTATGGTGTCGTTTCTCATGTTAAATTTATATTCAACATGCAGTTGTATCATAAGAGCGACACTCTGGCGTTAAATCCATCCTGAGAAAGACGAAATCTATAATTTTCACACATGTGATTCATTTTATTGCTGCAGTAATGTGTATGGAATTTATAATTCTGTAAAGCTTGGTTTTTATACCAGAGACATCAACTACAGCAAATTAGATTCTACAAAAGGTAGCGTCAGTGGTGTTGATACAACTTTGTAATATTTTCAAGGATTTTGTGTTTCTACCGATACAATGTAGCAAAACAATTGTATATATTTTTAAATAATTCACATCTGTTTTTGTGTATATAAACAGCGGATGACGCAGATATGTAATCTTGAAATAAACATGAGCGTTATGAAGACGGAAGCGATACTGCAGGTTAAAGGTCAACTGCAAGTGCAATGTTAGTCTTTGGGTTTATAAATCTGTTGAGATATCGATAAAAACACAACATTATATCGTGATATAGCAGTTTGCCGATTTAAAAATGTTATGAATTATTTTGTAATGTCATCGACCACTTTTTAATCGTTAATGGAGACACAGGTACTAAATGCTGTTAATATTTTTACCAATATATCATTTGACTACCGCTTAATTTATTAATTTAATTATAATAAGTGGTATTTAATTAATATAAAAAAAAATATTTAATTTTTAGTTCTTGGCGTTAAAAAGCCCAAACTCTTGGCGATTCTTTTAGCATATTTTAGGGAAAATTTCTCTTTTAATAACTAAATAATAAAATAAATAATAAAAATAAAATTGGAGTATCGAGGCATCATCAAATACTTGTATTTGTCGAGGTTAAGTGGTAAGGAAATTTACGAAGATATGCTTAACACACTTGGCGATCAATGCCCATCATATGCAACTGTCAAAAATGTGATTGCGTAATTCAAAAGAGGAAAACTCCGTTGAATATGAGAAGCGACCAGGAAGACCGATTACGGTGTCCACCACCGAAAATATTGATGAAATTATCAGACAATCGAATTGGGCTGAAGCATGTAGCCGAGGTACTAAAAATTTCATATGCATGCGTCCATAATATGCCGATTTAGATATGATAAAAATTTCTGAAAAATATATTCTAAAATGCTTGAACGCCGAACACAAACTAACAAGAGCGAAGGCATCACGATCAATCTGTACCCGTTTTGAAGGTGATCTTGATTTCTTGAACGGTCTTGTGACTATTTTATTTCTCTTTACGTTAGGTTTAGTTTAGTTACATATCCCAGGCATATCATTGCAAGTCAGATTGTATCTGTAATGTATCCAAATTCTCTTTAATAAACATCAAACAATTATAAATATATAATGAAAGTATAGTTATAATCCGTAGTTTCCGAAATGTGGTCTATAATGCTCATGACTTCTAGCACCCATGTCAATTCTTACGCTCATAGTAACGTTCGTATTCTTTAATTTAAAGAATCAAAGAACATGAACGTAACGATAACATAAAAATATTGTAATTCGGTACATAATGACATTATAATATTATATATAATATAATAATATCTTATAATTGCATTAGTAATATCTATGGTTCCTTTTATTTAGTATGAGTTATTATTACGCCCACACTTGTAAAGCGACCTTGGCTCTGGCATTCACAGCGAGAAGAAAAGCTTTGAAAATCTTCACAGACGGCAGCCTCGGATTCGATTTTGAAACCCTGAAATAATAAGCCAGTGACTTGCCACTGTACTATGGACAGGTTGTTGCGAAAAATAAATACTAGAACAAATAAATTCATTGTATTAAAATACCACTAAAATGATTCTATTTTAAATTTGGTAATAGAAAATTTTATATCCTAAAAAGGAATCCAGGTTTAAATGTTGTAGCAAAAGGTAGCGAAAATGAAATGAAATGAAAATTCTTTAGTGGAAATTAATCATCGCATTTAAAAATGTTCCTATGACGTCAGAGAGGATTTTTTAATAATGTCACAGTACAAGTTCATATTTGCTTGAAATTTGCTATCCAGACATGCAGACACGTGCATAATGCCACGATAGACAAAATTCACGACAACTTCCTTGCTACATATAATCAAATCACAAAAGGTAGCATGCAAGGAAATGAGAGCCGTTCATTGACCAATGTCAACATCACGAACACCAAACCAATTGTCGCGTCGCCGCCCTCATAACAAGCATAGGACTAGCAAGACAGCATTTTAAGTGAGAAGAATATTATTGAAAACGGTAGATAGCTTTTAAAGACTTTATTGTTTTCGAAGCATTCTCCACGAAGATCCGTTTTTGCATGCGCTCAAACCAACACTGGAAGCAGTTGTTCCACTCGTTTGTTGGTACAGTAAAAAGTGCTTCTGATGACTGGAACGTTTGACCACGCAATCCGTCCTTGACTTTCGGAAAGGTAAAGAAATCGTTGGAACTTAAGTCGAGACTGTACGGAGGATGGTCTAACATTCGACGTTTTGTTGCGTTAAAAATTCAATTCTCTTGAGAGCTATGTGAGAAGTTACATTGTCTTGGTGGAGGACGATTCATCGTTGTGGGTTGATTCCTTGGAGCTCAGCAATAAGTCAGGTAATGGTTGATCGCCGTAATTGTCGATATTGGTCAGTAGATAACCCTCATTGGATGCTAAAAAGGCATACCTAACATCCGCAGAAATTAAACATTTTCAGAAACCGTATTATTGGTCCTTCTTTTATTCATGGTACACTAAACTGAACCGAGATATTTAGATATTCTACATGATCATGTTGTCCCTAATATTGAGGAAGATGAGGAATTACCTGTAAGTGTTTGGTTCCAACAAGATGGAGCACCCCCTCACTATGCTCTTAATATTAGAAGTTTTTTAAACGAAACATTCCCAAATCAGTGGATTTGTCCTAGAGGATTCATTGAATAGTCCGCACGATCTCCAGATTTAAATCTCCTAGATTTTTTCTTTGCGGTCATGTGATTTATACTAGACGACCACATAATCTGGACAAGTTACGGCAGAAAATAATTGAGGAAGAGCAATTAATTCGTGAGGAGGCTTTGGCAAATGTCATTCAAGAATTTGTTAAATGACACTGTTGTCCTCATTTCGAAATCTGATATTGATTTTATTTATATCCTTTGTGTTCATTTTTCTTGTTCTCTATCAAATTTGCATTATTAGATTTAATTAAATGTCTCTGCCGTTGTTGAACGAAGGGATGCCAAATGTTATTATTGCTAAACTCCCAGAGCAGAGTTCTGTTGACATTAGTAAAAATATACACGAGTTTACTTTTAAATAAAAAATGATCATTTCTGGCTAAGCCGGAAGTCTGATTTGAAAAAAATATGTTGTTCAAATTTCTTATTTGCATTAACTTAAATGTGGAATTTTTTTTTCAAGTAGCCGTATCAAAGTTGCTCGAATTTGCCTAACCCTGTATGTATAAAGCTCCAGTTACCAACCTGCGCAGAAGGCAGTAAAGCGTTATATTTCTATTGGGAAATTTATAATATTCGTCGTCCACATTTTCTATTGTAGTGATATGAATGCTCTTTAGTATTCACATCACTACGACCTGTAGATCGTTTCGGCGTTTTGGATATCTTATTACCACGTAACATACGCTTAAAATTAAATAACATATTTTAAGTTACATGTCGTAGACGAGTTTAGATCTCATATATTCACAATTGGAATATCAATGAGTCATAAATATGGAATATTCTTCGATAAATAAATTATTCTTACATGTACTGATATCGCGTCAGGATTATATATGTGAAGAAGTACATTTCATTTATACACGCATTAGTCATACAGACTTACATGAATGTGCATAGTATTTCTGACAAATGAGTAAAATTCTACGCCATCTCAAGTAACAATTACATGTACGACGAGGAAAATGAAAATTGGAGAACAGTCTCGGAATTCACAACATCGATGAAAATTCACCGACACGAATTCTATAATTCTTTTTATTACGTGTAGATATTTCCCTGATGTGTTAAGGCATAAATAAATAGTCCGGAGATGTTGAATTGAATTATAATACGTATCTACTTGTTGCTGGAGCTGCAGTGGAATTTTCAATTTAAGGAAAGTGATTTTCAAGTAGGCACGTAGCATTTATGTGTCGGATTGCACATAAACATCTGAGTTTAAACGTTTTCTTGTATAAATCAATAATATTTATTTTGTATTTGTTCTGCATTCATAATAATAAAATGTATAGGAATATTATTACAGTATACCAACACTTACACTTACCTATTCCTGTAAAACATAAATTTTACGAACATATTTATATGTGTTATGGAGAGAACTTGCTCATGTCATGAAAGTTCTAAAGTCTGAAACACTGATCTTAAAACAAGATTTAAAAAAAAACGTACCTATGTGAAAATATGAATAACATAATGAGAAGTACATTTAATATTTTTTTAACAATGCCTTCTCTGCCTGTATCTGTACATATGCACATTCACCACGTATTTACCCAGTGGTCACTTCAACTACAGCGATGTCATCAGCGTGGGTTTGCAAAGTAATGTCCAAAGGTTCGTTTTCGCAAGTAATAACAATTTTATCCTGTCACATGACAAGAGCTGTTTGGTGACATTTGACAGTTAAAAGCGGCTCGCCAATAAAAGCAGTTTCCTCTCGAATGGCTATGCCACTATAAAAAGGAAAGAAACCCATTGATTAGTGTAGTCTACTTCTTCTTTTTCTTCTGTTTTGGATTGGACGCCAGCACGTCCAGGCACTTGAGCACACTGCTCTTTGTACTATCCCAAATAGATCTCTCAGTTCCACTTTCTTAGTCTTGTGTCCTCGATAGAAGCCACTATCCTCCTCAGGGGAAGTTTGAGTACACTCGAAGGATCCAATAGATCTCTCCCGAAATATTTCTGTCTGAGCTTCTTCAGTTCCTCATACGTGCATATTACATGAAGGCTAGTTTCCTCCTGTTTTTCACATCTCCTACACCAGGGCTCGCTAACCAAGCCCATGCTGTACAAATGCTTCCTTAAAGGACAATGTCCGGTTATTAACCCAGTAATTATTTTAATTTCTTTTTTGTGGCTGCGAATTAGGTTGGCCAAAAACTTTCCATCCAGCTCCCTTAGTGGTGTTTTGGTATGGAGTTGACCTTCCGTTAACCTCCATTTATTTTTATGTTCTTTTTCTAGCCATAACCAGAGCTCCCTTTTAGCGGAATACTTAGCGATTCCACATACAGGTTCTGGTACTATGAACTTCCTATTAGTACCTTCTTTGGCCAGTTCGTCGGCTATCTCATTGCCTTTAATTCCCTCATGTCCTGGCACCCATATCAGCGACAGTGTATTGTCTTGTGCCAGTTTATTGAGGACCTGTGTGTAGTCTATTAACTAGTTGCTAGATGGCTCCATATACCAAATAATATAGCATATCGATGCGAAACACATCAAGCGTATACAAATAACGTACTGATGACATTGCTTAGATAGAAACGCATATGTTCTGTGGTTGAAGTGTCCACTGCTTACTTCAATCCTCTCTTTTCTCCTATTTCTGCGTAAGACTATTGAGTTCAGATCTTTGCCTGGCATTGTTTCCTAATTTTTGACATATATATTTATTATAAAGGGTGATCCAGATTTGACTTTCGGATTTGTTCTTTGAATAAAACACAAGATATTTGAAAAATCCGAAATTTATTATTAATAGTGTAAAGCATAGACTCGACAATTGTGTGTGAAATATGATATCGTCCAAATGCCCGCCATGACTCTGCTGACATGAAACCACTCTGTTAGCGAAGTTTTCCGTACCAAGTTCCAATAAATGCAGATTGATTTCAGGAATTGCGCGTATGATGTTCTCCTTTATTTCTGGAATCGAAGCAGATTTATTGGCATATACTCTTTCCTTCAAATAGCCACAGAGGAAAAAGTCTAGTGGTGTTAAATCGCAAGACCTCGCTGGTCAATTGATGTCGCCCCTCTGAGAGGTAACATGATCAGGAAATTTGGTTTGAAATGTCCACATGTCATTTAAGTTTAAATCATTGATTTCATGGAAGGAAAAGTTGTTTAGCATCTCCAGATAGCGTACATCGTTGACTATAACAGCGCTATCGGCTTCATGCTCAAAAAGTACGAACCAAAAATTCCTGCCACAGTGCACACCAAACAGTGCATTTTTCAGGATGCATTGGTTTTTTCTGTACACCACTACCCCAGATGCGACAATTTTGGCGATTCACATACCCATTTAAATGAAAGTGAGACTCATCGCTTCATATGATTTTTTTGTAAAAATCAGCATCCACTTCTTTGTTTTGTGAAACCCAGTTCACAAATGTACGGCGTTTCTGGTGGTCCACTGGTTTAAGTTCTTGGATCAGTTGAATTTTATACGCCTTTAATTAAATGTCTTTTTTTTAATTCGTTGAGTAGTGCCATATGAAAGGTTCAATTGCTGTGAACGGTGGCGGATTGACGTGCTTGGTTCTTCTTGCACACTATCACGTATACGAGATATTTTCATCTGAACGACCTCTGCGTTGATAGCGAATTCTTGGTTTATTAATAACCGTACCACTTGTTTCAAATTTTTGCAGTAAATCACGAATTGCGCACTCACTTGGAACGTCATTGCGTCCAAACAGTGGTCGAAGTTTTCTTCGCGTAATCGTAACTGATCCCCTGTTTTCGTAATAAACTTGCACAATAGTTACGCGTTGCTGCACTGTATACGACGCCATGATGAATTTGCCATGTGTTTAGATACCAACTGTAAAAATGCAAACTGCCAGCATTCATAGAATGAAAATGGCGCAATTCAAATCCTAAAGTCCAATCTGGCAATTAAAATCCTAAAGTCCAATCTGGATCACCTTTTATTTGGTCATGGTATATATCTTTTTATTGCGATTTGCTTTACATTATAGGGTCTTGCTTCATATAATTTCTTAACTCTTTCGCCTGGCATGGCTTATATGCGACCATGCCATTCCAACTCTTTTTCTTCAATTATTTTATCAATGTCTTTTATATTTAAATAATATTTGTATTTTACTTTTTTTTTCTCAAAAATGTCATCCTCACGATATTTATATGGTTTTCAGATCGATAAATTGGTGACACCGCGTTTTTATAACATCTGCCTCTATGTCTTCAGGTATACCTTTCTCCCCCAAGGAATGTCTCCTCAGAGCATTGAACATTTTCTCTACTCCTTCCTATTCTATCATTAATTTTCATTTCTAGTCTTCCGCATTGTTAGATAAAAGTGCTCAAGCATTTGAAACTGTACTATTATCTGCCCATCTATTATAATATTATATTTTTCATTCTTTGCTCTTATAATAATGGTGTTCATCTTCTGCACGTTTATTTTCATGTTGATATTTAATCCGCAATCGGTTCAGCTGTTAGATTTTATCTAACAATTTTCTATTTTTATATACTACTTTTCATTTGCGCTTCGTATTTTGATGTTCAGCAATCTATGCATCGCTCACTACCTCTTCTAGAAGCCCCCACCTCTAAATGACATCAGAATCAACGGAAAGCTGTTCAGTGTGCTTTGAAATTTGTTCATGTCAAGATGTTAATAAGAATCTAAGGCGGTACAGATCACGTAGTTATAAATTTCGCGATCTGTTAGATAAAATCAGCTTTTATGTGGAGGAGACTGGAAAAAGACTTATCTTGATTGATTTCCTTTATTTTTGGAGTTTGTTATGGCATATGTGAAGGAACAACAATGTTTACAAGCCATTTAGGAGGGAGCTTTGACAAAAGATAATTTGCAACAAAATTAAATCGAATGATCGGACATAGTTTCTTCAGACGCTACTTCTTCATATGGTGAAGCAGAAGAACAGAGCTTACAAGGCCCTGTATTTACAGAATCAAGGCCCGGTGATGTCTGTGAGAATTTAGTGAGGACTGACAAAAGTGGACCTTATTATACTGACAAAGACGGCACTAAATGGTCTAGACCTCAAAATATAGTTACAGAGTTGCCAGAGGTAAAAGATGTTGCCGGATAGGTCAAAACAGTGTTGGAGTGCTGATCCAGAGAGCGGTGACGCAATGAAGCCTTCAGTTATCACAACAAAAGGAGCTGTTGATGTGGTGGACAGGTCGAAGGCGTATAGAAGTGATGTTTCACTGTTTTTGCTCTTTACTCAATATTGCTGGAATAAACTCACAAATTATATACTGCAGCAATACAAATACCGAGCTACTTCGAAGAACATATCCGACAGATCTGGCCAAGCAACTTACAAAACCTCATATTGTTCCTCGATCAAGTATAACTTCAATGTCAATTTCATCACGGCAAAAAATGAGAAGCGTTTTGGTATCTGGAACAACGTCACTTGAAGCTGCCGAAACACTAAATACTTCACTTTTGCTTGAAAAAGATAAACAGATTTACTCGGCACCGATGTCATAGATGTTTGAAGGCCGTATTTGAGAAGCATGCCGCCGAAACTGTTTTGAGTTGCACCGATTGTACTAACAGAGGAGAAGATTCATGAAAATTTTGTTTCATATTTAGTTTGATAATTTTTGTACTGTCTATTGCTTTTTATTTTATGCTTTTTCAATAAACAAAAAACTGTTCAGTACAAAAATAAATTCAGAAATGCTCAACATCAATACGTTAGTCAAAATCTAACACGGTACCAATAACGAAAAATTTAGAATCAGTACCGATCACAGGTTAATTCGTCGTCGAGACTGTTTATATTATGTTGTGATTCCTTTCCAAATTTTGCCACTACTGCCATATAATCTACATACAGTAACTCTGACAGTAGTACCATTTTTTCTTTCTTTGTTATTGTTTAAATCACGAGAAGGCGTTAGTGGACGGTGTTTGGTTCTACGTGAACAGCATTGATTCCAAACATATGGGTTGCGAGGAAAATGGATGAAGGCGAGAGAATTATCCAGGAAACAGAGCAGTTGCGTAAATTTGTAGAGGGAAATAGTAATACATCCCGACACCTAGGGATATGTATAACAAATCATTTTTTTGAGAGTAATATTCTAAAACGTTGTACAGGGTGCGGCAAAATAACCTCCCTATTTTTGATGCTCGGTAGTAAGTAACTGGAGACACTTAGAGTAGTGGGGATAGCAGCAGTCGACGCAGGAGAGGGGGAAGTTTACGTTGCATTCGGCACGTAGGCACCAGTCGCCATCATGGCGTGGTACAGCGTGCTTTTCGAACGCGATTTCAAATTCCTCCGCGTGAGTCGGTACCGGACAGAAAGTCTATTTTGTTGTGGGTAAAAAACTTTAGAGAGACTGGTTCTGTTGTGAAAAAACGGGGTGGAAGACCTCGTAGTGCCCGTACACCCGAAAACATTAATGCGGTTAGACAATCAGTTTTGCAGTCTCCTAAAAGATTAGCTCGTAAACATGCAGCCGCCCTTCGAATGTCTGACCATAGTGTTCGTCGAATCCTACGCAAGGATCTTCATTTCCATCCTTACAAGATGGTTGTTGTGCAAGAACTGTCACAACGTGAGTGCCAGAGTCGCACGGAAGCATGTCAACTCATCTTGGAAAGTCTTCCACCAGACACCATTGTTTTTTTTAGTGACGAGGCACATTTTCATTTAACTTGCAATGTTAATAAGCAGAATTTTCGTTACTGGAGTGAAAACAATCCCCATGTTATTCACCAAAGACCTCTTCATGGTGAGCGTGTAACTGTGTGGTGCGCTATCTCACGACTTGGAATCATTGGTACATATTTTTTTGAAGTTGATGGCGTTACGGTTACTGTGAACTCCAACAGGTATGCCGACATGATTCAGAATTATTTTCAACCAGCATTGCAAGAGAGGGCTTTCGAGCATGTATGGTTCCAGCAAGTTGGTGCCACATCCCATACTGCTCGGGTGACAATGAATGTTTTGAGGGAAATGTTTCCAGGCAAATTTATTTCTCAGGGAGGGGACATTGCGTGGCCAGCACGATTCCCTGACCTAACGCCTTGTGACTTTTTTTTATGGGGTTACTTGAAGGCTGAGGTGTTCAAACATCGTCCCAGAAACCTACTAGACCTGAAAGAAGCAATTCGCGAGGAAATTCATCGCATACCTCAAGCGATGCTTGAGAGAGTCCACGAGTGCTTCGATGTTCGCTTGCAGCAGTGTATCAACAGCCACAGCTACCATTTGTCACATATTATTTTCAAAACCAAGTAACAAAAAATTCCCGCGTTAAAGAATAAATTGGTAAAAATAAAATTGTTTTATCTGGAAAAATGCTTTTTTTATTTACGTAAAAAAATAGGAAGGTTATTTTGCCGCACCCTGTATGTATACAAGCTGTTCCAAAATTCGTGGACACGGTCTATGGGATGACGTTAATCATCAAAAATTAAAGCGAATGTTGCTTTACCATTTTTAAATTTAACTGATATTTTCTGAATTTTAGCAAATCTAAAAATAAAAAATTAACGCGAAAATTCTTTTTATATTACATATTTGAAAACGTATAGCACGAAACACTTTATAACATTTATTCGAATTCTCTTTCGGAAACGAGTAAATATTAGCAAATAAGCTTTACAATGAATACATAAAATAAATGAGATGCGTAAATAACTAGTTGACATTTCTGCAATTGTCATTAAAAAATACGCTGTTTATATTTTGAATTTTGGCGTATGAAATCTTGACTTAAAATTACTCAAATCGTGAGTATTACAATATGTTGATGGCTTTTGGTGCTTCAAAAACGCAGGCTATTACCTGGGTGTCGTTTGCCAAAAGGCTAATGTCTTTAGAAGACTAGGAGATTTTTTCATTTATTTTTTCTTTCATTACTATTTTATACATATTTTCTCTGCATACTTCAAGAGACGCAACAAGTAACACCGCAAATGTTACGGAACGTCGTTCAGGAAATAGCAAGGCCTGGTGAAGCATGTATAGCTGCTGCCAGAAGACAATTCAAGCAAATGTTATAAACTGTTTCGTGTTATACCTTTTTAATTGTGTAATATTAAAAAAGTTTACATGTTCAATTTTTCATTTTTAAATTTGCTAAAATTCATAAAATATCAGTCAAATTTAAAAATAGTAGAGGAACATTCGGTTCAGTTTTTGATGATTAACGTTGTCCTATAGTCCGTGTTCGCGAATTTTGTAACACCCTGTACATTCCAAAATATAAAACCATTATACTTATAATTATATTAATTAAGGGCTAATATTTTAATTTAATTATAATAATCATTTGAATACTTATATTGCCAAGTTTACCGACCTTAGGGACTGGTTTGGATGCAATAATAATGAGCTGTTTAGAGCTGCGGTTTCAAAAGTAAGAATTGCTATGATAATTGCCAACCTTCGAAGCGGAGACGGCACCTAAAGAAGAAGAAGAAGATTGCCAAGTTAAATCCGGTAAACGATTTCGTAATTATTAATATTTACTCTACAGCAAATTAAATGCAAGTTGTCTAGCATGTAATTGTATTATATTATATAATTTTTTTAATATTAGGTCTACATCGAAAGTTCCTATTTCGTGCCCTTGGCTAAGATATTGCTTTACCTGTACTAAATATAGAATCTATGTAGATATGTATTCGAATAATAACCAAATAGAGAACACGTTTTCAAATACTTATGATGTAATATGCCATCTTGTTAATATCAAATAATGAAATTGTTATATAGGAGATGTAACTAAATATTTACTTTATGTTTGGACATTTTGAAGTAGAGAGCTGCGTAGATATAAAAGTTACCGAAATCTAATTGAAGAGATGGAAGTTTATTTCGCAATAGCTCTTTGACGACTTATATACATGTTAAAAGTTTTACGCTCCAGGAAAACCTTTCATATAAATCAAAATAGTTCTAAGTAGTTTTACTTAATACACAACTTTGAATGTATTTTTTATAACATGCAATTTACTTTCTTATTTATTTTTGTGAATATATACGTAAATTATATTTAACGTTAAGAGAGTTTGTCGCTACATATTGCTGTATAGTTTGACTCTGATAAATTGGGCTACAATTATTTAAAATGTAAGTTATCCTAGGCTTCAAATACATCTCTTGACACTTTGAAAAAGTATAGCTTTCGGCATCTTTGTAATTAAGCCTAGCATCCAAAGTAAACTCAAAGAAATAATTACAAGATATCAAATTAAATTCATTTATTGTTTAGAATATTATATATATACACGGGGTGCAGCAGCATAACTTCCTGATTTCAAGACTCAATAAAACCCATTTAATGAATTAGAAAGTTTTCTAATTTTTTTATTAATGTAGGTACGTATCTAAAGTTTTATTTACCACAATTTTTAAAATCATATCAGGTAAGTGATGCCACCCATTGAATAAGCCGATTTCTGGCGTTTCTCATAATCCTTACCAGAATATCAGCGGATATGTTGGAAATTTCTGCCCGGATGTTGGCCTTCAGGTCTTATTTGGTCCTTGGACGGTTGACACAAACACGGGATTTCAAAATCCCCACAAAAAAAAACGCAAAGTGTTAAATACGTGGAGCAAGATGGCCACTCCAAATCTGCCTTTATTGAGATGAGGCGCTCCGGAAAATGTTTCCTCAAAACAGCAAGTGATGCCGTTGAAATGTGAGCTGTTGCTCTGTTCTATTAGAACAAAATGTCCCCTAAGTCCAATTTATTAAGTTGTGGAAAAAAAATTGTCCAGCATGTTTACATATCGGTCTGAATTTACTGTTACTGTGGCTTCATTTTCTTCACCAGGGACCAACAATTCCAGCTGAGGAAATTGCACACCACGCTGTGACTTCAGATGAATGCAACGACCTTTGATGCAATTCTCTGGGATTGGTGTTAGCCCAGTAGCATATGTTCTTCTTGTTGACGTATCCAGTCAGGTGAAAATGGGATTCATTACTGAAAAAAAAATTCGGAAACGTTTTCGAGAAGTGCCTTACATGAATAGAGGTCGCGTTCGGAGAGTTCATGCACAATCGCCAACTTATAAGAATGGCAATGAAGTTAATTGTGAAAAATTTGCTTCACTGAACGAGCTGAAAGTCCAAGGGTAAACACATGTTTGTGCGCAGAATGCTGTGGAATTCGCGAGATTGAAGCTCTCACTGCCTCAATGTTCTCTGGTAATCTGATAGGCCGAGTTACTCCAGATATTCATCTTGTCGTAGTTGAGATTTATCTTAACGTAGTGACCCATGTAACAATTAATTTCCGGTCCGGGATACGGCCCAATAGGGGATACATTGAAGCGATGATGAAAGACACGCTGGGTTGCAATTACTGAATATCCGTTCGAAAAGCCGCCACAGCAAACGCACGCTCTTCACCGTTCCAATGAATTATAGTGGCTGATCTGGAAGAGAACAAAACCTTAGTACTGCGTCTGCGGAATGAGACTGCTGGCGCCACTACAGTCTGAATGGCGCGCATTTCAAAAAAGGAAGTTATATTACCGCATCCTGTATTTACAAAATTATATATTCAAATGTATTATAATCTCATTGATTTACGTAAATCAAATTACCATCATATAAAGCTATGTGGATTGTCAGGAATACACACAAATAACTTTGAGTTTCTTTTCAGATTTTTATAAATCTTTCAATCAGCACACTTTTGTATTTCACTTAGTCTAGGGAATCAAAACCCTCCAAACACTAAGCTATTACACAAGATGTTCTGTTTTATACAATAAAAATGTAGATTATGGATCTCTTGAATTTACTGATATTTTTGTACAAAAATGAGTGTGCTATTCAATATTCATTTAATGGAAAATAATCCCTACAGAATGAAATAGCTATGCCCATACTATGTAATTTGTTAATCAGATTCCTAATATATAAATTTTAATCACAGTTCAAATATTCAGTTAGAGTAAAATTACTTTCGGATGAGACTGAAGATGCGCGAGCGATGACGTTACAAAAATACTGAACACCTTAAAAACATAGAGTAGTCTTGACAATATAGGCGGCAGTTTTAAATTTAAATAATATTTAATTATATTAAACCATAATAATTATGTTTTGTTGTCGATTTTAAATAAACTTATTACTTCGCGAAGAATAAAATAATTATTAAATCAATTGGTATTATGTAACAAATTTTTTATAAATTGTATTTTACAATGAAATATTTCTTTTTATAGTGCTTTCACATTTAAGTCTTTGTATTTACAAATTATTATTATATTACTCCATATTTTGTAATATGGTTTTCATTAACCTTAATTTTGTTTTTTCTCATTATAATTTTACTCGTAACCAAAATCTCACTTTAGAGACATTAAAAGAAGATAAATACACAAGCATGTGCCTAGAAAAATTTGTGTATTTATTAAAACAAATATACATACATACAATGTATAATGAAATATTTATTTTCGCTGATAACAAAATTAATATAATATATTTTGAAACATTTAAAATCTTCAGTCTTCATCGCGTGAAAAATCGTAGAAATCATCTTCAGAGTCTTTATTGACATTAATAATAAATTCTTCACAAAAAATCATCCATTATGTGCTCCTTCATAATGTAATCTTTTTCTACACCTTCCACATGTCGACAAGTTTCTGACCATTCTTCTACCTTGATGTTTGAAAATTCTTCTCTCGCCAATTTTTCAACATCATTTATATGAAATTTAACATTTCTTGATGCAACCCGATTCTTTACAATGCCCCAAATATTTTCAATCGGGTTTAGTTCTGGGTGGTATTGTGGCAATCTCAGGACGGTGTGGCCTTTTTTTGCAAATATACCGTCTATGCTGTACTGTATATGTTTTGGCTTGTGAAGTTTTACTAAATTGTACAACTCCGGTTTAGTACAATTTGCATCGTAAGTTATGCCCCTTTCGTTTAGCCACTGTATCATATCACACTTTCTACTGGCTGATGTTGGATGTTTATATGATATAACATTATGGTAGCTGGCATTATCCACAACAATCACAGAATTATCAGGCAAATTAGGAATTAAAGATGTTTCTAACCATTTTTTATAATTTATGAAGTTCATGTCGTCATGGTAGTCGCCACTTTTTTGACCTGATTTGAAAATTAATAACGCATCATTAACAAAACCCTCTGCAGAACCAGCATGAACAATTATTAAACGCTTCCCTTTTGAAATTGGACACTTTAATCCTTCATTAGATTGATCGACCCATCCAAAAGGAGATGTATGCCCTGCATGTATGTAAGTTACATCTAAAAATTACTTATGTACTTAAAATATGTACTAAATAGATTTTCTAAATGCTTTTTATACCTGTATATATTATTGGACGTCCTTGGGTACGTTAATTTGTTATTTTGCGGATGTAAGAACACCTCAGCTCTCTTATGTCAAACCCCTCCATTAAAATCTTACGGTTATCAGTAGTTTTTTTTCATCTAGCAAATAAAAAGTTTAGAGTGATATTACTAAAAATAATAAAAAAGTACCTGAATCCTATTCGCAGCAATAATTTCCTAAAAGATGATAGCCCTCCTGCAAAACCGATTCCTTCATCATCGTGAGTTTTATTATAAACGGCTTTTATTGTGGGTCTTCTCTTTTCAGGCACAAGAAAATTATGTATAATTCTGCGAATAGTTTCTTCCCCACAGTTATCGACAGTAGATTTTGGTGATGGTTTTGGTGGTTTTATTTTTGTCGATAAGAATGAATTTACTTTTCTTGTTTCAACAGCATGACCTTCTTTAATTATTCGACCTACAGTGCTCCTAGAAATACCTGTTGCTTCTGCAACTGTATCTAGCAGCTGACCTATAAATGATGATCAACATAAATTATAATTTTGAATTTGATTTAAAAAAAAAGTAATATTATTACAGGTTAAATATTATGTATCCACCTAATTTGTAAATATATTTACCTGTCACACCTTGTTTTTTAAAATAGTTATATACATTAAAAATTATTTCACGAATTGTTCAAGAATAACTTTTCCCTTTTTCGAACAAGGGCTCACTTCCTCCAGGACAGAGTTTGTTGCCATATCAGACATTTTACCCTGTGTAAATAAATACAACTAAATTTTCAGGAATTTTATGATAAGTATATTTCTACTTACAAGAGGATGAATTCTTACTCTTGAATTGCTTCAAAAAAAATTAATTAATAGATAAAACACAACAATAATATTACAAATAGGAAAACTCTCAATGTACGTACAACACCACTACGAAACACACCGATCAAATGCCTGGTACCGACTGACAAATAATCGATAAACGTTTGTGGCTCGTATAGTACACGGATTTATACTACTAGCTGTTTCTCTCATTTATGAGGTGGCTCTCTTTCTAATTACTAAAATGTGTTTCTGCGCCAGTCTCATCCGAAAAAGATTTTACTCTATCGTATTATTTGCAGAACCATTATTCCTACGCGACTCGGATATTATGCATAAATATTCTATTACAAAAATTGTAATTATATTAATAGATTACAAATTAATTATCCATAGATAATCGAAATGTTGATTCTAAATTTATGAACTTCAAATTACTGTGCGCCATTTTACTTATACAAACCTTTGTTCTTCTTACAATTATCGAACTCTTCGTGATACATCTTATTCGATTTTTAAAATACTTTGAAATACTTGAGCGTAGTATTTTTGAAGGATTTAATAAAATCTGAAGAAAGACTTCAAAACTATATGTGTCTTTTAAACAATTCTAATAAAACTTGGTAATGGTAATGAAGTTTTTGGTTTAAAATAAAATGACTTGATTCACAGAATCTAAAAAAAAATGTGCTTGAGTAACTGACCATTAGTGCCCACATGACATAACTTTTTCCAAGACAAAATTTTCTGGTGTTAAGGATACTAAATATCTTTATTATTTGCCACAAAGAATACATAGTTGTTCATTTTAGCTATTGTGCTTTGAAGCTTATTTCAAGTATTGTTCTTTTTTTTGTCTATTTCTACCATTTAACATTCCTTTCCTGTTGACTGTGTCAAATACGTTTGAAATCATTTAAATACGAATGATTCTACGTTATTACTTTGATGCTCTGTTTAAAAATATTCGATTTTTATTATTTATGATATTAATAAAACTACTCTTTTAAACTTTTCTATACTTAATGCTTTGTAAAAAAAGGACATCTTAAGATAAAAATTTATGGGGCAACTTGATATCTCGCATAAATAAAATGGTCCAAGTTAATGGCTTAGATAATTTCTTTGATAACAGGAGCTATTAAATGCGTTTATAGGGTACTAATTTTATAAATTTACTATTGCAACTAATGAGTATGATGCTCACTTTGAAGGCGAACTTTATGAAATATAAAACGCGTAATAAACCAAAACGATATATGCAATGAAAAATAAAACTCGAAACATCCATTAAAGACATGTTAACAATTTGCTACTCTCGAATACATGCATGTAATTAAAAGTTGTATTTTAAGAGCCAAGGTGCGGGAAATTAAACGGCTTGGACATCACATATATGAATATACAGTTACATATATGCGAGCGATATCCAGAAACTAAAAAACGTTTTCATATCAGACATTTATTACTTAAGAAAATGATACGAAATTACTTATACGCTTTTACATAGTCTCTGTCAAAGTTTACCAAGGTTACATTTAAGTCTTAAGTCTTGCCACCTAGCCAAATTTTCAGGTTTCCAAAAAAGAAAAAAGTTTTAGAAGTTGTAATCTGATGAATAAGCTAGACGGGGAAGCAATTCCAAATGTACATAAATTAAAAATAATTATTACAATTATAATATCAAAGCTTATCTACAGAATATTTAAATATTAGTTTATTCTCAAACATAATTAATGTAAATTAGCAAACTAAGAAATTTATACTTGCAAGGCTTTGAAAAAAAGGTAAAGATTTGAAGAATAGCGTGGCTTGTGAAAATTATTAAAAACGCATCAAAACGCGTTTTTAATCATTTTCACAACCCACGCTATCCTTCAAAGCCTCGATATTTTTTTTTAATTAAGGAAATTCAGTACAATTCCAAATTTATTATATAAAATGTGTTTTACTTCCTCAAACTTATGCCCGACATTAAAAGAGGAACCTTCTTCGATTCTCATGCATTACCTAAACCTGAAATTTTCATCACCTAAGTAACTCATAATATAAGAAACTTTATATTCAGGAAAGCTACGAGTGGCGCAATAACTGTTAGTTCAAAAACGAACCGCAAGATGCCGCACCCTTTAGAACAATCGATTCAGAGAATAGGTTTTGTAAAATCGGTGAAGCAACTATAGATTGTAACTTTAACAAGAATATAGGCTGGTCAATTGTACCGAATGCTTTGCTAAAATCAGCGTAGGCGACATCCATTTGTTTTCGAGCATCCAAAGCTTCATCTATGTATTGGATAAATTCGACCGAGTTAGCGACAATAAATCTGCCTCTAGCAAAACCAAGTTAATGAACTAAGAGATATGATTTAATGTTACCATATAGCTTCTCATAGAGTACAACACTTAAACAAAATTAAAGAATATTATTTAGTGTGTAGTTATAGATATTATGACGATCAACTTTCTTAAACACTGGAAAGCTATGATTTTTATCAGTAGTCCGGGAAAGTTTCTAATCAAATATTAAAATCAACAAAACATTGCATACATTTAGGAAAATTCCATTCCAAAATTCCAAGTAACTATTTTATTTGTTGATAACTTAATTGCAATCACGCTGAGATTTCATCAATTCTATAAGCTTTATAAATAATACGCCAGTAATGTGCGTAAAGTTCGGAAAAGTCATGAATGAAAATGACTGCGTCGCGTGCGATTTCGAATTGATAAGTCAATTAATACCCTTATTAATATAAATTGGCTATTAAAGAAACATATTACCGCATTTATTTTATGTATTAGGTATTACTAGTCGGTAAGCTAAATTACATGTTGTTTTGTTTTATACATTTATACGCATGTATAAAATGATTGGTGTTTGCATTTGTGATTTGACATTTATTTAGTATGTACACAAAGTCTACATAAATAATTTATGCTTTTCTTTTATGCCTTCCAATCACGACTCTTGAAGATGATTGATATATCCGCGTCATGTAAATGTAGACTGTACTTTCTGGTTTGCTCGACGATTATTGGACCAAAAAAAATTAGACATTTCAGACTTCGTTTTACATTTTCCCATTTTACTTTCGACGTACTGGAAGCTGATAAAATTCAAATGAATCATTTTAATTAAGAAATACCTTCGAGGACGACGAGGTGATAAATGGACTGCCTCTTTTTAAGGAATGATACAATCGGCTTTATTCTTGTGTAATTGACAATGGTGTACCAGAACCTTTTTTTAGGTAGTTATCTAGAAAAAAAAAAGGAAGCGTTCGTAATGTTATCAGAAACGGTGATCAAATAAGTATTAATTACCACATATAATTTACCATTCATTATCGGTTGTACTAATCTTACTTCATGTATAGTAGTTTTTTACAATGTAATACATAAAGATTTCCGAACATTTGTTATTGATAATCATTTGTATTCTAATTCGAATACTCAATATAATTAATGTACAGTGGAGCTCATCAAAAATAGTTCAGATTTTGTTTATTGTTAATCGACTTACAAAAAAATGTTTGAAAATGTCAATTGCTTTAATTATTCCGATTCGTGTTACTCTTAACATTAATTGCAAACGGCAAAATAAGTTAATTATTAATTTTTTAAAAGCGTAAAGTCAGAAAAATATACAGGCTGTAAATGATGTACGCCGATGTACGCTAATATATAGTAGGTACGTAAGAAATCAACAAAAAAAAAATAATTTACCGAAAATTTAATTTTCGCCGAAATTTAGGACACAAACTTTTCAAATACGGTCCGGTATTTAGATTGAATCTAAATAAATAGAAATTATATGTTTATATGTTCAAAAAAGATATAAAACCCCTTACCACAATTAATAATCGTATCTTAAATACGTATTTCGCCAACCAACTTGTCATCATCAGTAGGTAAAACAACTAAATAAAGTGTTGAACATAAAACACAGTAAAGCTAACACATAGAAATACACAAATTAAAATTACGTCAACTTACCCCACTTGAGAATAGGACAATAAACACCATATGTTTATTCACACGCCCTTAACTTTCTATACTTCTTTTCTAAGAATGAAAAAAAGACAACTGTATGGAATAGGACCGTTCCCCGAGTTAAACGTATTAATTTTGTTTTTAACGATATGAATGCTTTCGTATGCGTCAAAATATCTGGGGTTGATATTTTTGACAGGTTTTAAACCTTTTTCCGTGACGTTATGATCCGTGTCTAATGCATGGTTTGCGACGCTCGATTTTTGTGGTCTATTTAAATTTAATATGTAATATGTGTTCTTTAAAACGGGTTATTATCGAGGGTTTCGTTTGATCTATACGTTCCAAATTACAATCGCCGCATGAAAGGCTTTTTGTTTATATGTTATTGATTCAACAAATGAATAGGCATTTCTTTATTCAAGTTCACCAAAAAATCTCCTTCACATTTCAGTAATGTAATGCGTCATTGTGTGTAAAGTTTTATGAACATGTATTCATTGATTTCCTAGATATAAATTTTCTTATGCATCAGCTGTTCTATTGTTATTTATAAGTAGGGCAATGGCCTGACCTTCTTAATATCCCGAAAAAAATGCAATATCGAGTTTCTTTAAATATTTTAAACGGTGTAACAGTTTTGTGGTGATGTTTTAGTTCTTCTAATTTTTAATTCATGCCGAGAAATAATTATTTACATTTGTAATTTTTAGTTGTATGTTCATATTTTTTTTTGTGTTCTACTTGCCTATTTTTTAATGACAATTTCTTTGTCGTAAGAAAGGCAGATTTGTGTGGAACAGGTGGAATGCTTAAAAGAGATGTTCAATATGGCTACCATTTGCGTAAATACAAGCTTCTAACCGACCGGTATGCTTTCGAAGTAACGATTTAACAGGTTCAGCCTTCACGAATATGGGACGCAGCTTGAAAAATACGTTGCCGTAGATCGTCTTCGCTGACAATATCAGTACCGTTATATACTGAATCTTTCATGGAGCCCCATAAGAATAAATCCAATGGATTTAAAACGGGACTACACGGAGGCCATAGAATTCGAATACCTTGTCCTATCCATCGAAGATAACAATGATTTAGAAAGTTGCTTGACGAGAATAATGGGAGGGCGCACCATCAGACTGACTTCTGACTTACAGTATACATCATCGCATCTACAACTCCCACCATTACGTTCAGTAGGGGTACCACTGCAGTTATACTAAATGTACCAAAGTCGATTCGAGCCACGCGCATTTATTAAATATTTGTTTTTTTTTTATCTCGTTCGAGATAGCGTTTTCGTCCATTAACATTTTATGCTTAATATTATCATAACTATTACATATTAAAGTATGTCAGTTTATTTCGTTTACACCCTGTATAGTATACGTTATGCAATAATATAAACGATAGTTTCAACTAAGGTTTAAATAGAAATACAATATTAATGTGGTATCTTAAAGTAGTTGCTTGTACAATACAGTTGTGGTAAAATAGTATAAAAAGTTGTGGTAAAAAGGATAGTATAAAGAGTTAATATACAAAAATAGTACTACGTATTATATTATCTTATATATCCTTTACATGTTAATCCTATTTTACTTTTCGGTGTTTAGGGACTAAACAAACTGAGACGCAGTACCATTTTGACCTCGGTAAGTTCTATTTGACTATGTCAACTGTAATATCGTTACCTTAACTACATTGCCGTATTGTCTGCTGTCAGTGGTATAATGTTGTTAATATTACACTTATATCGTCCATGATCTGCCGATTTAGAATACAAAATAGTACTATGTATAATAATAAAAAAAGATATATTTTTATTAATACAGCATCGTATTAGGTACTTGTAAAAGGTTACTATGTTAAAACATATAAATATTTTTTTAAGAATAAGATTTCAATAATCTCTTTCCTTAAGGATCGAATGCACGTTGTTCTTCATAAAACAAATAATGGTTTATGTTACTTTTAGAATGACCAAATGTAATATTCACATTTGGTTGACTACTAATTGTGTTGTGTACTGCCACAACATGTTAACTTCGAAAGCGTGGCTTTGTTTACATATCAAACGTTTGTAAAATCTACCACAATATCAAACTACAAAGAAATAGTTTCTAGTACATTTACTAAAATTGATTTAATTGGTGTAAATAACATCAAATTGCTTTCCACCATCAACTACTTCACATAAGTTTTGAGACAAAGTTGCAAGATTCGTAATCGGTCTTTCACGCATGAACCTATATGTTGGTTTGCTTCGAAGACATTCGCAAAGTTAGACAATATCGTTATTAAAAGTCTTTATTTGGAGACTGTGCTTAAGTAAAAACTTAAAAAAGGTATAAAACCCCTTACCACAATTAATAATCGTATCCTAAATACGTATTTTGACAACTAAGTTGTCATCATCAGTAGGTAAAACAACTAATCAAAGTGTCGCACACGGTGTATACGTGGACGCCGTTTAAAGTTGTTCCGCGTTTATATGCGTTAGCTTTACTGTGCCCCATGTGCGACACTTTGATTAGTGGTTTTACCTACTGATGATGACAACTTAGTTGTCGAAATACATATTTAGGATACGATTATTAATTGTGGTAAGGGATTTTATACCTTCTTGAGAAGATCGTTATTAGACTATAATTATTCATGTTAGCAATATCACCTAGACAATAAAGACAATTACTTTGACGATAAGAAATAAATACTAAACTTCTAGTTTTAAAAAAATTTGAAGCTTGAAGTTTAGTACTTATTTCTTATCGTTATAATTAAGTTTAAACAATTATCTCCTTCTTCAATCAACAATTATTTTGTGTAACGTGAACCATTATACAGACTGTCCCGTTAAAAACGCCAACATTCATAATTCCGTTATTTATTGTCCGGTTTTATTTAAACAAAAAGTAAATTTAATAGCATCAAAAACACTATAAGATAGCAGTGTTTTATTTGTTTTCAATTGTTTTCATTAATGTCAAACGACAGTCAAGTTTTTTTATTTTAAATGGCAACATATAAATTTTTGGCTATATTCGGATTGTATTTTTTTTTCTGAATTCAACGATGTATAACATGTTTATTTTTGATAAACGTTTATTGCAAAAAAAAAACTTTATAAATTTCATCTTTGTCTTCCATTATTTATAAATATTCGAATGTGTCATGAAACATTGGAAATGTAAGTATTATAAATATTATTATAAGAAACAAAACACTTTACAATAAATGTTGAAATTGCCCGCCACCTTGTTCAACACATATCGCACATCTCCTAATTACTCCAAAGGTCGCATTTAAAAGACAAGCGGCAGGTACTTCTTGACAAGTGTTAATAATTCTTTGTATTAAAATGTCAACATTTTCTGGAATTGTAAAATAAACTCGATCTTGTAGATAAGCCCACAACCAAAAATCGAGGGGTGTAAGATCCGGTGAACGCGCAGGCCACTCGATAGGACCGGATGTTCCTATCCACCTATTTCCAAATTGGGTGTTCAACAAATCAGTATTTACTCTGGCGTTGTGCGCGGGAGCCCCATCTTGTTGAAAAAATATTCTATTTAAATTTGCCAAAGGTAATTCATCTAAAAAGTTTTGGAGATTTTCGTGTAATAAAGTGTAGTATTTTTCTTGATTTAAGCAACCATCTATGAAAAATGGCCCAATTAATTGATCACCTAAAATGCCACGCCAAACATTTACGTTAAAACGTCTTTGAAAATTATTTTCAATTACAAATTTCGGATTGTCTGCACTCCACTGTCGATGTATGTTTCTATTAAAAATACCATTGTTGCTAAAAGTGCATTCATCAGACCAAATTATCCTTCTGTAAAAATTCGGGTCTTGTTCTAATGCATTTAAATAAAAACGACAAAACTGGATTCTTCGGCCAGGATCATTTTGTTCTAATGCATGAACTTTTCGAGCTATGTACGGTTTAAGTTTGTGTTTTCTTAAAATACCATGAACTGTAGTTTTTGATACCCCAATATTATGTGCAATTTCGCGAATCGAAGTTCGTGAATTTTGCTGTACTGCAAGAAGAACATCTAATTCCTTATCTTCGGAGAATTTCCGTTTTTGTGTTTTTGGTTTGGTAAATGATCCATAATTTCTTAAATTCTTTTCAATTCTCTGAAATATTTTCGAACCTGGAACTTCTCTGTCCGAAAAACGAGCACTGTACCGACGAACTGCTTGAAGGCGATTTTTATTACATTCAAAGAACACTTGTAACATGTCCGTTAATTCATTGTTATTCATTTTTAACGAAAATACGCTTTTTGTTGCGGCAAAACGTTCAAACAGGATAATACAGAAAACTTAATAAAGTCAAACTGACACTTAAGGCACATTGACATAATGCTAGTGGACTGGGCCAAGTCTACTATAATGAAAGATGAAATTTATAAAGTTTTTTTTTTATTTTTTGTTATTAGGAGATGTGCGATATGTGTTAAACAAGGTGGCGGGCAATTTCAACATTTATTGTAAAGTGTTTTATTTCTTATAATAATATTTATAATACTTACATTTCAAATGTTTCATGACACATTCGAATATTTATAAATAATGGAAGACAAAGATGAAATTTATAAAGTTTTTTTTTGCAATAAACGTTTATCAAAAATAAACATGTTATACATCGTTGAATTCAGAAAAAAAAATACAATCCGAATATAGCCAAAAATATATATGTTGCCATTTAAAATAAAAAACTTGACTGTCGTTTGACATTAATGAAAACAATTGAAAACAAATAAAACACTGCTATCTTATAGTGTTTTTGATGCTATTAAATTTACTTTTTGTTTAAATAAAACCGGACAATAAATAAAGGAATTATGAATGTTGGCGTTTTTTTACGGGACAGTCTGTATATTCATTTTGAAAAAGTATTTAAATTCAATAATTTAAATACCCACAAACGTTAGTTTTGCATATTTCGTAACCGCACCATTCCTGAAAACATTCATATATTGCTTTGTAAACATTAGAAACCTTATATAGGTTTATAAGTCGTCATGACCATGAAACTAGATAAATATAACATAATAAAAGAATATATGTCATGGACGCCATTAATCTGTTTCCGAAGAATACAAATTTCCGTTTGTTATAAATACGATGAAACGAAAATCGTTGATTCGATGCTAAAATATGGACCAAGTGCTGACAGTTATGAATACCCGGAACGATGCGCCACCAAAACATAAAGGAGACAACAATGGCCGCGGGCGCTCTGACTGAAAAGGGTATAAAAAAATTATATATCATTTTCACACCGCAAAATTTATCATTCACTTCTGAATGGAAACTGCTTGGCATTGAATATATACATATATATAGTGGTTCGTTTGCTCAACTTCTGTGTTATTATTAAGAATGACAATTTATTAACTTTCTTGGGGGAATAAACCGGTCTTCCTAGAAAGTTTAAAATCCTATTGTTGCTTTACTTATCTTAACAAAGTTAATAAATTATAACTTACATATTTATACTCATATATACATGTATGTGTATACGCTATATGTACAAACATATTATCATATCACATCGTATGGGCTTGTGTCGTTGAACTCTACGTTTTAAAATAAACACATGTAATGTACGATTCTTTCTTTCAATTATGCGTACTTAAAAAGTATTGAAGTTACTTGCGTATTGTTTTCATTTCTTTCCATTATAGATAGATAGATAGATAGATTTTATTGTCAATAAGCACATACAGTACGTGGACAGTAAGCAATATACACATACAATTACAGTATAAACACATAATAGTAAATGATTATGTTGCCAAAACAAACAAATACATGTCACCTAATAAAAAATACATGATCAAAGCAATATTTAAAATAAAAGCAATTTAAAAATAAAAGCAAGGGATTCCAACGTCAACCCGCAAGGAACCCATCCAGCGAGTACAAAACCTGCCCGAGGAGCAGCACCTTTAATTTTCCCTGAAACTGTTTTAAGCTTAAAGACTGCCTAATGTTCAGTGGCAGTCTGTTGAAATACTGCAAGCCCCTATAAACTATTGAATCGCGACTCGCACTATGCTGGATATTACTTTGCTTTTTAAAGATGATAGACAATGATTCGTATAATAACAATGAATAAACCGTCATGATTCCACTATCCGCAAACAACGGCCGACAGTGGGCGTCCGCTGCCGCCCCGCACAAGAGCCGCACCGCCCGCTTCTGCAACCTAAAAATCGAAAGAAGATTCCCAGCGGTCGTGAATCCCCAAAATGCTATACAATACCGTAGACGAGACTCAAACAATGAAAAATATACAGTCCTAGCCGTGGACTCTCCCAGGTTACGACGCACCACTCCAATCGCATAACAAGCAGATGAGAGCCCACACGAAAGGCGACGAACATGCCCGGTCCAACAAGGGCCTGGCTCCACAATCAGACCAAGGAACTTCACGGAGTTCACAGGCTCTAAAGTGATGCCACCAATCTCAATATTCACACTTACATAATTGTGCCTGTGAATTAAAAGTTGTGTTTTACTTAAATTTAGGGTAATTCCATTAGCATTAAACCAATTCTGAAAAATCGGAATCTCGTCGTTCATCAGGCCCTCCAGAGATCGCGGGTCCGGAGCATGCCAAGTTAATGATGTATCATCGGCAAACAATGCAATGTGAGCCCTGGTGTCCAACAGTGCAAGATCGTTAATAAATAAGAGAAAAAGCGTCTGACCCAAAACCGAACCCTGCGGCACACCACATATAACATCCCTGATCCCAGACTCCACACAACCCGTCCCAAAGCCCAGATATTCCGAAGCATTGTAAGAACATCCTATTAAGAACGATTTATTATTGAATAATTACTTGCAGCATCTAATAAAATATTAATATTCTTATTATGATATTTTGCATGTTCCTAAACATGTGTAATAAACTAAGGTGTATTAATATTAGATATCAAATATTATCTGTACCGAATAGATGTGAAAGCACAATGTTCTACATATAAATCCTGATCAATGAAAATTAATTCTGGTTGGTTTCAAGTGAACTTGCTAGGAAGGCGGGATAATAATTAGGTAGCCTCAAAAATGTAACAACAATTCTATGTGTACAAAAATATTTTTATATTTCAATGTAATCTCTGAAACGTTCAATACGCTTTTCATTTTCGTCCAGCGATGTTTCAATGGTCTTATCTCAGCACGGAAGTTGTTTTCTTCCAGTCCAATAAAAGAGCTGTCTGTCTACGGGCGCTTTGGCTTCCTCGTCCATCGAAAACTTCTGTCTGTTTAAAAAAATTTTAAGCTAAACATGGGCAGCGCTGGTATGTTAAATAGGCCCCACGTTCGTGTGCCAAATGAAACAATACGGTTGATCTATTAATAAAAAAATCTAGCAAAATGTGATAATGAAAATAATAAAGGTTATGAAATTTAAAGTTAATAGATTTGAATTTATAATTGGGCGCCTAATAATATGAAAATATATTTAGATAAACGCTATCTATGTTCTCAATATACCAACTAGCAGTCGTGAGCAGGTAGTAATAGAATATGACTCTTCAGGATCGTCGTAGATAGAATGTGAATGTTTATTCCTTTGTATGGTGATTAAATAGGTAAATCTAATATCAAATAACTCTTACAACCAAACACTAGCAAATAAAAGAGTGAATTAAGTGATAAAAATAAATAATTTATTGAAATAAATAAGAAATCTGTAACTTGAACAAATAGATGTGTCCAGCGACAAATATAAATAACTACAAATATAAGCACGTGTGTTGGATATTTAAAGGTTATGTGTTGTTAAGAAATATGATCTTATATTAAATTCCAACAGTTTATACAATAAATCAGGTAAGTACTACTATGTTTTAATATTTACATAGGATAACTATAATATGATTGTCTAGGATGTAAATAAAAGTAAAATTCAGGATTTTATTAAATTGAATGATTTGTTTTAATTAAATAATATTAACTTTTCGACTTTGTTGTAGAATATTAATAGAAGTGAACCTGTTTTCCAACGAACTCTGCAGTTATCTAGAATGAAATCGTCGTGATCGGGAAAATGCAAAGTGCGGGTCCTCCAATTTTGATGACGGCGTATGCGGCGTGAAAACGGCTTCGATTCTGCCTCTTCGTCGGAACTCTAATATAAAAGATGCTTGTCTCGCTTTCCAAGCGATTGACTTCAGGTTTGTTTTCAAACGATGGGCCAATTATTAATATCTCGATTCAGCATAAATTTATAATAATAACACTGGTATTTTATTTCTATATAACTTTTTAAAGGAGTCGAACAAAATTACGGCCATACGTTATTAGATTTTTAGGAAAAAGACGCCGATAGCGGTTATTTATTTTCAAAGCCTATTTAATATTGTAAAATAGCCTCGAAGTTTTACTTTTACTAAATCCACAAACAAGAAAAATATAAACAATGTGATAATTTTGTCATAATAATTAAATTTATAAAATAATTTTCAAGTTGTCAAAACATGCATTCAAATATTAGGTGATGTTGTATTTGTGTGTAGAAAATAACATTTTCGCGGGTTAATTGTATTTTAAAAAGTGGGCGTGTCTAACTAGTATCGATACAAAATATTGATGTAGATAAATTAGATATCTGTTATTTCGCGCTAAAGATTTGAATTATGAAATTGAAAATAAAAATATAAAAGTAAGTTTAGAAATAAAAATAAGTTAATTTAAAAATATTCAAAGATCGTTATATTAATTTATATACATTTCGATACTAATTTTACATATTAAATCCGCCAATTTAACCCTTCTATGAGTTTTATAATTGTTGATACTGTTTTTCCCATTATAGATGCAGGAATAAGGGTGCTGTTTGCCCCATTACAATATATATAAATCAAAAACATTTCATTTGTTTATTTATAGACTCACAAACTATATAATCGATTTTGCTAAAATTTTGTGTGTGTGTTCCTTATATTGTGTGAAAGGTTATCATTTTTTTTTCAAATTTTATCAGCAAATATTAAAGAATTAGCAATATGTGAAATTACATGAATTTCTATAGGAAAAAATCGTAATGTAATTTTAAATCATTATATAAAAGCCATGACAACGTGACATATAAAATATGACAGTACTAAATATAATATACTATCATTTTTTATAATTATATGTAATTAAATGTTCACATTAAAAAAAAACTCTTTGAAAAAGGCCATAAGTACCGAAACATGTAAGAGTTAAAGTATTATGCTTCGCTTACTACTTTCGTTGATGTTGAACGATCTATATCCACTTCAAATACTTGCTGGATGACAGAAAACATTAATTTAAAATAGCAAATTAGAAAAGCATGTAAATTGTTTTTTTTTTTTAATATATAGATAGATAGATCATACATAGGAACAAATTTATTGAATTTTGGACAGTACAACAAGTTGGGGTAGCTAGTTTATAATAAATAAGCTTGTGTACATATTAACTATATATATTTTAAGTTTTTAATGTCTAATTCACGTTGTGACAAAAAAAAATATTTTTCATTATTTCATATCTCTAACAAGTTATTACGTAGAAATAAAATTCTTTTCATTCTTAAATACATTCAAATATTATTAAAGTTTGAAATATTTCGTTAATCTTTTTAATCAAGAAAGAAGATAATTCATATGCCTTTTCTTTAAATTGCAATGGAACGCATAAAAAAGCGGGGCAAAAAACGCAGGAACGCCCTTAATATTTAACTAGGGTCGAAGTTTCGGGGATAAGATAATGTGATAACTTAAGGGTGAAGGGCAGGTAGTTTTAAAATGGGTTTTCGGGGGTTGGCATAGTAGTTAGCTTCATAAAGATGGATGGACCAAGCTGAAAAGTAACAATTAGAGCCTTCCCTAACGACTTTTGTATCTATTCTCCCAGAAAACAGATAAGTGCCTTTTTTCGAATGTTTTATGCTCCGCTTTTTTTGACATTTGCGGTTCGAAAATTGTTAGAGTTATAACTTTAAATTATATACTGCGGACAGCAGAGGAAAAGGCAGTCCTCATAAAATATTGCCTTGAATAGAATAAAATCCAGCGATTTAAATCTTGCAACCACCACATGTCACATTTATAAAAATATAACATTAACTTCTTTCGTGAAGTTTGTAGATGTTCGCGAATATTATTTTTCTTACACATGACATGCGTGTTTACGCTTTTAATATTTAATATGTAGTCATTGAGAAATAAAATACAAGAATTCTCTTCATGGAAACAGGTAGTCAAGAATTGAACATTAACAAAAATTAACCGAACTTCCTGAAGAATTAACGTCTGCATCTTGCGATACCAACAATGTGGTTTTAATTACTGTAAAATATTTTACGATGGCATGTTTTTTATTCTTTCTCATAATAAATTACTGAAGAGATTTATACGATAACTGTACAATTCTGTGAAAATATCAGACAGATGCTCATACTTCACATTGTTTACTAAAATAAAATTTCTCTCTTTGTTTATTACTAGAGTGGGCAAAGAGGGGCAAGTTTCAGTACAGTGCGAATAACAACGAGGAAAGGCCTAGCGGCCGTATCAAGCTGATCGTTCAGTAACGTTTACATACTCGCATCATTTACGTTCGTGGCTTTAATAAGTGAGCATAGGCGATGCGGACGCATGAATATTTACACATTAAATAATGATAAAAAATATATTATATAACGTGCCGAAACACCTACTGTTTTAAAAAGCTTCCATGAAATCACAAACTGGGTGGCATCTATTAAATATTTGAATCATTAAATATGTTTCCACACTTGTTTCAGTCAAATGAGTACGGCGTGCGGAATAAATATTTTTCAATGATGAAAGCGACCGTTCCACATCGAGTGATGTTATATTTGCAAATTTAAAGTAATCCTTGTGACAACTTAATGGATCTTTAGACGCACCTTCACAAATTTGTCTTAGTATGAGAAAATCTTAATCCTTGTCAATAACACTTTCAAATTTTTGTATTACATACTCATTTTGTTCGCTTTCCTTTGCACATAGGTGTGAGTGAACATCATCCACAATTTAAACAGAATTCACAAACGACATCGAATCATTTGGTAATTTTTCAATTCCCTCCGCTAGTCATAGTAGTTCTTGCGAATAGTTTCTAAATCACTTTTTACCCGACTATCTTGAAACATTTGCTGGCTTTTCTTCATAGCTTCGGCGTGTCTCGGATCGAATTGTAAAAACTACCTTCTCTACGTCATCAAAATGTTCGCAGTAAACCTCTAGCCATGTTTCCCAACGCGTAGTAATCGGCTAGTTGTGTAGTGGTTCAGGTACTTTGGGACACAGTTCGCGAAATTTTTTTGTACGTATTAGAGACTCTAGAAACACTGCCTTTGTATGAGCTATAAAAGCACTTAGTTCTGGATAACATTTAGGTATTAATTGCGCCACAAGGTTTAAATCATGGATTTTACATGTTACAAGTAACAGATTGCAACTCTCTTCTTTAAGAGACGGGCGTAAGGAAAGCATGTTAGCGGCACCGTCACTCATAAACATTAAAAGTTAGTTTGTTGAATCTTGAAATTTGTTCAATGCGCTTTTAAATGCACTTTTAAAATTTCATCGCTAGTACAACGGTAGATTACATATAATAAACCAAACACCTATATCAACCTATATACCACGGATTGCAGAACAGTATTTTATACTTTTTAGGTGGCGTTTACACTTCCACCTGCTGGTACACGTCAAATAGTCGTCGCATCTTACACATTTAATTCTATCGATTCGTATTCTAAATCGCCATACTTGCTTCCTAGTTTCTTCGAAATACGACGTTTCCGAAACATACCTAAATGCGACATTTTCTAAGTATGTGTGTGTATTGTCATGCACTCACAACGACCGGTGTAATAATACTGAACAAGTGTGCTTTGATACGGACGCTTGAGTTTCCGTGCAGCGCGCTTCTCCCCTCTACGTTGCTATCGGCACTGCACTGGAAATTGCCCCCTCTTTGCCCAGTCTATTTATTACTATATGCTTGTATTTATTTACTTTAGAATACATTTGTTTTTCTTTTCCTTTCTTAACCGTTTTATTGAAAATTGCTGGTCTAGTTTTGTATTACAGTATAACCTTCCAAGAAGGGTCACTTACGGGGAATCCTAAAATGTCCGGTATATATAACTGTCAGTTTTCTGTATCTGGGGCGTTTCGAGATTAATACAGGGTGCGGCAGGGAAACTTGCTGATTTGAAAAGTCAATAAAAGAAAAAGTACTTCATATATCTATTTAATTATTTTTGTATCGTATAGTACACATTCTGAATTTTTGTTTTAAGTAGTTTTAAAAATGACATCGGGCAAATGGCGGCCCTCATTAGTGATACACTGATCTACCCTTGATTTGAAGTTGCGCTCCACTCTTTCGAGCATATCGACGGGAATGTTGGCGATGGCTTGGCGGATGTTGTCCTTCAGGTGTTGCAGGGGCCGGGGTTTGTCGTTGTAAACGATGGATTTAAGATATCCCCATAAAAAAAATCGCTGGGTGCCAAATCGGGGGAGCGCGGCGGCCACGGTACGTCACCCCTCAAGGATATAAGGCGCTCGTGGAAGTGTTCCCTCAAAAGCTCCATCGAAGTTCTAGGTGTGTGCGCCGTGGCTTCGTCCTGCTTGAACCATACGTCCCCAAGTTCCATTTCTTCAAGTTGTGGAAGAAAAAATGTCTCAATCATTTCTCTGTAGCGAACTGCATTCACAGTAACAGTGCGTTCATCTTCCTCGAAAAAATGAGGCCCAATTATTGCAACTCTCGACAATGCACACCACACAGTAACACGTTCACAATGAAGTGGCAACTCATGAAGTTCGCGGGGATTGACATCACTCCAATACTGCATGTTTTGTTTGTTAACACAGCCAGAAAGGTGAAAATGGGCCTCATCACTAAAAAACACGAGAGCGTCGTCTAGCAAGTTACTGAGCGCTTCACATGCAGTTTGGCGAGAAGCGAAATCGCGTTCACTCAACTGTTGGACCACAGCAAGTTTGTAGGGATGAAACTGGAGTTCGTTGTGAAGAATTCGTCTCACTGTTCGATCAGAAATCCCCAGAGCAGCAGCGTGTTTACGCGCCGAACGCCGGGGAGAGCGCAAAAACGACTCCCTCACCCTTTCGACGTCTTCTGGAGTTCTGGATGTCTGTTGACCTCGTGGGCCTTTTTTGCAACACTCCCACTTTCCCTGAATGTATTCACCCACGAAACAATCGATTGCCGGCCAGGAACGGGACCCGCGGGATGAATATTGAACCGAGTTCGGAAGGCACGTTGGGTGGCGACCACCGAATGACCGTTGGAAAAGTAGGCCTCGACGGCGAACGCACGCTTTTCCTTAGTCCAACGCATGACGACAACTGGCTTGTGGGGTAACAAAACTTCAGAACCCCTCTTTCTAATGAGACCCTCCCCACCCCTTTCTGACCACGCCTCGCTCATTGGCGTCCAATTCAAATCAGCAAGTTTCCCTGCCGCACCCTGTATATATTCTTTTAAAATTAGTCATTAAAAACGAAATAATAAACTGTTATATTTCACAACGTTTCGTCGTTTATTTATTTACTTTATCAAGTATTACAAAATAAAATATATTTTTTAATTTACATTCCTTGGCCTCTTTGCACATGTCTGGTGAAGTCAATCTTGACTACGGCCTTTTTGACCTGTATGTAATCTTGACATTGTCTAGAAACCTGGACAACGTTGTTAATTAATAAGTTAATTAATTGAATTCTATTTAAGAAATATTTCTTTAGAATTTAAAATTTATTCACTTTATTCAGAGGCACCAGACATTCCCCGTTATTAATGTTTATGTCACTATCAAATATAACTTTATAACGTACTTTTACTTACTTTATCCAAGAAATATTGTTCAAAGCACAGCCTGCATTAACCGTTTATCTCACAATTATGTTTCGGTTCATCATTCTTAGAAAATATATTTTGAAATACGAATTTGTCAACTAGTTTAAAGTTCAGGCATTTTTCTATTTTGTATTGTTTCTACTTACGCTACTTAAAAGATCAATTCACTAAACTTTGTTTAAAAAAAAAAAAAAAGGAATTAATTATCAACCTTTTAATTGTTTGAATTACATAAGAGTACTTGATTTTAAAGCAACAAGAATATAATTGAATTCTACAATGAGTGTTACATATATTTATAATAAATTTGCGGAATGTTATCGTTGTGGTGATTCTCTGAACAGCTTCCGCCGTTGTTTGTGGGATCCGTCGAGTCCGCACTTCTGTGGTATGTTGTGGTTACGTAACGCCACCGGCCTTAGATGGAAACATCTTCTTGGTGTTTTAGCGACAAAGGATGTTTATTTCTTTCTTCAGTTTTCTTTCATTCCTTCTGCTTCTGGTTGTTCTGCTTGACCGATTTGGAGGTCTTTGTGTTTCAGCTGTTCTTGGGCACCCAAAGATTTTATTCGAATGCACAAAGTTCGTGTTTTAGGATTCGCGCACAAATCGTTGAAACGAAGCGAATTTTTAAAGATTTTATTTATTAATTCGTCGCACTTTATCCTACTGACTGCGCCACTTAAAAGATCGATTCACTAAACTTTATTTTTAAAAAGAAAAAAAGAATTAATTATCAACCTTTTAATTGTTTGAATTACATAAGAGTACTTGATTTTAAAGCAACAAGAATATAATTGAATTCTGCAATGAGAGTTACATATATTTATAATAAATTTGCGGAATGCTATCGTTGTGGTGATTCTCTGAACAGCTTCCGCCGTTGTTTGTGGGATCTGTCGAGTCCGCACTTCTGTGGTATGTTGTGGTTACGTAACGCACTGTAGCCGCTATGGTCACCAAATAAATATTCGTCATCACTCATATTTTGAAAGGTTATATTGATTGATTTAATTAAAGAACTTGCATATCAGAAGTCACCTTTCGTAGAAAATCGTGGGCCCCTTTAAAAACTGTAAGAATGTTGTGAAAAGACAATAATCGAGCAATTCCAATAAACCTACAGCCTCTGAATATTCATTGGCCAAGTTATTTAAAATAATAATAAGAACACTAAACACTTTCTTCACAGAAATACATGGGCAGTCAATCCAGTACAGCAAATTCGGAAGCGCAGAAATAGACGCCTGTAATGATATAAACTTTGAATGAATGGACGATTCTGATACGAAAACATAGAGAGTTTCTAGCGTATCAAAAAATTATCCTGTTAGTAAATTCTTATTATACGTCCATAACTATCAAATTCAGTCTGTCGTTAAAACAATGTACATACACAGCTTCTTCTACCTCATCACGGTACACCATTTAGCCGCCCAATCAACACATTTGCGCTATCGTAAGTTTGGGCAACACAGTTCTTCAAATCAATTTCGCAACAAGCTAATGATTCTTTTATGTATAAAAAAGTGAATGCACGTCCAAATTCTCAACAGATCTAAAACCCATGAAGCGTTCGTAAATGACACCATCATAACAGTATTGTAATACGATGGATAACTGCTCAGTTTTGCGAAAATCTCTTGTTTTGACACAAATAACAGCAAGATATTTAGCGTCTCTACCTTCTGCACTAATCTGTTGACGAATTAATTTGGCATAAAATGACAAAATTTCATTTTGTATAAGTGGGCTAGCATATATTTCGCATTGTATGGCAATTCTTCGTTTATTTGTTTTGGCGAACCAATTCATTATGCTCAGCAATTAAAAGAAATTAAAAAAAATCCCTCTGTTCTGATTTGTTCTTCCGTTTTGGGTTGGACGCCAACACATCCATGCACATGAGCACACTGCTCTCTGTACTATCCCAAATATATCTCTCGGTTCCACTCTGTTAGACTTGTGTCCTCGATAAAAGCCACTATCCTCCTCATGGGAAGTTTAAGTACACTCGTAGGATCCAATAGATCTCTCCCGAAATATTTCTGTCTGAGTTCCTTCAGTTCCTCACACGTGCATATTACATGTAGGCTAGTTGCCTCCTGTTTTTCACATCTCCTACACCAGGGTTCGCTAACCAAGCCCATGCTGTACAGATGCTTCCTTAAAGGACAATGTCCGGTTATTAAGCCGGTAATTATTTTAATTTATTTTTTGTTACTACGAATTAGGTTGGCTGAAAACCTTCCGTCCAGCTCCCTTAGTAGTGTTTTGGTATGGCGTTGACCTTCCGTTAACCTCCATTTCTTTTTATGTTTTCTTTCTAGTCATAACCAGATCTCCCTTTTAGCGGAATCCTTAGCGATTCCACATACAGGTTCTGGTCCTGTGAAGTTCCTATTAGTACCTTCTTTGGATAGTTCTTCGGCTATCTCATAGCTATGGCAATGTGGTGCTATTAAAGTATAATAAAGTAATAACAAATTATATACACGATAGGTAAAAGCATTTGACAAGAATTAAGAGATGTCTTTAATCCGCTTTTAATTACCTGTTTAATTTTTCCCCCACCTTTTAATACTTTATAATTACATTCATTTATGAATAGTTTAAAGAAACTGTTTTTACAAATAAATAAAACGCACATAAGATGTTTTAGATTTACACTTTATTAATAAAATAATGACAGCTGTTTCGCTAACACAGTAGCTTCTTCAAATTCAACTTAAGACTCTATATTATTTTATTAATAAAGTGTAAATCTAAAACATCTTATGTGTGTTTTATTTATTTGTGATATGGATTTACATCAAGCAAAAGTCGAAACAATTAAAGAATTGAAACTGTTTTTAAACTGCAATTAAATTTAAATTTAAATTAAATTTTTAAATTTGCTAAGACAACCCTGGTAAATTTTATATTTGGCGGTTCAAATTTTCTAATCTGCGCCTGGTTATATCTGTATTTGTATATCGTGCATACAACCGATATGTACCTGCATAACAACGAAACCTGCATAACAACGCAAGACCTCACACAGTCGCACTGACTCGAGCTATCATAAATCAAATCCATTGGAAAATTCTGTAACTTCCTATCTGTTTGGGCCACTGAAAGAAGCACTATGCGGACACCATTTTCAGAGCGATCAAGAAGTAAAGGGGTTATGCGCAATTGGCTGTTGACACGGTCTCACATTTTTTATGAAGACGGGATCCACAAGCTCACCAAACGCTGGGAGGAATATGTAGATGTTGAAGGAGACCATGTAGAAAAACAATCAACTTGTCTTGTAATTTTATTTTGACCTAATAAATTATTAAAAACAAAGTTAGGTTTAAATTTGACTGACCACCGTGTGCCTGTGGATAAGTATTGAATTTTTGTCAATCTCTACAATCTCTCTTTAATTAAAATTAATGACCGTTCTTTTTTACTGGAATTGGTTCAAATTGTTCCTCTAATACTAGGTATTTCGAAATAGTACTTATAAATTACTTTCCAGTGCACTAAAACCTAGACAAACGAAATGGACAAAAGGTAAATCAACCAAAACCGTATTATTACCTTAATTACATCCCTACACTCTTAGAGTTACTATTCGTCGGAACGAATTTTTCCTAGATGGAATGTATTTTGTTTTTCTATTTCATATTTTATCATCTTATATCATAAGCAATTATTTTTAATGTAAACCTTAAAACTTTTCGGTAATTTCATGATCCCATCACAGATGTATAAGACCGTTATAGATTTTGTAAATTACTAACAAATGCTTTCGATTGTTTACAACCTGGAAGTCAACACCTACTTTGTCTTTTTATAACTTCTAAAACCATCCTGAAGAAAACTACTGCTAATGCGATGTATAATGACGCTAAGGGTGAAATAAACTCACTTCGTACAGCTCTGGAAAGAATAAAATTCTATGTTAACATTCACTTACGACAGCAATAAGAACTATTTTCGTAGTGTTTCAAATTATGTGGATAATGTTAAGTTATGACTTCTCTTCGTAACACGGCATAAAGTTGTCGCTTTAATACATTTAAATGTGATGTAAGTAAGGATATTACTATTCATGAACAACATATATTGATCTGATCCAACCCATGCCGTTATGATGTGGCGTGGTACTAAGATATATAGATTGTCTGTCCATTGTTGTATCCTATCCACACATAACGAAACTAAATGCATTTTAAGTAGGCTGTTATATATAACACCGTTCCGATAGTTTGTGTGGGTGATATGATGATGAAATTTTTCGTGTTCTAGGTGTAGTAATGTGTAGCATTAATATTGATATATTTAATACTTTGTCGTGTATAACTGTAAATTCTTTTTTAAGAAAAAAATTAAATGCCTCTTTAGATGTTAAATTATAAGTCAACGCCTTAGAAGTACTACATTATTAACATTATTAATAAGTATGTTTATTATTCTGTAGTATACAAGAGTTAGGGAGGAGAAATATATCTGGAAATCATGTTAACCCTCAAGTACTATCGTGGGGTGTTTCGGCACCCCAGAGGTAACTTTTTTCTAAATTTCTTCGAAACTATTTTTGTTACCTTTCTAGGGTTTCAGGTATTCTCCTATACGAATGAGATGTGTAATATTCTATAATCTATTATTTACAATGTTTTACAGTTATAGCAAAAAATAGCCTTTTGGGTGTCTCAACACCCCACGATAGCAATTACTTTCGACTTTTTCAAAAATAGCACAACTTTTTCTAACCCATTGTTTAGAATTTTATAGTGATAATATCCATTTCCTCTTTTGGGCGAATCACAGCTCTTTGCTTAAGACTTGTCGTGCATGTGTAGGGGATTCACTCGTTTACATTCGGCTTCGGGAATTTTTTATAATGTCGTACATGTGTTGGGGATTTACCCATATACATTCGACTTGGGGGATTTTTTATATGTAGCATTGAATAAAGTTGTATTTCCCCTGTTTGTGTACAATATATATAAGACTCCAATAAATTTCTTATTCAGTTCGTAAAAAACCATAGTGTTTGTCAATATTGGTCGTTGTTTCTCTTCCATAAAACGTATATTGAATAGTAACAACAATATGACAAAGTTTCTGACTAACGAACAGTTAGTAAATCTTGCTGCAAACTTTTACGATGATATCAGTGAAAGTGCATGCCCTGGTGAACATGATAATGATTTGAGTGATGCAGCAAGCGAACATAGTGATCACCACACATCTTCAGAGGTTGAAGTCGAATCTGAAGACGAAACTGAAGATTTGGATGATGTCAGTGCAAGTGCAAGTGCGAGTGCAAGTTACTTTTACGGACGAAATCGGTATAAGTGGTACAAAAATCCTCCTGCTGCTTCGCGTATCAGGTCCTCTAATATAGTCAGTCATCGACCAGGAGCAAAGGGTCCGGCAGTAAATACTCCTCCTAGAACACCTTCTGAAGCATGGTCTCTTTTTATTACGGAAGAAATCCTAAATGAAGTATTAGAACATACAAATTCAAAAATTACGGAAACGAGTTTTTCTTATGGACCGACGGCTAGTTATGTGGGACACACAGACCTGATTGAATTAAAAGCATTGCTGGGGCTTCTAATTCTGGCTGGAGTGTTCAAGTCTAATCACGAAGACACTAGAAGTCTTTTTGCATCGGATGGTATGGGAAGAGATATTTTTAGAGGTGTTATGTCTGAGCAACGGTTTTTGTTTCTTTTGTTAACGCTGAGATTTTACGATCAACTAACTAGGAGGAACATAATTGACAATGGTGATAAACTTGCAGCAATTTCAAAAATTTATGAAATTTTCAATACAAACTGCACGAACAATTTCAGTTGCAGCGAATATGCAGTTGTAGTTGAAATGCTTGTTGGATTTCGAAGCCGCTGCTCTTTTCGCCAATATATCAAAAGTAAACCAAAAAAATATGGCATCAAGGTTATGTGACTATGTGATTCACAAACGCATTATCTGATAAATTCATTTGTTTATAGCGGAAAGACAACCGAACCCAATCCAAACAAACTTTCGGTTTCAACACGTAGTATACTGAAATTAGTTTCTCCAATTATGAACACAAATCGAAATGTTACAGGAGATAATTGGTTTTCTTCTATAGAACTATTGAGTGAATTGAAAAAGGTTGGTTTGACATATGTCGGGACACTTCGCAAGAATAAGCGCGAAATTCCACCTGCATTTTTACAAACTAAACAGATACCAATAAACTCCTGTAAATTTGGATTTACACACGATAATACGTTGGTTTCCTTTGTAACAAAAAAAACGACTGTGTTCTGTTGGTTTCGTCTATGCATCACAACGAAAATGTTGAAGCAAATGAGAAACCAGAAATTATAAATTTCTACAATGGTACCAAAGGAGGAGTCGATGCTTTGGACCAGAAGTGTTTGACGTACTCCTGCCAAAGGCGGACCAGGCGATGGCCAATGGCCATATTCGGAGCAATGTTAGATATTTCATGTGTCAACAGTTATACAATTTTCTTAGCCACTTCAGACGGTACAGTCAATATGACACGAAGAGAATTTTATATTCGTTTAGGAAGAGAACTCGTCAATGATCACGTAAAACGGAGATATGAAATAAAAGGATTGTCATCTGGGCTAAAATCAATCATCAAAAATTTACTAGGTTTAGATACACAACAACAGTCACAAGAAGCAGGACCTGTAAGAACCTATAAAATGTGTCACATGTGTGGACGAAGCAGAGACAAGAAAATAAAAACCACGTGTCATAAATGTCGTCAGCATGTCTGCAAGGACCATTCTGAGATACTCATAGAATGCAGAGAATGTTTAGAAAGGTAAATGGTAAGAATTTTGTATAAATCTGAGTGCATGAAAAAACGGCATGATTTTTGTCATAAAAAATATACGTCTCACAACGTCATTGTCAGAATTTTTATATGAAATATTAATGCCACTTTTTTTTTACAGAGAATAAGATCATGGCTTCCAACAGTAGAAAAAGTGAGGACATCTTAAAAATACACTGCAGATACTTTTGTGAAAAAAAAAATTGTACGAGGGAACATTTTTTATATTTTTTTTATAAATGTAAATTTTCTATTTTGTTGTGAATAAAGTTTTGTTTTTCCTTGAACAAATCACAAGATAAGAGACTATTTTATTGCACAGATAGTTCAAAAGTAGAAAAAAAAAGACAATTAACGAAATAATTAATTTTAAAGAGTGGGGTGTCAAAACACCCCACGATAGCAGTTGTGTTACCTGAAAACACGATAGTACTTAAGGGTTAAACCACGCATTTTATTTTTGATATTTGGAAACAAATATAAATGGGCAACGAGTCATTAATTCAACATTTTTATTGCCCAAAAAAATCATAAGTGTAACATGTTGAGTGGGAGCTGACGTTGTCATGAAGAATAATTCGCCCATTCCCGTTATTTTTTCTTATTTCATCGATGACTTTTGAGAAACATATTGTGATATACCAATATCGTTCACGAATTTTTGTTTCTCTGACACGTGTCTCTACTAATACTTCAGGTAGAAATCTGCAAAATTCAATGATGATGCGATAAAAATAACCTTGTGATGAAAGGAAAGAAGAATGCATTGAAATATTGCCACAATTATGACAGTGTTGAACTATTGCATAGCACTTCCATCAAGGATTTAGGAATACATTTTGATTACAAGTTCACCTTCGTCGAGCATGTTAACCAGGGAACTGCTTCAGCTTCCATTATTCGTAATGTTTTATCATTCAACAATATCTCTATCAAAACACTCTATTTTGCTTACGTACATTCGAGAATTGAGTATGGTTTTATAATACGGTTTCCTAGATTTGAAATGCATAAGAGCTCCATCAAAAAGGTTCAGCGTCTATTACTGAAATTCTTCAAAATAGAAGTTATTTACTCCGCCAGAGGCTATGATGACAACTTGCTACTAAACCTTTTAACGTGTGGTGGTTACTTATTTGACCACTTCCATAAAGTCGAGTTGCTAAATACATATATGTAAATCAAGAATTATAGGCTACTGAACCTAATGACTTTACAAGTAGCTAGGAAGGTGTTGTGGTCCAGTAAACGACCACGTTATGTTAAATGATAATAAACACAATGTCGTTACTTAGATAGCCACAATGCATTCACACACGATGTTATAGTTGTGCAAGTTTTAACAGGTTTGTCATCATATGATAGACTTCCCTACTAAAGCAAGGTAAATAAATTCGTTGATTGTGAAGACAACATCTTTATATATCTCTGTGAATATTCTTAGATTGAAAAAATTGTATTTGAAGGAAAATATATTATATTACTGTTAGCAAACGTTTCAAATTTCAAGAAGGTAAGTATAGCAAGCGCCAATTAAGTTGGCGCGAGGAGGGGTAAGTTCGCGCAGGATTAGAAGTAGTGGGGAGATTTGTATTTAGTTTTACATCAAATCGCAAGATACCGCATTCGGCAATGTCAGATAATTCTAACCTCTACGAAAAAAACCATAATTGAACAGATTAAAAAAACATAAAACACAAAATTTGATATAAATAATGAGATTGGAATGTATAAACAGGTTTTTAAGAATATTTTTATAAGCATCGTTTGAGCGTGTATCACTTTATGATCCCCTAGCAAAGACATTATGTTCCGTCAAACGTCAATGACAAATGTATTCTGACAATTATTTGAGTAGTGGGGGTAGACGTTTTTAAAAACGTATTCTGCGCATCCCCTCCTCCTGCCAACTCTTAATTGGCGTTTGCTATACATTATTATATTTTTTTGTATTACAAAAATATGTTTTTTTCTGTTGTATCATACATCGTTATATTTGTATTTATGTATAAAACAACGCAAATTCGCACGAAATATATTTTTTATATATGCGTCTTTTGAGTTCTAAAACAGAAATATTTATACAGATGTTTCGTAAATTGCGATCATATATCAATTTAGAAAAGATAACATCAGATCAAGCTTTCGAATTGGTGGATGCTCTTACTAATGAACATGCAGAAGATTCCGAATATGCAGGAAACAATGATGCAGAGGATATTTTCATATCGTCTCTAAATAAGAAACTAGTCGATAGATATTTAACGTGTACTACAGGAACAACCTCACCAGATGCAGAAATTTGCCCCAAAACCTGTACTTCTGCAGTAACACCATCAACTTCCACAGCAACACCATCAACTTCTACAGCAACCCCATGAATAGCTCGCAAGACAAGGAATATGAAACAAATTTATAATGCAGAAGATAGTGACAAAGACATTGATAGACATTAATGAAACTCCATTGATACAAATTTTCGACATAGCAAACTGGCACTCACTCTACTATGTATATAATATGTGTATGTATATATTTGATATATAGTGTAAAAAGTATAAATTTTGTTTGTATGTTAATTCATAAGGAATTGTCCTATTATCGAATTAGTATCCGATGGCCAAATAAATATATGATTGTCATTATTTAAAGTTTATTTCCCTTATAGAGAGTTTCCTGCATAGACAAGTAGGTATATAGCTGTATGGTTCCATCACTTTCTTTGGTCGTCTTCACCCAGGACGTGTCTAACAATTGCAAACGTGTCCAGAATGACAGAGTCTTGTAGTTGCACATAGATGTTGGCGCTCAGTCCTAGTTCTTGCCAACTCTTGAATAATTGCTCTGTAATTTCTCTAGTTTCTCCCAGAGTGATTAGAATTATTTCCACTTGGCGTTGCCGACAATTAGTTTTATCTGAGTTTATAGAAATCTATATCGGTGTGTTTAATCAGCGATCTGAATTTATTCCATTTATTAACATTTACGGACTATACTACATATGTTGAGAGAAGAAAGAAAAATAAGTAGTAATTGATGCGCTAGTAAAACAGACCGTAATATAATCACATTTTCAACACTAACGAGTTTAGAGCCTGACGCACATGTTTGCTGAAGCCTCTTAAAATTCTAAATACTTGCACAAATATATTAGGGTAAACCAAACAGTGTTATATTTTCTAATCGTCACCAATAAGTGATAAAAAGCCCCGTAATACAAATAACGTTCTAAACACTAACAAATTCTATACACACGCAAAAAATATAACGATTAGAAGAAGTGTGTTACCGAGTGTATGGTTGTTTAAAGTAAACATAACCGGTCACCCACTTGAATTCATTCCCGCAATAGGCCAGCGTGTTTTTTAGATTACACGTTAGTATTATCTTAAGCTATTGATTAATGACCAGTGTCTCTAGTAATGACCAATAATTTTCGCCACTCTTTGATTTGGCTGCCTGGGTGCCTTGCACACGTGCACACAATTACGGTGCGGAGCTGTTCGAATAGCCGTTTGTGAGGAATGGGAAAACATTACACAAGAAGAGGCCGCCAACTGCATTTAACGTTTACCAATCGTATAGCAAAAGTCATTAGTCTTCGTGGAGGTAGGATGCACTATTAATCACTTAACTTGTGTGAAAACGTAGATGCAAAACCTAGCCGATAAGACAAATGGATTTGTTAATTTTGCACAATTTGCTGTTTCGTGACTTTTTTATTGAATAAAATGTTAAGTACTTGTTTTATTCCTAATTCTTGCTTTGTAGATAATGTTTCATGTCTTGTTAAAAAAAAGAAAAAAACTTTTTCTTGTACTAACAGACATTTGCTTCGGTGTCCGGAATTTTTTGTCCACGAGTGTATATATATTTCTTTTATGTTAATATAATGAAGCAAAAACAAATTAGCATATCGATGCGACAATTCACATCAAGCTTTGATACAAAATAATACAAATCTGTATAAAAACAAATTTGTATCTGTATATACATGGACACAGAGCACTTTGCATCGGCGTGGTCGGTTTTGTCCGTCAGATGTCATGAGGTTATCTGGTGTCATCTGATAGGGCAAAATTTGCTACATGACCGCGAAGTGTACCTACAGTCGTTTGTCTTCGTAAACCCGCCATTGACACAGTCGTGAGACAGAACGTCTGGTGGTTGAAGCAAACGCTGGTAGATACGTGCTGTGTGTCCATGTATATGCAGATACAAATTTGTTTTTATACAGATTTGTATTTCCATTTAATTATCATGGATGCTTGGAGTAGTGTGCGCATTATTTGCGCATGCATTTGCGATCAAAGCTTTTTACAAGAACAATGACAGTGTGAAGGGGCACGTAGTCCGCTGTTATTTTAATTTAGGACGCCACGATCGTGTTCCATAAACACATGCAATTAATACATGGATACCGTAATTTCGAGGAAACTGGTTCGGCAATGAAAAAAAACCTCCAGGACGTGTGCGAACTGTTCGTACACAAGACAATATTCAATCTGTTCGAGAAGCTGTCATGAGATCCACGCCGGTCAATCCGTCGTCACTCGGCATCTTTACAGTTACATAGTTCAAGTGTTCGAAGAATATTAGTACAGGACTTAAAATATCATCCGTGCAAATTGCAGATCGTCCAGGAAATGAAACCCAACGATCATGTGATGCGACGACAATTCTGTGAATCAATGCTTCAAAAGATAATCAAGGACGGGTAGTTTAGTAACAAACTGTGGATGTCAGATGAAGTGCATTTCCACCTTAGCGCATTCGTTAATAAACAAAATTTTCGATATTGATCACAAGAACATCCTAAGGAGCTACATTAGCATGCATTGCACAGCAATAAAATTACCGTGTGGTGTGCTGTGTCATCAGACGGTGTGATAGGCCTTTATTTTTTTGAGGACGAGAATTGCAATGCGACAACAGTCACATCGAATCGTTACGTCGCCATTCTTGAAACCTTTATTACGCAACAACTACAGAGATTTCAAGAAATTATTGACAGCCTGGTTTCAACAAGATCGAGCAACGTCACACACTGCAGTGATATTCATGACAGCTGTAATCTAATTGTTTGGGGAACGTGTAATTTCAAGATATGGTGACTTTCAATAGCCGCCCAGATCCCCTGATCTGTCAGCTTGTGATTTATTTTTATTGGGTTACCTTAAAACTAAAGTGTTCGTTAGTCGACCTGCCACAATTGAAGAATTGAAAGCCAACATCCGAAGATAAATTGCCGAAATTCTGGTTGAGATACTACGTCAAACTATGAACAATGTAACGAAGCGACTGCAGGAATCTTTGCGTAGAGAAGGAGCTCATCTGAAAGATGTAATCTTCAAAAAATTAATTGTACAGTATGTATGTATAAAATGGAACTATTTTTACTCTTGAATGACATAAATAATTTTTTTAAATTTATCTGCATGAAATTATTTAATTTTCAAAATTTCCCGTTTCTTTGAATCACCTTGTATGATTAAAACTAGCCGTTTCTTCATCGACAATAAATGTAAAAAACACTAGATATTTTGTTGCTTCACGAGACCTACTTTAGACACAAAGATTAAAAGTACTTCCTCAATTAAAAAAATTAAAAGCCCTAAGTAATTACTAGCCGGGTATACAGTAAGTACACATATATATCTCCTTCTATACTTATTAACAATAAGCGACATCAACTTCTTTATATCATATATCACAACAACGTTGGGCTAATTTAACCCTGCAATGTCTAATTTAACCATGCCTATTGCATAATAAAGGCTGTTGTAATTATTATTACTTACATCAGAGTGAATATGTATTATCCTGCACAGTTCTTCCTAGGTATGTCGTAATAGTATAAATATCTCAATATCTTGAGGTTATGTATTTAAAAAATATGTATTTGTATACCGTAAAATGGGGTTACTTTGATCAATTTTTATTTTAAAAACTCTCTATCTTTTCTATAAATTGGCAGAAAAATACGTAAAAAAAAACAAAATGTCGGTTTTTTGTCTTCTACCAGAAACTTAACTTAAAAAATTATCAATATATTTAGTTTTTGAGAAAAAAAATTAAACCACTTGATCAAATTTATACACTGATCGGGGTTACTTTGATCACCATGCTTATTTCCATGTCGTTTGAAAGTAAACCCAAAGTGAACATAAAATTTAAAAACAAATTGAAATCTGTCCGCAGGTCTTTTTAATAAAGCTGTTTAAAACACTTGGGGTGACTTTGATATAGACAAAAATAATGTTTTAGTTATAATTTTATTTGAAATTAACATTTTAAAACACAGAAAATCAAATTCTTAAGCTCTAAATCTCATTAGCATTGATCTCGTGTGGAAACACGACCAATTCAGTCCCTTCTTGAAAGATAGGCATAGGCAGGTATGCAACAATAGCAGACTGTTCAATTTCAGAAATGTCGTCTTTAATTAATCTGAATGTGTTTTTTTTTGTTTTGGCACGATTTTAAGCCAGTAACTACTAGCTGAGTGGTTTCGTTAATGTAGCATACGTAACCATATGTTTTTTTCCTCGCTGAGAAGTAAATGTTGCCAATACACAACGACCCTCGGTCAATATATTATCTTCTTCCTCTTCATGCTCTATCTCGTTTTCCTCTACTTCGAATGTTTCCTCTACAGTCTCATTGTCATCAGATATGTTTTGTTCAAGTGGTGTGTCAATCGTCTGATTAGTTTTCTTTGTCTTTCGCTTTTTTTCTACACTTGGCGAGGGGTCATCTATTAAATCCGCTGTCGAAATACTCTTTCCAGCAGCAACATTTAGTCTTTTCTTTCTTTTTACAGTATGGAATGATTCTCCAAATCTTTGAGTTCTTAATAGTTCAGTCAGAACGCTCTCAGTTTCAGCCTCAACGTTACTATCATCAGATGGTAAGCGCTTGTACACCTGATCAGGGTTAAACGGCAATATTCCTGTTGCATTAAATGCACTTATAAGATTTCGTTTGATGGCACCGTTTTCATTATCCAACGGGGGTACCACAATTTTTTTCGGTTTAATTTCGTCCATTCTTAGAAGTGTCTTGTTGAGGAGATTCGGAAATGCGTCTTTTGGAAAAGTGGTCAGCCTTAAGTTCTCAAGTTTCCATTTCGTTAATGCACTTCGCCATGCCTCTTTCATCGGACGAAAAAATGCTACGTCCAAAGGCTGAAGCAGATGGGTGGAGTGTGGTACCAAACAAACATTATTGATATCGTTTTCTTCACATAATCGTAACACATCTTCATCGATAGGAGACGACAAATTGTCTCCAAATAACACTTTACGACCGTTTAGTCTTTTCGCGTGTGGCAAAAAACATGTCATAAACCAATCCCGGAATGTTACGCTGTCAATCCAGCCACTTGCAGTTCGGTTATATCTAGTTCCACGTGAGCAACATGGTTCATTGCAACACGGTGAGCCACACGGTCCTCTCTCCTTCCAAGTGTCATATAGATGTGTGCTCTTGTATATCACATAAGGTGGTAAAAGAACACCATTTGCAGACCCACAAACCATGATAGACGTGCAGCTCTTGGAAAAGTTTATTATTTTTTCTGGATACTTGACTCCTCGTCGATATATATAGCGTTTCTTGTCCGGGTCGTCGCTTAAATATGACTCGTCGTAGTTAAAAATATTACTACTAGGCACGTTTTTAACAACAGTTTCGAAATGTTTAAAATATTCTTCTATAGTTTTTTTTTGAAACTCCAGCTCGAGCCCTTTTTATATTTGCTGCAACACGCTGACTGTAAGAATCCTGATGACGTCGTAAAACCGAGTAGGCCCAGTCAATACCGGGCACATTATTGGAAAATTTGGCAACAATTCGCCCAGTTCGGTCTAAACAAGCTTTAGCGAACATACGCAAGTCAAAGAGACTAAGAGGAAATCCCCATTCCGCACACTTTGCTTCTGATTTAAGTATAGCCTTTTCTTGAGCATCAGTGAACACAGTTTGAGCTCCAGGTTTTTTTATGTGTTGTCCTTTATACCTATTGTAAAGACTTCCATAGGGGATTTTAAATTCTTTTGCAGCGCCACGAATCGTCAAACGTCCGTCTAATATAGATTGCAGCCCATTTTCAATCATTGCATCTGAATAATTTTTGTACTGTAGACTTCCAAGCGGCTTTCTATAAGTCCTTGGCATTATTCTGCACTAAGAACAACCCAGTTAATACTATGCAGAAAAACTACTTTACGAAAATATATCGTAAACCGTAGTTACTTCAACATGTGGGGTTACTTTGATCATGTGATTAAAGTAACCCCGTACACCTGATCAAAGATACCCCAATACACATTCAAGTTTAAAACATGGCGACTCTATTAGTTTTTTAAAACATGTCAACTTAAACAGTATTCAGAGGAAACCGTAATTACCAATAACCAAGACGCTAAAAATAAAATTATTGTAATTTTGTAAGTACATTAAGAGTTCTACACACTTCAAATTCCTGTATTATGCACACTTTCTACAAAAACACAAAACTTATAACGATACACTGTGCCGTTGGTAAACAAAATCCACCATACTGTTAAATCGGTATCAGTGTTGCCAATACCTTAAAAAGAAAACATTTGGCAGTTTCAGCAATCTCAATATTCGCGCTTTTCAAGAGTAAGTAAACTGTTATCAAAGTAACCCCTTAATATCAAAGTAACCCCATTTTACGGTACGTATAACTAACAAATAGCATGACAAAATTCAGATTAATTTTCTCAGTTGAATAGACTTTATGGAAATGCACGGTGCTACTGAAATGTATTATTAATAAAAGCTAATTTTAAAATATTAAATAAAATGAAATGCTATTAATCACTCTCTCATAAGATAATCTTTCTGCGTGTATCTTCGTGTAACTAACTACCACAATAGTAAAATTTATTATATAAGCGAGCACGGAATCAAAAGAAAAAGAAAATAAATCATAAATCAACTTAACCTATAACCTCCGGCAATATATTTCTATTGTTACAACTTAATAAAGTTACGTAACATCCAAAAAGGAAGAACCGAAAAAGAAACGCAAGGGTCACGCCACATTAGATAAGTTATTCCGTGTACAAGAGCATAAAAGAAATTTAGCATATCATCAAACAAGCATTCGATGAAGTAGATACTGTAAACCAGATTTAAACGAATGAGAGAATCATGTCTGTTACATTTATCATCCTACTCCTTTTCTGATGGTCGTACCCCATCAATATTTCTTTCTGAAACATACATGTAGGTAGGTTTGTCAAGTTCTCCGACAGTTCATTGTTTGAACGTAGACGATAGTATTTTATATCCAACTGTGACAGTCTAAGTTTCCCTATCTCTAAACATAGTACCTGCGAACATTAAGGTATCTCGGAAATTATACAAAAATTAATTAGATACCATTTTAGGATGCTAGGAAGCGTTCGTATTTTGTGACATTTACGATTTATTCATAAATATTTATAATCTACTTCCAATACTATTTCAATTTATGGTCCCTGAAACTTGTGATTAAAACCTAACGAGATCAGAAGAAAAGAAAAAAGAAGCACTAAAACGAAAGCCTTGTTGGTAAATAAAGTATTAATAATTATGTAAATATACGCCAAAGCCTAGATCAGCATATTTGATTATAGGTAATTTCGATACATTCAACTATGTATTTTAACAAATTGTCTTGAAAAACTAACGTAGGTAATTTAACTTATAATTAACTGACGTTATTAAAAACATTATTTATTACTGTATTTGTTATGGCATGTAATTATTTGGATAAAAACGTAATTACTTTTAAATCACATTACAAGTATTATTATGTTCGAAAGTATTCTATACACGATTTCATTACTTATTTCTTCATGTTCAGTAATTATTTCTATTTACTATTATAAATAAAATTAAACCTATTACATTCATGTATGATTTATTATTTCTATAAAATTCTATTATCAAATAATTTGAGATATAATATTTAATTATTTTTTTCATTTAGAACAAATTTTCAATTAAAATTAAAATATTGATTCATTGCTATATTATTTATCATATTAAAATCTGAAATGAGATACTAAATAGACAGAATGTTAAACAAAGCATATAACTGAATAATTACACCAGATGAGAAATTTTCAATATTCTATTTTTTGTTTATTTATTAAATTTAAATTAAAAAAAAAATTAAAAGAATTTATTAAATTTATCACACATCTGTTCAGTGCCATTGATAGAATTGGACATATTGCAAACCAGTTAAATCAGGCGCAAGTAGATATAGATATAGATATAGATATAGATATAGATATAGATATAGATATAGATATAGATATAGATATAGATATAGATATAGATATAGATATAGATATAGATATAGATATAGATATAGATATAGATATAGATATAGATATAGATATAGATATAGATATAGATATAGATATAGATATAGATATAGATATAGATATAGATATAGATATAGATATAGATATAGATATAGATATAGATATAGATATAGATATAGATATAGATATAGATATAGATATAGATATAGATATAGATATAGATATAGATATAGATATAGATATAGATATAGATATAGATATAGATATAGATATAGATATAGATATAGATATAGATATAGATATATGTATTAACATATTTGTATTAATTATATATGCATGATGTGTGCACACGTTGATATGCTATTTTTCAAAAAAAATGCTGAATAATGACTCGTTGCCCATATTCACCTGATTTACCTTCTTGTGATTGTATTTATTCTCAAACATAAAAAATTAGAAGCGTGGTAAGCGATTTTCGTTGCCTGAAGTAGCTGTTGAAAGATTCCAAAACTGATTTTCCGAAGTATCAGCTTCAGAATTAACTCGAGCGTATACAAAAATGTATTCATGCATACCTTAAAAAACAAAAAAAAAGTCCTTTATTAAATTTTACGTGTTGTTTTATATTGGTTCCAGGTATATTTCTAGCAGTGTCCGTATTATCTTCAGATGAAAAAGTTTCTTACGCAGATTACTTAAGCCATAATTTGCAGCGGATATTAGAAGTTGCAGCGAAGAATAATGCGCTGGCTTGAATGGCCCTTTCAAATTATTTTATTTAGCTTGAACCGGTAATAAAATTTATAAGACAACATGCAACATGAATATTAAACACCTGAATTGTATCTAGAAACGAAGCAGTCAACATATTTCACTCATAAAAACATTTCATTGTCTTTATAATTATATATTAAAATACAGACAATAGCTAATCAGTCCAATAGTACCTGTCTCAAAGTAAAAGCTGTCCAAAGAAACAATGTGCAATTTACATTTTAAGACTTTTTTATATGCAAATTTACTTGTATAATATATCGGCCCTTTCATTTGCAATCCGTCCACGGTAATATAAATAAGTTCACCAACAATTATGCTTTTGTCCTTACGAATACAGTATAAGTATCCGATTGGATGAAACGATATTCCGATATTTTCTATATAATCGACTACCTACTTGCACTATGAAATTTAGTTCTGTTTGTCCTTGGCGAATGTTAGAATAAGCCATTGTCGTTGATGAAATAAAGCGCTACGTGTCTGGTTTATTAGATTTTCCTGTAGGCGAGGACGTGTAATTAGTCTTATACGATATAAGAGAGGGCTTTATGCTTCATATTGAACATAATTAAAACGGTATCGTGGGACTTGCGGTCGTGGGACTTGCGGTCAAGTAGATTTTTAATTACATGCAGTGGGACTTGCGGTCAATTTTATTTTCGCAGTGGGACTTGCGGTCACCTCATTGTATATGCACGTATAAATAATGATATACATTTGCACAATTATTATATAGTAGCAAAAAGTGAAAAGTACAACTTTCCTTCATTCTTTGTAATGTAATAACAAAAAATTAATAGGTAAATTATGGTAAACACAAAGGCGATAAGAAGGATCCAAAAGACACCACCGGACAACACATGACAACGGCCAAAAACGACAACTGCCAGTCCTAAGGCTGGATTAAAGTGTGAAGGAAAGTTGTATTTCTACTTTTTGCTACTATATAATAATTATGCAAATGTATATCATTATTTATACGTGCATATACAATGTGACCGCAAGTCCCACTGCGAAAATAAAATTGACCGCAAGTCCCACTGCATGTAATTAAAAATCTACTTGACCGCAAGTCCCACGACCGCAAGTCCCACTGACTCATTAAAACACTTAATAACCATGAAATATACTCGAACTTTGTATTTATTACAATATTCGAACAAGAACGCATTTATTCCATGAATTAGTGTTTTATACCGAGAATTCGTAAACAATATTTTCGTGGTTATATTATGATAAGATTACTAACGGCTTCTGTGGAAATACAAGGGTTGTTTTAAAAAATTTTCAGTTACCTAGAAGCTATATGATTATTAAAGAAAATTATTCTATTGTTTTTTAAAATAATTTTCTTTAGCTAAAATTTACTGATTCATTCTCTGTAGGCATTTCTCGAAACAAGCAGAAAACTCGTTTGTGGCAAATCATCTGAAATTCCACAGCTGCCACATTGTCATCAGGAAATCTTATATTCTAATATTAAATTTTGTAAGATATAGTAAGATATGGACAATATTTGGATCGTATGGTAATGAGTAATGTAACTCAAATATACCAAGCGCCTATTTTGTATATATATTATATATATTACTTATTATATGCATTTTTTAGAAATATTTGGATATATGACGTAGATCTTTGGCAGGCGTTTCAAGAGTTGAAGATAAACAATTATTTTATAAATCTTCCATTATTAACTAATTTATTTTAAAATATTTGCAGTTCTTAAGAAAAAAGAATATGAGGTAGCAGAGTACGGGTATTCCCAGTCTTAAATTCCGAGAATTAAAAATAGGTCGTTTTAAATCGTTAACAGGGGTTTTATTCTACCTAAATTTACATAAGTACGTAAATAATAAATAGATTTCTGAATAATATTTCTGATTGTGCTTTTGAAGAGATAGCATCGATTCGTGTTTTGTAGTTTTGTGGTATTTTATTTATTTTTATTAGTAAAATACCCAAAGTCAGTAGAGCGTCAGTGTAGGTGAAGCCATACAAAGAACTACGTATAAATAAGGAAAAGTTTACTGTTCTGTGTGCGTTAAAATTGTAAGTATAATTTTTGAATATTCAATATAGATGGTGATACGAAATCGGTCGATATCTCTTATTTTTTGAGATACAAACAAAGGTTAAAAGCAAGTTACATTCTTTTTGAGGGTCGTACATAATGAAAATACAGAGAAATATATAGGGCGTTTCAGTTTTGCCATGTCAGTATTAATTTATTTTTTTATACGGAACTCTAAGTATATAGATCGAGTTCGCACCATTCGGACACTCGGGGCGCTTTCGTTTAATATTTTGAACTTATTTGTTAGGGATTTAGATCTAAATGTTGATTTATAGCTTTTCAATTTAATATTTCATTTTTTTGTTTTTTTCATTGCAGATACCATGCGATAAAAAATATTAAATAGGCCAACACGCGAGAACTTCTGTTCATATCACTAAATCGTTAAGATGAAATCTGGAGTCGTGTTACAAGCCCATTAACGCAATGTTTCCAACCAATGTCAAAAAAGCTAAACAAAACAAGACATCTCTAACCGAGAACTACGTCAGGCAATGATGGTGTCAATTATTACCAAAACTTATTTCGATGTAAAGTTTTCCAAATTTAATTCTGATGCTACTTCGCGTGTAGATGTTGATGGATTATTATTTATCTAGAAAATACAAGATATCCGCGGACTCTGCAAAAACACACCTTTAATTTACCATTTGTAAAATATCCCGTTGATTTTCATTCAAATTTCTGTTAACATAAACATCACGCGGTTTGGTAAACGATCCAATCTCGCCCAAGTTACTATCAAGATCCAGAGAAATGGTGCGATGTGTCTGTTGTCGGTCTGGATACAATTGTAAATATCTTATTCTCGCTATTGTTGTATTTCGATTCGACGAATAAAAAATACTTAACACATGTCGTTTCTCTTCGTTAGTACGTTAGTGTACGACATTTTTCTATTAGTAATGTATGATAATTGAAATATTTTACAGTTTGAAATTTCATGGCTACTTACTTAAAAATTTATTATTCGTGAATTAAAGCATAATATTAAAACCTTGTCTCAACATGTCAAACATGGTTGAAATCAGAAAGAAAAACTCTTCTAGAGGTGTTAAAATCCGACATAGTGCCCATAAGAAATAAGAAATTTGATGATGGTCAGATAGAGCTGAAACGTCGTATGGAGTTTACCATTAGATAGTAGATCAAAAGTGGCCTCGTGAATGCGTTTTTAGTTTTCCTCTGCTAGCCCAAATAAACATGCTAGAGGTAAAATTAGAAAATGAGCCTCTTTTGTTTTTTAAAAATCGCAAACGTCATTTAACACAGGTAAATTTTCTCTTCGAGTTTATAACAAACACATTTGGCAACATTGCCAAATTTACACCTACCCTCTATCTACAATAATAAGCGATATCCCCATGGTAAGGGTCGAAAATGAATCAGCCCGTATAAATAACTGTATGAATCTTTTTATTTGTAGGAGACTTTAAATCATTGGCACGTTTGTGCATGTGTATATATTAGATTGAATGCTCAACAGTAACGCGAAAGTGCATGAATCAGTTAAAGCTTATGACTAATAAATTAGATGTTTATTTTATTTCAATATGTCTTAATAATTTTAAATCGAGTTTTCATATATTGCCTACTTTAATTGTAACATTCATTAATGAGATTTGCGCATGTATAATTCTAACACTTCGCGCGTTGATATATTTGAAAAATAGAGTTCTAACCATAATTATGTTACTATTTTTCCTAACTTTTTAAATCTTCAATTATCAACTTATAAGATTATGATTCACTGATTTTACTTAATGAATTAAAATAATAGATTTCTATAGAATTTGGAGACATACCAGGGGTCGTTTTTATATTCCCGGGCTAGACATTTTTCAATTTTAATATAATTTTTCATTATAGTGTTTTATTATCATACAAGCCTTGGTAACGACTTTGACAATTTACAAAACAATTGCAGCAGTATTAGTTCTAATATCTGTCAGTTTGTATTGTCACGCATCAAAATGCACAAAGTTGAATATTGAGCAGTTATAAAATTCTTGACAAAAAAAGGAAAATCTCCAAAAATTATTCGTGAAGAAATGTTGGCAGTATACGGGGATGATTGTCGTTCAAACCTTCAAAGTTGACTATTTGCAAATGGTCAAAATTATTTAAACATGGCAGAGAATCACTGGATGATGATCCCCGTCCAGGTCGGCCTGTTGACGTGATCACCTCCGATGTTATTAAAAAAAACAAGTGTTTGGTACTGGAGGATGCAAGATTAAAGAAGCGACAATTAGCAGCTTCATTAGTAGTTTCAGAAAGCTTGGTTTTCAGAATTCTACACGAATACCTTGGAATGACAAAAGTTATTGCGCCAATGCTTTCGCCATTGCAAATGCGTGTGCGGATGGAGACGTGTGAACAATTTTTGGCGCTTTGTGGAGATGAGCCAGGTTTAATTATCAATTATCTTGTCACCACAGATGAGACCTCAGTCCATCATTTTGACCCTGAGTCAAAACAAGAATCAATGCAGTGGCATATTGAGGGTTCTAGCCCCCCAAGAAGTTTAAAGTCACTTCTTCCGCAGGAAAAATAATGGCCACGATTTTTTCGAATTTTCAGGGAATACTAATGATTGATTATCTACGCAAGGGTAGTATGGTAACAAAAGAGTATTACGCAAGATTAATACATCGCCTAAGAGATTCTATTAAAGCGAAAAAAGGCACGGAAAGCTGACGCAAGGTGTCCTGTTTCTTCACGATAATGCACCAGTCCACAAATCAAGACTTGCAAAAGCTGCCGTCGACGAATGTGGCTCCATAGACCATCCACCTTATAGTCCAGATCTCGCTCCGTGCGACTATTTTTTGTTTCCTAATCTCAAAATAACTCTAAGGGGAACAAAATTTATGGACGATGACGAACTTATAGCGACCGTTGAATGTATTTTACAGACAAACCAAAGGAATTTTGTATACGATGTAATACTTGTATACAAAAGCAAGGGGGCTATATTGAAAAATAAATTTTTATTACAGTTAGAAACTCTTTTCTCTTGCCTAGTCCGGGAATACAAAAACGACCCCTCATATTTAGAACTTTCTACTTGATATGTTTAGCATTTCGAAATTCACCGTAAAATGTAATAAGTATCTGTCAATGTTATTTTTAATGATATGTATAACTTTTCTTCTACTCTTGTTTTCTTATTTCTGCTATTTAAATTAGATGTAATAAGTAGTTTAGAAGTAATATATATTGATACACTTCACGAGAAGGCTCCTCCTCTGAAAGAGAAACAAAAAGGTCATTAATTAATTATATTCTTGTGTAAAATATATTTGTCATGCCGAAGAGGAAAAAAAACACTTTGAAATATAAATACATTTTTATGACGACAGATTTTGCTTTAAAATAATTAACTTATATTTTTTTATTTATATTATTTATGTTTCTAATCTTTTCCTATTTCAAATTAATAATTAACGCGATTTAAAAAAAAACATATATAACGTATTTATATTCAAAATATACAAATTAATTAAGCTCCGCCTCCATTTGAAACGGTATAATGAACGGTGTAGGAGATATGTTTGACAGAGTTTTGTAAACAAATCAACATATGATTCCTAACCAAACATATTGGATAAATATTAATATAATTTTATAAACCAATTTACATTGTAATAATATTTAATTTATATTTATATCAAAAGATAATGTAAGTAAAAATAAGGTAATTTACAACAAGTTATTTACTTAAAAACAAATGACAAAACGGCGTCTATTCCATCCGTATTAGTAACAAGAGGTCACGCAAAATTTACTCCGACAAAATTAAAATATTTCTGCGGAAATACCAAATATACAAGTTTTTAAAGTATATCAAACTATTTTCTTAACTGCCGACTACCTTTTGACCAAGTTTCAATACACAAGACCATTCCGTTCCTGACTTATTAATTTTCAAAAATTTGGACGCGCACAACACACGCCGAAGCACGCAGTGAAAATTTTACCGAGCCCGAGCGATCTATTGGACGCCGCGCAAGCCGCCATCAGATAAGCTGCCTTCGGACTTGGAAACATCACATATTGAGCCATCCAGAGGGATTTTTCTGTTTTATTTTCCTGTTTTCTATTTTGAGAACCCATCCACTACCTATTGTCAGAGATTTCAAGAAGTTACATCCCGAATATTCAGGTTATTTAACAAATTTATTTACGCCATTAAGAACATACATGAACACACAGAAAACTTGTTGTTTTTCAATTTATTAGTACTTACATTTTGATTAACTGTTCTTCAAACACTGTAATCCTTTTTAAT